>OZ035962.1:71605096-72205096 GCA_964034945.1 Chrysopilus asiliformis
TACCAACGGAAAATTTGACTTCAAAGTGGAATTTTGATACAACTGTTCGCTGTTCACTTAAATCACCATACGGGTTTTCAATAATTGCCAGATTGGCAATTATAGCTTTTGTTATGTTTGACTTTGCAATATTTTGACATGTTGAACTTGTGGCTTGTGTGAACTTGTTTTTAATATCTTTATTTTTTAAAGAATTTTAAAAAAACATGTCAACTGAAGTGTAAAATCATATAAAAAAGTACTTTAAAAAATTCTTTTTTTTTATAATTGAATATTATTTTTTGTGGTGTTTTTTTGTCTTCTTTTGTTTTTTTTTCAAAAATGGTTTACTTTGTAACCAAAATTTTAACAAAAAGAAATGACTAAATCAATATAATAACACTTCTATGTAAGAAAATCCAGCTGAAAATTTCCAAAAAAAGATTACAATACGATATTCATTCATGATTCTGTTCTATTTGGCGAATGAACCTACGTTGCTTATGTTTTTATATTTTTCAGATATTTTTCTTTACTCAATTTTGAAAAACTTTTATTGCCTTTCAACTTTTCATTGTCAATCATATGATAATTTCTTGATATTTGCCAATTAAAAGACCCTTTAAAATTTTTAGTTTTTATATTCTTTAGAAAACCATTGCCATAATATATTCAAAGAGCTTGAATTTTAGTATGAAAAGTTTATTATAAGTAAGATTTGATTATACTACAATACATATATTCAAATGATCATATATTTGAAAATATTCTGATTTTGCCTTATAAAATTTATGTTACTTTTATAAAATAGCAGAAAGAAGCCTTAGATGAAAATTACGATGACGGCACAAGTTTGTTTAGCTTCATAGTAGTAAATGGAGGGAATTCATTTCATTACAGATAGTATACTTTAGGAAAAAAGGAAGAACAAGTTTAAAATCCAAATAGAGTTTTTTTTTTATTATGTTTAACAATGATAGCCATCATCACCATCTGAGAAAGATCTTCTGGAATCCGGCTAAAATGTTAAACTAGCAAGGAACTGGTTCTTTTAGATATATTTGAAAATGGTAATATTTAAGTAAATAAAAGTTTATATTTCTTTGGGTAAAGTTATAAAGCGCACCAAACTCGCACATTCATATTACATTATACGTGAGGTCAGAATAATTTCATGTTCTTAAGACCCCTTTCAATTTATTTGATTGAATAAATCTCTCTTTTTGCAGACGGAGATTCATTTGAATCGCAAAATAGGAAATTGAGATTCTCTTTAGTTTTCTATGATTGCCAGATATACATTGCCATATTATGCAAATAATGTAATCGAAATGCATTTCATTTCCCACTTTCATTCCGCATTAATCTCTTTACTTTGAAGAAATGAATCTATGGTTAGTGCGGTACAAACCTCTTTTATTTATTTTTGAATGAAAAAAGGTTAAATATTTTGAATAAGTTGATTCTAAATGAGTAAGTACAGTCATAGATAAAACACTAAGATATTGCAACTCTAACGAAGAAAAAGGGCTTTTCTTTGATTCAGGAACTTTCAAGTTTTCGAAAAAGCTTCCAGCAGTAACAAAGAAAGCTTTGAAGAACGTTCTTTCAGTGCACTTAAAATAAATAGCTAATTGAGTTCATGTTTGTGTGTGTGTGTGCATCCGCCAC
Source organism: Chrysopilus asiliformis (assembly GCA_964034945.1). Classification (NCBI taxonomy): domain Eukaryota; kingdom Metazoa; phylum Arthropoda; class Insecta; order Diptera; family Rhagionidae; genus Chrysopilus; species Chrysopilus asiliformis. The sequence goes on from OZ035962.1 coordinate 71,606,747, forward strand.
CAATCAAAGTTGAACAGATAAATGATCGAATTTTGCATTGCATATCAATTTTCTTTAAAAATAATGTAATATACAGATTTGCCTACACTGGGGTTTCCTAGAAATCGTCAATAAATTCTGTCGTCCTGATCGAGAGTGGTGGAATTGAATTATTTTCGTACAGAAACATTTTTTGTTGATTAGACAAGGGTGTTTTATTATAAAAAAAAAGTTAAAAATATATCAGAAGTTAACCATTGTCTACGCGTAGACTATTACTGTAGACAATGGTCTATTCTCTACGCGTAGACAATGTAGACATCCAATAAAATAAAGGGTAGCTGATTTAGTTTTAAAATCTCATTTTCTTCAATCAATTTTAACATAATAAAGCACAATTTCCAGGAAGCAATAGCCAAATGCTGTACGTGAGAACTTCGGAGCAAACTTTTATGGCAATTCTAATTCTATGCATGCAATCTAAGCGGCTTTTTTTAATTTTTGCAATTGAAATGACATTGAATTCTAAAACCTTTTTGCTTCACACATTTTTCAATATAACGAACCGTTTGTTTAAAAAACTGATTAATTTGTATGGGATGGCTTTGCTCATTTAAGAATATCTGTTTAATTTATTCGAAAAATACGTTTGTTTCTAGTCTTTAGCTTAATTCTGTTGAGAGTTGTTGTATTTATAGATAGACGGAAATATATAAGGAAGTAATTCAAATCAAATAAAGTGGAGTATAAAAAATATAAACTACAATAATTCAAGAATTTGTGTTTTGCGCTTATATGTATTGTACATAAATCAATCTTAATCAGCCTCGCCATTTCTTGTAATTGGACATTTTTTATATAGTATAGTATTAGATATATGACTCACTGATGACTTTGTTTTGACAGATATGAGAAAGTCTACATTGTCTACGCAAAGTCGACATTGTCTACGCCAATGTCTACATTGTCTACGCCAATGTCTACATTGTCTACTCCAAATTTATTGTCTACGCTATTGTCTACACTGAAGTGTCTACGCGTACAGGAACAAAACTGATGAATTCTTAATTAAATTCGTTGTTTTTGTGTAGTCTTGTTGAATCTAAATGTTTATTACAGGAATATTAAAGTTGTATGTTTATCTTTGACTCGCATAATTAATGTGCATTTATCCGTGCTACGGATAAATGCAAAACACGGATAAATGCAGATAACATTCTGCGAAATTCGACGTGAATTTAAGCGTGTTTTACTGTACAAACATTGAATTTTTCATAACACATGCATCGAAAATATGCCTTTCGATGCCTCCGTAGCGGGTCGAAAGTTGCGTTTTCGGCCCTAGGGGCGAAAGTGCGATTAGCAGGCCGAAACTGTGTTTTCGCGACGTAAACCGAAAATTTATGAATGAAACTGAACGAGTGAAGTTAGCGCAGCGCAGTATGATTTAGCTGCGCATTGTCGATTTCCATTTTTTGTTATGTTGATTTTTCATTTCAGTGGGGAGAAAAACTGAAACAGCTGATCAGCACTTTTGCATTTCACATTGTATTTTGCGTGTGATTTAGTTGAGCATTACCGATTTCCATGTTTTGTTATGTTGATTTTTTATTCCAGAGGAAAGAAATTTAAAAATTAAAATCTGTTTTGACCAACATTTCTTAGTAATAAAACGAATTTATAGAATCTAGTTGTTTTGTTTCTTTTAAAAATTCACTTCTGTTGCCCCTGGACACCGCATGGGGGGCTACGCCCCCCGTACCCCCTTTTGCATTACTCTACAATACCAAAATCGCGCTTAAATGGCATCTCAAGGTATATTTTCAATGAATTTGTTATGAAAAATTGTATACGCAACTCGGAGCGGAGTCACCGATTTCACTCGTGTGATATCTGCCCTCGCTTCGCTCGTGCAGCTAACTTCACACTCTTGAAATCGTTGACTTTCGCCCCTTGTTGCGTAATATACTATTAACGGTGGACCAAAAAAATTATACAAAAAAACTGTATTGAGATATATCATCCTATCGAGGAACCCCGGTGAGATTATACTTGTATATCCCAGGATATTTCACTAAACAAGCATAAAACATATTTTACATAAACTTTATTGAATAATTCTTAAATCAAAGAAGCAAAAATAATTTTAAAGAAACACGAAAAAACAATTTGGACCGAAAGGGTTAAAAACAGTTGACGAACTTCAACTTTTTTGTAGCGACTTCGATTAGAGCACACACTGTCACTGTAAGCGAATAGTAAGCACGGACACATTCAAAGTATTGTTGTAGTGTAGCTGTCATTTTTCAGAACGTCGGGTGAAAATTCAACGGTTCTACGACTTAAGTGCTATGCCAATTTGAATCTTAAATCTATAGCTCAAGGTTTGATATGATTGCTAATTGTAAAACCGGAATGGATTAGCGTTTATACTTGTATTCACTCATTTCTATTTAGATGTACAAAATCCTATCTTGCTCTAGTTTTCTGCATATCTTTGCAGTTACAGAAATCATGCTAATGGAGAGCCTCCTTTATGATCATTTTTGTATCAAAAATGAATTTTTTGGTGTACTGGGTAAAATTAACACATTGTTAAGCTTTGTGTACAGGATAGAAATAATACGTGAGAGTTTGAGAAAAATTTCGCTAAATACGTGTAACCATACATGTAGTGCTCTACCGTTGAGCTCTACACGACTTTTGCGCGTTAAACGAGTGTGAGGGGAGGTCGCTGAATTCTCGTATCTATGTTAATTCATTTTTTGTCTATATGTTAATTCATTATACGTTAATCGGTGAGCCAATTCGCTTCTCGTATAAATTCGTTTGGTAGATGAGATTTTTTTTCAGTAGGGCTCCCGCCTCTTTTTAAAATTTTTTATTTGGCTTGCTTGCGTATCTGTCTGTCTGCCAGTATGTCTGGATTAAATCTTGCAATCTAATTTTGACCCACTTCGACTGGTCCGATTGACTTGAAATTTTGTACACATACGAAAGTTTGATGACAATACTATATGTTTATTGCTTCGTCCTTGTAAGGATAAAGGAACGTCCTGTAAGGCTAACGTGGTTATCATTTTCTTCGAGTTTTCCAGAAAAAGTCTCATCTGGCGTTTTTTTGGGGTCGCTGAATCCGAATCTGTCATTAAAAAGTCAGTAAGGATAACGGAAGGTCCTGTAAGGATAACGTGATTATCCTTTTCTCCAAATTTTCCGGAAAAAAATCTATTCTGGGGGTTTTTGGGGTCGCTGAATCCGAATCTGTCATTAGAAAGTCTGTAAGGATAACGGAAAGTCCTGTAAGGATAACGTGATTATCCTTTTCTCCAAATTTTCCGGAAAAAAAATCTATTCTGGGGGTTTTTTGAGTCGCTGAATCCGAATCTGCCATTAAAAAGTCTGTAAGGATAACGGAAGGTCCTGTAAGAATAACGTCATTATCCTTTTCTCCAAATTTTCCGGAAAAAAATCTATTCTGGGGGTTTTTGGGGTCGCTGAATCCGAATCTGTCATTAAAAAGTCAGTAAGGATAACGGAAGGTCCTGTAAGGATAACGTGATAATCCGTTTCCTCAAGTTTTCCGGAGAAAATCTCGACCGGGGGTTTTTGGGGTGGCTGATTCCGATTCTGGAGTCACAAAGTCCATAAGAATATCTCGAAATCAAGGATATATATTCGAGAATTTAAAAGTATCAACAAGCGTGGCGAAAGTCAGACGTAATCTTGTATACTTAGTCATACTAATCAAGTACGAAATGACTAAAAAGGATAAAATGAAAAAAATAAATTCGAAAAACTGTACTAAATGGCAAAAATTATTTTTTTGGCGTTGTGTATCAGAAATAAAAGCGAGATAAGGCATAAAAAATAAAATAAAATAAATATTTATTTCGCTTTTATTTCTGATATACAGTGCCCAAAAAATATTTTTCCATTTTTTGTGCATTTTTCTTAAAATTTTCTTAAATAAAAGATTTTTTAAAATTTTTTTCAATTTTTTTTTCTTTCGTGTAGACAGGATTTCAGAGAAGAGCTTCCTTTATAAGGAATCAATCATTGGCGTATTTATAAATGTAGAATGAGCTTTCAAAGATATCTTTTTAAAGAAAATAATACCATGTAAAAATAGGGGTCCGGTCCCCAAAATTGGGGTCTGTACCCGTGCGAGGTATTGCTGTATTCTAATACAAAAAACAGACAGTTTGAGTATAATTTTTGTGTTATAAAGCTTAAAACTGTATAGCGATTTATGCAAATAACTCCCGCTTAATTCGACTGCTGTTCCGATTGACGTAATTTATATTTACTTCTGCTGGGTCAAAATCCCTAATCTAACCTATCACACTTTTGTGGTTCTACCGAAACACAATATGTAACGAAAGAAAAAAAAAACTTTGTATTGCAATTAAGTTTCCAGCTTTAACCGCGTTAAAGTGAATATGCAAAGAACGATACCGTGTAAATGTAGGGTTCCACTGTATTCATCGTATTTAATTATGTAAACTACATTTGAACCAATTGAAGTTTATATAAAAAATATATATATTACGTATGATATACGTAAGCATCCACAATTTTATGTTTACCTACAAATTGACAACTTTTTTTATGAATAATGAATATATATTTTGCTGATTCATCATCTATTAAATACACGATTAGAACTTAAATTTAGTTTCCTTATTATATGATAGCCATAAAATACAAACGAAAACTCGTTCAAGTATAAATTCACCATACTGTGAATTTTATGAGTTGTCATTTTAAACAGACTGTCATAAAGTTGAAGTCGAAGTAAAGAAAAAGAATGTTCCAGTTTGACGACTTTATCCAAGGGATTTACGCCATCCATTCGCTATAATTTTCTAGAGGAAATCTTGCTGGGGATTTTTTCTTCATGGCAGCGCCTCCATATTTTTGGTATGTTGTGAAAGGCGTTAAAAATTCACCATTTACTATTTTCGATTTTACAAGTGAGTAATAGATGACAGTGACAATATATACTAAGAAATATGCACGCCCAACCAACCATATCTATCTACGTATGTATGCTACCAAGATTTCAATTTATCAAATGTTGACGTACTGGCAATGCACGTGATGGAATATAAATTGTAATATTAGAGATATTTTATACATTATTCGTATAGCGTTTGAATGTTCGAATATTTGTATGTAGATATGTATTAGATATATTTAAAGAGATGCATGCTTATATAGATTTCCATAAAAATATAACCAAAACCGTCAGCGATAAATCTCATTGTTGCATGTGTGGTATACGTGTATATTGACTGAATAACCTTTAATGTTAACGTTACCAGGAATTTTGTGATCAAATAGGATATCAACCGAGAGAAAGCATGGAAGAGCCTCGCAAGCCATTTCAGCCCGGCAACCCGACAATTCGGCAATCTATTTACTTAAGGCACATAACTTCCTGCCTAAGCCATAAGTCGAAGACTCCTTTGCTTATTTTCTTCATATTTTGATATTTGCATAATAACATTATTCGTCCTGTTACTCTCGTGCTTTTCTTGAATGGAGCCAGCAACGCTTTCTTTAATGGATTAGGGCAAAATGTTATGAAAGACGAAGTAAAATTGATGGAAGTTGGCAATAGAAGGGCGGCAACAGACCATAAGGGTAAAACGCAAAAATCCGAGGCGATATGAAAGGACCAGGAAGGTTTCACATCGACAAGTCAAACATTTTGCTAACGGATTTCAAGTGTCAAATGTTTATGGATACCGACAAAAAGTATATTTGAAGGGGCAGATACCCGATCAAGTTTTCATTTCCGTCCTTTGAATAAGTCTAAATTCATAAGGTGAGAGAAAAACTTGTTGCATCAGATAAATACAAATACCAATATAAACATATCGTTAAAAAATTCTGTTTTGATTTTTTGTCTCAGCCGCCACAATAAGGGAAAAATAAAAATTAATTAAAATATAGGAACAAATGTAAAAACATAAATTCCTATTGCTGCACCTGAATTTTCCAATTTCTTGAAATCACCGCACTTGACCTTTGCGTAGTTTTATGAGGTTGTTTTCACACCAAAGTCGTTGCGTAAATTTACAATGGTCACGTAAAAGATTTTGCATACGAATTTTGACAGTTCATTAACGAAGTCTTAAAATTACGCAGTTTACGAGGCATTTATGCGATTGTGTGATTGAATGAATTTGGATAAAAGACTTTTATTTGGATGTTAATATTTATAATCTATGTGATATATCTATATATATAAAAATGGATGTTTGTCTGTTTGTCTGTCTGTCTGTTTGTTTGAGATTACAAAACTCAAAAACTACTGGACCGATTTTTACGCGGTTTTTTGCAAAATGATCTGCGTTGCAAGGAGCAGGTTTTTAGCTATGTAGATTTTCAAAATTCAAAAAGGAAGGTCCTGTAAGGATAATGAAAATATCCTTTTTCCCATTTCTCCCCGGAAAACTTTGCAATATAAGGTTTTTGGGGTCGCTGATCACGAATCCGGTATTAGATTTTCAAAATCCAAAACGGAAGGTCCTGTAAGGATAACGAAAATATCCTTTTTTCCATTTTTACCGGGGAAAATCGGCATTATGGGGTTTTTGGGATCGCTGATCACGAATTCGGTATTAGATTTTCAAAGTTCGAAACAGAAGGTCCTGTAAGGATAATACAAATATCCTTTTTCCGATTTTTCGCCGCAAAAATTGGTATTATGGGGTTTTTGGGGTCGCTGATCACGAATCCGGTATTAGATTTTCAAAATTTGAAACGGAAGTTCCTGAAAGGATAACGCAAATATCCTTTTTCCCCGGAAAGATTGGCATTATGTCTGGGATCGCTGATCACGAATTCGGTATTAGATTTTCAAAATTCGAAACCAAAGATCCTGTAAGGATAAATATCCTTTTTCCCGTTTTTCCCCGGAAAAATTTGCATAAGGGGTTTTTGGGGTCGCTGATCACGAATCCGGTGTTGGAATTTCAAAATTTGAAACGGAAGGTCCTGTAAGGATAACGCAAATATCCTTTTTCCCATTTTTGCCCGGACAAATTGTCATTATGGGGTTTTTGGGGTCGCTGATCACGAATCCGGTGTTGGAATTTCAAAATTCTAACCGTAAAGTCCTGTAAGGATAACGCAAATGTCCTTTTTCCAATTTTCTCCGGAGAAATTGGTATTATGGGGTTTTTGGGATCGCTGATCACGAATTCGGTATTAGATTTTCAAAGTTCGAAACAGAAGGTCCTGTAAGGATAATACAAATATCCTTTTTCCGATTTTTCGCCGCAAAAATTGGTATTATGGGGTTTTTTGGGTCGCTGATCACGAATCCGGTATTAGATTTTCAAAATTTGAAACGGAAGTTCCTGAAAGGATAACGCAAATATCCTTTTTCCCCGGAAAGATTGGCATTATGTTTGGGATCGCTGATCACGAATCCGATATTAGATTTTCAAAATTCGAAACCAAAGATCCTGTAAGGATAAATATCCTTTTTCCCGTTTTCCCCCGGAAAAATCGGCATAAGGGGTTTTTGGGGTCGCTGATCACGAATCCGGTATTAGATTTTCAAAATTTGAAACGGAAGTTCCTGAAAGGATAACGCAAATATCCTTTTTCCCCGGAAAGATTGGCATTATGTTTGGGATCGCTGATCACGAATCCGATATTAGATTTTCAAAATTCGAAACCAAAGATCCTGTAAGGATAAATATCATTTTTCCCGTTTTCCCCCGGAAAAATCGGCATAAGGGGGTTTTTGGGGTCGCTGATCACGAATCTGAAGTTGGAATTTCAAAATTTGAAACGGAAGGTCCTGTAAGGATAACATTTTTTCCCAAAACTTTTTAAGTTATTTATGGTTTTTTGTCATTCTAAAATTTATACAAAAAACTTTTAGCTGCCGACGTAGGGTCTGCTAGTCATATATAAGTATATTAGATTTAGTATCGGACACAAAAATGAACTACACCAGGGTGTTAGGGATGACAAAAGATTTTGATTTCCGCATGTCCGACCGTCTGATCGTCCGTCTATCGGTCCGTGAACACCATAACTTTCGAATTGAGAAGTTTCGGTTTAGCTAGAGACTTGAAAATTCGTTTACGTTTCTCGTAAATGGCTAGGCTATGTTCTTGAACGGGAAAATTGGACGATTCCTTCTCCCCTATCCCAGACAAACGAAACAGTTTTTTGCAATTTTCTCGAAAACGGTGAATCATATTGAGAAATTAATTAAGGTAAAATGTGTTTAGAATAGGATTTTACATAACTTATTTAATACAAATTGAATACTTTTTTTTCTATTTTATCGAAAACGGTGCACAATATCGAAAAAGTTTTAAAGATGAAATGTGTTTAGAATATGATTTCACATAAATGGTCCATACATGAAAAAGCCAATCGGACCACTCCTTTCCCCCTCTCCAATACAAATTATTTTTTTTAAAATAAACATTTTGTTTGTAATCATATAGAGTATTTGACGATTGGCCTCTGTCATATGTTTTCTAAAAGCATTTATTTTCCTCGCCTTTGCTTATGTCTGTTTGTCAGGGTCAAATATTTCAATCTAATTTTAACCCACTCTCACACATGCGATTATCTTGAAATTTTGCGCACATCCTTAAGTCCGTTGACAATACAATATTTTTACTTCGTCATTGTAAAGATAAGGGAAGGTCCTGTAGGAATAACGTGATTATCCTTTTCGTGCAATTTTCCGGGAAAAATCTCATCTGGCGGTTTTTTAGGTCACTGAAATCGGATCTAATGTTAAAAATCTGTAAGGATAATGGAAGGTCCCGTTAAGATAACGTGATTATTGTTTTACGCAAATTTTCCGGGGAAAACCTCATCCGGGGGTTTTTGGGGTCGATGAATCCGGCTCTGGAGTTAAAAAGCCCGTAACAGTATCTCACAAGCAAAGATATATCGCACATGGTCCCGTAGACTGTAGTATCTCAAAAAAATGTGTTTTTGAGTAATAATTCCATTATGTAAAGGAAAATTGACTGAATCAAATGAAAAACAAATTTAAATGTAAACGTAGTCCTAAAATTTATTTATTTTTGGTTTTTTAAATTTCCATTTTTTAAAATTTAAATTGATTTTGTGGAAAACAAACTTAACTCTATCTTTTATTATTGCAAAAAAAAAAAAATGAAGCAAATGATCTGTAAATTATTATCAAAAGAGTAATAAATTGAAATATTACTGTACAGACAACAGAAAAATCAATTATTCATAAACAATTATTTTGAAATGAAAACTTTGAATGCGTTTTTCTCAAAATGGCCGATTTTGAGATACTACAGTCTACGGGACCATGTGCGATATATTCGAAGACTAAAAAGTATGAACAGGCATGGGGAGAGACAGACGAGAGAAAGCATGGAAGAGCGTTTTTTTTAAATAATAGCTTTTTTAAAAAAATGTTTTTAAACATAAAATAACATAAAATGATAAATTTTTTTGTGCGAAAACAGAGCCCATTATCTTATGTTTATCTTCTTTTACATAAATCATTAAATCGAAGTGAGCATATTGTTTACGAAATCTCAAATGAAGTGTCTAAATAATTATTGAGATCTTTTTAAAATTTCAAGGAAAGGCAGCGTTCTGTCGTCAGAATGTTTTTTACCTGCTACCAACCTTAATTTTTTGAAGTATCTCCTAATTTTTGGCACTTTTTAGAAACAATCACGACTGATTGATTACGTGACGAACAACTTCTCCAATCAACAAAATTCACGTTTCTGTTTTTCCCAAACTTACTTTTCTGCCATTTACAGAAAGAAAATCCGTGACTGGCCTGAAGCTAAAAATATATTCTCTAACACAACATTATCGATAATTACAAATTCGATACTATATATTAGCGCAGTGTATCTTAACTACCTATCAATGTTTATCGTTTACAAAATTTTCTTGAATTTGATCCTGATGTAAATTAATAGGAAAAGAAAATTGTATGAAGTTAAAAAGTCTTTTTTATAATTACGTAACAAGGCGACTGTATATAAACATCATTGCGCCATCAATAAACAAAGAATTTATCAAAGGTTTGATTTTCTATTTTTCAGTATTTTTGCTGACACAGTTTACGTAACGTAATTTTTTTTAACTCATCTAAATATTCTGTTCGAAAAAACGAACAGTAACTTTGAGCCTTATTGTTACCATATAGGAGTCAAAGTTGCTATTATGGAATATACAGGCTGGTTCAAAATGGGTTAAAATAATTTAATTAGTTACAAATATTTTATCTCTGCATGGATAAAACTGTATGCAGATAATAAAAACACTTTCGCCTGTGGCCATAACAGTTAGGTTTTGTTTTTTGTGGAAGAGGGGATGGATATTTCGAAAGAATTTTAATGATATTCAAGCTTACACTTGAAACATTTTTCCATATTACATGTTCCTCAAAATTTTTCTGATATCCAACAACGTATAAGAAGAAATCGACAAAATTACAATTAATCTGTTTATCACTAATAGTTTAACCCCTGCAGCCAAACTTTTCTATATATAAAATTATACCTTCAGCAAACAAACTCCAAATACAAGTTGTGTTGTGGAAAAAAAATTGGGTTCAGCTTTTGTCATTCATTTCTTATGTCCAAACTGTTTCCTCCTGTAAAGAACATACATGGTCCACAGCGGCAAAGTTTAGTTGGGGGCAACAAAATTAGCTCAGAGAGGAAAAATTTGGCATATTCAAGTACCATTACCTTACTGTGGTGCAATTCTTTGCCTTCTTATCTTACTAAACAAAGTCACTTCCTTGTTGCCATCGACGGTGAAAAAAATTTGACTACCTCTCTAAGAATACCTTTCTAATAATAATCAAAATAATCGATTCTTGAATAGCCGAATTCAAAAAAAAAATGTTGTCAGCGTCCTTGCATTCTGACTTTATCTTACTTATGGATCAGAGTTTACATCTGCCTGTTTGTTCATCATATAGCTTAATAAATCGATGAATATATGAATATTTATGAAGTTTATATTTCTACACGGGAAAAAAACATATGGGAATCGTTCCACCAAAATTGCATGCATCAGCTCCATATTTATGGGGAAAACGGCATAGTGGCCAAATATGGTAAGTGTTCCCATATTTATAAGGACACATTCCAACAAAAAAATGGTCGTGTTCTTTTTTTTTGTGTAATCATTCCCAAAAATATGGGAGGGATTAATGTATATGTTAGACATGTTACGACAAAAATTCGGGATCATTCCCTTTTGTAAGGGACTGAAAGGTATAAACCCTATAAAAGGTTGTAAAATCTCCATTGATTACTGGACTATCTCCTGTATAATATATGCACTTCATTTGAAATAGGATTGGTTCCTATAATTATAGCACCAATTTCTATCCGAATAGGATTGACTACTTTTTTTATTGGATTCTGTCCAATCTAAAGGGGACAGAAAAAAAATCTTTTTATTGAATATGCGAGATAGGAAAGTTCGAGGGGTTTGAAAATATAGATATTAAACAGCTCAAGTAATAAAATACCCTGTAATTAAAAAAAAAACAACTCTCAGCCTTACATACATAGTAATGATTCCACGAAAATTAGGACTAGTTCCAATATTTATGTGGGCCTTTGCTATCAATTGGTGTAACGAGTACTAAAGGGTGATCCAATAAGACTCTCCTGTTTTTTTTTTTAAATAAAACACATAATAATTAATATATTGAGGAAAATCTTTATTTAAGTTGTTAGTTTGGTTCATGCCATTTAATGTTTAAAGATAATTTCCTTCAAATGTTGCCCACGACTAACTCTTAAATGGTCCATTCTGTGGGTCCAATTTTCGACCATTCTTTCAAGCATATCGGTCGGTATTCCGCGAATAGCACGGGTTATGTTTGCTTCCAAAGCTGTAATCGTTCCGGGTTTATCGACGTAAACAAGAGGACATATGCCCACAGAAAGCAATCCAATGGTGTCAGATCACAAGATCTCGGTGACCAATTAACAGGACCATTTCTTGAGATGATGTTTTCATCGAACGTTTCCCTCAATAAAGCGATTGTGTCGTTAGCATGTAGCGTCATCCTGTTGAAACCACAAGCCAGCCACACCAATATCTTGAATTTTTGGCAAAAAAAAGTCATTGATCATTGCTCTGTAGCGAGCTCCATTGACAGTAACACGCACTCCTTCCGAATTTTTAAAGAAATACGGTCCGATGATGCCGCCTGCCCATAAACCGCACCAAAACAGTGCATTTTTCGGGTTGCATTGGTAGCTCTTGGATTGCTTCTGGCTGTTCATCGGCCCGAACACGGCAATTTTACTTGTTAACGTAGCCGTTTAACCAAAAATGAGCTTCGTCACTAAACACAATTTTTCGATAAAAAAAAGGATCAACTTGAAGCTGTTGCAAGGCCCATAAACCGATATTAAAACGTAAACCAAGGTCATCCGGCTTTATTTCTTGAACGAGCTGTATTTTATACGCTTTTAAACCAAGTTCATGCTTCAAAATACGCCACAACGTTCCATAAGAGATGCCCAAACCTTGAGAACGGCGACAAATTGATTGATCACGGTCTTCACGAACACTCTCTGCTACTACAGCAATATTCTCATTACTACGGGCTGTACGCACTCTGGTTGATGGATGTATGTCTAATAGTGTAAAATTAGTTCGAAATTTGGTGATGGTTTCACGAATAGTGCGTTCAGTGGGACGATTATGACGACCAAAATGTGGACGAAGAACAATTCCTAACTGAGCACTGATTTTGGAAAAAGGTTTCCACAATTAGTAAACGTTGTTTACACGTAAGTCTATTTATGATGAAATGGCACTGAATACTGAACACAAACGTCATATAGACAAGCCAGTTGACACATAAGAACTGTCAAAACAACCCTATTGCAAAAAGTACCTCCAATTGGATCACCCTTTATAATCGATTTCCTATATTTCATAGGAACGTTTCCTATGCGATTTTTTTTTCCGAAAATGTTTTTACTAAATAAAACAAAGGTTTTTTTTACAGGACTTGATTTTTTAACATAAAATATTCAATATTTAGTAAAATGAAACTGATCGAAGGGGGCGAGGGGGTACTGCTCTAAATTTCCGTAACCGCCCCCCCCCTCAATGAAAGTGGGTCCACATCTGATTTCAGGGTGGTAGCGTGGCTTTGTAACAAGCCACTGAGCTGGTGAGTTCTTTGAACCCAGCTATGGCACATTTTCCTTTTAGGCTCACCTACTGTGCAGAAATCAGAAGAATAGCAATGTTGCCATTTTGACCGAAAAAAATAAGGTTCAGTCGACCGAATACAGCAGTTAATCTAAAAAGCCTATAATTTGATATTTATAAAAAAATGCAACACTAGAATTTAAAAACAAAGTTATATATGATATCATGCAGCAAATGGTAAATTTCTATAATGAAGCCATCGACATTTAGTATTTATTCGTTTTTAAGTCTATGAAAAACATATTAAGGCATTTTGAAATTTTAAGCAATATGAACTTCTATGGATTATCAGTGAAAGCTCAAAAAATGTTTGTAAAATGTTTTGCTGTCATTAAATTCTCGTTTATAAGAAATTCGATCGATATTTCTACATACACGAATTCAGTGTTTTTCCTGTGAAATTTTATCTTTAATTAAAAAAAATCTCCGTAAAATTCAAATGCTAAGTATTTTTGTGTGGAGTGAAATCAACATAAAAATTTGATAAACAAATTAAAACCAAGAGCGTAAAAATTTTATGTATTTTTTAGTGTTTTCGCGGGCGTATGTAGTAAAATTCGAGTTTGTGTGATAATTTCGATGTTCTTTTTTTTCAGGTTTTGAGGAAAACATTTTTCGTTCCGATTTCACGATATCCATTAAATTAAACATGATCTCCGTTTTGTTTGTATGTAAGCAGTCCCCATCTCCATACCGCAATTTACATTTTAGCACATAATTCCAATAGAAAGGATTCCATAGCTTCCTTTACTCGTCAATTTTCTTCTCTGATGTGCTTTTGCTCCCTTGGATAGCATTGTAAGATACGAGTAAAGTAACCGTCTTAACGATACACATATGCAGATGAAAGACAGACGTCAACATCTCCATGTATCCGCCTGTTTAATTTATTGCCTTGTCGCAATTTTTTGTTTTCAGTTTCTCTCCCTTATTCATTTTGTTTTCACAGGACAAATGTCATTTACATCCACACACTACGTGGAAGCGGTATGAGTTCTTGGCCACATCCGTGTTCCAATATATATTTTTATCTATATCGACCTATAAGTATATCTACGAACATTTACATATACGTATATATGTTTTGGTATTTGACATTTGCACATATTTAAGTGTTAGAATTATGTGACTAGTCTAGATTTTGTATATCACGACAATGATATGTGCTCCTCCAAAACCTCCACGTTAGATTCGTTGAATGTATGTTTGATCTAAGCTTTAGCTAAAAAAAAACATACATTTTTCTCGGAGAATGATTCCACGAACTGGAGCTCGAGGCACTATCGCAGTCACTGAGGATGTTATTTTTTCGGTTGTACTTTCATTTCTCAGATGTGAATCCGCAATATCGCGTCATGTTACGCCTCACCGCACCGTACCATACAGACCGCGCCATATTGAAAACTGACGGAAGTACCAACATGACAAATGGCCTCTGTGCAAGGAATTCAGTGTAAACGGATGAGTGGCGTCGAAGTCTCGTAAACATAAGCTTCGAAAAAAGCAAAACGTTTTTTTATACTCTTCGTTCCCTCGTCGTTATACTCACGCTTTAACGATTACTTTTTTTTGTGTTACCACTGTTGAGATCAATGCCAATGTCCTTGACTGTTCCTCATACGGTCCTGCTTGGATTAGTTGGTTTTATGATTTCCACTTTTCCTTAGTTCAAATAATAAAATTATATACATTTGACTATTTTAGCACCTATAATATGGTAACATTTTTTTCTTTAACAATATTGTGGCTACCTGTTAAAAGTAGCACCAAACCGTTTCCTTTTCTTAGCATTTACATTCAAAGCAACCCAGAAATCATATAAAAAGTTTGGTAAAATTTCCAATAACTCTGAAGGCATGACATCTACGTGAGTCTAAAAGATTGAGCATAGATTTATCGGAATTCGAATTGTTGCCTTCTAAAACATCAAGGTTTGTGATCTATGCGGGACAATGTTTATGTCCAATGAAAATAAGGAACACTAGCTCTTTAGAATTATCCCATGGTAATGCTTAGCATCCTGGGCCATTATTCGGGAATTTGTACCGAGTAAAATATTTGCCGAGTGCGACAAAACCGAATTCTTGAAATCCTTTAGCCAGATGTGGGTGCTTATCCATAAATTGGACTAGAATTTCATTTTGGGTATAAAAATGCGGGTACGCCTTCCCTTTTTATACCCGTATGGTGAAACCAAAGGATATATTAACTTTGCCTTACCGTTTGTAACGCCAAGATCCCGTTATCACACAAAAAAATGAATTACACCAGTGTGTTTAGAATGATAAAAATAATTGATTTTTACATGTCCGTCCGTCTATCTGTCCGTCCGTCTGTCTGTCCGTCCGTCTGTCTGTCTGTCCGTCTGTCTGTGGCGCGGATTGCGGGCGCACGGATTGAGCTAGAGACTTGAAAGTTTGCACAGATCCGTTTTTCGTAAAATGCGAGGCTAAGTTCGTTAATGGCAAAAATGGACGATCTTATGAAAAAAGTACAAAAACAAAAGTTATTTAGGATATGATTCTAGATAAAACTCCCATATATCAAAATCCGATTGAAATAAATTTTAAAAAATCTTTTTGGAAAGTTTGACTTCAAAGTGGAATTTTGATACAACTGTTCGCTGTTCACTTAAATGACCATACGGGTTTTCAATAATTGCCAGATTGGCAGTTATAGCTTTTGTTATGTTTTTTTTGCTCAAAATAGGTTTTTTTGCTCTTCTAAATGCATGTTAACCTCAACTTGTAGTTTTTAAGTAATTGTGAACAGTAATATAACTTACTGTTTTCCACTTGTCTAAATTTCGTTTTGCAGAATTTATCATTCTTGTTGTTTTTTGTATCGAAAAGGCTAGGTTCTTCAAAGACAAAATCGACCATTCCTTTTCCCGTCGCGAAAACTGTGAGTCGTTTTGAAAAGTTTATGAAAGTAAGATGTGTCAAATTTCAGTTGGACCTTCTGCCACATACAAATTGAATACTTTTTTTCACTCTTTGTCGAAACGATGCATAGTATCGAAAAAAAAACAAAGTTTACAGGTACCCTTGCCCGAAGCCGAAAAAAATTATGCAAAAAAAATTCAATGAATGTATTTTTGCATGCAAGATCGAGATATTTCTCCCTTCTTGAGAAATTTTTCTACGAAACAGGGAAAAAAAATTCTCTTTTTTGTGGAATTTTTTTTTTAGTATGAATGCGAATTTGGATTTTACAAGCAATAGATAATATTTTTTTGATATATTTTTTCTACAGAAGTTTCATATGCTGAGAAATACTTTAAAAACAAAGGCTTTGTACAAAAGGATGTATATGATCAAGGCGGCAAAAAGGGGCTGGCGCAAAAGGTGCAGATGCATGGAGCCCAGTTTAAAATTGAACAAAAGTCAGATTAATATGTTGATAATTTTTTTCTAATTTTTCCTGGACACGTCTTTGACAAGGTGGGTGGTATTCTTTGTGGCAAGTGAAAAGGACAAACTAACTTTTACACTACTTTCGAAACTGTTAAAAATATCGCCCCCCCCCCCACCACTCTCCTCCAAAAAATCCTGGGTGCGCTACTGGTCTTAACCCTGCCTCTAATTTTAACAATAGTTCAGAGTTAAAAAAAAACATAACAAAAGCTATAATTGCCAATCTGGCAATTATTGAAAACCCGTATGGTGATATTCGTATCAAAATTTGAACAGTTGTACCAAAATTCCATTTTGAAGTCAAACTTTCCAATAAGATTTTTAAAAATTTATTCCAATTGGATTTTGATGGATGGGAGTTTTATGTAGAATCATGTCCTAAATAACTTTTGTTCTTGAACTTTTTTGATAAGGTGCACCGTTTTTGAGATATTCACAAAAACCGTTTTCGTTCGTATGGGGGGTAGGTAATAGTCCATTTTTGCCCATTAACGAACTTAGCCTCGCATTTTACGAAAAACAAATCTGCGCAAAATTTCAAGTCTGTAGCTCAATCCGTGCGCCCGCAATCCGCGCCACAGACAGACGGACAGACAGACAGACGGACGGACATGCAAAAATCAATTTTTTTATCATTCTAAACACACTGGTGTAATTCATTTTTGTGTGTGATGACGGGATCTTGGCGTTACAAACGGTAAGACAAAGTTAATATACCCTTTGGTGTCACCATACGGGTATAAACATAAACGACAAATTATTCGATGGTTAAAAACAACTTTAAAGGTCGATTTTTGGGTGAGAAATACAGTGACCGAAATCATTTCGTTACTGTATCTAAAATTATGATGATAATAATTCAAATTGAAAAATAGCATATTCATGTGTAAGGAGTTTAATCAAGTACCTACTTTATAAGATGAAGAACTGTATTTAATAAATTTCATCGTATAATATTCCAACAATAAACTCGAAACGAGCTTCAATGTAGATTTAAATAATTTAATCCTTTGTTATATCATTTATTCGCGGATCCTTTTGCATCTCCTTCTGTACTTAGCAGTATAAAATTCTAACAAAGCAAGTTATATGCAAAACTTGTTCAAAACTCTAAAACCCCTTGAAATACAAGAAATGAACAAAAATGGCGAACGCATTACGAAGTTAGCACAAATGCCACAAGACTTTTGAAAAAAAAAATGAAGAAACAAATAAAAATGTCTGAAATAAAACAAAAGAAAACGAGAAAAAACTATAAAAGTTTTATTTTGCATAATATTAGTAATCTCTGTTAAAGCTTTTCGCCATTTCTCCATTTTTTTTGTTATTATGGCTTCTCCATTTACCACTCTTCCTTCAACCACAAACTTATTTTTTTTTTACGGTATTGGATTTAATCCTTCAAGTGAATCTTAACGGTAAGCATTCTTTCCGTCCATAGAACAACTCCCTTAAAAAACGACAAGAAATAGCGCCTTTCAGTTATGTAAATATTCTAGCAGATACATAAATATGTACAACAATAGTCATAACATTCATATTAACGAGAAAATCTCATTATCTATTCATTCATACACAATAACAACGTTCGAGAAATAAATGGAGATTTTGAAGATGCGAGTTGGAATTCACAGTCATGGAGAATGTCAAGAAAACATATAAGGGCACAAAAACATAATCCCTTGACTAAATACTCAAATGTGGGCTAATTGTCATTTACATATTATTATTCTAGTTTCGTTACAACTGCACGGTTTCAGCAATAATCTAGCATTGCAAGGGTGTAGTTTCAGGAAAATTTCACTCTGGTAATACGGTTGTGGCCGATGATGAGCACTGAAATAGCGAATGATCGAAAGTTGTCATAAATCTCGACTAATGTCGATGCAAAGATTTCATTGCATCGAAGATCGGTAATAAAATTAAATTAGTTTAATTTTCATATTTCTTCAATGCAAAGTCGCTGGCTAGATTAAAGTATTTGTTGGTGTGAATTTTAATTTGTGAATTATTGTAAAGTTATTTACATAACAGCTGGAGATCGAACCTCGGGCCTTTTAGTTACAAGTCTGTGGTCGCACAGTAGATCATAATTGAAATCCATCGGCCAAAATTCCAAATTGTACACATTTTTTCTTGTTTTGCCTAATATTCAATTCATTTATATCAACATTAAGGCATAGTGCTTTTTTACAGGTGCACAAATTAATGGTGCAATCTACACTAAAAAAAATCGTATTAATCCATTATGAAGTACATATTAAAAATTTGGCATATGCGAATTATATTCCAAAAGAAAAAAAAATATTATTTCTAAACAGTGCACGTAAATTCACTTTTTCAGAATCGTTGAAACCACACAAAGTTTTGTTAGTACTACAAATTTTGTGCTAAGCGTACGAAAAAAATTCAACACAATTAATTGTGCTAAATTTTAAATTGCGTTGAATTATCTTGAATTATCTAAGATTTTTCGCTCAGTGTAATAGTTCAGAAGAATAAAAAATGGTGTAATACAAAACCTGATAATAAAAAGCAAAATTCAAGAGGGATAAATAATAGTTAGTTTAAGTATAGTTAAAACCTGATAAAATAGTATTCAATCTATGTATATAAATGTATACATTTCCTGTGAAATTTCATTGAAATCAGCCAAATAGTTTTGGAGAAATTAACGAAAGACTAAAAATTGCATAATTTTCGGGACAGGTGCGGTTAGATGGGATAGATGCCCCGAAGCGTTAAGGTGGGTTTAGAAAGACAGGTATTTATATTTTTACTGACAAAGTGAGTGAAATGCCAGATTTCTTATGACTTTTTCATCAAGTGGGAAAGGGACGGGAAGCCACTCCGTAAAAATTTTACTGGAAATTTTGCTTGCATGTAGTGGTTTTACTATCCATAATTTTCATCGACGATAGGAAAGTTATGGCAGTAAACAACAACAAACACATTGGACTTTATTATGGCACTTTCTAGCCCTGCCAACAACATGGCAACCCTGAATTATGGCAGCCAGCAAAAGTAAGGTTAAGTTCGATGTTTATTTGAAAGCTACGCATTTTAAATGGAAACGGGAGGTAATAATAATTATGTTATTAATTATAACATCACACAAAATGATTTTGTTAGGTGAAATTGAAGTGCTAACAAACGTATTGTTGCGAGAAGGTGATGTGCAGTGACAGTTCGCCATAAAATGGAAGGGACAGTACATGTGAGACACTGATGTGATCGACTTTTCGCGCACGGAAATTTGAATATCACTATCCCGCTCACCTTGCCAGTAAAAATATAAATACCCGTCTTTCGAAACCCACCTTTAATCTGCTAAACTAAACAATCTAGAACAGATACAAAATACTGAATATAAAACCCACACCGCCCCCAGTATGTTCAAAAAATACAAACCATGCCCATGAACTTTATGAAAGTTTTTTAAAAAATTAAATTGTTTGTGCTGGCTGAATTTGTTTTGTGCTGTCAGAAAATTTTTACGTGCCAACTAATTTCACGAGTAATTTCGGATGTTTTTTTTATTTGTTCACGTTAAATAAATAGTAACTATGTTAATTTAATAGTCTGTTTGAATATTTGTGAAATGAGATTCAAGAAAATCGTAAAGGCATTCCAGTTTTGGCTACGGATTGATGCCCACAGAAGATAGACGCCTCATTTGGTCTAAATTTTAATATGGAATATGGATTTCATATAGAAATTGGAAAAAAGAATCAATTTTATGTTAAAATATAACATTTTATTGACCGCTGTTCGCAGTTTGGGCAGAAATATTGGAAAATGTGTTGTGAAGGAAGTAAAGTCTAAAACAAT
The DNA here is from genome assembly GCA_964034945.1 of Chrysopilus asiliformis. Classification (NCBI taxonomy): domain Eukaryota; kingdom Metazoa; phylum Arthropoda; class Insecta; order Diptera; family Rhagionidae; genus Chrysopilus; species Chrysopilus asiliformis. The sequence goes on from OZ035962.1 coordinate 71,627,218, forward strand.
GGCGTCTACAAGTAGTTCAAGTATTCGGTCGTCTATCTTCCACATCGTTCAATTTCATGTGCTGTATTAATTCTAATATTCTTGAATTGTGACTAGGGATTTTTTTAAATAAATAGTAGTTATTTTTATTCGTTCTGCCCAAAGACATCTATCCGTACCTACTGGGGCATCTATCTGGGCGGGCGGGGCGTCAATCCGTACCAAAATTCGATCTTTTTTATTTTTCCCCTACTCACTCCAGGGTGCTGAAATATTGACAGAGATATAGCTGAATGGCAAACATATCCAATAGATTTAAAATGATATAAGAGTTTTGAAAAATGAGAATTTTATATATTTTTTCCGAAAGGTGCAGCATCTGTCCGTATCTTACCGTATAATAAAATACGTATCCCCCATTTTTTGCCACTTTACAACATATCAGAGTTTCATAAAAATTGAAGGGCTACAACTCGAGACCCTTCTTTGTAGGTATTATGTAGTTGATGATTTCTTAAATATCTGCGGTTTTCTCAAAAATGTTTTTGTTTATATTGTGATAGCACAATTTCTACCACAGCAAAATTTCAAACAAAAAATTGCTTTCATCGACGTAAAACAGATTTTATAGACTATTTTGAATAATTGGCAAAAAGTGGAAACTTTTTTTTTCTTTGGAAAAACTTTTGGTGGTTGTTATTTATAATCGATAACTGTAGAGATCTCTAGATACGTGAAAAAAGTAGAAAATTTATGCAGTCGCAGCCACACATCAAAGCGCTTTTAGTTGAAAAAGGGATGAAGTGTTAGATGTTAAAATTGGGTATTGGGGTGAAATTCAAATGTTCATGGAAATATTGGAAAATTTCAATTCGTTGGGAAAACAAGTCAACGGGGCTTTTGAATCTGCTAAAGTATTCTATGGCTATTCAATCCGATGTATTCAATGCAATTCGTGGTCGTCAGTCGCCATTTCAATCAGCATAAATGGAATAGTAGACTGTTAGATGGATGAATGGTCAACCGTTTTTTTTTCGATGTTTTATGCCGTTTAGTTTTCTTTTTTGAACTAAAAAATGGAACATCAGAGACTGGAAAACATGGAATCGAGATTGATTTGCCACAGAATAGAAAAAACCATACGAAAATATCTACGCTAATTGTTTGACCATTCAAATTTAAATATTGTCATAGAGATTTGGCATTTAAATATTGTACCAAATGTGCTATTATTTCAATTACAAAAATATAAAAGAAGTAAAAAACCCTTTTAGATATTGAGATTTTTTAAACTCTTTCATAGTGAATTTTCATTCAAAGAACAAACTAACTCAGAATTGAATTTCAAATAGTTTTTCCGTTTTCTAATGTCATTCATTGTTTTTGAAAGACCCATTTTTGACATCTAGATCGGCGGCGTAAAAATGAAATATGGGGCAAAAATTTTTACTGAACAGAAACAAGGAAATTTTATGGGTAATTCATCCCTTTCGATATTTTCCTCCATTTTCCGCGACAATGAAAATTTTAAGAAAGTACGAGAAAAAATGATTTTTTTGTTAGGTGTCGTTTACAACTGACACTATATTCCGCGAATTTTATTATGCGACACTCAATTCACTTTTCACAACTTTTTACACTACGAATCAAAATCGCGGAATTTATTCCTGAAAGATGCTCGAACTCGATTTTTAAAAGCTTTTATTTAGCTTGCCTTCGTGTCTGTTTCTTTGTCAGTTTCAAATCTTGCAATACGATTTTGGCCCACTTCCACTCATCCGATTGATTTGAAATTTTGCACACAATACAATATTATTTTTTTCCAGGAAATTTGAGGGGAAGGAAAAATTACAATATTATCACTACTCCATCATTGTAAGGATAAGAGAAGGTCCTGTAAGGATAACGTGACTATCCTTCCCCTCAAATTTTCCAGAAAAAAAATCTCATCAGGGGGTTTCTGGGGCGCTGAATTCGATTCTTAAGAAATATGTATGGATAACGAAAGGTTCTGAAAGGATATCGTGATTATCCTTTTTCTCAAATTTTCCGGAAAAAATCTATTCTGGTGGTTTTTGGGGTCTCTGGATCCGGTTCTGATATTAAGAAATCTGCAAGGATAACGGAAGGTCATATAAGGAAAACGTGATTATCCATTTCATTTTGGATTTTTAGTCATATTAATTAAATACGAAGTGACTAAAAAGGAGGGAATATAAAAAAACTAAAAATTTGTTTTTGAAAAGCTTTTATTTAAAAAAATGCACTAAAAGGTGAAAAAATATTTTTTTTGGCGCTATGTATCAGAAATAAAAGCGAAATAAAGCATAAAAAATAAAATAAAATCAATAGTCATCTGGCTTTTGTTTCTGATACACAGCGCCCAAGAAATTATTTTTTTTCTTTTTAGTGCGAATTTTTTTTAAATAAAAGGTTTAAAAAATTTTTTTTTATTTCTTTTGAATTTTTATTTGAGTTTTTTTTATATAAAACTGCTGGAATAAATTCAAATTTTGACAACTATTGCTAAGTGATATATTAATAAAATTTGCGAAATAAATTCTGAATGAAATTCAAGTGTCAATGGGGCCTTAGATTTCATTCTTGCAAAGATATGAAAGTTTTATTTCTAGCGGTCTCGGAATAATTTTCCACTGGTTTCAAATTCTGTCCTGCGATTCAGAAACTTTAAGAAACAAAAATTTAAACAGGCATTAAATCGCGAACCGAATAGGGGTGCAGCCTTTCGTAATATTATCCAATAAAATACACGTTTTATATATCGACGCCTCCGTGCAAGACTATTGTAACTTGACTTTCTTTAAGGTTGAAATTTCTCCAAGGTTGAATTTTTAATTCTTCATTCTTCAAGGTTGAATTTTTAATTCACTAAAAAATAAAACTCGTTAACTTTTTTGAGATGTTGAGGATTCACAATTGTAGATTGAACAATTTTCTTTCAAAACCATTAAAAAAAATCGGAAATTCGTTCCAATATTCACTTTTTATCGTAGGTCCGTACAAAAACGTCAGAATTTTCACAGCTCGAGAGAGATACGATAGTCTTGCACCGAGGTTGCGATATGTTTGATATAAGAAAGTTTTCCAGGATTATTATGTGATACATGAAAGTAAAAAAAAAACAGTCAAATGCGAAATTACCACGAAATCACAATTTATTGCAGCGAAATAATAATTCTATTATATTTCAGGACTATGTTTGTACCTGGGACGCTATTCTCGAAATGTTTCGGATTTTTCCGAAACGTTTGTGGTGCAGTGGAAAAAGACCTCTATATGGTGTACGTACCGCCTATATTGCTCCAAATTACGTCTCAAACATTACGAAGCAATTCACCACTTTACACGAAACCGCATTCTCGAACTTAGATTACGGAAATATCCGAAACATATCAAACATTACGTTTCGGATCCATCCGAAACGTCCAGATGTTACTTTTCGAAACGTTTGTGTGCTGTGAGTTATCGTTTCGCGTCCGTTGTTTATTGTTATTCGATGCGGGCATAATTTTAATCGTGTAATAAGCATAATACGGAGAATAATTCTTTTTCATTCATTCATTTGCAAATGATTAGCACGAGAATTTTAGTTTTCATTCACTCACGAATTTTATTTTTCCATTCTCGTATTTTTAAAATTCTATTCGCGAATGGAATGGAAAATTTTACGAATGGAAAATTAAAATTCGCTCACGAATTTATCGCAAAAGAATGATTTTCGAATGGAATTATTATATGAAGTAAAAGTAACACCATAACTTTCAAAAGGATTGAGCCAGAGACTTGAAATACATAAAAATTCAATCAAACCACTCCCTCCCCCCTAACAAACGATAACAAACGTTAAAATCAACAAATAATCAAAAATCACTCATAATACACTATTACTTACATTGAACACTAGTCAAATATTATGAACTGATATTAAATTAGTGAAAAATTACTCTAATACAAGTTAAACACTAGTTAATAAATATAAACAAAACAAAACTATTCAAATATTTCCGTTTTGACAGCTCTATTCTACGTACATTTCGTAATGAGGTGAATATGGTGAATATAATTCCGAAACATAAACGTTTCGTGACCAGAATACGATCTTTCAAACGTTTCGGATTTAGATTACGGAAAAAACATTTCGGCGAGATTCGTAATCCGTAACGTAACGAAAAATCCGAAACATTTCGAGAATAGCGTCCCTGAAGTGCATTGCAAGTGATTCGACAGATGGGTGTTACATGAGAAATGTCCATTAAATTTTTGACTATTTAAATGGTAAGAGAATTACAATATACATTTTCTTCATATAATTGTGTTGGCCCTCAATGCCTTTTAAAGATTATTGCTTTATTTATGATACTTTGAAATATAGCCTTGTTTGGTTATTTTTATAAAGAATGAATACTCATTCATTCTATCAAAGAAAATGTTTTATGGCTGCTATCAATTACAAGAAGAAGTCAAGGGTTCATTATTTTAAGTGGCCACAGCCAAAATTTATGTTTTGCTTTTATATTTATTTACATATTTTTTTGGAATTCCATCAAGAAAATATTTTCTTGAGAAAAAAATTCTAGAATTTTACTTTGCAAATTTATTACGCTTCTATTCATAATATATATTTTGATGAAGTTTGTCACCATTCTTAAACAACATTACTTTTATAACATCCAAATTTATTTCAGCGTTTTAATCAATTTGAATAAAAAATCAATTTTAAGGTTTCTTTTTTGACCGCGACGTTTCCAAATATTGTATTTCCTAGTACAGAGACAGCCATAAATTAATTGGTGTTTGTTACACGGGACTATTAGGGTTAATAATTCAGATATTAATGTCACGTCCAGGAATGTTGCAAATCAGTATAAAATGTACCAATATCAATTATAACAAAGAGTTTTTATACCCGTATGGTGAAACCAAAGGGTATATTAACTTTGCCTTACCGTTTGTAACGCCAAGATCCCGTCATCGCACAAAAAAATGAATTACACCAGTGTGTTTAGAATGATGAAAAAAGTTGAATTTTCCATGTCCGTCCGTCTGTCCGTCCGTCCGTCTGTCCGTCCGTCCGTCCGTCCGTCTGTCTGTGGCGCGGATTGCGGGCGCACGGATTGAGCTAGAGACTTGAAATTTGGCAGAGGTCCGTTTTTCGTAAAATGCGAGGCTAAGTTCGTTAATGGGCAAAAATGGACCATTAGGGGGGGGTACTCCCCATACGAACGAAAACGTTTTTTGCGAATATCTTAAAAACGGTGCATCTTATCAAAAAAGTCCAAGAACAAAAGTTGGATATGATTCTACATTAAAGTTCCATACATCAAAATCTAATTGGAACGAGTTTTTAAAAAATCTTATTGGAAAGTTTGACTTCAAAGTGGAATTTTGATACGCCGTTCAATTAAATCACCATACGGGTTTTCAATAATTGCCAGATTGGCAATTAAAGCTTTTGTTATGTTTACGGTTAAGAAATTTCATCAAAATACATTTCAAATCAAAACAGAATATTATATTACATTAAAAATGTGAAAAGTTCTACCTTCTCTATTATGTTTAAAAACAGACGCAAAAGAAGCTCAGTGAAAATGTTTTCTCCTTCAACACGTATTTAACATTTTATAAAAATATGAGAAGAGCGAAGGGAATGAGATACGAATACATTTACAACTCTGACCCACTAAAAATAAACGCAAAAATGTGAGCTCAGAAAGCATAACCAAGCAAAAATGTTGTTTGAGCTTTTCATCCTTTGTCCGTGTAAAACCATGTGTATGTTAGTAAAAAAGACGTGGCTTTGGCGCAAAGTCTTCTGGGGTGAAGTACACATATCTTTTCATTAACCAAATATTCTTCGCCAAATCTCATAAGCACTACTGACAGCACCTCATATTTCGCAACTTAACGCTACTTTGCACGGAAAATTGTTTCTTGTATCACTTCTGCATGGAAATTGCCTGAGTCGTGGTTTCTTTAGTTGTTCCAATTCAACTTGAAGAAGAAAAACTGAACTAGGGATGTGTTAAATTTTACTGTTCTTTACCGGACGATGTTTGCGACTATGTCGCGGAGCAAAATTGAAATGAAGCACCAACAACAATTTTTTTCGAGTCAGTTAAAGACTAGGAATTCAGGAGAATGACAACCAGTAAAATATTACGGAATGTAGGAATAAAAATATGATGACTAAAAAATCTAAGTGAAATATTCGCCTTCATTGAGTTTGTTAGATGAAGCAAAAACATCACTGAAATATTAAATGAGTGGATCTCCTCTACGTGCATGGAGTTTAAAAATTCCATTTGATGAAGGATATGCTGCATATGCTTATATTCTCACAAATAAAGACTGAACCTAACATGTTGTTTGGTGTTGATTCTTCAGTCAAATTGGTTTAATGAATTCGTAGCTTGTTGAGTATCAACGTTGGATTTTATTCTACACACAAAATATAATCTATTCGATAAGTTTCGCATTTCCTGGTGTTCTTGGTATCTTAAGGAAAATCAAATACTAGGCGATAAATATTTAGACGTAGTCGCTGGCCTATTTAGTGCGGTGTGCACCAACGTATGTTCAACTTAAATTATTTAAGTCCCAAAATTTCTACGGTTGAAGTAGGCTAACCGCAAATAAATTGTTTAAGAATAGTACGTGCAAACCATAGATATACTAGATCGCTCGATTTGCTGTCTCAAATGGTTCCATTTCAATACAGTTCAGTGAATCAAAACGAGTCAAGTAAGAGCAAGATAACCGTATGAAAATAAATATAGCCGTCTCGTTTAAACCGTGAGCTGTCAAAGGAAAATAGACTTTCGGAATGGTGTTGGCGCCTAAAGTTATTTGTTTGCGCCTATAGTTAGTCTCAAACTTGTGAAACTTGAATTTCGCGGCAAACTAAATTTGAATTTCGCGACGTTATACAGTTCAGTGGATGCGTTCAAGTACGATAAAGAGGGAAATACTTTTAGGACAATTTTTCAGCAGAGCTTTGTATGGTGACAGTTGTTCTATGTTATATAGTTCTGTGGTGCAAACGGACTTAAATAAAATAATCAGTTAAAATCTTGGAAAAAAGTCGACTGCATTTTAATGCAATCTCATGTCGATTAAATAGGGATAATAATACAAATCGAGCTTTTTAAATGTTGTTTTGATTTTGATAACATAACGTGTGTGTTATAAATCGAATGTCGTTTATAGATTTAGACTATCACATCAAGTTTTCCTAAATAAACATTTTTTTAAATTTTTAAATCGGGGAACATGGGCCGGCGCCTCAGGAGAGACCGGAGCCATAATTAATTTCTGCTCCCAATGAGTTGGGCAAATGTTTAGCGAGGTGAGACCGTAATGAACGCAATAGAAGAAGCAAACAGTTTTTGTTTCCCATCTGTCTTAAGTAGTTTTTTTGTGTTTTAGAAAAAAATTACACACATTTCTTCTAATTGGAATTTAAAATGAGTTGTCCGCAAAGTAGAGAAAGACTTTTCTTTTTTAAAAAGACCATACCTACAAAAAAATTGTTTATAGTATTTTTCTATGATATCCCTTATTAGGGTGTCAAGGTACTCGTGTACCTTTTACATTTTCAAAATGGAAAAACAATTTCTGGGTGGGCTAGAGACCTTCAGTGATAACTATTAAACTCTGGTAAATTCACTAATTTTAAAGGTTTTGGGTTTTTTATCATCATAGGGGTTTTAAAAAAACGCCTTAAAAGGGTGACAAGGTACTCGCTTACCTTCATATATTTTGCATGGAATTTCATGAAAATAGTCTTGTTTTATTTTAATCATAGTTTGGTTTTTTGAAGCTGCTGAATTGCTATTAAGCAAAAAAAAAATGTTTTTCTAAATTTGACAATTATAAAATACTAGCAGACCCTTCGTTGCCACCTTAAAGTTTTTTGTATAAATTTTAGAATGCCAAAAAACAATAAATAACTTAAAATCTTTTGGGAAAAACGTTATTCTTTTAGCACCTTCCGTTTTGATTTTTGAAATTCCAACACCAGAGCCGTGATCAGCGACCCCAAAAACCCCATAATGCCATTTTTGTCCGGAGAAAAATGGGAAAAAAGGATATTTTCGTTATCCTTACAGGACCTTCCGTTTCGAATTTTGAAAATCTAACATAGCTAAAAACCTGCCCCTGGCAACGCAGATCATTTTGCAAAAACCCGCGTAAAAATCGGTTGAGTAGTTTTTGAGTTTTGTAATCTCAAACAAACAAACATTCATTTTTATATAAAACTAGCAGACCCTACGTTGCCAGCTTAAAGTTTTTTGTATAAATTTTAGGACGCCAAAAAACTACAAATAACTTAAAAACTTTTGGGAAAAAACGTTAGAAAAGGACATTTGCGTTATCCTTACAGGACCTTCGGTTTAGAATTTTAAAAATCTAACACAGATTTTGCAGATTTTTCTCGGGCAAAACGGGAAAAAGGATATTTGCTTTATCCTTACAGGATCTTCCGTTTCGAATTTTGAAGATCTAATCGTGGTCAACGACCCTGAAAACCTCCCAAAGCAAGTTTTTCTGGGGAAAAATGGGAAAAAGGATATTTGCGTTATCCTTACACGACCTTCTGTTTTGAATTTTGAAAATCTAACCTGCTCCTGGCAAAGCAGATCATTTTGCAAAAAACCGCGTAAAAATCGGTCCAGTAGTTTTTGAGTTTCATAATCTCAAACAAACGAACATTCATTTTTATATATGTATATAGACTAGCCTTTATGTACGTGACGACCCAAACTCCTTGCTCAGGGTTACAAGGTACCCGTGTACAAAAAAGTTCAATGTTTTTGGAAACTGAAAATTTCTACAAGGATTTTCTTTTATCGCTAAAGAGTTTACTTTGTTTGTCAAATGACCGGAACTTGTCTCCGTTGCAGGAAATGGTTTTTTTCGTATTGTTTTAATATTGTGACCTGCTCATGAAACAGTCACAACTTTGACAATAATTGTGACTCGTGAAAATTATGACTGAACGCTCTGAATACGAGAAAGTCACAAGTTGTGATTCACTTCGCTCTTTTGACCGAGTTGTGACCGGTCACTGATAGCAGCCAGAGTAGCGCCATAAATATTGTTATTTATTTTTACTTGCTATAGTAAAGTTTAAATCTTGTAATCTGATTTTGACCGACTATGTAAGTATACTTTATTGACTTGAAACTTAAAGGCAAGCTAATATTGTAAAAAAAAAATAAAAAACTAATTACGGTTTATGTTTTTATATTGCTTTTTTCATATACATAACAGCCAAAAAAAACTTAAACTGTTAATTTCCAGTCATTTCAAAAATTAGCAAACCTTTGGTCATTAATATATTTAGAACTAGGGGCTGCGCCCCGAACCGCTTCGCGGTTCATCCCCCTTCCGCAGGTCGGCCTTCGGCCTCCCTGCCCCCGTCGGCCTGCGGCCACCACAACTACTCGGCCTTCGGCCTCGCCCCTCACGCTTGAATTGTTGGAATTTGATGTATGGAGATGTTACGTAAAATTATTTAAATATATTTCAGCTCTCGCCTTCCTCTTTACTCGGCCTTCGGCCTCGAGTCAAATGCATATAGTTAACTCGAAAAAGGGAAATTTTTTTATAGACATTTTTCTTTGTGACTCAACGGTGTATTACAAAATCGTACTGTTTACTTACAATATATTCAATAACGGTAAAAGGTGGTTATTCACACGGGGAAAGACAATATTGTGGGAAATTTTATTCTTTTTAATTCATGTCATACATTGAAGTACCAAATCCCTTTAGAATTGCAGAAGATAGCAGGTGAGGGCTATACATAACGATGGTATCTATACTGTTTTTCGCAGTATTATATTGTTTTTCAGACTCCAATACTGCATTACTGCTTTTTTCCCTAAAATACTGTATTTAAATACTCAGAAAACTTTAATTCTTTAACGTTTCGAAATTCAAATTTATTAATAGCAATGCAAAACGTCAGTGGCAACACAAAACGGTGGCAACACATGGCAAGTGTAAATACATTCAAACGACGAACAGCGAAGTATTGATGGCAACATGTCATTAGATTCGCTTCTTCCTTTCCCCATCGATTACTGTCTTGTCATTATTCATCCTTCTTCAGAACGCGTTACTTTGATTTTGCTTTCCATTGTTAATTTTAAAAGAATAAAAATGTCGAAATCAAGAGCAAAAACACAAATTTTCATTGAATAAAATTTATACTGCAAAAAATACTGTTTTTATATCCGTATGGTGAAACTAAAGGGTATATTAGATTTGCCTCACCGTTTGTAACGCCAAGATCCCGTCATCGCACAAAAAAATGAATTACACCAGTGTGTTTAGAATGATAAAAATAATTAATTTCTGCATGTCCGTCCGTCTGTCTGTCCGTCTGTCTGTCCGTCTGTCTGTCCGTCTGTCTGTCCGTCTGTCTGTCCGTCTGTCTGTCTGTGGCGCGGATTGCGGGCGCACGGATTGAGCTACAGACTTGAAATTTGGCACAGGTCCGTTTTTCGTAAAATGCGAGGCTAAGTTCGTTAATGGGCAAAAATAGACCATTAGGGGGGGTACCCCCCATACGAACGAAAACGTTTTTTGCGAATATCTCAAAAACGGTGCATCTTATCGAAAAAGTGCAGGAAACAAAAGTTATATAGGATATTACATTCTAATCGATTTTTGTTGGATTTCACAAAAATAGTATAATAAATAATAATGCTATTAATCCTATTAGTGGGGGAAAAATTTCCCTGAGGGAAGGCCTTCCTGATAGAGAAAACCGAACCCAAATCCCATCAGTGATGTAGTAGATAACAGGCGAGGGGCCTACCAAGAGGGGAGGGGGTAGCTATTAGTGGGCGAAAAATTTCCCTGAGGGAAGGCCTTCCTAATAGAGAAAACTGAACCCAAATCCCATCAGTGGTGTAGTAGATAACAGGCGAGGGGGCCTACCAAGAGGGGAGGGGGTAGCTATTAGTGGGGGGAAAATTTCTCTGAGGAATAACTTCTCTATTAGTGGAAACCGCATCCAAATCGGGTGAAGGGTTCGAAAGTTATCAGGAGAGGGGTATCGAAGAAGAGGGGGGAGGTCAATAAAAAGTAGCCTATTATGTATTCTGTCAGTAACTCTACCTGTATGCAAAGTTTCGTCGAAATCGGTTGGGCCGTTTTCACGTGATGCCGGAACAAAATTCGACGGACAGACAGAATTACAGATTTATTATATGTATAGATTTAATGCAGTAGGTATAATTCAATGACTGTAAAATCAAATAACACATTTACTGTTTACAATAAAACCTTTTAATTTAATTATGTGACACACCATGCTCTGCGGAGACAAAAAGCTGAAGAGGAAAATGAAAAAACGAAATGAATATCACAAGGCCAAATAGTTTCCTTCCGCAAATTATCCCAGAACTGCAATTAAAATGTTGAAAATTCTCTGGAGCGCCCAGCAGAGGAAATCTGGTCAGTGCTTTCATTTACTGCCTTTAACAACGCAGGCCAATATAGAGTTATGGTTTTATAATTATGTATACTATTCGAAAATATTCGTATGTGAACAATGTAAAATACAGCATATAGCGTTACTATGGGAAATTGAAGAGTGTACGTACATATTTGTTATACAGTCAGTTGTAGTCCGAGTGTGTGTCCAATCGAATCAATAGCTGACTCTTTATAACGAAACGTTTTTTTTTAAATCGGGGACGTGGAATTTTTTCCTCATCTGAACCTTTTCATATATAGTAGAACTCGCTTGATCAAGGATTTTTTTCTATCAGTGTTGCCGAAGTCAGATTTTTTTTAGAAACAAAAACATTTATAAATAATTTCTTTAATGTTTATGATTCCGGAATTACTTATGCGCAGTTCACTCGAATCTAATAATAATTTCGGATGTAAAAACAACCAAATAAATGCTGCTTAGGCGAATAAAAGTGTTTTGACCGTTATTTTGACAAAATTGTCGAAACAATCGCAACAAAAAAACATAACAAAAGCTATAATTGCCAATCTGGCAATTATTGAAAACCCGTATGGTGATTTAATTGAACGGCGTATCAAAATTCCACTTTGAAGTCAAACTTTCCAATAAGATTTTTTAAAAACTCGTTCCAATTAGATTTTGATGTATGGAACTTTAATGTAGAATCATATCCAACTTTTGTTCTTGGACTTTTTTGATAAGATGCACCGTTTTTAAGATATTCGCAAAAAACGTTTTCGTTCGTATGGGGAGTACCCCCCCCTAATGGTCCATTTTTGCCCATTAACGAACTTAGCCTCGCATTTTACGAAAAACGGACCTCTGCCAAATTTCAAGTCTGTAGCTCAATCCGTGCGCCCGCAATCCGCGCCACAGACAGACAGACGGACAGACGGACAGACGGACAGACAGACGGACGGACGGACATGCTAAATTCAACTTTTTTCATCATTCTAAACACACTGGTGTAATTCATTTTTTTGTGCGAGGACGGGATCTTGGCGTTACAAACGGCAAGGCAAAGTTAATATACCCTTTGGTTTCACCATACGGGTATAAACATAAGAAAAGCTATAATTGCCAGGTGCCAATCGTTAAATACTTTATATGATGCCAGACAAATGTTTAAAAAAAACCCATTGGTATAGAAGAAGGAGAAAGGAGTAGACCGATTGGATTTTGATGTATGGACCATTTATGTGAAATCATATTCTGAACAGATTTTACCTTAATAAATTCTTCAATACGACTCACCATTTTCGAGAAAATAGAAAAAAGTGTTAAATTTGTATAGGGGAGGGAGAAGAGTAATCCCATTGGATTTTTATGTATAGATAAGTCATGTAAAATCAATTGTAAAGACATTTCATATTAACAAATTTTTCGATGCGATGCACAGTTTTCGAGAATAGAGGAAAAAATATTCCATTTGTATGGGAGAAGGGGAAAGCACTTGTATGAGAGAAGGGGAAAGCACTGTAAAATTCTATTTTAAATACATTTTACCATCATGAATTTTTCAATATGTTTCGTTTGTATGGGGGAGGGGGGAAAGAATGGTCCAATTTGGCTCGTTAAATAAATTAACCTAGCCATTTACGAGAAACGCAACTGTACAGGATTTCAAGTCCCTAGCTCACTTCTTTCAAAAGTTATGGTGTTCAGTGACGGACAGACAGACAGACAGACGGACGGATATGCGGAAATCAAAATCTTTTGTCATCCCTAATATCCTGGTGTAGTTCATTTTTGTGTCCAATGATTGGTTCGGTTCGTTACAAACGGTATAATAAATCAAATATATTTTTATATGATACTAGCAGACCCTACGTTGCCAGCTTAAAGTTTTTTGTATAAATTTTAATATGCCAAAAAACCATAAATAATTTAAAAACTTTTGGGAAAAAAGGTTATCCTTACAGGACCTACCGTTTCGAATTTTGAAATTTCAACACCAGATTCGTGATAAGCAACCCTGAAAACCTCCCAAAGCCAGTTTTTGCGAGAAAAATTGGAAAACGACACATTTGCGTTATCCTTACAGGACCACATCAATTTTCTTACATATGGATTTAGCATGCCAAAACACCAGCTTAAAACAACTTAAAAATCAACGTAATCCTTACAGGACCTTTCGTTAGAGTTATTGAAACTGAAACGCCGAATTCGTGATCTGCGACCCCAAAAACTGCCAATTTTTTTGGGGAAAAATGGGAAAAAGGATATTTGCGTTATCCTTACAGGACCTTCAGTTTCGAATTTTGAAAATCTAACATAGCTAAAACCTGCTGCTGGCAACGCAGATCATTTTGCAAAAACCGCGTAAAAATCGGTCCAGTAGTTTTTGAGTTCTGTAATTTGAAAACCAACCAACAGACCAACCAACAAACATCCATTTTTATATATATAGATATCTGATATATCTATAGAGAGTATAAAAATTTGAAAGACCATGAAATAAACTTGCTTTTTGGCAAAAAATTTCGGGAATTTCATTTGTTCAATTTAAACTAATACATCGTCAGCTGAATCCTTGTTTGGCCCATACGCCACTTGCATAAAATCGAGAAAAACGGCTTTAAAGTTTGAAGATTTTAAAAACAAAACCTGTCCGATAAGATTTTTTTGGTAGTTGGTTTTATACTAGATTCACAACTTACTGCCAAAATTTCAAAAAATCGCTCAAAAACGTCATGAATCGGGGAACGTCTGTGCCACCTGCTTATGCTATTTGATGGTTTTTACTAAACCTAGAATCGTTAAATATAACGAAAATCACGTAATTTCAGAAAGGATACTGATTGTAAGAGCAATAAAAAACGAAATTGTTCAAAGATTCGCTAAATTATTTCCTACTTCTCTAAGGTTAATTGAAAAACATAACAAAAGCTATAATTGCCAATCTGGCAATCATTGGAGACCCGTATGGTGATATTCGTATCAAAATTCGAACAGTTGTACCAAAATTCCACTTTGAAGTCAAACTTTCCAATAAGATTTTTTAAAATTTATTCCAATCAGATTTTGATGTATGGGAGTTTTATGTAGAATCATATCCTAAATAACTTTTGTTCTTGCACTTTTTTGATAAGATGCACCGTTTTTGAGATATTCGCAAAAAACGTTTTCGTTCGTATGGGGGTACCCCCCTAATGGTCCATTTTTGCCCATTAACGAACTTAGCCTCGCATTTTACGAAAAACGGACCTGTGCCAAATTTCAAGTCTGTAGCTCAATCCGTGCGCCCGCAATCCGCGCCACAGACAGACGGACAGATGGACGGACAGACGGACGGACAGACGGACGGACAGACGGACAGACGGACGGACATGCAAAAATTAAATATTTTTATCATTCTAAACACACTGGTGTAATTCATTTTTTTGTGCGATGACGAGATCTTGGCGTTACAAACGGTAAGGCAAAGTTAATATACCCTTTGGTTTCACCATACGGGTATAATTATGAAATATTAAACCATAGAAGTGCGGAAACGATAAAAGATATATTTTCACCATAGGTTTCCAGGAATCAGGTTATCGAAACATTATTTTTCCGAAAATTTTTGAATCAGTGTTTGGAGTAACGAGAATCTTTTTTTGGGAAACATACTTTAAAAGTAACAATATTATTATAATGTTACATAATATAAAAGGTTCAAACGATAAACGTAACAACAACGGAAATGATTAATTTCGTAATCAATCACGATAAATTCATTTAACAAATAATTGTGAATTCCTATTAATTACTTTTAAATTCACGACTATATTACATTTGACAAAATGTTAATAAGAATTTAATAAACGTTTCTTTAATTACTACACATATAGGTATCTTCCAACTATTCTTCTCTCGCAACCTACACTATAATGCGTTGCTTGTCGTAAAACAGGTTTATAACTGCGGTCCAGCAGCCGCAGGGGCACTTTGGGTGTTCCAGTTGAAATATAGGTAAGGTGGGTTTAACAAGTGTGAAGGTGTCACCATCGATTTAAAAAAACACTAGAAGTTCGTTTGAAAAACTGTAAACGAAGATTGAATGGCATTTCGCAACATAGTATTCGTACTGGTATTTTCTCAACAATTTTTCACAAAAATTTAACAATTCGTAGTAAGATGTATTTTGGGCAGGGTTTTTGTGTGTTCGGTATATTCAATTGGGGTGATTACTATTACATTCTCCAGTCCTTAAAAAAATTTTGTTGCACCATTTAAAGTTCGAGGGTAGTTGTTGTTGTTTTTTAAAAGCCAGGTTTTAAATATAAAAGCAAAAAATGGGATCAAATGTAACAATTAGAATTTTTCTGGTACTCAAATTTGACAGTACTTGATATACCAGATTATAAATTTTAAAAATTATTTTTTACTTTTTAGGGCTTTAATTTGTTTTTGAATTTTCTTTATTTATTCAGAAAAATTTGGTAGACTTTGGATTAGTTGTTTCTGAGATCTTTTGGAGAATCTTTCTGAGATCTTTTGGAGAATCTAAAAGTGCCGCTTTTTGTGTCACCCTACCCTACCTTGCATATAATGCAGAAATTAATTGCTGTGAATATAGAATATAATTTGTTCACCCGAAAATCCGGAAGAACAGTATAAAACCTTCTGTCGATTTCTATAAAAAAACACATTTAAAAAAAAACACGTTTTTTTAATGCGCTTATAATTTTGGCCAAACGACAGCACTGTTTTAAGTGTAACTTAAGTAAATTTTTCGCATCAGGCTATATCATTTAGATTTTTGTCGTATTTGAAATGCGTTTATCTACGTTTAATATGTGAAACGATAGGTCGTGTTTATGATTTTTAGAACGATGGCCCTATTGTCCCGGCCCTCCGTCCACGGTAAGCCACCGGACGCCACGCTACCATCACCGACATCAAAGAGTCCGGGAGTCTAAAGCAATATGAGTGAACTAAAGCGGTAATTAGGCGACAATGTTTTCCATTTTCTGTTAAATCTTTTCCCTTCTGTCTGTTGGTTTATAATAATCTTCTGTTGGTGAAAAACCAGAGCGCACCCGGTCGTATTTGGGTCGAACTAAAAACTTTATGTCCAGTGCCAATTAATTTGCGGATAATTGGCCTCGATGTGGCCATTTGTGTGATTCCATTGGACCAAATGATCGCAACTTGGTTATTCCTGTCATTCTCATTTTGTTTAGAAAAAAAATAAAAATACATTGTGGCATAAATAAATACTCGTGCTGTTAGGCACATATTGTTAGGCAAAAACTAATGTTGAATTTTTTGTATATGGTCAATGGTCACTCAGGTTAAAATCGATATATTTTAAAATAAAAACAGACCCGAAAAACAACATAATTGATACTCTAATAGAAATGGGTAAACAAGACAAAAAGGATTTTGTAAAAATATTTTCTCTATGGTGATCGTGATTATTACAATATTTTTGGTCACTTTGAATATTGAAGATGAAATTGGTCAGTTGCCTTGGTAACAATATTGAATCATGCAATAAAAAGCCACATCAAAGTGTATTAAACAGTGTTATATAATGCAATAAATTTTAATTAATATTATTTTGAAATTCCTGTAAATTGGATGGGCATAAATCAATTCATTGCATACGGTTTATTGAAAATTTCGTAAATTTACACGACATGGATTTAATAAAACAATTTCAATCTAATGGGCAATACAAAAATTAATAAAAAAAAAACCTTGGGCGGGTAGAAAATACGAGCAATAAAGCTTACTACCTTCCTCTGCTATAGAAGGTAAGTATTGTATTCAAGACGCAGACCGACGGAGGCAGATAGAAAATTTCTGATCAGTACGACAACTGTTTCAGGCAAAATTTCGAGGATGTCCGTGCATCTGTCTGTCGGTCTGTCCATTTTACGTATCTTTAATAACTCGAGAACGCGTTGAGCTAACGTCTTTTTTTATTTTATAATTCTAGCCAGAGCTTAGGGGAAGACCCTTGAATGCCGAAGCACCGCTCAGGATGGTCGGAAGGACAAAAGGAGATGTCTTGAAATTTTGTGTAAATGAGTTTCGTAGTTCTATATCAACTTTTGGAAAAGCAACGTTAGCGATAACGGGTACCTCTCATACCATCTTTTTTTTTGACGTGGATATGCCTTGGATTTTGGTTATGGGGGTACAAATTAGAAAATCGGCTTGCTGCCATGATAACAAATTTGCAATCGATGATACTCGATAGTTTGTGGTGATATCCGAACATAAACTGTGTTATAAGATCCGGCCTACATTAAAGCATTGTTTAGGGTATTTTGTTATGTTAAACTAATGTTCAATTATCTTTTTAAGAATCAAAATCTAAATTTTCACTGTCGCTGTTATGCTGTGTTTGCTGCTTGTAGTACAGATTTCACATTTATACTCCTTTTATGCTTCTCCTTTATGTGTATTGAATCTGATGTATTAAAAGCCATGTTATTTCGTTCTTTTCGCTCTGAAAAGTGTCGCTCTTAACGGCAAAATCGTTTGCTGTGGTTTCCGACTCTCGTTCTTTGGAACGAAAATGATTTCTATTTAAGTTTTCGCTTCTTGTTCAAAGCGGTTTGTGGGTCTCGCATAAAATGAATGAAAGCCTCGAGTGATGGCTTTTTGGTATGATGCACACACACATGTAAGTATGCATTTTACTAGTGAGAGAACGATATTTCGCTCCCAGCATTATAGTTGTTGTCAGGGTTGTGAGATTTTTGTACTTCGAAATCGTAGTAAATCGGCCGAAAAATAGTAGTAGAATCGATTAAATAGTAGTAAATTTATGTAAAACCTTCGTCATTATAACTAATTTGAACGAAAGACTAGAGTGTTTTGAACACTGTATGTATGATATTTACTTCATACTTATCTTATCATAAACCAATTACTTATAAATAAAATTATTATATAAAATTATTATTATAAATAAAATTATTATATTATAAAATTATGAAACCGAATATCTCAAAAACGGTGCATCTTATCAAAAAAGTGCAAGAACAAAAGTTATTTAGGATATGATTCTACATAAAACTCCCATACATCAAAATCCGATTGGAATAAATCAAAAAAAAAATCTAATTAGAAAGTTTGACTTCAAACTGGAATTTTGATACAACTGTTCGCCGTTCACTTAAATCACCATACGGATTTTCAATAATTGCCAGATTGGCAATTATAGCTTTTGTTATGTTTTAAATAAAAATTTGTTTCCTTAATTTTCTTTTCACTAAAATTTCTAACTTAAGTGTAAGCAGTGGGCGGATCAGGAGAACCAACAACTTTGGTCCATGTGTCAGATCGGCACTACAACAAAGGAATTATGGGGTGGCTTAAATGCAAACCTTACTAAGAGCCTCTTAAATCTGGAACGGAATCCCCTTCGTCTAACGACTTGGATTCTAACTGGGCACTCCCTCCTGAAGGATCACGCTTTCAAGATGAGGCTGGTGGATAATCCACAATGCAGGGGCTGCGGAGAAGAGCGGGAAACGGTGGAGCACTTTTTGTGTCACTGTCCAGCCTTAACCCGTACTCGCGTCAAATGCTTCGGCTATCCCTTTCTAGAGGAACTCCATGAGGCAGGAACTCAGGGCTGGGTGCCGATTCGGAAATATATAGCACTGGCGGGATGGCTAAACAACCGTACTTGAGCTCAATCTGCTCCAGCGAGGGACATCGGAGGTGTACAATGGGCCCAACTTGAGGCCTGCGTGCGTGGGGTTCCCTGGTGAACCCCCCTCCTATCAAACCAACCAACCAACCAACTTAAATATCTATTGGCGATCGTTGTAGGCGGATCCACGTCTTCTGGCCGTCTCTACAAGACAGACACCTTGCTTTTTTTACATAAAATAGGTACAGTTTTTTGAAATTTAATTTTATTTTTGTTTTCTCCTTTTTAGTCATTTCGTATTTGATTAGTATGACTAAAAATCAAAAATGACGTCTGTTTTTGCTATGCTTGTTTATATTTTTTAGTCTTCGAAAATATTCTTGCCTTTCGGATAGTCTTACGGACTTTTTGACTTCAGAATCGGAATCATTGGCCCCAAAAACCCCAGAGGAGATTTTTTCTGGAAATTTTTTGGAAAAGGGCAATCACGTTACCCTTACAGGACCTTCCGTCATCCTTACAGGATCCTTACAGATTTCTTAATGTCAGAATCGGATTCAGCGACCCCAAAAACTCACAAATGAGATTTTTTTCCTGAAAATTTGAGGAAAAGGATACTGGCGTTATCCTTACTGGACCTCCCCTTATCCTAACAAGGACGATGTAATGATAATTGTTATCGGACTTACGTATGTGTGCAAAATTTCAAGTCAATCGGATAAGTGGAAGTGGGTCAAAATTAGATTGCAATATTTGACCGTGACAGACAGACAGGTTAACAGATGCCAAGGCAAGCTAAATAAAAGCTTTTAAAAACGTATATTACCAAATTTAAAGAAAATAAAATTTTCTGCATATTTTTCCTTTAACGGTTTTTATGTATCTTCTTGGGATATTTGAAAAAAAAAAATATTATTTTTTATATGTTTTTTTCCGAAACTAAATATTGCAGTGTTGATCACAACCGATATTTTTTTTTACTTTCCTATACGTAATATAGTATTGTATTCATGAAAAATTTCGACCTCTTAATTTTGCTTAAAAAACATTTCCCGGAGTCGATTGAAGCATTATTACAAAAATATATTTCTGTCTGTCAGTCTGTGTACAAGATTTCACCAAAACTAATAGAGCTAGAGCCATAAAATTTTAAAGGCACGTTTGGTCCTGGAATGGGACGATCCTAGCAACTTTTGCTGTTCATCGGAAATAACCAAAATGGTGACTTTTTAGAAATTGCCGAAACTACGCATTTTTCAATAGTCTTATATTTAACAAAAGTTGGAGATAATAAGATTTCCTACATTTTTGTCTTTTACTAGAACTCTGTATCTGAAGCTGTTATTGAGATATATCGTTATTTAAAAAAAAAAACAGTTTTTTGCAATTATGTCGAAAAATACTGGGTTTTCGGCGGTTTCGTATATGAGATGAATTGAAGAGAATAATGTTTGCCATAATTTTGTATTTCACCGTTATCCACCTATCTTTTACCGCTATCGAGATATTGGGTGATGTCAATAAAAATACAGTTTTTGCTAAAACTGATGTTTTTTTAGCTAATGCATAATGCATTAGCTAAGAAACACCAGTTTTAGCAGAAGCTATCTTTTAATTCATGGCAGAATTTATGGTACGTGATTTCAGAATAGCATAGTATGTGAAGTTAACATCGGTCCGTGCATCTGACTTTCTATTCATACTTATTTCCCCACGATAAATATGAAGGGTCTCCAGTATAAAGAGTTTCTTTACTTATAATATTATAGATAAAGTAAAACTTACTTTTCTGTTTTAAACTCTCATTTTTTTTAAATTTCAGCGGGGTTAACCATATCTATAATTTAGGCCTAAAGCTAAAATATTGCGGGATCCAAAGATGAAGAAAATATTTCAAGCTATGAAATTATTTATAATTTTTTTTCCCGTGTATTAACAAATACGCAAAATTCATCCATTCAAATTCTTTAGGAACCCCCATCAATTGTCCTAATTTTTAATTTTCATCAAATAAAATAAAATCAGTGTTAAATACGTTTGAACACTTTTACCACATAAACAAAGGAAATAGAGACTACCGAAAAGTGTCTTCGCGTGAAATCAAAACAGAAATGTTGTGTTTGCATTTTCATCTGGTGTCCAATGAAATAAAACTTCATGCGCAAACTATAGATACTCTCTTTTTGGTCCACAATCTTCTCGAATTTGTATTTCAGGCTTTCGAACTTGTGAGTAAAAAAAGTCTTGCCCGATGAATATTTCGTTCAATTTTCCCCACAATATATTCTCTTATAATTGCGGGTTATCCTAAATTCTCATTCGGTATCGCTTGCAAGGGATTCTCATCTATAGTTTGTGGTCCAGCGCAGGTACAAAACGATTTCTCTCGGAATGCGAGATATGAAAAAGCTTTACGCGAGCATCCAATTCAAAGTTTTCATGTTGCAATAAAAACTTTACCCCAATGTATTACACCTAGGTGCCATATTTTTGTTTTGATGTGACGTTAGGGGTATTTCGAATTCGGAAAAATTCGGAATGAGTTATTTTTCGTATTTCCTTTTGGGAAACTCGTTTCCGAACATTGAGAATCCTTTTCGGATTTCGAACAGCGGAGCTTTTCAAGTGATTTCGGCGAGTTGCCAAAGGGTGTCGGATTTCACGGCATTATAAGTCAAGTACATCCTCCCTTATTCACCCGATCCTATAACAGTTTGCGAGGGCTGTGATCAAAATTTTTCTGTTCGGACATATTTCGGTGTATAGCATCCTGGAAATCTTAGCTAACGTCAGCCTTAGATACTCTCTAGTCGGTATATGAGATTCCTGGAAACATATTTAGGTGTGCGTGCCGCAACACTTTACTTTGCAGATTTTTTAGCACAGTGATGTTGTTTCCCCGATTTTCGATACTCTGATAAGATTTTCGGAATTTGAACTCTCGCCACAGCATCGACAACAACAAAGGTTTCAATTCAACTATTTGTCTTAGCGATATGATAAAAAAATGTTTAGTGAGAGTTTGCGATCCCGCGGGTACGGTCCAACTCGGGTTGAAGAAATTTTGTTCCGGTACCTTTTTACATTTTATACGGTTCACAGGATTAACAATCAATCGGACGGGAAATATGTATTCTAGCGAAATAATTTTTATTAAGAAAATCATGAGAGTCATTCATTAGATTTAAAAAATCCTCGCATTTGTTCTCCAATACCAAAAACATTTTGGCCACTGAAAAAAACATCACTTCAAATGGATTTTTAAAATTCATTCTAAGACATATATAAATATTTTATCAGAAAAAAAAAAACAGAGGAAAAATTAGGCAGTTCTCCATTAGTGACTACCATCAGTGGAATCAATATCTTGGTATTTTTTTACGATTAAAGTTAAGTTAAAATGTGAAATGTGTCGCGCATATCAGTTTTTTCTCCAGTTTATACTGTGTTGAAATGTTTTCAAATTTAGTCCATTAATGCGATGTTTAGGGATGTGGCTAATGGTGAATGAGATTTATATTGTGAAAAGGGATATTGTTATCACGAAATAATTGCTGGCTATTATAGTCTATGCGTATATAGTTATCTACATGGCATTTCGCTTTCGACAAACTATCGTGACTAATTCATGAGTATCCGATGGAAAATATCGTGTCTTGGTGTATTATTATTTAAATCTTTTATTACCGGCAAAACGTTTCATTGGCCTACATTAGATAACTGACCACATAAGTGCACCTATTGGCAGTCTTAAACGTGCGCTAGATGCATTTGGACGACTTTATCTTAAATAAGCAAAATAATTTGGTACTTTGATGGTGAGACGTCTGGCGATTTCTAATTTCGAATGCGTTACTGTCGGGAAAGTGTTTTTCCATATACATCGGCTAATTGTACTGCGTTCGATTGGGGCCACGGTAGAAGCTGGCTGAAATATTAAATTACGGGCCCCACTTGACTTATGGATCATCGCGATTATGGCTATTTGGCTCTAGTCGAATTTATCATGATGACTTCAGATTATGTTGACATTTGCGCATCGTTTAAATAATTGAGGAAGTGTCGTCGTCGTTTGGATTGTGTTTCGCTTATTGTTTCAAACAATTTTTCGTTGCTCATATCGTTTAGTTAATATATTTTATATTAGTTTGTTACCATCAACATTTAACATTAAAAAATGAAACATTGTTTTTCTAAGGTTGTGTGGTTATAAGTAGTATTTGTTAATCATATACTAGTTGAGTGATCAGTAAAATAACACAATTCAAATATAATTTGTCAGCTGGCCTAATTTTGTGGACATTAAAAGTCATTCCACAAGAGAAATAGTTAATAAAATTTGTTGAGGGTCCCGTAAGCATACACGATAAAAATATTGTTTACCAAAACAAATATGTGAAACCTAAATATAATTCAAGTGTTTGTGTAAAAATCACTAATGTTTTTTATAACGACTACTTGGGCCGGGGGTGGTGAAAATTTCGCAATTTTAATTTGTAATTCCTTTCCGATTTTTAGTAAAAATCACGTAATGTTTTGTAATTAAGAAAATGTTGTTATCATAACAATTAAATTGGGAATTATTAATATCACACCTAATATGTGAAAGTATTTTCTCTAATATTAAAAAAAAAATGTCTGAAAGTTGTGAAAATTGAATTAAGGAAAAAAACTAAACCAAGATTAATGAAATTCTTAGAATAAAATTTTTTATGTATGTGAAAATATGCCGTTGCAGTGGATGTTTTTGTTAATACTTTCATTTGGATTAAATTCCGTTGTAAATGCAGTTATTACAAGGAATATCGAAGATGAAAACAGTAAGTTTATAATATTTTTTTATTTTCAAACTGAAAAAGTGTAAAAAATTCGGACGTCTTACGTTCTCGCAATATATTTCAGACATGGTTCTAGTTGTTCTAAGATTCTCATAAATAATATAAATGCCTTAAATTTTGTAGGTTTAGCTCTCTAACACAGAGGAAAATGTTTTGTTGCTATCGGAGAAAGTGAGCAACAGGGTATCACAATTGCTTGAAAATTGTATTATTAGTAGAGCTATATCTACAGAAACTAATCTAAAACAAAATTATAGCTCGTGAAATTGGCGGGATATCTATAATGAATCATCCGATTTTTCCTGAAATTTAAAAAAAAAAATGTGTAACAATCTGTGATAACATTGGGCCTTACCAATGACCCGTGACTAACTTAGTAACAGCTTTTGGTGTGTGCGAAACGGGCTATTTGCTTGCTAATTCTAGTAAGTTTTCACACATTTATGACAGCGAATTTAAAACTTTTCAATAAAAACTAGGATTTGAACCGAAATTAGCAAGCAAATAGCCCGTTTCGCACACACCAAAAGCTGTTACTAAGTTAGTCACGGGTCATTGGTAAGGCCCATTGTCTAAAGTTAGAAAAAATATGCATTTTTCCCAAAAATTTTCTGCGAAATTTTTTTACAGTGCAGAAATTTCGGAATATACCAAGGAGGACTCTTTTATTATTCAACGATTTTCATGGATTGATTTTTGTTATTAATTATACCTAACTCGTCTATACGCGAAAGTGACACCCCTTACTGTTTACGAATTATATTTAAATATTTAATATGTATACCAAATTACAATGCGAAAAGATATACAAAAAACCATAATAAAAGCTATAATTGCCAATCTGGCAATTATTGAAAACCCGTATGGTGATATGGCATTGTTCAAATTTTCCAATAAGATTTTTAAAAATGTATTCCAATCGGATTTTGATGTATGGGAGTTTTATGTAGAATCATATCCTAAATAACTTTTCTTGCACTTTTTTGGTAAGATGTATCGTTTTTGAGATATTCGCAAAAAACGTTTTCGTTCGTATGGGGGGTACCCCCCCTAATGGTCCATTTCCGCCTATTACCGAAGTTAGCCTTGCATTTTACGAAAAACGAATCTACCTAAAATTTCAAGTCTCTAGCTCAATCTCTGCGCTCGCAATCCGCGCCACAGACAGACGGACAGACGGACGGACATGCAAAATTCAATTTTATTTTATCATTCTAAACACACTGGTGTAATTCATTTTTGTGTGTGATGACGGGATCTTGGCTTTACAAACGGTAAGGCAAATTTAATATGCCCTTTGGTTTTACCATACAGGTATAAAAACTGGAAATTTTGTTTTATTTAAATTTTGTTATATGCATTTTTCCCAAAAGCTCGTAGTTTTCGAGAAATTTTCAAAAAACTGTATTTTTCCAGAAGAATTGTATGAGAAGTACACGTTATAATTTACGAAAGTTGGTAGAAAATTACGGTAAAATCACGGTGGTAAAACTCATTCTCAAAAACGTTCGAATCGCTGGCACAACGCGTTCTCGAATTAAATAAGGTAATTATATCGGATAGACCGACCAGCACAGAGGACGGACATGGATAGACCAGCACGGACATTCTCATCATTTTCTCTTAAACGGATTTCATTTTGATCAGAAATTTTCTATCTGTTTCTATCAGTCGGTATATCGCAAAAAGTCGAACCTAAAAAAACAAAGGGTGTTTCAGTTTTTCAGGAGTTCGACTAACTGGGTATTTAATTTCAGAAGTTTTAAATCCGATGAACCCAAATTTTAATTATTCAAGATACTTTTTCGAAAGGAAAACAATGCATTAGTGATATTTGCACGAAAAAACTGGCGACTTTCTAGTTTTTCTCGCGAATCTGTGAAGGTCCGAACGATGTTCTAATTTATGTACATTCAAGATGTAGGCCAAATATTTCAAAAGTTGTAAACCTTCTTGATAAAAGTTAATGCATAAATATTATTTGAATCTAAAGTTTGACTTTTAAGATACCCAATGAAAGGTCAGGTCTATCTATTGGATAATTCGACTTTTGGCATGTTAGACTTAGGGCGTTCCTTCTGTAGTTTCCCTCTTAACTACACAGAAGAAAGTAAAAACATTCATTTTAGTTTGACTATAACTTTTTGTGTAACTATAATAGCTTAATTAATCGACTGTTCCAAGCTTCGTATTTACTTTAAAGATTGTGGATACATTTGGTGTGAAAAATCCCTAATCTATCTTATCAATTGACCATCCTGAGCTGTGCTTTGGCATTAAAGGGTCTTCTCCTAAGCTCTGGCTGGAACTATAAAAAAAACCCTTTGTGGTTTTATCAAAACATAGTGTGCACGAAAGAAAAAAAAAACTTTTTTTTTTTGCCACAATTTCGTTTGCAGCTTCAAGAATTTTCAACCGCGTTAAAGTGAATATACGTAGAGTGAGACCGTGTAAATGTGTGGTCCAGTGTTTGATTTGCAAAACTTAGACAAATCATCGGACAAAAAAAAATTACTTTTATCAGTGCTTTTATAACAACAAAATTCTACTCATTCTAATAGGTTTAAAAGATTTTGGGAAAAACCGTACCTCCATATCGAAAAACGAAAAGTGTTTAGAATATGATTTGACATAACTTTTCCATACATCAGATTCCAATTAGAAAAATTTCAATGTTATTGTTGAAGTTACGATATTAAGTTTTTTTTCGATTTTCGCAATTCTGAGAATAGTTTTTCATCAAAGTGGTATGCAATTATGCGGTACCAAATATATGCGGAAAATTTCGGTTTTTTTAAACCTTGTACAATAAACTGAGTAATGCAATAATGCGGGGAATAAAATTTTAATTGAAAACTTTCCACGGTTAAGGAAAAATCCGGAAAATTCTAGTTAAAACTTTTTTTCTACTGGCCCATTTTTCGGAAACGTTTTTATACCCGTATGGTGAAACCAAAGGGTATATTAGATTTGCCTTACCGTTTGTAATGCCAAGATCCCGTCATCACACAAAAAAATGAATTACACCAGTGTGTTTAGAATGATGAAAAAAGTTGAATTTAGCATGTCCGTCCGTCTGTCCGTCTGTCTGTCCGTCCATGCGTCCGTCCGTCTGTGGTGCGGTTTGCTGGCGCACGGATTGAGCTAGAGACTTGAAATTTTGCGTGGATCCGTTTTTCGTAAAATGTGAGGCTAAGTTCGTTAATGGGCAAAAACGGACCATTAGGGTGGTACCCCCCGTACAAACGAAAATGTTTTTGTGAATATCTCAAAAACGGTGCATCTTATCAAAAAAGTGCAAGAACAAAAGGTGTTTAGGATATGATTCTACATAAAACTCCCATACATCAAAATCCGATTGGAATAAATTTTAAAAAATCTTATTGGAAAGTTTGACTTCAAATTGGAATTTTGGTATAACTGTTCGAATTTTGATACGAATATCACCATACGGGTCTCCAGTGATTGCCAGATTGGCAATTATAGCTTTTGTTATGTTTTTTTTTCTAGATGTTAAATCCCACTATTTATACCCATCGTAAAACACAAAAGTGACATCTATAATGGAATTCTAATAATTTAGATACCGAATTATGGTGACCTTGTCTATTTTATCTCAGGACATTATCTGCACGAGAGGAACTAACGAAAGATGAGAGAAATAATTTACTTGTCAAAAAAGTCACGGACATGCAAATTAAAATGTTTTTTTTAAAGAAAAAAACATGTATTTAAACAGAAAGAATGAAATCAAATTTCACTTGGCAAAAACAATTACCAAATATGCGCCGCAGGCTATATTTTCCCAAAGCTTTAAGCGGACTTAATTCCACTTTTTCTGCTTTTTCATGTTCTGTAAATAAAGTAATCCCCGGATAACTGCTTTTCGGATAATTGCACAACCCTTTTCGGTGCAACAGTAATTCAAACTCTGTTCACATTTTTAAGGATTCCATTTATCGCTTAATTGTAACTCGATTAAGAGCAAAACCCCTATTACTGCACAAAAAATAGTATTCAATTAAGATTTTCCGTCACAAGTGTTTTTTTCCCTTTAATTTTTAATACTTTATTTTGTTATATTTTCTTGATCGTGTGTATGTACCTTTATAGGTAGAAACCAGTGCAATTATGTTGTGATCTTACAATTCTAGAAAGCAAATGTACAATTTTCTTCAATTAGGGACCCTGATAAGTGGACAATTTCGTGCAATAAAAAGGCTCCCAGATAAATACACAATTTTTGGAGTTAAAGGAGTAATCGGATAATCGCAAACCCTCGGAACTGCACAATAAATCTAGGATTTTTTCCATGTGCCGTTATCCGGGGATTACTGTAACTGCAACTGAAATGGTTTAAATACCAATAAAAACCCCCGCAGAGAATTTTTCTTTAGATCCATCCTCATAAACATATATGGGTTCTTTTTTTAGATATATACGGTCGATAGAATTCGTTAAAAAAAGAACCGAGGGAAAAAAATAATTTATTTCCACTCATAAGTTGACTCGAGTATGTTTTGTATATTTAGTCATGATTTTCAGTATTTAAATAATTAACCCTCATACTGTCCTTAAGAAAAATAACGTATGATGTCTTCGTGGGTCAAGAATGACCCATTATGACCCATTTATGACCCATGAAGACTACAGTGCTCTTCAATGGATTAAAATATGAACAAATAGATTATTGTTTTCGGTATTCAAAAGAAATTTGTTCACAGAGCCTACACCATACAAACATTGTTCATGTAGTTGAGAAGATACTTTTAATTAAAATCGAATTTGGGTCAGAAATGACCCGAGGACAGTATGAGGGTTAATAAATTAAATGATATGGGACAAAAATTTAGCTTCCGCAGCGCCCTAGTTAACTGCCAATTAGAATCACAATCCACAATTATGATTCGTAATTGAATTTTAAAGTTACAATCATAATAAAAATGTTCGCTTTGTAAAAATCCACTGGAAGTAGTTTAATCGATATATTTTTTAAATGAAAACGTTTGAAACCGCTCAAATTACAGTACCAGACCAAAAAAATAGAACCACTCTCAGTTGTTGACATCTTTCATGTGAAAGTAAACTTTTTTAGTAATTTTTTTTAAATACTAATGTTTCGGGGACTCACTAGATTACTAACTGATGCACCTGTTCACTTTCCCCCCTTACCATTACTAAACATGACATTGTTTTTTAAAAATCTCCTTATGTACTGCGTTATCAGATTTCCTATTTTTCCTATGTCCTCATTACTTCTCAAACAAAAAACTTCAATTTTTATTGTAAAATCGGCTGATGTGGTAATGAAGGATGTGCACGAGGGGGGCTCGAAAATCGCCACTAGCCGGATATAAATTTTAGATGACTAGATACAGCAAATTCAAACCGGCAATTCGCAACGTGATCAAAATTTTCTTCAATGATTTGGTAAATTTACTATATTACTCAAATAGCATTTTAAGCGGCCGTGTCGTCTTTATTCACATATTTCGTCACCATGCAAATCGCAGTGAGAAGCGATTTTTGTCGCGGGCACATCGCGTAATGACACCCATAGTGGGGAACACTTTTCAGTGGATTGCCATGCCGCAATTATGACACAGGCACATAATTCTGACGTCACAATTTCACAAAAAAATACGCCCCCATAAATAAAATTAGCTGCTTCAAGCTTTATGCGAGCGTCATCTAACGGCATTACATCATACAAATCTTCGAGCGAAGTTTGCTTTCTCCCTCCAATGCCTACATAGCCTACCGACCAAACAGAGATGAACAAATAAAAACGTGAACAGATGGCGATCAATTAATAGAAACGTTTTGTGGAGTATTATTTTTTAATGAACTTTTCTTTCGATTGCATGTCGTGATTTTAGTTGCAACTAAAAATTTGCAACAATATTTAATCTAAAAATTAAACAGATTTTAATGGGCGATCAAATTATTTTGTTTTTAAAGAAAACATTTCTGAAATTTTTTTGGCCGGTCATTTTTCTTTCTATTGCAATGAAATATTGATGCCAAAAAAATTGTGCTGTTTCAAATATGTCTCCTATGCCTTTTTTATGCAATTTCCTTCAATTATTGGCCTCAGATAAGAAGTTTAATGCTAAAAGCGAAATCGTTTGACTCAAATGTCAATGGGGAATATAGCGGGTGAAAGCATCACTGTTTATCTTTTGTTTGTAAAGCGGGGGCTTTGAAGTAACTCTAGTGGCAACTGTATCGAAGTTGTTCTCATTACCGGCTTTTTAAAAATCAAATGGATATTCAGGTTCCACAGCTAATCACTGTATCGCCGCGACAACCATCAAACACCGCTCTATCGCTACAGGATTTTCATGAAGCGAATATTGACTCAAAGTTGATCCGTCGATCATCAATTTCCTCATTAAAGTTATTGTCGTTTTGCAGACACATTATTAATCAATGAGTCGTTCTCGCCCTTTGCTTCTTGTACGCGGACGTGAATTAAGGGTTTAAATCTAGTCCCGATTGCGTAAATTGCTGCATTTTTAAGTCGCAAAGAACTAACCTTTTGTGCCCGTGCTTTTCGGTGCTATTTGGATAATCTAATCGGCTAGACATTGCGTGAAGTGAATAAAATAATATCTTTTGCTACAACTGATGTTTTTTTAGTTAATGCAGTCTGTATCCAGTTTGCATTAGCTAAAAACATCAGGAGTGGTATTCCGTAACTTGATTCAAGCGTTTGTTTCGAGTTAGAAGAAAAAGTGGTATTTGCTATCTCGGTTTCTCTGTGTCATTTATTTCGGTCAAAACAGAGACAGCGAATACTTGTTGTTCTTCTAACTCGAAACAAGCGCTTGAAACAAGTTACGGAATATTACTCCAGTTTTAGCAAAAGCTATTTTTTTTATTCACATCACCCATTGAGTTTGGGTTTATGCTAGAACCGTCAGATTTTTTGAAGCACCGCGGTAGTTCAAGAGATATTTTGAGACATTTGAAAGTTTGTAGCTTTTCTCACGTTTTTAATTTTTATTGATTTGTCAACTGCATCAAATTTTTTATACAGAAAATTGTGTATCTTAGGGGGGTAAGGCGGTCAAGCTATTTTACATGGGGTCTTATGGTGGGTATGGTTTTCTCAGAAACCAATTATGGTTGTTTAATAAAATTTTGCACACCTTTTATTTATGCCAAATTAGATATTTTTAGCTTTTTGTCTTTTTTATTCTGATGAAAACTGTTGAAAATCTGCTGAGAATCTACTGCCCATGAAAAACTTTTTTGTTATTTTGTGTGATAACTCTTGACGGTCTACATTATATTTTTCAAAAGCTGGCGGGAGTTTCGACATTCCCACAGCTGTTTTGTTAGCCAGTGTTGTCATCTTCAAATTAAACAAATTGTGACAATATGTCTTGTACTTTTGGATTAAATGAGCCTCTTGTAAAAAAAAAGTTACTTTTCAGGACACGGAAAGAACAAAAAAGTTATTTTTCAAAAGGTTTCTTCCCTGTAGTTTTATAAATAATTTTATAATGAAATTAAAGTTTTATGAATTGGAAAGTAATGTGTAGCGATTGGAAGATGAGAACAGAATCGGTTGAGGGGACGGATAACTACTGTAGGTGGGTCGGGTCACCGAGCGATCGGCCTGTAACACCCGACCTTGTCCATTTATATTAGAAGCACTTCTAGTTATTAGAAGCGAATATTAGAATATTAGAAGCACTTGTAGTTGTCATAGAGATATGTTGTGGTTCTGTGGGGGAATTAATGTATATTAAGGAAAGCGAATAAAAAAAATCAGTTTTTTTTTCGAGCCTTATACTATGTTCACACTGACGCAAAATCACGTAATTTTGCGAAATGATTTAGATCTTAAACCAAAGTGTTCACACAGAGATTAAGGTAATTTTGTTTCACATTTCAACTAAAGGATTGCTATGAGTTTTAGTGTAGGATTGCTATGAATTTTAGTAATATGATGAATAATACAATTCAAAACATCGATCAAATATGTGCAAACAGAATTAGACACTTTAGACGACAATGGAAATTATCTGTAATGAAAATAAACAATTATTTTCCATTTCATATCTAATCGCATCAAAAACAGGTCCATTTTTTTGCCCCGCGTAGGTTGTTTACTAATATATCCTCTTCGCGTGCGGAACACGGCTTCTTTTTCTTATATTTCCGTTTTTCCAATGCAGCACAAATGTCAAAACTTCTCAAAACTGATGTACTGAAGAGAGCTGAATAAGTGATGCAGGGTTGTATTCATTGTTTTTGCTTGATTTCGTTCCTAATTTTGTGGAAATTGCATACTTTTAGTGATTTTGAAAACAGGCTAATGTACTGGAAATCTCGTGATTTCGAGGAAGATTTCGTTCAAAATTACGAAAATCTTCAAAATCACGTAATTTTGCATCGGTGTGAACATAGTATTACCCTTCGGGCCTTAGTAAATGTTCCGATCCAGAACATGGTCCTCCTAGCTGCTTCACAGCAGAACTGTCTTAGCCCAGTAGCAGAAAATTTTTCAGATTTGAAAACATCATAAAACTCATTTTTCTTTTTATTAAATTCGGTAACCATTTCTAAGAAGACAGGAAGACAGGAATGGTTACCGAAGTTAATAAAATATATTATTAATTGTTTTTCAATCAAAAATAGTAAAAATTTCTCGAAAAAGGAGATACGTCTTAAAAATATTTGTACTCATTCCCAAAAAGTGGAGTGATCTTGTTTTGTTCTCACTTAAGAGTAGAAGGTTTCCCACACTCTCGAAAAAATTCGGTGACAAATTGACACCGCCGCAAAACATAGCTTCTTTAACATATGTTTTGCGGCGGTGTTAATTTGGCCCGACGTTTTTTTTTGACATTCTTGATTTAAGAAGTTAAAAAGTCATTTTAACACCGTTTTGATTTCAATTTTGAATTCACTCCGAAAAGAATTTAAAAATTCAATTGAATTCATGGTGCCTGTTAATCCTCACGATTTTTAGGACATTTAAAGTATCATGTGTATTTGAAAACACAACACTTTTTGATGCCACTCAAGTAAGAGTAGCGAAAAATTGGTAAAAAAATTTAAAAATATATCCTTTAGTTATCTCTACGTAATTTTAAATTCAGCATATTTTTTATTGTTTGAAATAGCTAGGTTTCCATATTCTCGCGGAACATCAATTTTTCATCAATTTTGTTGTCTTGAATGCATTTATTTCACTTGAAAATATTTATTACTGTTTTATGCGATTTGGTATTTGAGCTCATGAATTGTTATTCGAAACGACGGAAATTATTCATAACAATACAGCAATAACTGAATATATGAAAATGTATATCTGTATGTACATACTGGGAGAAATTTATCGATACTTGCATTTATAATCTAGTTATCTTTCTGCCTTTACAAATTTCATTACGTCATCGTCATCATGTATTATATAGA
Source organism: Chrysopilus asiliformis (assembly GCA_964034945.1). Taxonomy (NCBI): domain Eukaryota; kingdom Metazoa; phylum Arthropoda; class Insecta; order Diptera; family Rhagionidae; genus Chrysopilus; species Chrysopilus asiliformis. Next base: position 71,660,582 of record OZ035962.1, read on the forward strand.
AATAGGACTATATCTAAAGAGCAAAAAAAAAAATATGTATATATCTTCCTTTTACGCTTTTTACGATAAGATTTTCACAAATTTTACGACTTCAAAAATCGACTTCCTTCTATCTTCGAATTTTCCAATACACAATATCTTGGAAAATGTGCATAGATCATAGTCGTTGAACGACGTATCATATAAGAGATTTTCAAATAAAATCGAAGGATTTGACAATGAGGGCGACAGGGAGGGGGAGAGGATAGAACAGAAGTAAATCCGAAGCAGGAACCAAAACTAGAACACACTGAAAAATGTATGAAATAGATCCCGAAAAAGAACATTTTCGTATGCATAACTTTTGGTTGAAGATTACATCAAGCGGAGCATATCTGAAATATATCGATACCGTCCTGGTGGCTGATGTTAGCTATGTTTTACTGGCATATCCTTGATTTGAACACCCGGTCCCCTATCATCGTCGAAACATTCCTGGGTTAGTTCGCCAATTCCTCTTTTTATGCAACAACATTCCTATTTATAAAATAGACTTATGTCTGCCCGAGAGAATGTATTTATAATATATTTATATGTATAGCAACTAAATTTTATACAACGAAAATATGAATATATAAAAATCGCACTTACGGTAAATATAACATCATACATATCTACATATTCATGGCCGTATTCGTTATCCTTTCATACTTTTACGTACGTACGGGGACGTACGTACAGACACCAAAATTTATCCAAAAAGTTTCAAGTTGGTTTGGTGAAAAAACGGTAATAACTTTGTTATATGTCCCAAAAACACAATTTTTCCCCCCCCTTTATATAGAAAAAATCTTTCTTAGCTTTTACGATACTCAATGCCAAACTCTAGTCTCTATGCGCTATCATCATATGATTCACCCCTGCTCCATATCATAATCATATATCTTTCTATACACTTATAGTGCCGCCTGAGAAAACAGAAGCGCTCCATCTACCAAATATCCTTTTCGACGTCACACTAAGCTTCCCAGTACGTGAATATTTCGCAGGATTTTCATAAAAATTTGTATTTAGTCGTGTGTATACTATATATATGCAGTGTATGGTTTTGATGGGATAAGGATATGTGGCAATTTCGCTATCTCCCTACTGTCTGGCAGGAATCCTTGGCAACTCTGCGCCGCTCTTGTCAGTCTATATTTGAAAACTGTTGTAGACAATGACGCAGAATGGGGATCCTTGCCATAGATTTACCATACATTCTGTCCCGCCATTGGTCCTTATGCTCCTACTGTGTGACACTATACTGGCGAAATTTATGTGTCTCTTCTTTCGTTCATAATTTTTAACTCAATTTCGGTGATATTACATCTTAAACTTGTTTTTGTAAAAATGTATTTTTCTTTCTTTTCATTTTATTTTACTATTCCCTTACACCCGTAAAAATTGAGCGGGAAAACTGACAAAAAAATGAAATGAAATCTATACTTTTTATTAAAAAAATTGATAAGGCAATGCCGTTGACATCGACATCAGGTACGGAAATGTGTACTTTGTACAATTGTTTTTTCTAAATACGTCTTTGCATAACGATTTCTAAATATTATGCGCTGATGATGGAATATACCATCTTAGTGGAATTTTTGACTTTAACAGAAAATATTCTGGTCTGCGCTAGAAACATATTTGGTATCTTAAAAGCCTAAAATCTTACATTGCCGTTATTTCTTTCAACAGTTGCCAAAAGCAACTGGCTTTTGCGAGACGACTCATAATCGTTTTTTCCAAATTTATAATATCATCAGGCTTTTTTGTGTATTTTATTTCCAAAACGTTGTGTATTTTTTTTTTTTTTCAAAAAATATAACTTTAACTGCCAGAAGATTTTAGAATAAGTAATGTTGCAACTTGGCTAGTGTTGTTATTATTTTCCCCAACCCAAAAAAATCCACTGGGTTTTTTTTAACCTTAAACTGGGTGTTTTTGAAAAACTGGGATTTTCAAAAAAACACAAAAAAAACCCCAAAAAAATACACTAAAACACCATTGAAAACCCAATAAAATCCGAAAAAAAACCTACAATAAAACCCAAAAAACCCAAAAAAAAAACCCAGCAAAAAATATTTGGTTTTAATTGTCGATATTAGATAAAAATAAGTACATTTTATTTAAAAAGTAAAAATTCCGTCATTGGTTTTCATGAAATCTACTAGTGGGAAAATTGTTCTTGAGTGGTGTGTTTAATAATAATTTAGGAACTTTTTCATATGAAATAGACGTCTTTACTCTTCTACTCTTCGTCTTTGAGTCCATTACAAACCAATTTTGACGTTTTTAGTGGCAGTTTACAAATTTTAATTTTACTGGTAAACTTAAACTTTTTTCATTAATTAAGAGAAGTGATTTGGTTACAAAGGATAATTTGCGTTATCCTTGCAGGACCTTCTGTTTCGAATTTTGAAATTCCAACACCGGATTCATGATCAGCGACCCCGGAAACCCCATAATGCTGATTTTTCCTGGGAAAAATGGGAAAAGGATATTTTCGCTCTTCTTACAGGACCTTCCGTTTCGAATTTTGAAAATTGAACATAGTTAAAAACCTGCTCCTGGTAACGCAGATGATTTTCAAAAAACCGCGTAAAAATCTGTTCGCTAGTTTTTGAGGTTTGTAATCTCAAACAGACCAACAGACAAACAGACCAACAAACATCCATTTATATATATATAGATAATACGAGTACCTGTTATTAATTATAGATTTTACTGTTTTATTTGCTGTAAACAATACACGACATATAATTTTTTTAATGTTAGTCAAAATGTTTTTTGATATTTAATGTTAGTCAAAAACCCAAAAAAACCCCAAAAAAACCAAAAAAAGCCAAAAAAAAAAACAATAAAACCTAAAAAACAACCCTTTAAAAAACGGGTATTTCACAACCTTCACAACCCGGAACTTGGCAGATTATTTGGTGGCAAAATCGCGATTCCGCGGCTTGTGCCTGAAGAATCTCCTGTAATTACCTGAATTCAATTTATAGAACCTAATAGAAACAAAATTCTATATTTAATTGGAGGCATAATGGACATCCCCTATCCTCTGAGTGTTTTTCACCATTCCGTGGTTCCATGTTTTTCACCATTCAAAAATAGTAGCCTCCCAGTGAAAAATTATTAAGGCATTATCGCTAAGGTGTCTTTAAGACATGAGACAAATAATATAAAAGCCTCCAAATTAAAATGAGATGGAAGGAAAAACGCGCCTTTTATGCGTGTGTTGGAAAAGTGAACTAAAAAAGTTTTTGTTGAAGTTTTGTGTTGGCTATCAGGAGAATTTAAACGACTCGGTAAATATTTTTATAGAAAAAGTAATAGATTAAGGCTTAAAGATCGTTTTAATAAAGAAATTGTTACCATCTAAGCAATCAGTGCCATCACCGGGGAAAAAACATCTACTATTAATGTTGCCTTAGTTGTAAGGCCTTATATACGCGGAAATGGCCTATACAAAACTAAGGCAACAATAAGGTAAAGATAATGCATTAAGATAATGCCTTTATAATGCCTTAATAAGACATTTTTTGTTCACTGGGCTGCTATCATTTGTAAGCTCTGTGAAATCGGAACAATAAATTGTACTTGTCAATGTACTTAGAAGTAAGTGTACTTGTATGACAGACTAGACTTTTCACTTGTAATAAAGAAGTCGACAAAAGAAGTTGTGGTTTTCTTAATTCCTGCTTTACTACACATTGAAAAGTTTTTATTTCAGAAAACATAGGGGCAGTTCTCCTAGCGTGGCCGGTTACTTAAAGTTTTTGCAAAATAAATCAAATATATGTTAATTTTTCTGACCCGTTTTTACGTGAGTTTCTAGTTTAAGATATAAAACATTGAATCGGCAAAGAAAAATTAACAGATAGTTTGTTTTTCTTAATAAAAACAATCTTCGAATGTTGGACAAGAATACCGATTGTAATTGTAATAGTACCGGACACCTGAGTATTTCTTGAAATTTTCAAATCCATCTGGAGTTTTCACTGCTATATTTTGATAAAAAGCAAATTTAGAATATTACTTCAAAATTTGGTATTTAAAGCTTTCAGTTTTCTAACCCAGTTTTCGAGTAGATTGTAAAAATCTGCATAAGTATGGAAGTTGACAGCAATCGTTAAAGTGAAAACTTTGCCTCTAATCACTGAATCATTTTTAATTCGTGGTTTTTACATGACTAATTACTATTTAACTCTAATAGAATTTCTCTGAAATATCCTTCTAGTAGTAAAGAATGATTACTCTTAAGTTCCGACAAGGAGCCTCTTCCTCGCTTGGAAGCCCTTGGGCCATCATCAAAACCTGTTTTACTAGCTTCCGGACAGGGTAAAACGACTTTTGTTATTGCCGGCTATTAGGATAAGTACTGCAGTCAAGTTCTCGTTAATTATTAAATTAGCACAGTTAGTGGAAAGAAAAATTTTATTTCGACAAACTATACTTCATTATTTTCCAATCTTGGTAGAAAATAATTAATTAGTTTGGACAAACAACTGAAAAGTGATCTGAACAATTTTGACGACACTGCAGCTTGAATGCTTTTTGGGTATTCATTACCTGACATTTTAATAACAATTTAAATATTTCTGGCACTAAAAATTGACAGTATACTTGATATCCCAAATTACAAATCATAAAAATTATTTTTTACTTTTTTGTGGTTTAATTTTTTTAAATCGGTTCTAAGCATTTTTTTACTTCATACTTTTTAGTGGAAAATAAATATCTGGTAAAGAAACATCTAAATCAATTGTTTCACCAAGATAAAATCTTAGCGTAGGAAGTGCTCACTCATGAGTATATATGCCTCATGAATTTTCAGGCGACTCACTGCTCATGAGTAATTTAAAAAACCCGTGAGTAAGAGCATTTGATTTGCTGCGAGCAATTGAATTGTTCATGAGTAATTTAAGATGAGCAAATTGTTTTGTCATCGGTACTTCATGAGGTTTTTCTGGAAAAATTTTGGAGTGAAGGTAAAATTTTTTTTTGGTTGTTTTTGAGGAAGGAAAATCCCTGCCCCCTCCACCTTCTACCACACTTTTATAACTGCCCCTTCTTTCACTTCATTCCTCTCCTTGTTCAGCCTCTCCATCTCGACGCACTACTCCTTCCACAGTTCCCATCTTTTATACCTCCTTTCCAGTGACGTGGCGTGCTGCTTTCAGTAGGGTGTTCAATATTAAGTTTCTGTTAAATGATCGACGTCTACTCTTAGTTTTATCCAGGATCACGTCGGGGACGTGATAGACGAAGATCAAATTTTTTTCTTTGTCGAGTAATAAATCAATGCGTGTATTTTCATAAGTTTTTAGTGTAACGCTATTATTAATGTGCACTTGGGAGACGGTATGTTTTGTTATTGCGGCAGTTAAATGATTTAAATCATTGTAGCCTGTAGTCCAAACACCCTTTTCTTGATTACTTGAAAAAAGTAAACATGGCCAACAAAATAATTTATTAATAGCAGAGCAACCGCATAGCCAGAATTTTGATTCATAAGAAGAAGGCTGAAAATGTCTTCTAAAAGATTTTCCTTTCGATACTACTTTGCAAGTTAAGTCGGGAAGTGCCGGTGTCGGCTTACCTGAATTGATGGTTTCTCAAACAATTTTTCGATTGCGCATCCGCATTCACAAGCCATAATATTAAATTAATTATTTCTCATACACAAAAGCCAACTGAACACCTGTAAAATCAGAAACCGACCGAGCTGATGAGCAAGCAATATTGCTGTTTTGCTTGGCACACACACCCACACGCATCAGCACGTCAGCCGAACGGCCATACGATGGTCGGTTTTCTATTGTCGGGTTTCGCAGCATCGCGGCCAGCAGCAAGCAACGTCGCATCGGTTCGCCGTGCGGCTTTTTCTGGAGCACCCAAATTCATCGTTGTGTGCGGTTGGTTCTTGTGAACTTTGTGTGTGGTGAAACGTTTTTTATTATAGATTTTTACTTAGTCATATGTGTTTTTGCTTTGCTTTGGTGCGCTGTAAATTGGAGAACACTCGAGTCGGTCGAACGACCGAAAGAGTCGGAATTGCGTTTCGAGTGTGTTTCGCTAAGGGACGAGTAGGAAAGAAGGCCACAAGCAAATTTTACTTTGGTTCGCTGTAAAGTGGAGAACACTTGGTTGGTCGAAAGATCGAAAGATAAAGAAACAGCTTGGTAAAGTAGGATGCGGGTGCTTTAGGCAACCATTGCCATTGGTAAATTGTCGAAAGAATTGGCACAAAAAAAAATAAATTAATTAACAATAGATTTCCGATACATATTGGATTTCAGTAGGGTGTGCAGTGAACACCCTCGCACCTTAGAAGAAACGTCACTGCTCCTTTCCCTTTCCCACTCGTTTTTTTGAAAGACCGAAGCAGTAAACAAAATTTCTGATGTGTTCATGTGTGTTCAGAAAGTACTCATGAGCACTCATGAGCAACAGGAATAGAAGATTATCAAATACTCTTGCCAATAGGTAGTGATGGAATTTTCCAGAATTCATGGCTGAATAAGAGTTTTTGACTACACATTTGGTGAAAATAATAAATTATTCAATTGCTCGTGCGTATGAATACTTATCAAGGAGCGTTTCCAAATTCTACCTGTAGTTAAGCTGATCACAACTCAAAAAATTTCCACTCGATATCTCTAACGATGTAGAACCTGTCAGGGAGTGGTTTGAAACCTCAAACCATTTGAAACCTCAAACCATAGGTTATAAACCTATAACCATAGGGCCCGAGGAGAAAAATATTTTATATAAAAGGACCTTCCTGGTGTTGTACAGGATACAACATAATCAATTTAAATTCAATATTTCGAACGATGTAGAATCTATCAAGAGGGGTATGAGGGGATACCGCACACAATGGGAAAGCTTACATCAGCACCCAATCAGAAACTTTCTCTACAACTTTCTTTTTGGAATTACCAAAATCAGTCAACCTAGTGCGAGAACATATATAAAAAAATTATTCTTACATAGGAGTTGAATTAAGGACCTTTTTCTTTTTAGAAATCAGTTAAAAAGAAATTCTCTTTCTTGAAGCAATTTTAGTTTTTTTTTATCCAATTCCGTATCACCTTAGTGTATTACCTTGCTGTGTGTATGTTGGGCATGTTGGGACGAAAAAACAAATATCAAAAATAGAACAGGAGGAAATGAAAAAAAAATCTCTGAAAAAAAAACTCTACCATAAGTTCAAATTGTTGACATTTTATTTTTATCGATTCGATTTAATGAAATTTCGTTCAATTCAACTACATCACCGAAAAATAATATCCTTCTTTAGTTCTTCTTCATTCTTTTTGTTGGAGTTCCAGAAGCTCCTGCCAACAGGGTGAGACTACAACGAAACGAGCTTGTGCTTCTTATATTCGATCGTATCAACGGAAATATACACACCCTCTTCCGTATGAAAAAACATCAAAAAAGGAAACGTGGTAGACAACTCCAGAACTCCCATGTTTCCTTAGTAATCCTTCCCCTCCCATCCCGATAACAACCCGAGATTTGTACGAAAAGAACATTACGTCGAAAGTCCACCCCAGAAACCGTTTTCATCTTCAAGTGTTTTTTTCATCATCAAACCACAAGTCGCCTGTGGATCTCATTCTTTGGTCAGTTGGGGAAGACGGCGAAACCACCCACTATTTCCTTCTAATATTTTATCAAAAAACTGTGAATCTTCTTTCCGGATAGAAGAAACCACCGACCAGTGTTATGGGGAAAGGACTGTCGGCCGCCGCCAATTTCCCATTTAACCCCCCTAAAATACATTTTACTATTTCTTGTGTCGAGCAACGTCCTTGGCATAGAGAGAAATCCTTCTTTAATTCTCCCGAATTTCAACTATGCTCTGTCTTCTGTCTTGAAGCTCAAACGTCCCCACTCCCGAATCAAAAGTCAGCCGCATATTAAGCTTGGCACTTGGGATTTTGGTGCTTTTAAGGGTTTTGCCCCTCATCAGTTCGCGATTCGGTATTACAATTGTTATATCTGCGACTTTGAATCACTTGAATAGAGGAGTTGGGGTTGGGGTTGTGGTCGGGGATGGCGTGGTCAGCATTGGCTCTGTTCGAAGGTGCCCAGGGTGGAGAGTGAAATTCTGAATGGTACTGATTGTCGAAAACATTGCCTAGGATAAATGCGATGGTGTTGAATAAAAAGAGAATTCCAAAATGTATTCCAGTCCGCAGAATTGGATAAAAGGCTACTATATATATGGGTTATATGTATATATGTATTATGGCTGTTATTTGATGTTTTATTTTGTGAATCCTTCACTGGAATCCCACCTCCCTTGTCCCATTTGTGAAAATTCCATCACTATATGGGAGGAAAATATTTTTCCTTCTTGCTTTTTATGAATATTTTTTAGTCAGCCCTCCCCATGGGTCTGTGTTAAATAGCAACATACAAAAAGTAAAAGAAACCAAAAAGATGGAGGAATAAAACACATAAACAAGAAAGTGGAATTTTTTCTCAGTTACGAAAAAAGAAACCCTCAAAATATAAACTGAATAGCTTCATGTTTACGAGATTTACGTCGATGCGATGCGAACAATCAAAATTCAAAGACGACGTATTTTCTGCTATAGAATATATTCTACGTTTTTACACATTTTCATAATTCTGAGAATCAGTTTCAGATCCATCAAAATCTTTTAGGATAAAAATATTTATCCGAAGTCGATTTTTTTTTTTTCAAAATACTCTACAAGTCTGCATGACCCAGACAGTTTGGTATATTTGTCAAAATATTTACATGTGTTAATAGAGACACGACAAAAATATTTTTAAAGACAACTTCAGGGATTAATTGCTTTGGATTTAAAATAAAAAATAAAAATATTTTGTTATTTTGATAGTTTAGCAATGCAAATCATATTTAACCCTTGATGTTGCTTATAAGCAACTTTTTATAACAGTTTTGCACATAAAAAAAATTCAAAAAATTATTTTTTTTATGCTATTAAAGACATGTACAATAAAAGCCTTCAAACATATTTCGTATTTCGTTTACTCATATCATTATGAAGAAATGACAAAGGTACTCCTCGAAAGAAAAAATTGAGGGTTGAAACAACAGAAAGCCCATCACCATAGGGTACGTAAAGAGAGAAGCTGGTTTTAGTGGTCATAAAACCAGCTTCTCGTTTTATCGCTTTCTAGCCGCTGGTTTATGCTGGATAAAAATTAACCCGAGTATGAATTGTAGCGTCCCTTGTGAACCGGCTTCTCGCTTTCATAATAAGAATCAGTCGGCGTTTACCAGCTTTTACCGGAATCAATTTTTTATTCTTGTTTACGCCGGTAACCAGCTACAAGCCTGTTTTGACAGTTGTTGACCTAAAAGTGCCATCGTATCTGCAGTACAGGCGCGAGATTCACTATGACCATCACCTGCTAGAATTACGCTGGTTATAAGTACCGGCGTAAATCTCGCCGGAAAGCTGGTGCGCGAGAAAGCGAGAAGCTGGTTCACTATGGACGTACCTATAGATTATCAACCGGGATGCCACTCCAATTAGGGGTATCGCCAAAGCTCTAATAGCCGTATCCAACAAGCGGTTGCGATTAAGATTGCGATTGCCATTCAGCTTCTTGACTAATGAGATCAAAGGTGTCAACGATTGCGACTACGAGTTTAGGCTCGCCCGTAATTTCACTCGGCCGATTGACCATCGTAGCTACTGTCAACGCCCAGTCGGCCGATTTCTGTACTTTGAATGTGACATTTGTCGAGGTTTTCTAAAATAACTTCAGTCAAATTTTTCTTTTTTAATTTGTTACCGAAAAAGAAATGCTAGACTGTGGATATGGAGTAAAAACTAATAAACGAAATGCAAAACTCAATTGACTGCAATCGGACTTGGGAATCGAATCGCTGTCAGTGTGATAGGAAAACGTTAACGGTCGATTTTCGATCGCAATCGTCAGTCTGATACGATTATATGGGGTGTCGCGAGAATATTATACATACAGTGTATCACCACCACATCAAAACTTTTATATCGATGCAAGCAAAAGTTACATCGCAATCAAATAAGTCGTTTGTCAAGGAAGCTCACGACTATTTTGCTTCAGTTTTTGATTTCATGGCTATTTGAGGACGGAATTTCGGCCCGGCGAACATTAAAACCAAGCGTAGGCACAATCTCAATTTTCAGTGCTCTGGAGATTATAATCTGGTCAAGTATTGAGCCCTGAATCGGTGATTTTCGTACGAACCATCAACGATAGATTTCCGATTAATTTATCTGCTTACTGTGCAGGCTTTTCTCGTTTTCAAAATTAATTAAAATAATTAAAATAAATTATTAAGAAAATCAGAAAATGAACGAAACCAATAGAAAAACAAGTTTTAAAAAAATATATAAATTGTGATCAACACACAACTTTCCTCTGCAATATTTAGTTTCGGAAAAATATGTAAATAATATTTTTTCAAATATCTTCGGAATCGTTAAGGATACGTTTAAACCGTTAAATCAAAAATGCAGGAAATTATTAACTCATAGCTTTCGAGAAATTTTTAAGAAAACTTATATTTTTTTCAAATATTTTGAGAACCGTTACAGATACGTAAAAATCGTTAGAGATACGGAGAAAATGTAGAAAATTTTATATCCTTTAAATTTTGTTAAATCCAATTCTTCGCAAAAGCGCATAGTTTTTGAATTTTTTTCAAAAAACTATTTTTTCAAAAAATAAAAAAAAATGTATGAGAGGTACTTGTTATAGCAAACATCACTTTTCCAAAAGTTGATAGAAAACAACGTTTTTCGCTAAACTGATTTACAAAAAAATCAAGTCGCTAGCTAAGACGGGCATACCGACAAACCGACAGTCCGATAGTCCGTCAGACGGACAGTCCGATAGTCCGACAGACGGACAGACCTCTCCTCTATAGGAGAGGAAAGTAAAACGGTCGACTTTTGCCTTTAACTTCACGTGGTATTGGCTGTTTAAAATGAGAAAAAGCTCAGAATTTAAGTTTTAGAACTTAGAACTTTGGTTTTAGATTCTAAAAATTAACATTTATAAGTCAGGTGCTGCAATACGCTGCGTGTGTTTTTTTAACCCTTTCAAGCCTGATGCTGCTTATAAGCAACTTTTTATCAATTCTTCATACAAAAGTGAAAATTTCAACTTTTTCATGGTGGCGGAAACGTAATTTTGAGATAAACGACTTTTAAACTTTGTGGGGAAATTGCGGAGAAACCCTTCGAAAAATGGGTAACTTTTTTTATTTTCTTGTAAAACAATTAATCTAGAAACTAATTCACGGCAACATATTTTCGTCGTTGCAATATTGTACGGATAACGGTATTTTTAAAAATTTCGTTTACAAAACGTTGTACAACGAAAAATAAAAATCGTATTTGCAAAAAAAAAAACTAGATTTGGCTTTTTGGCATTTTACTTCCAAACTAAGCGTTTTTCGATAGTGGTTCATATAAAAGAAATTGAAGATATTAATATTTGTCATATTTTTGTTTTTTACAAGACTTTCATATCTTGAACCGTTATTGAGATTTACCGTTATTTCTAAAAATTTTGTTTTTTTTATCGAAAACTAACGGGTGTTTTATGGTGCTATGTAAAATAAACTAAAGGAAATAAGAGTTCCCACTACTTGTTTTTGACCAGCAATTTTTATCTATATCCGTTCTCGTATTATCAATAGAGTGTGAAGAAATTGACTTTAGCCATTTTCTTGCAAACTAACGATTCTTTCATGGTGGTTTTTTCGGCTAACATAAGCGCTAGAACTCTGGGACGCGGAATAAATCGGGCGCTTGTTGAAATTAAATGTGTTTCTAAGCGGGCCAACTTGCCTTTTGGTTTTTTGACAAAATTTTCTTGTGCTCGTAAGCGGTTTTTAATCTTAACAGATTTGCTGCTAAGCGTGTAATTCTCAGTACATATCTGGCGACAAATGCATCGGGTTTTTGGATTGTGTGTTCTTAATCGGTTGGTGCTGCTAAGCGGGTTTCTCTTAAGCGGTTTTGACTGTACTTGGTTTTGGCAATTTTTTTTCTTCAATATGGTTGATTTTGCTGCTGGGTACCCGAGTACCCGGATAATAGCTGGTGTGAAAAATTCTACGTAGTAACACAAAGGTTAAAATACACTTAATATTCTGCCTATACGTAGGAAAACTCGCGACAAATTCCCAATAGAGACCTAAAATTGTGTATAACATTTCACCTCATTTAAGCCACACGCATCTCGTGCCAAAATTTTTACTGTTTTCTCAACCAAATTACGCGACTCATATAGCAAATAACAAGCGAACTTCTGTCTAGTTCTTAAGAACAAAAATTCAAGAGCGAATTCACATTTATGTAAAAATTCATCATATTATACTTGTATGAATTTTCTTTCAATTTTTTATGTTCTGTTCAATTAATTATGGGGTTGGTCGTTAATGTAAAAAAAAACTTTTCAAAAAAAATGTAAAATGACGTACCAATTAAATGTTTTTCCACGTTTTGCTACTCGAGAAAAATGCGCCGAACCAGGGAAAAAACTTTTGAACAATTTTCCTTTTTTTTTCATGAGAAACGAGAAAATGGCAGAATGGCACAGTAGCGAACCGTTTTCCACATGGCAAATAAGAAATGGTTTTTGTCTTTTCTCGTTTTACTTTACTTGATTTTTTTGTTCATTTCATGCTCAATGTGGAGGCGCTTTAATTGGAACAAAAAGTTCAAAAAATAAAAACAAAAATTCTATACTTTTACTTTTTTTTTGCCTTGTGTATTTTAACATAGAATCGCCCAAGGCAATCGAGCTGAAGCTGACTGACTGAAAGGGCGCCACCAACCATTCCCATTGCCTCCTGTATCCCAATAAAGTGACCTTGCCCAATTCGTTGTTGCTCCTGCTATTTGTTCTCGTCTCACTTCTCGACGTTCTTTCACAACTGATCTGCTCCACCCAAAATTTTTTGGCCGTAACTGTAAGCTTTTTTCGGTATTGTTTGCTCAACGAAACTTCCCTTTTGGATAAAGTTAAGTTTTTCGTTATTTCGGTTTTTTTTCCTCTTATTTCAGTTTTGTCATATCACAAGAAAGAAAACATTCCCTTGATATATAAACATCACTTGACAGGATTGCCAGTCAAAAGAACAAAAAAAAAACACACATAGAGGTATCTACGAGTATATGAGAAGATAGATTTTTTATATGGAATTTGATAAATGTACGAGTGTATTGTAAATTTAAGGATATATCGGTCGAATAGGAAACTACCCCGACAAAAATGTATAGACGAAAGAAGTGTGCGGATATAACGATGCAAGGTCTACCGAAATACGGCCGGTCGCCGGGTGATGGAAAATTGAAGAATGTGAAAAATAGAACAGCAGGGAGTTATTTGTAACATTTGTAACAATAACCAGCCTTCGGCGACTTGGGACCTAATTGGTTTCTATTGAGGACATTGGTTCAGCTGGAATGATGTAGAATCGAAAGGCCGCCTGCGGAATGGGCCAGACATGGAACAATGCTCAAATAATGTTTTTTTTCGTTCTTTTTTTAAGTGAATGAAAGAACGGAATGCCCGGAAAAAAATCTGGGGATTTAATGATAAATTATATACATCAAAAAAAGTTTAGTCATAAAATTTCAGAGACTTTAATAGAGAAATTTAGTATAAAATATTTTTTTGCTAACAATATTTATAGTATGCCCTGAACAGTTATAGGTAAATTTCGGACTCGCTTTGTACCTCCAGTAAAAAAAAAGTATTTTTTTTTTGTTTAAATCTTTTTCATTACCTGCGGTGATTTTATGCGCGTCAATTTTATTTTGATAAATGTGATGTATTTATTAGTAATCGTCGAACAACAGCAAATACGGTGCACGTGTCAGTTCAAATCCCAAGTACTTCTGTTTTCTTGGCAAAGCATTTAAAAAACGCACGGTTTTAATAGGAATTTAGAACAACAGGACGAAAAAGTGCCTTTAAAAGTCTGAAAAGAGGACAGATAGTGGCTTTTTGAAAATATTGGAAAAATATCAGTTGTGGTCAACACAAAACTTTCTTCTACAAAATCTACGACCCTGCGCAATTTACGCTAGAGCCCTTTCGCGTTGTCAACCTAAGACGACCTCCCAATAAATTCTTGGTTTATTCCAAAATATCAAAAACGTACAAAATTTGAGATAACTTGAGAACTGTAAAAGATATCAATTTACGGTAAATGGCAAAAATGTAGAAAATTTTAACATCTTTAATTATTCTTTTAACTGATTTGTCGAAAAACCGTTAGTTTGCAAATTATTCGCAAACATATGATTTTTTACATATTAATGAAAATATCTCAATAACGGTAAAAGATAACGGATAACGGTAAGAAACAAAATTGTGTAGAATGCCATTCTCATTAATTCACTTCATACATTCAGTCAGCAAAAACCCGTTAGTTTTCGAGATAATCGCAAAAAACTGTTTTTTTTGGAAATAACAGTTTATCTCGATAACAGGTTGAGATATCGAGTTATAGCTAAAGACAAAAGTGTGGGAAATTTTATTTTCTCCAAGTTTTGTCATACTTAAGGCCACTAAAAAAATGCGTAGTTTGGGAGTAAATCGAGAAAAACGAAATTGCGATTTTTGAAAAACCGCCATTTTGGATACTTCCGGTTAACGGATTTCCACCAAAATTTGATAAGATCGTCCCATTTCAGGACCCAACATGCCTATAAAATTTCATGGCTCTAGCTCTATTAGTTTTTGAGAAATCTTGTACACAGACTGACAACAGACAGACAGACTGACAGACAGAAAGACATTTTTTTAATATGACTCCAATCGACTCAGGAGTGATCGGGAAATGTTTTTTAAGCAAAATTAAGAGGTAGAAATTTTTCATGAATACAATACTTTATTATACTCCGTAGAAGAAAGTAAAAAGGATTTTTCGTCCTCGAAAAAGGGGAAGTCTGGTCACTCTAAGTTAATCGCCAGGATTCGTAGTAGATTTGATTTTCGGATAAAATAATATTTCACTATTTGTCGAAATTGAATAACTTTCGAAAACACTACGAATCGGAATATCTGGCATCACAGAATCCGACGAAATCGAATTTCGTACGGATAAACCTACGAATAGACTTTCGCTTCGTAGTTCGAGTAGTAGGTTCATTTTCTTCCCTTTTTAGTTCAATTTATCGCCTCCATTGGACAACAAAAAGCAAGTTTAACATTTGTCCTTTGCTATGAAAAGAAAATTTTTGTCCTTGGCTTCGATAAATCTTCTTCCAGACACAAAATTACAAACGCTGCAGAATCCATTATTGACAACCATTTTTACTTTAAACTCAAGAGAGTGACATTTGTCACGAAACTACTTCATGTCACAAAATTATTCCTTATGCGCTTTGCATAAGGCACTTTTTACAAAGACATTGATTTTTCGAAGTCAGATTTTAATGTCAATTCCGTCGGATTCTGGAACACCAAATTCGTATTGTAACCAAATTTTCGGAACGATGTTCCAATGGATCTAGAATAGGGGTGAATATCATTTTGAGCATACCATTTTTAAAATGGTAAAAATCACGAGAAAATGAAATTTCGCAATCTAAGTGTCAGATCTAAGAAATTACCCAATTTTGCCCGTTAAAGAGCTTAGCGTTGCTATTTACGAAAACCACAACTGTAAAAAATGTCAAGTCTCTAGCCCAGCGTTTCTCAACCTTTCAGTATTCGCGGCCCAATTTTCAATCAAAATTGTCATCGCGCGCCCCCTGCATACAATAAAATGTATACAATAATAACGTAATTTGAGTATTTTGGCGCTAAACCTACACTACTACCCTAATTTTAAACACAAATTACCAAGAAAACAGTAATTTATTGACATTTGGCAACACCGATCCTCAGCGTTGACAAAACAAGAATCCGGTGTCTTTTTATTGCTCTTGCGTCATTTTTGCGGTTTCGCGAGAAGTTGTTTTAACCCTGAAATCACAATGAACGCGAAACCGACGCGAAACTGGCGCAGAAACTGTCACTTAAAAGTTTGGTTCCCACAAATTGTTTGAAGTGAGCACAGTGAACGTATAGAACGCAGCTACAACGTAACCGCAACGCAAAGGTTTGCAAACTTCTAACTTTGCCGCAGAATTCTGCGTTGACAGTTCATAAAGTGAGGTTGGAAAAATGTCGTTCGAGGAAAAATTGATAGCCTTAGTGCAAATAACGAAGATAAAGACCAACAAAGCAAATTATCGCTTCAAAATTATCCATTTTTGTATTTTTTACAAGTTTATACCACTGTATATTATGTCACTTGTACTACTTCACGAGCTGCCATTGTGCTCTGCCGCTAGAATTTTGCACTGCGTGACAGTTCAGAGCGTTGTAGTTGCGTTGGTTTCGCGCTGGTTTCGCGTGCTCCAAGCGTAAGTTAATAAGTTAATTATTAAATATTATGTCGAAATGTATTTTGTTTTGTATGTGGGTATGTACTTTCCTTTCAGTCAATTAATAAACTTTTTTAAATATTTTGTCTTGGATATGCTCGCGCCCCCCCCTTAAATGTACTTGCGCCCCCTGGGGGGGGGGGGGGCGCCCCACAGGTTGAGAATCGCTTCTATAGCCCAATTATTTCGAAATTTGTTTACGGCTAGACAGGCGGACAGATGGACGGACAGGCGTACATCAAAATCCTTTGTAAAATTGTTGTTGAAATTTACGGTTTCATTCCATGAACATATAACTAGGGACATTGGTTTATATGAAAAAAATAACAACAATATCTGAAGTTTTAAAGCTGTCCGCTTATTTATTATGTGCTTAAAAGAAATTCCATATGGTATTGATGGCTCAATAAGTGTTATACTTTCCAAACTGAGCAAATTATTTCAAACTACTAACTGGAGCTATTTCCTCACACACCACTTAAACATTTATTGTACTTCAATAGGAAATTGCCTTTTATGATAAACAAAAGGGGGTAAAATTACTTCTAATCAAATCTTTTCTATACCGACAAGTTTGCCTGTTCTATTTTGTTGTTGTTGTTCCTGCTGCTCGTGTTAGGTATTCTGGATTTTTTTCTCTGTTATTATATAGCCTGTCAATAACATGCGCCAAACCTCTCCTACGATATTAACGTTAATTTCTATTCTGTATGAAGTGGTCGAAAATGGATCAACTTGCCGGCAAACGACACAGTCTGTTAGGAAAGCTGAAGAATGTACGAACTGAAGTATTAATATATACACACACACACACATCAAATCGACTTAAATCCTAAAGCCTGTCCCACAATTATGCACTACGCGGTGCGGCGCGACTCGGAGACAGCTGGTAGTAGAAGCTACAGGTTTATATGAGTTCGTGCCTAATTGCGCAATGATAATCCGCGGCAGCGCTCAGCGTCTGATACATAGCGCCCAAAAAATTTTTTTTTCTTTTTTAGTGCAAATTTTTAAAACATTTTGCATTTGATTAGTATGACTAAAAATCCAAAATAAAGAGGATAATGACATTATCCTAACAGGACCTTCCGTTAGCCTTATAAACTTCTTAATGCCAAAATTGGATTGAGAGACCCCAAAAACCCCAAGATGAAATTTTTTTACGGGAAATTTTAGGAAAAGGATAATCACGACCTTCGGTTATCCTTACAGGCTTCTTAACATCAAAAACGGGCACAGCGACCTCAAAATCCACCAGATGAGATTTTTTCCTGGGAAATTTTAGGAAAAGGATAATCATGTTATCCTTGTAGGACCATTCGTTATCTTTACGGACTTTTTATTGCCAGAATCGAAGTCAGCGATCCAAAACCTCCAGAATAGAGTTTTCGCCGGAAAATTTAAGAAAAAGGATAATCTCGTTACCCTTACAGGATCTATCCTTACAAGGACGAGGTAGAGAAAATATCGGACCTATGTATGTGTGCGAAATTTCGGATGAGTGGAAGTGGGTCAAAATTGGATTACAAGATTTGAATCTGACAAACAGTCAGACAGACACGAAGGCAAGCTAAATAAACGCTTTTAAAAATTAAGTTGAGCTTAGTTTTACTTAAACCATAAAAATTCTGTGACTTAGAAAATTTACGTTGGACATAAGTTGCTAAGTTTCGTTGGTGCAAACGACCATTAGACAATTAACCTGTAATTCCTATGTAAGTCATATAAGGTATATGACGCCTTTAAAGACTTAAATTAAAACGGTATCGAGAAAATCAATAAACGCTAAATTTGATCACCAGTAAACCACTGAGTTTTAAAAATACTGGAAGAATTATGTATTATTATATTAGATGGCAAACTATTTTCGTCTTATTTTTTTTTGATATTTAATATAATGTTAGTATTTTGAGAAAATCGCAGAGAACTGTTTGGTTGGAGGAAGCGGTACAATGTTTTGTGAATTTTAGAGAACACCTACGATTTTGATGTCAATAAATAAATACAGAAAATGGTGTTTCCATATAAAAATCAAACCACAAAGTAGTACATGGTAGAGAAGAAACTTATATTTCATAATATGTGGGTATTAAAATACCAAAGTCGCATTGACATGATATTTTGGCAAAGAAGTTTGTTTGAACTAAAAACATTCAATGTTCTTGCATAAATATATTTCAGTACTTCATACAAAAGTTTTTTAAAACACCAACCTTCTCCTTTACTTACTTGGGTGAATGTAAAAGTAGAACAAAACATATAATATTTCTTGACTTTATTCTACTATCAGTATTTTTCATTCATTGTCTTTGACTGTCTTTTTCCAATTCGAGTCACTTGAACTGAATCCAACACGCTAAAAGCTAGAGAAACCTACAAACATATACAAGTATATATTCAATATATGTGTATTAAAGTCCTGTAGAGGATTTCAGTCGAACCGAACCAGTTCCGGAATATCTGTTTGCGTCCTTGGTCCCCGTCAACATCATTCAGTCTTTCTCGACGTCCTGATGTCCTTGTTGTCATCAGTGTTGTTGTTGAGATCGTGTTTGGCATCAGGGCTATAGCCTTGTCATTTCCGATACTGCCATCAAGTTTCCCGGCGCTTATGGAAAGGATTTCGGGTGGAGAAGGTTGCGTGCATATGTTGCTGTGGCTGATGTTTTTTTGAAATTACCTAACAAAAATACCAAGGATTTCCCGGCTCGGGCAACCAATAACAAATCTACATCGTATACAGGATAAGACCGTATGAGGCTCTTCATAATCATAGCAAAAACGTTAGGCCGGATGATTGCCTACAAACGAAATGAAATGAAATGAACGAAAACGTAAGGTATATCCTTAACCAGAAAACACGCTGACTCAGTTTGGAGTTTTAGTCGTTTTGATGCTCACTTGGCCTATTTTCTCCAAAACACAAAAATTCTCCCTAAGAAAAATCTTATTACGTCGAAAACTATTAGAGTTGGTGCTTGTTTTTACGGTCTTACTTTTTATTACTTGAAGGCAGTAGCCATTATCTTGGTGATGTATAAGTATATGTGTATACCTATTGTAATAATTGTACGTTGTGCTTTTTCCATATGTGAAACTTTCCTGTTTCGATTTATATTTACTTTAGCACTACGTACTTTCATTTTTTATGACGTATTATTTTTGGTATTGCTGAATATGGCTAAAATTTGGGCAAATGACTTTTCTTCGTAAGCCAAAACAAAATGGAACATTTTAATTTTATGTAATACCGACAATTCAACAAAAATTAATTTTGAAAAAAGGTGCATTTACAGGAAACCCTCTGATTAGAGTTCGACCGAAAGTAAGTATTTTACCAAAAACGAAACCAAACTTCGTTTTAGCCTTTTCAAACATCTCCCTATTCCCCTCGTTAAAGTTTTTCAAGAGTTTTTGTATGGAGTTTAGTACCGCCGCTAGAGAAAATATGTCGTATTTGATAGACAACCTCTAATAAGCTAAATGAAATTACATTAAAAAATATCCTAATTGTGACCCCACACTCTTGCCGAATGTACGCGAATTAAAACGAAAGTAAAAGTGTTCCGGTCAGTGTGCCTGTAAAGTCCAATTCAGACTAATGATTGCGATTACGATTAAGCTTCCTAAAACAATGAGATCTAAGCTATCGTGTTCCTATCGTTGATAGCTTTGATCTGATTGGTCGAGAAGTTTCAATCGTAATCGGAATTGTAATTGCAATCGTTAAGCCCAAATCAGACTAACGATTATGATTACGATTGCGATTACGATTGAAGCTTCTCCACCAATGAGATTAAAGCTTTCAACGATAGAGGCATGCAAGTTTTGATCTCGTTGGTCGAGGAAGTTCAATCGTAATGGCAATCGTTAGTCTGAATTGGGCTTAATAGAGTAGAAACAGGTCGGTTCATTAGGCATAATTTTGTCGAGTATTTGACCTGTGATTTAACACCTTTTCGGGTGGCTGGAAACTCAGATTGCACTCAATGGAATTTTTCTGCTCCTTATTGTTTAAATGTTCTTGTTGAATTTATAAATTACGACATGCTTATGTATAATTACCTCACATATTCAGAACATTAATAACATATTTTAAGTCAGCCAATATGAAATGAAATGAAAAAAAAATTGGATTTTTTTTTAAACAAAAACTCCAAACGAATGCCACTTGTCGGTGAAAGTGTTTGTGTTGCTTCCAAAAAAATATTACTCCACTCCAATATTTTGGAAATTTTTTTTTTATGAAAATCTGAAATATGGGCTCAAAACATTTCACCGAAATTAACTCAAACTAATTTCTAAATCAAATCCCCTGGAGTTTTCAAATGAGTTTCATAATAAAAAGAGACTGAGATTTTCAAATGAGTTTCATAAAATAATAAGGGTATTCACAGTTCTCTTTTAAACTGCGAGTAATTTTACCGCTCGGTAATTCAGTCAAATTTAACAGATTTTTATCGAGACGGTAACTTGGTTCATGTAAAAATGAATTACCGGATTCGGTAATTGTAGACATGCCTTGAGTCGTGTTTTCCGGCCCGGTTATTCGGTATCAAGAATCAACCGCGAGTGGCGCTAGTAATGTTTTTAGTTGTCAAATTTTCTCGCTTGTTATCTCATCGGACTGCAAATTTTTTCAATTTTGATAGCCGTTGCCACAATAGAAATTCAAAAGAATTCATCAAACATGGATTTAAAGGTATGTGACATATTTTACAATCAAATTCGCAGTTCATGATTTGGTCACGTATCCAATAAAAGCGCTGTTCTCAAATCTGTGCTGTGGGATGTTCACAGCAGAATATTTTCAGTCTTTTAATATTACCGAAAACACCGAATACCCAAAATTAAAAGAGGACTGTGAATACCCTTAATAATGAAATATTGATTAATTGGATTTTCAAAACTGGCGAAACGACTAAAGCCCAATTCAAACTAACGATTGCGATTACGATTGCCATTACCATTGCGATTGCGATTACGATTGAGCTTCATCGAACAATGAGATCAAAGCTTTCATTTGAAAGCTTTGTTCTCATTGGTCGAGAAGTTTCAATCGTATTTACAATTTTCCCTAAACCGTTAGAGCACCTTTAACGCGGTTTTCGCCATTAAAAAGATCGTTCCCCAAGCGGTTTTTGCCCACTAAAATTTACCCTTCTCTCCTGATATCTCTTGAACCGTTGGGGATTTTTAACGCGGTTTGCGTCATTGAGTAAATTATCCCCCAAAGAAAGTTTAGGCCCACTAAAATCTACCCATCCCTTGCCTATAAATCCCTCACCCCCTATCTTCTGGACCATTGGAGCATTTGTGACTCAATTTTCGCCGATATATAGTATGTTTTAGTCGATATATAGTATATACTAATTAGGGCCCGTACTCAAATTGATCTCCTTTCGTGACGCGATGAACTTGAAAAATCGCCGAATCGACAGTTGTCTGTGACTTTATGGAACTCCTACCAAGATTTTGCTTGTATTAGGACGGGCCCTAATTCTTGTATTTAAGAAAAGATAATTTTTCGGTCATGTTGAAAAGTCATAGTTTTCAATCTGTTGCAGCCGCACTTTTTGTTGCGCCCCTCAATACGGACCTGTTAAAATAGCAGTTGGACTTTTTTGATCATATATCACGATTAAGTTAAAAGTATGCGAAATGAAAAATACATTGTTGAATATTCCTGCAATTTGTTAGTTTTTTTTACATGGTTTTCTTGTCATATCAACATTTGCAATCTCGTTGAGTCTACGGTATTGGATGTAAAAATGACAGAAAAAACATGTTAACTGAAAATTGCGGGAAAAATCTTTCAATGGTTTGTCAGTGCAGCAAATAGCATTTTACCTATTGGTCCAAGTAGAATCGGGCGTTGGTAAAATATGGGTTAAATTTGTAAATTCAATGTTAAACTTCCTTCAGCATTGAAGGCTATATTTACTCACGTCCATGAGGTTCTTATATTTCAAATTACCTCAATTGCAAAAAAAAAAAAAAATTGTGAAGAATAGTAGTCTACATGATCCAGTGCCTTAATTGCTTTTTTATTATGTCACACATTCGCAGGGCATATGCCTAGCCATACATCATTAAGATATATCTCGTCAAATAATGAATGCTGCTTAATTACCATCACAAGGCAGGATATATCCCTCTCCATACACACATGGTTAAGTCGTTCATTATATTCCAGGGATTTAATGAACCGCACTGACACTAAGCCTTCAATTTTCTCCATGAACTTCAATGTATGTGTGTATATTTACAAACATATTTTACAAAGTTATACGAGTGTAGCGTTCATGGGTACGGATGTCATGTAAGTAATTGCACTATTATAGCGAAGGATATCAAAACAGGTCCGAAATGAAATCGTACTGAAAATGTTTTGTTTGGTCTACTCCACTCTACTCGTCTGGTCTGCAAAAAAAAAAATCGTAGATATGGTAGAGAGAATTCTGCAAAGAATTAAAAAAAGAGGTTTTTTTCTTAGATTTCTTATTGGGTCAACTATATAACTACCCGGCTATCTATTCATTTTTCGAAAGAACTATATAAGTGCTTTGTGTTTTTACTATAAGCTTGTAAAAACTCACTTTACGTAATGTATAGATGCTGCTACTACTCGTATATAATATCACTCTGTATGTACCGAATCTGTTATAATGCCGCAAAATAAGGATCTACTTAAGACAAAAGGCCAAGTTGAAGATCGTAATCAGGTCTTATGTAAACGACTTAGCTGAGGATTTTTCCTCTTATCTATACTGAAACCGCATTAAATAAAAAGGATGAGGTTCAGAGCAAGCAACTAGAGACCCGCGTGCGGTTAGAACTTTTTCGCTTTTCGGAAAAGTGGTGGCAATGGAAAGGAAATCATTGGTGTTGGAGTTTTAGCCCAAAAGATCCAATTATAAAAAAGAGAGAACTGAATAAAATCGAGGTTGATTGAATTTTTTTCCTGTTTTTCTCCTTCAAGTTTTTTTCTGTGTGTCTATATTTGTACAATTCGTTCAAAGTAACTTGAATCCTCTAGAAGTCATTTTGCGTTGTGGATTTTCGTTAAACCCCTTGGTTTTGCCCACATGAAACTATGTCCAATTGCTTGGAAAAATCCCTTCCTTATTGCAGTTCCTTAAAGATAATCCGGCAGTGGTTACGCTGGAAAATATCTCTGGACGTTTGTAATTAAATTGAAAAAAAAACAAACACAAACTGAAATTAACGTCAAATACAGACACAAGAAATTGACAAAAAGTACAATTAGCTTCTGTGTGAAAACAACTAGAATAAATTTTTCCGATTCAGTGGTTAACAGAGGAAAAAAAACCCCATTTTCAGATATGATTACCATCAAGGTTTGAATGCAAAATCAATAAATCTTTTGAATTAAAAAAAACTTGGCCTAAGAAGTAATTAAAAATATGTGCTAAGTAGTTTTCTAACACTAACCCAGGTCTAACCCAGGGTGGCCGAAGGCCGACCTGCGGAAGGGGGATGAACCGCGAAGCGGTTCGGGGCGCAGCCCCTAGTAATTCATTAATTGCTGAAACGTGGCAGGAGCTCCGGTTAAACCGAAAGGCATCCTTTTGAACTGATAAGCCTAGTACGCAGTTCGAGTAAAATTGAAATTTCCATACAAATTTAAAACCAAGCTGAAAATTTTGCTCAGAAATTTTGCTAAGCCGTACGCAATATGCTGATAAAACGATGTGAAAAATTCATTTTACACTACACTACACTACACTAGATGGCGTTGTTGAAGTCTTCGCTTATTTTAACAACATTTTTATTGTTCGGCACATTTAATTTCGAGTAAAATTTTGACAGATTACGTGCATACTGTGTTGTGTTTCATTTTTTTCACACAAAATGGAATTTGATGAGTTGTAGATGCTGCAAGGAAGGTAAAGCGTTCGGTGCAGAGCCCGTTTGAAATTGAGGACCCAATTTAAACCAGCCATGATTCCACAAAACGAGTTAAAAACATACAGAGCAGAAAGCATTGTTTTTTGTTATTGAAAAAAAGAAATTAGCTTCCCTAGAATATTTTTTCATTACAAAACATATCAGCATTCTGGTGTACATGATATAAGAATCTTTTCTGGGTAATTTGGGGTCACCAAATCCGAATTTTGGAGTGGTTTGGCTGGGTCAGCTCTGGTTACTTAGATTTGAGACCTTACCATATTTTTGCTACGGCTTGTTCGTGCTATAGATTTTGGTGTTTTTTTTACGTACTTTGGGGTGTCCAAATTGGAATATGACAGTGGTTAACGACTATCAGCTCAACTTTTTTAGTCCGTGTAATTTGAAGAAAGAAATCGTGCTTTCGATGCAATTTTTTTCTATAAAAATTTCACGAATTTTAACAAAATCAATCAATTTTATAATTTTTCACTTTCATGAAAATCATGAAAAATCGCTCTTATTTATGATATGCCTTCTGCATATGTTTATTTTCAAAAGCATATTGCGAGAAAAGTCCCATAGAACATTACCTTAAAGTACAGTAAGTTTATGGCTCGTACAACGATAAAAATGAAAACATTTTTCGTTTAAGAAATAAAATAAAATTTCCATTTCATATCATAAACGATGAAATGTATTTTTCCGATTCTGTCGGAATCTCAATACGACTCACACAATCTTATTTTTGTCGTTCTTCGATTTTGTTCGTTTTAAGAGTTCTTTTTTTCCTCTTTCTCCACATTTCTTATTTTACCAGTCTTATGTTCTTTATATTTATTACATATAATATAAATATTGAATGAATATAAGTTTATAAACCGAAGAAATAATATTCACATAGTGTTTATTCAATGAAAAGATGTAGGTACACTGAGAGAAATACCCCATTGCGATATTTACAATGATGCATTGTAAATCTTCGCATTGTAAAAACTTTCCCCAAATTGGAAAAGCACGCAATTTTCAATATAAACTTATTGATCTTACATATCCATTAATATGAAAACAGGGAAAACTATGTTTTCATGGTAAATTTTACATTGTTTGTTGATGAATTGATATGTACTATTGAAAAACCCAGAGTAAAATACAAAATAATATAAATCATATATAATTTTACATTGAAGATTTGTAAATTTTACAATTTTCCATATCATTTAATACATGTGAGTTAATAAAATCCGAAATTACATTTTTCGACTTTACATTTTTCGACTTACATACGAAATTACATTTTTCGACTATAAAATCATGCATTTCAACTTATACTTTTATATTTTTGTGAGGTTAATTTTGTATTTTCAAATGTAAAAAGAAAAAGAAAGTTGCTGCCTTCAGCCGCCATATTTCCCATTGACATTTGATGGAAACGATTTCGTTTCGAGAATTAAATTTCTTATTTCAGGCGAATGACTGAAGGATATTGCATAAAAAGTATATAGCAGACATTTTTGAAACAGCATAATTTTATTGGCATCAAAATTTCATTGCAAAAGAAAAAATAAATTTGACCGGTAAAATAAAATTAAAGAAATTTTTCATTAAAACTAAATAATTTGATGGCCCATTAAAATCTGTTAAAATTTCAGATCCAATATTGTCGAAAAATTTTCGTGGCAACTAAAATCACGACATGCAATCGGAGGAAAAGTCCATTATAAAATAATACTCCACAAAAAGTTTCGATTAATTTATCGCCATTAGATTTTTCTTGTTCGCTTTCTGTTTACGTTTTAATTTGTTCATCTCTGTTCACTCACCAAGCTAAGTAACCATTCGAGGGAGAAAGAAAACGCCGCATATTTGCTGCTTAAAATGCACAATATGGGTATTAATTCATATGGCAAAATGTTGAATTCACAATGCGGCCGTGTTTCACATTGCTCAATGTAAATCTTACAATTTTGCGCAATGGCGCCCTTTTATAGTTGAAACATACGAATTCATATGCGTTTTCTATGACTTTTTCGCTCAGTGTATGTGTCTACATTCGTAATGGAAACAGATGCTCAATGAAAGGGTTTTCGACAAAAATCAGATACCAGATTATGATTTTGATGGTTCGTTTAAGAACTTTGAACCGATAAAAAGGCTTTCAGCAGTTGCCAAAAGATTCAATTGAAATTTTCCTCTTGATGCGGCTAACTATATGTTGAACAGCATCAGGCATAAAGTTGAAGATTTTTAAGAGAAGTTTTATTTGAGTTCTGTAAAAAAACAAAGTTACGAACATCTAAGAACTGAGATAAATGTTCAAGTTATATTAATCCTTAATGTGAATTGCCAATTCAGACAGAAATCACGGCAGTCGCGTAGGTATACTGCTCTTTAACTTGAAGCCATCTCCGCACTATCATCAGGTTCTTTAGATAAGTACTTTCATTCAAAAAGGAAAAAGGAGATACATTCTGAGAAAGTTCTAAAAATGATTTCATGCGCAAGCATTTGCCTTTTCGTGGCACATAGTTGAAGTTGTAGAAAGACTGTGAGTGGCAGGTGCCTTTATTAAAAAACGTCTAGAACTACGGTTCTGGTTGTCGAAAAGTATTCGCTTGTTAGTCAATTTTATCCAAGTTACTAGCGAAGAAACTGTCTTTTAATTCTGATGGCGGATATTTGAGGTGGAATAACGTTTTTTAGAGATTTCGCCGGCGCGATGTCGTTGGATTTTGTGTGTCAGAAAATCTACCAGTTCCATATAAACCACCTGATTCGGGTTATTTCAAAAGAATTTGGATTTCGAGAAAGTTTTTATACTTTATTTTTTTTTATATTTTAATACGGATAAAGTTTTTAGTGTGACAGACATGTTTTTAAGCAAAAAACTATTGAATTTGTTTGTGGAGATGAATGCTAAGCAGTGGCGACTCGTCTGAATAGGCAAGATTAGCTGAGCTCAGCCTGGAATTCCAGCGAAGTAACCCCAGGTCTCCATTAACGATATTTTATCCCGAGAAATATCTCACCGAATTGAGATTTATTTCAATGCTGGGCAGAGATATTTCATGGAATTTCATTTCTTCGCATGCCTTTGAAGTTAAAACAACTCGTCACAGTTATTGGAAAATATTAGAAACAAAGAAAAGCAGGGGAAAAGAAAAACCTCTTAAATGTTATATATTCTCTTCCAAAGCCTTTTGTATCGTATTGTTTGTAAAAATTGGTTATTTTCGCAACTACTTGTCGGGAGAATTTAGATTCCGCCATCTACAGGGTGGGCCAGAATAGACGCGGGGGTTTGAATTCTTTATAAATTTTTCATTTTAGCGAAACCTATAATTTTTTTTTCAAATACATGTAGTTGATTGATGGGGAATATTTTTGGTCTAAACATGGAAAATTATATCCCGCAAGTGGTGGCCATTTTCTGCTTCGCAAATCCGTGCTCTTTCCAAGACATTTTCCATAACCTTTCGTGTTATGGCCTCGATTTCACTGCGAATGTTGGTTTTCAATTGGCTGATGGTTGTTGGCTTGTTGACGTACACCTTTTCTTTCAAATATCCCCAAAAGAAACAATCTGGAGTCGTTAGATCAGGTGAACGCGGAGGCCAATTGAAATCGCTTCTTTTCGAAATAATGCGTCCGCCAAACATGTCCCGTAAAAGAGCCATTGAGCCCACCGCCCACCGGTTCGTTGTTCTATTGTGTACAGGTCCATTTTAAATTGCCCAAGTCTTCTTAACAAAATGCTGAAACAAAATTAAAAAAATAAAAATAAAAAAAAAGTTATAAAGACTTCAAACCCCTGCGTCTATTCTGGCCCACCCTGTAGAATCGGGAAGTTCCATGAAATTTTGCAATTGCGAGATTTCATGAAATTTATCTGTGGGATTTTTTATCGCCGTCAACTCGAGCTTTGATTGATCAATCAAAAATTTCTGCGATGAAAAATCCCAAGTGGAGACACGGCGTAAAAATGAAACTGCGTCTTTAAAGAATTGCATTTGATGAAGAACATCTTGATATGCCTTTTACACAAGGCATATAAACATTTCGGCTATTTTTCCAGGGCAAAAACCATGTGGGATGCATTGACATTATCGTTGCTTTAGCGAGATGTCACATTGGCGATCGGCTGCTGCAGCTGCCTGATCCCGCCATCAGATGGCGCAGCTGCAGGAACTGATTCGATCAGTTGACGTGGCACACTGAACTGGGATCAGCTGACCTCAAACGTCAAAAGACCTCAAACGTCAAAATGTCGGACTCGGAGGAAGAACTTTCCCAACTAGTAATTATTTTAAAGTCAACATTGTATGAAGTAGAGAGCCTATAACCTAGAGAGTGGCCATACTACCTTAATAGACAGTCCTACTGATGACAATTATTACCGAAACAAATATTAACAAATATTGAAAATTATCATTTTATTTTATTTAATCTAACAAAAATGACATTAGAAACTACCCGACATGTTCCTGATATCAGCTACAAGTAGGTCAGTTCATAAAAGTCAACTGCGTGTCCCAGACACGCAGCTGCACATTTTTTGAAATGTGCCATGCGCCATTGAATTACATGTGCAATTGATGTCGGAATCAGTAAGCTGCAACAGCTGATCGCCAATGTGACATATCGCTTAGTAAACCAAAGACACTGCTTAAAATTGGGCGTTAAGATTTCAGTTCTTTTCCCAATATGGCAAGCTGGGCTAATTTTAATTAGCCCTTTCGAAACGGTTATTTTTCAATACAAAAAGTTCCCTTTATTGGCCCTTGCGTAGTAAAAAATAACCGCCAGGGTGGGCTTTGTCAATTTAGCCCAGCGGCCTATATTGAGAAGATAATTGAAAGCTTAAAGCGAAATCAATGAGGCGAGTCATTTTGTTTTTGCGGAATGTGTCGAATGTCGTGACATTGGAGGTGACATGTGGCGTAACATATAGCTTGGCATGTGGCGTGGCATGTTGTATGGCTTGTTGTGGGGTGTAGCGCGTGGTACGTCATGTGGACGAGGCATTTTGCGAGTATCATGTGGCAAGTGGCATGTTGCAATGGTTTTACTCATGAGCAATTTTTTTAAAAACCGTTATATTTCGATAGCGGTTTCAGATATCGAATTAACGTTTCCTCTGCAATCTTTAATTTCGGAAAAAACATGAAAAAATAATATTTCTTCAAATATTTCGAAACCCGTTACAGATAGGTACCTGAATATTGTTAAAGCAACAAATGCAGGAAATTTTGTTTTCTTTGAATTTGATTATATGATTTTTTTTCTTAAGAGCGCGTAGTTTCCGAGAAATTTTTCAAAAACAAATATTTCTAATATCTTGAGAACCATTAGAGATACGAAAACCGTTGAAGTAAACGACGTAGAAAATTTCCGGAACACATTTTCCCCGAAAGCGTAGTTTTCAATTTTTTTTAAAACTGTTTTTTTTTTCAAAAAAAAAAAAATGTAGGAAGTGTCCGTTATAGCTACCGTTACTTTTTCAAAAGCTGGCAGAAAACCACTATTTGCGAAAGACACATTTACAAAAAATTTCAAGTCGCTAGCGCAACGCGTTCTCGAGTTATTACGTAAAACGGACAGACAATCAAACCGACAGACAGATGCTCGGACATTCTCATAATTTTGCCCGAAACGTATTTCGTATTCTATCTGCTTCCATTCTCGAGTCGGCCTCCGTCATCAATACAATACTTCTATAGCAGATGAAAGTAAAAATCCATTTGTATGGGAGAGGGAGAAAGGAATGCTCCGATTGAAATTTGATCTACGGAACGGATATGTGAAATCATATTCTAAACACATTTTGCCTTTGTAAATTTTTCGATACGATGCATCGTTTTCGAGAAAATTGCAAATCACCTTGTCATTTGTATGGGCGCAGGAAGGAGAACTGGTTAAAGGGAATTTTGATGTATGGATAAGTTATGTAAAATTCTATTTTAAATACGCTTTTCGAGAAAATTACATAAAACTGTATCGGTTGTATGAGGGTAGGGGGAAGGAATGGTATGAATTTGCGTGTTCAAGAGCTTGGCCGTACTTTTTACGAGAAACACAGGCATACAAAATTCCAAGTCTGTAGCTCAATTCTTCCAAAAGTTGTAGTGTCACGGATAGCGAGACAGGCAGACGGACGGACATGCGGAAATCAAAATCTTTTGTTATCCCTAACACTCTTCATTTTTGTGTCCGACGATCGGTTCAATGAGTTACAAACGGTATAATAAATCAAATATTCTCTTATATGATATGTCATATAGAGTATAAAAAAATTGGTTTCAAACTTATTTGTTTTATTTCAAAGCAAAGTTCATCACATTAAAAAAATCACATTTTATATTAAACTATTTACTATACCATTTGTAACGCATCGAATCAATCGTTGGATACAAAAATGAACTAACTACACCAGAGTGTTATGGATAGGGGCTGCAATACCGGAAACCGGTTTACCGGTTTACCGGTTTACCGGTTTTACCGGCCAATTTTACTACCGAAATTACCGGTAAATTTTTTTAAAAAATACCGGTATTTCGGTATTTTTTTGTATTAGTTTGGCGGGCTTAGCGGTCCAATTTTAAGAAATAAAAGCAAAAGTTGTGTTTTAATTTTCCAGCCTGACGTTTCGAGCCTTGTTTTGGTTCATCTTCAAAGGCGTTAAACGATCATTTAAATGCAATATGTTATAAATGTTAATATTTAGCCGTAAAAACTTTGTGGAAATGTTACATTAAAAATGAACCAAAACAAGGCTCGAAAAGTCAGGCTGAAAATTAAAACACAACTTCTGGTAATTTTTTTTTCTATGAAGACCTCGGTGCAAAAAGCGGTCATCCCCACTTTTTCAAATTTTTCAGGAGAGACAAAAAAGATATTAGCGTGAAGTTTTTGCGCTGGGACAAAGTTAAAAAATTACAATTTAAATCAAACATGTATTCTTACATCGTTTTAATTTGAGATAAATCTATATTTTTTTTTTTTCGAAAAAGTTATAGACATTTTAAATTTTGGAGATAGCTGTTTCTGGCACCCAAGAGGATATTAGCGGTTTTCAAAATGCATTATTGGCTACAAAATACAGTCCAAAATATGTTCAAAAGCGTTTAAAAATAAACAAATAAAAAAATATTCAATTTCACAAAACAAAACTCTCAGAAAAAATAAAGATTTTTTGAAAAAAAAATTCTGCGTCAAATTATATGAAACAATGCTTTCAGTCATCTCCTTTTCTTTAATAACTTTTTACACAGTCCTCCAACGAGTCCGGAGTTTGCAGCCAAATATGCGCGGAGTTTGCAAAAATTTTATTCTTGCGCCAACTGCAATAACTCATTTTCGTCAAAAAGTGGAGGTGACCGCTTTTTGCACCGAGGTCTTCAAATGTTTTAATGAAATAACTTATGATAATGAGCTTTTCTGATAATTCAAAAATGTCAAAATCGTAAATTTTTTTGTTAAAACCTTAATTATCGAAAAAGCCCAATATTTACAAGCTTTCCGAATGTAAGAGCAAACTGAAGTATACTTCTAGTACATGTACATAAGTAAATGATAAAATATGTAATATGCAATATACATATCGTCGGCTAAAAGTGAAATTGTGCTAAGTCTATTATACCAAATTTGACAGAAGAGCAATAAAAACCCTTGTTAAATCATTTTAATTTCATTTAAAGAAAACAGAGTCTCATTTAAAGAAAACTCAGTGTTATTGAAAGAGAATTAAAACGATCTAACAAGGTTTTCATTGCTCTTCTGGAAAATTATACCAAATGGACAAGGCAAATAGAACACTAGGTATGTTCCGTTTCCACGTTTAGTTTTCTCTCTTATTTATTGTGACGTCATTCAGGTCGATGAGTTTGACAAATGGCGAAATTTGTTCGGTGTTTTTGGATTGTTTTTTTTATATTTTGTGATCAACTCCGAGAAAATTTTAAACTTCAATAGGATTATCGGTTAGCACTTTAATTTAAAAGAAAATTGAAAGACAAATTTAGTGATAAAAGGAAAGGGGAAATTGAAAAAGAAAATACTTTAGTGGCGTCGCTTTATTAGAGCACCCAAAATGAAGTGTGCTGTAGTGGGGTGTATTAACTATCAAGGGAAGAAATGTGATGGACACGCAATTAAATATTTCCATTTCCCAAAATGTGAAGATATTAAAGAAAAGTGGCGAGTGGCTTGTGGAAAAGGTGCCAAAATAAAATCACACCTTTCAAGAGTTTGTTCCCGCCACTTCACAGACGACGACTATTGTTCAGAGAACCAGGTCCATGTGACGTCACATCTCAAATGTCAAAATATTCGTAGCATACCTATGATAGTCTATTTGCCTTGCCAAATGGACTTAGCACAATTTCACTTTTAGCCGACGATATTACATTAGAGAAAAAAAATCAAAACAAAACAGAAAAGAAAAAACAACCATATTTGGCATTTGTAGCCGTAATTAACGTATTTTGGTTTTATTATTGAATTGTTATAATTATGTGTTCTTGTTTTCTTGATTTTATTATTTACACTATAAATATTATAAAATTATTGTTACTTATTTCTTCGTACGTTTTTTTCCTCTCACTGTCACTAATATGCTATACATGATTTGTTTTATCTAAATAGCGATTTACCGGTAAATACCGGTAAACCGGTTTTTACTAAAAATATTTACCGTTTACCGGTAAATCCGAAACCCGGTATTTTTGCAGGCCCTAGTTATGGATGACAAAAGATTTTGATTTTCGCATGTCTGTAGGTCTGTCTCCGTGAACACTATAACTTTTGAACGGATTGAGCTGGAGTCTTGAAATTTTGTATAGTTGCGTTTCTCGAAAATGACAAGGCTAAGTTCTTGTATGGGGAAAATTGCACCACTCCTTCCCCCCTACTCCATACAAATTGAATACTTTTCTTCTATTTTCTCGAAAACGGTGTATAGTATCGAAAAATTAATAAACACAAAATGTATCTATTAGAATATGATTTTACATAACCGTTCCACACATTAAAATCCAAACGGACTAATCCTTCCCCCCTTTTCCCATACAAATAGATTTTTTCATAAAATTTTTGTCTGTAGTATTTGTCGATTGGCATCTGACAAGTGTAGGTTTTCTTATATCTTGTAATTAAACTTAAAAGTTTTTGATTGTATTAATTTTATCTAAATTTTTATAGTTTGATATTAAA
This sequence comes from Chrysopilus asiliformis, assembly GCA_964034945.1. Taxonomy (NCBI): domain Eukaryota; kingdom Metazoa; phylum Arthropoda; class Insecta; order Diptera; family Rhagionidae; genus Chrysopilus; species Chrysopilus asiliformis. Next base: position 71,694,181 of record OZ035962.1, read on the forward strand.
ATAATAAAAATATTGATTTTGTTTAATTTTTTTGACATTTGTGTAACACATATGTATATTTTTTGCAAATAAAAATTGAACTATTTCCGTAGGTTAAAAGTTTTTTCATATTGACCTTAAAACTCATTCAGAGTGATCTCAATAATAAAACCCGATCCTTAATGGTTCTTGGCTACAAGTATATATAAAACGCGCGCAAACTCAGGCTAAAAAAAAGGCTTTTACGAAAAACAAAGCGAAACTCTGAACGTCTCCTTAGAGAATCCTTTGAATAACTTTCCATGTAATATTTATATTTACTGACATTAATTCATATATTCCATGTCTATATTCAAGGCTTGAAATGTAGAAAAAGAGAATCTTTGTTAGAAAATTCTGGCTTGAGTTGGCACAAATTCATGCTCCAAAAACTTTTCCAAAAATTCCATGAAAACTTTGTCTTTTCACAAGCCATCACTATAACATCACAATCATTATTGTCATTATCATGAACACTTAGAATAAAACTATGAAGTAAATTCTGGCTCGCTTTAAGCACTGTGTACAATTTGAATACGTACGTGTGTATCTCAGCCCCTGTAAGAATGCTTAAATTGAAATATTCTTATTTTTTAGTCCAAGTGTTACGCTTTGCGAGTGGCTGTTATGCGGGTAGATATTCGCTTTTGTGCATTCCGGTGTTGAAAAGTGCAGTCATGTAAATGAAGAATACAGAGCTCATCACAGAAAATGAAATGCACTTTCGCAAAATGCTGGTGTAAAAAACTCGATATAAATATTTCTTTTCTTTTATCTTGCACAGATAAATTTTAAATAATGTCATTTTTCGATATTTTTTTTTCATTTACATTTGTTTCCATTTACATCACTGGTACAAAGCATAGCAATGCTTGGTTAATATTACACTATATGTGATATCTTAAAGTTTATAATAAATATAAGTTTATAATAAAAATATATTTCCGTGATCAAAAAAAAAGGGTCGTAAATTGATATTAAATATTATATATCGCACACCTAGATCAAAACAGCGTCAACTCAAAAAAAAAATCCTTTCAGAAATGACGAAAAACTCATTGTCGTGCCGTTGTACATAAAAGGAATTTGCTGCTTACTTAATTGCAGAGAAAACGCATTTAAAAGAAAAATGTTAGGTATTAGATATTAGATTAGGTAATGGATTTGGTATTGATATGTATAATTAACTAAAAAATCTAAAATTTTGAGTTAACGCTGTTTTGATCTAGGTGTGCGATATTATATACTAGGCGTGTGGGTCTGTCTGCCCGTCTGCTTAAACCTTGAAACCCACTGAACCGATTTGGATGAAACTTGGAGGGGGGCTTATAGAAGTGACAGACTAGAGTTAAAACCGGATAAACTTTAACTTAGTTTCTGAAACTAGCAAAACGGAATCTTCCTAAACCGGTTTAGGAATTGTCAAATATTGACAGTCGGACCAGCGCAGTGGATTTGCAAACAAGAAGTGTGAAATTATTGTTAAATGAAATAATTAGATTGTATGCTCAATGTGGAATTTAAGACAAATTGCTAAAAGACGCAGGCGAGGATCTTTGCGATACAAGAAAATGGCAATCCACTATCTCCAAACTACTCAAAGAACTATCGCCACCGCTTTTTACTTCATTTTTCACACCAAATTTGCTTCACTGCAATTCAAATGGCAAATTTTTATTTATATTTTCGCTTGATTTGTTATATTTTCGCAAACAAAACCATTTAGTCACGTGTCATAACTATCAAACCACTGGAGTGAATGCTAGAATCATGCTCGAAGCGTGGTTGTAGTATTTTCGAGCAGGTCATTGGAATGTCTATCTGTGCATGCACGAAGCATTCTTGAAACAGGGCATTTGACTGCCTACATAGGCATTCGGACCTACAGGGTACTTTATTTGGTAGTTAGGACTTATAAGACATATATTTGTTTGAAGTGCTTTTATATGCATATGGTGGAAGGAAGGTAGAAGATTAGTCTTATAAGGTGCAATACCTATGAAGGCACCTGCAAGACACTATGACGATGAATACTAAAACAGGGCATGTGAAATATACGACTATAAGGTCATATATTCAGGGCATCACGACTGCTAAGTGCCTACTGTAATCGACTTGATAGGCATTATGCCTTAAACAGAGGATTCATTGGTCCTGGTGTTGTCCGAACGACTAATTTTTGGACATCACGACTGAAACCAAGTAATTGTGCTTTATATGTGTTAGAATTAATAACCACTAACAAAATGCGTTGCAATTACGAAAATTATATTTTTGGCGAATGGAATTTTTTGATGTGTTAGTATTATGCTTGCTGAGAGCTATAAAGTTAGGGTATGTTCAAGGCTATTCCCAAGGTCAAGTGGAGGTGAAGAAACTTTGAAATTGAATTTCCAAAATACACTATCCTTCGATTTTCGACTTTTTTTTGACTTAAATGAAAGATAAAGCCATATTATAAATTAGTGTGTTATTTGATTTTCAAAAGTTATAATGGTTAAAGTGAAATTTTTTTGACAATTCAATTTTTGAGAATTGTAGAGATCAGAGTGAAATTTTTTTAGGAATATTTTGAAAAATATATTTATTTCACATAAAATTTTTACGGTATCAAAAATTTCCCAAAAATGTTACCAAAATTTTCACCAAAAATGATGTTCCTAATAATCTGTTTTCTTGATTTCGTTGTTAGATTCGAATTTTAATTGCAATGAACAATTTTGGTAATTTTTAGCCAAATCGAAAGAAAATCGCAAAAATGCTTTGGATTTTCCGGTTTTATATTTAGGGTTTTTAGACCCTTAGTATTTAGGACCGTCGATACACTGTCGCAGATCTCCCACCTGTATATTTTATGGTGATTTAACAATTTTAGAATCATATAAATAAAATTTTCTTTCATTTCGATATAAAGATAATGACGTTTTGACATAAAACAAGCCATTCTGGTAAAATCGGAATATCCCTTGGGATTTTCTAAGAAAAACTTTGACCTAGATTTTTTAATTTTTATTTCTGTTATGACCACAATTTCTATCTGTATTTACGTAAAAGTGAGATCATTTGGCCTACTTTGTCCGACAGTAAAAATCTCTCAATACTCTCCATGGTTAAGTAGGTTTAAAATCAGTAGCTAGTTTATTTAGTATAATTATCTAACTTATGTTATCTAGCATTTTGGGGGAAAGAAATCTATTTCCAGAGCATCTTTTATGTCCGTTTCTTCCAATTAGCTATGAACAATAACTCAAGTCCTTGCGACTAATCTATCAAGGACAAATCGTCATCAAAAGTCCTTGCTATTGCTTCTGGTTTATAATAGAATTATTTACTGTTAGTATGAGACTCCTATGGTTCATTTTTAATTATTTTTTGGAAATATTATTTTCAGATTTCAAAACCAAATCGCACCATGAGAATTCAAGATTTTACTATAATTGTGATTCATTTTATCATAAGAAAACCAAATAAATGATAGAGAAAGTTCATCTGAAGAATATGTCATTATCACTTACGAACATAATGACGCAAAATCGATGATATTTATTGCATGTCACGTCCCGGTCAGAACACATAACATTCCAAAGAGATGGGTCCAGAACATCCCTTAACAACCTGCAGTTTTTTTTTTGTTGGCTACCATTATTGCGTCCCTTGGATATGAGAAAAGCGCTCAAGGACTAGTGTAGAAGCATTAAACGGAAAAACATCTCCCGAAAAGTGAAAAATAATATTTCGTTAATTACCCCCGCCTTAGGCATCCTATAAAGAAAATATTATCATGCGTGTAAATGTGGAAAACCACATATATTTATACTTGTATATAGACAAATAAGTTAATAAATATGTACATATAAACAGATATTTATCCGTCAGAGCCCACACACAAACTAAACGACATGACAGGACAAAAAGCGACGATCAAAAAGGAAAATGAAATGAAAATGGAGTAAAATGAAAGATTTTTTTTTTACAATGTCATCTTCTTGCCATTTATACACTCCGTAAATGCCGACCCTTCTGGAAATTTCATCCTTGTCAGAAGAAAACTTTATTGTTTGTATTGACATGAGGAAAAGAGGAAGTTTTCCTTAAGATGCGATACGAGAGAACTAATATCGTTTCCCTTCCCTTCTGGGTTTTCCTCTGACTCCTGTTTCTGACCTCTTGTTGTGCCACTACGGTATCTACGTCCTGTTTAGCTTCTATTTCTCTTTGACTTTGACGTCGAATACTGAATCTTCATGTTGATGCTGTTGGCTGATGGTGAGTCTACTGTTTAGATGCTATTAATATAAAGCGGTGCTCTAAAGATCTTATTGGCAAGAAAATAAAATAAAATAGAAACTCCACTACAAAGCAAAAAAGAAAATTCTTTTGCTTAACTTAGATGAAATGAAGAAAACTCCTATGAAAGATATTGCCGCGACAAGCAACCACTATACTATTTCGTTGGATGATACCATGATTTGACATTGGTCGGTGAACCCACTTTACCCAGCGTTTTAAGGATACTTCCTGAATGATAGACTTCTTGAAGCGCCTCCAACCGCTGTGATGAGCCCAGTTGCCCTTACATCCTATCTCTTTATCTGTCCATCGTCGCCGTCTCAGAAGCCGCATCAGGCCGGTCGGTCAGCCAACCGCTCTCTCGCTCCATTTTATCCAATGTAACGAGATCCCTTATGGATTCTTGGTATCATCTATTGATCAAATGACGAGATGAGATGATACCCAGTCAACCATCGAAAAGTTCCAAGCTAGCCAGCCAGCAATTTATCTTCTCAGTTGCCAAGAATGATTTCTTATTTGTTCGTTTCGAAGGCACAACAAAGTCGAGGGCAGAAGAAATTCATGAAAAAATACACCAAGGAAATGAATAAAAAAAAGTAACATAAATAGGAATAAAGAGAAAAATGAAGGGATGAATGGAGAACACGGTTATCGAGTTGTGGACAACGGTCATGATTCCAGAAAAATTGTGAAAAGCCAACAAATCTAAACGAATGGTCTGGTTACGTTTTGGGAAACTTTTCTCTTTTTTTAAACTTGACAAAATTCGCTGTCTTTAACGTACATCGAACTAATTTGGTATGTGAAAATTGATGCCCGTTTTTATTAATCAGTATAACTTATTCGTAACCTATTTCCATTCCAAAAAATATTCTTTCCTCTTATTAAAGTTCTGAGTTTGAAAACGGTATAAGAAAACAGTATAACGGACTAACAGACTAACAGGCCAACACACTAACAGCCTAACAGACTAAAAGACTAACAAACTACCAGACTAACAAACTAACAGACCAACAGACCAACAGACTAACAGACTAACAGACTAACAGACTAACAGACTAACAGACTAACAGACTAACAGACTAACAGACTAACAGACCAACAGACTAACAGACTAACAGACTAACAGACTAACAGACTAACAGACTAACAGACTAACAGACTAACAGACTAACAGACTAACATACTAACAGACTAACAGACTAACAGACTAACAGACTAACAGACTAACAGACTAACAGACTAACAGACTAACAGACTAACAGACTAACAGACTAACAGACTAACAGATTAACAGACTAACAGACTAACAGACTAACAGGCTAACACACTAAGGGAGATGTCACACTGGCCAATCAGCTCCTGCAGCTGTCTGATCCCGACATCAGGTCGGCCAGCTGCAGGAACTGATTCGATCAGTTGACGTGGCACGCTGAACTGGGATCAGCTGATCTCAAACGTCAAAATTTTGGACTCGGAGGAAGAACTTCTCCTTATTTCTCTGCTAAAAAAACTGAATATGTGCAATCGTATAAGCATCTACCTTTTCCTACAGCTTGTACGATAGCTGTGTTTAATTTCTCCTATTCGATGGACATCGTATTTATTTTCGCTTGTTCAAAAGTTTATTAGTTAAACAGACTAATATCTGATTAACAGAGGTGTCGATTTATCGGAACACTTTATTAAACCACGAACTTATATTTTTTCCCCCACCGCGCAAATTCTGCCTAGAGCGCAAGAATCTCGAGAGATTTAGCCTGCGGCGCATTTCTCTTTATCGGTATTTTTAAAATTTAATTTTCGCTTGGTAATGTGTAGGTTTCGCTTGGTAATGTGTAGTTCTTGATTTAAATCATTATGCTGCATTTCATTATGCTGCAATTCTAGCTGCTTTGCACAAGCATTAATTGCTTTTTATTGGTTTTTCCACCAAATCAAGCTTTTTTTTCTATATAAAATTTGGTGCTTCGTTGGTGTTTCGGTCCAGTCACCCTCTCAACCCCCCCCCCCCCCCCCCCTCCCGCCACAAAACCGCCTTCTAAGCCCCCGGTTATCTTGTCACATATTGATTTTATAAATAAACATAACAAAAGTTATAATTGCCAATCTGGCAATTATTGAAAACCCCTATGGTGATTTAAGTGAACAGCGAACAGTTGTATCAAAATTCCACTTTGAAGTCAAATTTTCCAATAAGATTTTTTAAAATTTATTCCAATCGGATTTTCATGTATGGGAGTTTTATGTAGAATCATATCCTAAATAACTTTTGTTCTTGGACTTTTTTGATAAAATGCACCGTTTTTGAGATATTCCGAGAAAAAGTTTTCGTTCGTATGGGGGGTACCCCCCCCCCCTAATGGTCCATTTTTGCCCATTAACGAACTTAGCCTCACATTTTACGAAAAACGGATCTGTGCAAAATTTCAAGTCTCTAGCTCAATCCGTGCGCCCGCAATCCGCGCTACAGACAGACAGACAGACGGACAGACAGACAGACAGACAGACAGACGGACAGACAGACGGACGGACATGCTAAATCCAACTTTTTTTATCATTCTAAACACAATGGTGTAATTCATTTTTTTGTGTGATGACGGGATCTTGGCGTTACAAACGGTAAGGCAAATCTAATATACCCTTTGGTTTCACCATACGGGTATAAAAATCGCTAGTTTGGTGATATTTCATTGCTATCATTATGGGTACATCTAATATCATTCGGCAATCATATAAGCAGTAATATTACTATAAGTTATTTTACGGTACTTGGACTTGAAATAAACGAACGAATTTTACCCAACAAAAATAAGGCTTTCCAGTAAAAAATATCAGTTTCAAGTAAAAACATAACAAAAGCTATAATTGCCAATCTAGCAATTATTGAAAACCCGTATGGTGATTTAATTGAACGGCGTATCAAAATTTCATTTGAATTCAAATTTTCCAATAAGATTTTTTTAAAACTTGTTCCAATCGGATTTTGATGTATGGGAGTTTTATGTAGAACTATATTCTAAATAACTTTTGTTCTTGCACTTTTTTGATAACATGCACCGTTTTTGCGATATTTACAAAAAAACGTTTTCGTTCGTATGGGGGGTACCCCCCCTAATGGTCCATTTTTGCCCATTAACGAACTTAGCCTCGCATTTTACGAAAAGCGGATCTGCGCAAAATTTCAAGTCTCTAGCTCAATCCGTGCGCCCGCAATCCGCGCCACAGACAGACAGACGGACAGACAGACAGACGGACAGACAGACAGACAGACAGACAGACAGACGGACAGACAGACGGACGGACATGCAAAATTCAATTTTTTTTATCATTCTAAACACACTGGTGTAATTCATTTTTTTGTGTGATGACGGGATCTTGGCGTTACAAACGGTAAGGCAAAGTTAATATACCCTTTGGTTTCACCATACGGGTATAAACATAATTTTCGTGTAGTGTGAACATTTTTGTGATGTTACGTCGGGATAAAATCACTGCATGTACGAACCGAAGGCATTTGTGCTTGTGTTTTGAAACATTTTGCATTTAGCTATACACCATAAATGATCAGCATTGTTTCATTTTGGCACCATTTGCCCAATCGCACATTTTGCCATAGTGTTCCCGGAACATACATTCGACAGTATTATGTTTTCATACACCGAGGTTTATGTACGGATGGGGAATGTTGCCGGAAAATCCTGAAGGCACTGATCTGGAAATTAGATTAAATCTTTACCATAAATTACTTTTTGGAATGTATGCGTTTATATGGGGTGTAAGAACCGGAAGTCAAGAAGTAAAAGTAATGCCATAAGGAAACAGGAGCTGATTAGAAAAACAAGTAACACTGGGAGAAAGAGATAAAGGAATCGGTCTATATACAGAAGATTATAGTTTTATAACTTGTGTCTAGCTCAGTTTTCTTGGTTTGCAAACTCGACACCCGCAGTATTAATGTTGAACTCTAGTATCCCCAGGAGTTGGTCCAAAATCAGTGAAAACATCTTACCATTGTAAAATATCCTATTTTTTCCAGGGATATCGTATTTTTTTTTGCTTTGCTCTTTATAAAAATACCGTAGGAAAGTCCTTTTCGGCAGACTTTTTTTTCCTTTTTTTGTGTGTTGACCTTTTAAGAAATCAAAAACTTTCATCCCATCCAACTGAATTGTACTGTCGATGAACCTTTGTTGATGGTGTCTTTATGACCCTCATAGTATGTGATGATGTCCTTTTTAGTTCATAGTTGACTGCGCATACAAAAGAAAAATATAAGAATGTATTTCAATTTGGCATAAGGATGTTCTCTGCAGAATCCGTAAATGTCATTTTTTGTAAATAAATAAAAAATAAATAAATACAGAAGAAACTTTTCTTGCTCTAAAATTAATTTGTTCATGTTTTTCTTTTCCCCGTTTCGCTTCAGTTCCACTAGTACTCTCGGAAGCTGTACAAGGAACAGTTGGGAGATTGCCATGCAATGTTACACCACCTGTGCTCGAAGATAGAGTAGCTCTAGTCATTTGGTATAAGGAAGGACATTCGAAGCCAATTTACAGGTAATCTCAATGAAATGCACAAACATATATTACAGATAAGCAAATTTAAATCAAAAAACTTTTTGTAATGTTAGTAAAAACTTTTTTGTTAATATTATGATTTCATCAAACGGTTTTTAACGGGTTCTTTGTTCTTTTGGTAAAAGTTGCTGTTATTAACATAATTCAGTTTTCAGTTAAATCTAGGTCCATACGATAGGAAGGCGAAGTTTCGTACAGCTCACATTTCTCATCAAATAATTTGAGAAAAATATTCTCATCTCCGTAAAAAATTGTAGTGCTCTAACTGAAATAATTTTGAACTACGTTTTTTAGGCTGATTGAAAAAAACTAAAAAAGTGATAAACTCTGTTTAATCTTCTACGTTCTGATTACATCATCATAGTCCGAGTGGTAAAGTACTTGGCCCGTATTCCGGAGGTCGGTGATTCAATTCCCGACTGTCGCACGCTATGATTCAAGTCCACTCAACTTGCTTTACGAAATGAGTAGTGATAGTTGCCTCTTGGTGCTAACGATATCATCGGTCTAGATTGTTATCGCGGTCTCTGCTGTTGATGGGTTGCAATGCAAAAACCTTACAAATGTTGTAATTAATCCATGGTTCGCAATCCCTGTAAAAACTGTAAGTGGAAGCAGTGAAGAAATTGTTATGAAACCTCAATTGAGGAGGTCCAGGCTCTTCGAAAGCTGTAGCGCCAAGGATGATGATGATGTTCTGATTACATTATTGAGTAATATACTATTTCATGCAATTATGCCGAAAAGATCCATCCCCAAATTCCAATCGACCAATTTTGGTCTGTAGCTGACAAACTTTCGGATTGTGTTTTTTTGCCTTTTGACACTTTGTATTTGATTTGTGCATTTTGTATCTCTGAATTCTAACTGTAAAATAACTGCCAGAATGACACATTGAAATTAAGTGAAAAAATAGAACGTAAGCGAAAGTTGCGTTTATCGAGGTCCAATTTGCAAGTATGGTTGCATTTACAGAGTCAGTAATGCTGAAAAAACGGTAGTTGCGAAAATCGAGGAGTTGAGAAAATTAAGGGTTGCGTAAACCGAGTACATACTGTATGTTGTTTCAAAATTCAAGAAACGTGTTACTAAGCTTATTAAAGTGGCCGAAAACTTTCGGTTACTACACTTACTAAAGATTATCATTAGATCCAACGAAAAAGTAGTTGAATCAAATAAAAAAAATCGCTAAATTAGCGTCAATGGTTTCTGTATTTGATTTAAATGAAAATTATTTCAAGCATATGATTGTTGTTTTTTATTGGCGTACAAAATCTTGATTGGCGTACAAAATCTCACGGAAAATAGCTCGAACTAATTTCTAGAATGAGATATTATCTTTTAAACCTTTTTTTTTAATTCAAGTGCATGAAACAATAACGAAAAGGCTTCATATGGATGAAAAAATAACAATAAAATATCATGTTCAAAAGTGGCATAATTTTCAGAAAAACTATATGGCCATCTTTAACATTCAGCGTGCAGAAAAATAAAGAAAACGTATTTGAGTGTGCCACGAACGACGATGATGATTCTCTCTCGTTCTCTTTTTTGTTCGCCATTGTTAATAGCTCCGATTAACTGCCTATACATTCAAAACAAATGGTCGATTATTTGTTTTGACTGCTGTCTTTCAGACAGTCAAATTAACTGATTGGGTTTTTATTTTTAACATTTTTCATTTAAATAATTTTACATGCATTTAAATCAAAAACCTGCATTTAAAATAAATAGTTAGGTATTTGTTTTTACGACTTTGTCTTTTAATTAAAAGAACCATTTGATTTTGGAGTATAAATGAGAATAAGTTAAATCAAATGACGGTTCTTAATTCTACTATATGTCTGATTTGCCTCAATATAGTATTCAGTAACATTTTTCTTTTTATGACACAAACCACTTGTTACCTAAATCAAGTATCTTGAGATTTTTACGGAAATAGTATTTCTCTGTGCAATGGCACCTCGTTTCGTTACTAAAATCAAGAAACATTTTTTACAGAATTTAGTAACATTTTCTATAAAATCGTCACAATTTTCGGTTACTGAAGTTTCAAAAAAAATATTTCTGGTTTCAAAAGATGCACAGTTTTCTGGGCTGCAGATGTCTTCAAAAATTGCAGCATGCAAGCAGCGCAGATTTTCGTCGTGCTGCGCAGTAAAAGTTGCCAAGTCTGATACTAGAATTACATTAATACTGAAATATGTGTGCAGTATGTTCGCGCTTTCATGTTCATGAGTACTTTTAAAAATGGCGCTGTTGCACATTTATAATGGAAATCTTCAATACAGTTCTTACGATAGATGTATCACTGCCAGATCCTTATCAATTTATTATAGAAAATTAGTTGAGAAATTATCGTAAATTTTCGCTCACATGATATTTCCCCTTTTCTGTTCAGACAGCTCGAGCCTTGCCTGCGATGCATGTTTTTTTTTTTGCTTGTACTAGATTTATTTGTGGTCATGTAGGATGTAGGAGTTTTTCCGCTTCTGAATTTTTTTTCTTTGCTCAGCTTTTCCTTTGTGCGTTGGTGCAAGCAAGCAACGTTTTTAATTATAATGATCAAATGAAATTGTTAGCTTTAAATATTCAAATTTTGCTAAATTATTTTTTTTTGTACCTTATCAATCTCACCCCCTCACGCCCCGTATGTTAATGTCCTCGCGGCTTTTGAATTGTGCCTCCTTGAGAATTAAAAAAAAAATACAACCTACATAATATAGATAAAGTCAAAGAGAAAGTAGTTGATAACAAGTTTTTTGTCCATTTTTTTTATTGAATCTATTGAAATAATACATATGAATATATGTATATGTAGTACATTTTTCATTTCGTTTTTATATTGTATTTTTTCAGCTTTGACACACGAGAATCAAAGTTTGAGAAAGGCTCGCATTGGGTGGAGGAGAACTTTGGTGGACGAGCGTACTTTCAGGCGGCAGCGAAACCAGCAGCCCTAACAATCGAATCGACCAAAAGTGCTGATTCGGGTGTCTACAGATGTCGTGTCGACTTTCACAAGAGCCCTACAAGAAATTCGAAAGTTCAGCTGAAAGTTATAAGTGAGGAAAAACATACAATTCTTTTTTTATTTTTTCCCGTTGTTCTTTTTATCCTTCGGTTAATACTTTCGTTTTCCCACTTTTTACAAACAATTTTCCCAATGGATTGAATCCTTGTTCATATATGCTTGTATGAGGTTTAAGGATACTAAATGTGTCATCGAACAAGAAGATTATTGAATTATTCGTTTTTGCACAAATCCACAATAGAGGATAAGTAAACCGTGATAAGAACGATAGGAAACGAAGAAAAAAAAAACATCGGAGAATGAAACATACCTACATATTGAACAGGAATTACGATCTATACTCACTCAAATAGAAAAAACTATAGAAAAACGACCCGAGAGAAACTACGATTTTCTTGTATTATTTTATCGTTGTTTCTCATAGAATCGGATTAGGATTCCTTTAATCTTGTTCTAATGCTTTATTTGGATGATATCTTCAAGATCCAAATTTTAATTCTTGATTTTTAACGGTGAACCTTCAAAAATGCGATTATTTCAGGAGTTTTTTCCTTTTTGCCAGAAGTAACAAAGTTTATAGCGGAACAATCCGCTTGGGAAACGTTCCTATGGGAAAGCGATTATAGGACTCGTTACATCATTTTGTTGCAAAGACTTCCATAAATATTGGAACGAGTCCTAGTTTTCGTGGAATCATTACTATGTATATAGGGCTGAGAGAAGGATGGGAATATTCCAACAAAAGTAGCATTCTGTCCTGGTTTTTACTGCAGACATTCCTAAACTGAGGAGGAAACAATGCTATAATTATGGAATGGAATCGTTCCCATTGTTTTTAGAAGTGACTCCAATATTATATCCTACGAAAAAATTGGAACGAATCCCAAGTGCTAGCGAACTCATTCCTATCCAAATAGGATTCAGCGAATATGCTAATTAAAGCCAATTTTTTTTTGTTCGATTATAATTCGCATGTGGTTTGCGAACTCGTGGTTCATATAAAGGGTGGTTAAATTTTAAGGGCCGATGTTGAATGTGAACCACACCTAAACGTCAAGTTTTTTTCTGCATTTCATTTGACATTTCTCAATTTCAGACTAACTCAATTTGAACCATGGAAAGATACACAATCGAGCAACGCGTTAAAGTTATTCAGGCTTATTATGAAAATGGGCGTTCAAATCAAAATGCATATCGTGCACTTCGTGATTTTTTCGGTCAATTTAATCGTCCAAATGTGCGTACAATCGGAAAAATCGTGCAAAAATTTGAGCAAACCGGGTCTGTAGGAGATATGAAAACACCAGTGCATGCTCGTACAGCTCGTACTGCAGAAAATATTGCTGCTGTTCGCGATAGTGTGGCTGAAGAGCCGTCCACTTCAACTCGTCGTCGTGCCCAACAATTGCACCACCCACGCTCGTCGTTGATGAACATTATGCATAAAGACTTGCATTTACTCGCTTACAAGGTGCAATTGACTCAAGAACTAAAGCCTCTTGACCATTTCAAGCGTCGTCAATGGTCAGAATGGTGGCAAGAAATGGCAACAGTGGATGATCAATTTTCGAAGAAAATCATCTTCAGTGATGAGGCACATTTTCACCTCAGTGGATTCGTCAATAAGCAGAACAGCCGCATTTGGGCGAATGATAATCCAAGAGTGATTGTCGAAAAACCAATGCACCCACAAAGAGTGACTGTTTGGTGCGGTTTATGGGCTGGCGGCATCATCGGGCCGTATTTTTTCCAAAATGAGGCCGGTCAGGCAGTTACTGTGAATGGTGTTCGCTATCGTGAGATGATAACGAACTTGTTATGGCCCGAATTGGAAGATATGGTTTGGTCCTCCCTATTACCACACTCTAAAATTAGTGTCGGAGAAATTTTATAATAAAGAAGTAGTCAATCATATTTGTATGGGACTTGGTGCCATAATTCTGTGGTCACAAGGAAAAACCGCTTAAGTCCAATTATGTACTTTTAAAGGTTGGTGAATATTTGAATTCTCCATATCCAGTTTTATATTCTGTCAAAGTTTGATTTTCATGCTGTACCTCTCTGAGGAATGGCAGAGCAAAAACCATATTTTTTTTATGATAACACTTTAACCAAATTGGATTTTAAGATTCTTTTAAGTTTAAAGTAGTCTTTAATGTGTTTACTTTAAACTGGAAAACATTTTTCGTTTGAAAGAACAACCAATTTTTTCCAGAAAGTAATCAAAACTTTAAACCCAAATAACTCAAAAAACGCTTTTTCGACTTAAGCAGTTTTTCCTTGTGACCACAGAATTATAGGAACGAATCCTATTTCAAATGAGAATGTCGCGCATATATATAGGGGGGAGTCCAATAATCAATGGAGACATTACAACGTTTTATAGGATTCATTCCTTTAATTTTAGGATTGAGTCCCTTATAAAAGGGAATGTTCCCTATTTTTTGTCGTAACCTGTCTAACATATGTAACATATGTATATGTAACATATGTATATGTAACATATGTGTATGTATATGTATACAGTAATCCCTCCCATAATTTTGAGAATGATCACACAAAAAAAAATAACACGACAAAATTTTTGAGGGTTTTTGGGGTTGCTGAATTTGATTCTGTCATTAAGAAATCTGTAAGGATAACGGAAGGTCTTCGTAGGATAATGTGATTATCATTTTCTTCAAATTTTCTTCAAATTTTCTTCAAATTTTCCGCAAAAAATCTCACCTTGGGGTCGCTGAATCCGATTATGGCCTTAAGAAGTCAGTAAGGACAACGCAAGGTCCTGTTAGGATAACGTGATTATTATTTCTTTTCAACTTTAAGGGAAAAATATCATTTGGGGGCTTTTGGGGTGGATGAATGCGATTCTGGAGTCACAAAGTCCGTAAGAATATCTCAAAAGCAACTAAAAAGTATAACCAAATGTGGCGGAAGACAATTGTCATTTTGGATTTTTTGTCATACTACTCAAATATAAAAATACTAAAAAAGATTAAACAAAATTGAGAAAAAATAAAAAAGTTTTTTTTTAACAAAAAATGCACTAAAAAGGAAAAAAATAATTTTTTGGGCACTGCGTGCACTCATAAATAACTAAAAGCGAGATAAAAAATAAAATAAATATTAATCTCGCTTTTATTTCTGATACACCGCGCCCAAAGAATTATTTTATTCTACTTAGTACATTTTTTAAACAAAAGCGTGTTTATAAAGTTGTCTATAACATTGGACTTTTACCGATTGCTAGAAAAACACGCACAAACTAGAAAGTTGAACAAAAAAAAACAACATTCTAGTGTTTTTAAACAATAGTAGTAAAATATCGGTTTAGTGCCTTGTTATTTGCTTACATAAGGTAGAATGCATGGGAAACAAGTTTAAACTATAAAACAAAATATGTTTCTAGAACGTGTATAAAATGTTTGTGATATGATTATACATAAATTCCAGAGCTCCTCACTATATTTTAATTTTGTATCCTTTTTTCTGCAAACTTGGTTATTTGATTAACAGGACCATTCCATTTCGTAAACTTTCATATATCCAGCATACGAACGACCGATGTAGCAAAACTTTTTGCAATGAAAGCATATGTTTCTGGATTGTATCTTCTTAGTCGTTATACATACATACCTTCATGTAGCACAAGAACCATCATCCAACTATAATATTAGTAGATATTTGTATAATATATATTTGCAACATAAAACATACCCCATAACTAAAATTCATCCTTTTTCCATGCTTAGGTATAGGTTTTTTTATATTTATATATGTATTTATATTTATATAAAACGTATAATACAAACATATATATGAATTTGAACAGTTTCATCTATTTCTTATTTTTGTTGTTGTCCTATTATAGTACCACCAGAAAAACTGCTTATCCTAGATGAAAGGGGAACCCATATACCACACTATATCTTGGGTCCTTATAATGAAGGAGCCTCCATAAATATCACGTGCGTTTCTACAGGCGGTAAGTATGAAAACAAGAAAATATTCGCACTTTACGATTCCTTCAATACTATACTATTTTTATACATGACGCATATATAAATATATTTTAGTAAGAATAACACTAGATATAGTAGATATTATGATGAAATTGGCTATGTTTTTACATATATGAATTCTCATATTATTAGCTACCTTTTTGGTATCCTTGTACATATGGATCATAGCTAAAATAACCCAGTCAAGGATAAAATAAGGGAGCATCCACATCTCCACTGTACTTATTCGGTTTTGGTCCCCGGAAAAATTCTCATCCTCTCCATGTATGCATAATGGAGAAAACCTTAAGTGCCCAATTTTGAACGGGTGGAGGTTGTTCGCTATAGACGCTAGTTGTGTAGTGGCGGTAGGTACTATCGCATTTGTAAGTCAAATTAATGTTTGAAAAAGTTGATATTTCCCGACTTGCACGGCCATACTGCTCAACATACGGGAATAATTTTAGATACGATGGTAGGGATATAACCTATATTATGTGAACTACAAAATATTTCCTTATACTTATCTGGGCTTTCGCCCGCTTCTTTAATATTTTCCTTGATTTTTTCACCTTTTTGCGTTTATATTAAACGTGAGATGTTTATTTGGGTAGTTAAGTACCTTTTTGCCTAGTTACTGTACTTCAACTATGTTGGGTTTCGTCCTAAATTATTATTATTATTACGACGACGAACGATACCGGTAAGAATTTTGTGTGGATGTGATTATTATTTTGGTGATGCTAACCTTTACCCACTAAAAACACCAAGCGGCAAAAAAAGAGGAGGAAAACGATGAAAAGTTTAACTATGTTCAATAAAGGTTGAGTATAATGACAAACTTGGAGAACCATATCTATATGTACGTTAACTCATATTTTGTCAAAATCATTACCTTTTACGTCATTTTTAAGGTCGAATATACGATTATATGAGAAGAAGACTTACCTTTTGCACATAAATATAATTTAATGATGGTTCAGTACAGATTAAGTTACAATCACAATTTTCGAAATTTTATTATAAATTTTTATTATCGATACTTTCATACGCGGATAATTTGATCGATATTCTCATCATATTAAATTTGTAGTTCATTTTATATTTTAATTTAGTGAACTCCAGCGTAAAAGCCGAATTCAAGCTAGACCAAGAAATTTGTCTAGGTAATTTTACCATAGAAGAGATAAAATCACGGAATGTTTCTAAAGAATAATGTTTGTTGATTTTTTTTGTTCAAATTCGGGTATTTTTGAGTTGTAAGCTTGGTAAAAAATATTGCCTTCGTAAAAATCGTGTAGATTGAAATCGCGTAAAACGATAGAAATAATGAAAAACAGACCCCTGTTTCCTTAATAGCGAATATACTATAAAAACTGGGAGTAAAAAAGTTCCAAGTTTTTTTTAAATATAAATACGTGTAAACTAATATGCGTATACTAATACATAAAAAAAAAACACACACACATTTTACTATCACTATTATTTTTAATTTCGCAACGCCTGAAACTTTGTAGCAACTTATTAAAGTCACTCTCACTTGATTAATCTCTTTTTCCCAGTGACGCGTATTTATTATAAAGGATATCGAAATCCCCTTTTGTGATTTCACTCAAACAAAATATCTTCGAAACAAAAAAAAGAACTTTTTATCGTAGTTTCGGTATCAACTTCAAGAATTTTCAACCGCGTTAAGAAAATTCGCGTAGAACGAGACCGTGTAAATGTGCGAGTCCAAAGTACAACAATTATTCCAAAATGTAGAAATATTTCTGACCGGCACATATTCTTTTACTTTTAAATTTTTCGCAGCGTGACAAAAGCCATACAAAATTTTTAAACCGTCACATTTAGCATTTTTACTGAAAATTTATAGGGTCATTTTCTGTGATTTTGTCTATTTTCATTTTTTTTTCAATTTAGTGAAATGAGGCAAATGAAAATAAAATTTGAGAGGTATACATCCATCGTCGTGGGAAAAAGTGTTCATTTGCATGGGGAAAGGAAGAAGGACTGGTAAAACTGGATTTTGACATACGGAAAAGTTACTTGTTCTAACCGTATTTTAAATTTTACATTCTACCGTTATGTCCAATCCTATTCTAAATACATTCCACTAAAAAAATGTTTCGTTTGTATGAAGGAATTATTAAATTTTGCGCGTTCAAGACCTTAGTCTTGCCATTTACGAGAAACGTAGCCACACAAAATTTCAAGTCTCTAGCTCAATATTTCGAAAGTTATGTTCACGGACAGACGGACGAACGGACAGACGAATGGACATGCGAAAATCAGAATCTTTTGTAATCCCAAACACCCTGGTGTAGTTCATTGAAATAATTTTAACACTTTAAAAGCAGATTATGGTTAAAATATCATTTGCCTTGCTGTATTCGCCAATTTTTTTTTAATTGAACGAATATTAGAAGCGCTTCTAGCTGTCATAGAGAACTGCGGTTCATGGCGTTCTGTGGGGAAATTAGTGTATAATAAGAAAAGAGAATAAAAAAATCCATTTTTTCGAGGTTTACCCCCTCAAAAATGGGCAAGGAAATCAAATTCAAATATAGTTAGTCGAATTTATAACTTTATCTCATAAATAAAAAAATCCATCTCGCACCACAAAAAATTTGTTCCTGTATTCCCAGTGGTCAGGCACTCCAGTTTGGGAATCTCTGCTCTAATGCATTTCAACGTCCGACAAATCAGCACTAATGTGAAATATCTCCACATCAATTGTGATATAAAAAAATCAAGTGCCATAAACTATATTCGTATAATCGGTGGGATAATAGCTAACTTCCTTGCAACACCACAAACTAACAACTACTTTTTATAGTATTTTAGTCAATAAATTGGATAATCACATACATTACATTGATATACAATTGCAGTTATCGATAATTCGGATACATCAAATGAATTGGAAAAACTACATAAATGGTATTCAATAGATTTTAGTGATTACAGACCTTTCACCTATGATATCCATTACTTTAAAGATTATTATGCAACATTGGCCAAATACGAGGAAATTATAGTAACAATTTATTTTTTACGATTATAAATTAAAATCCCAATGGTATTAAAAATTGCTCGTACACTTTATTTTGGAAGATTCTTTTTTTTACACGCTTTTGATTAAAGGGTTGAAGTATATTTATGTGCTTGCGTATGTTTTAAAAATACGGTATTATAAAGTGGTTGGATAATTTTCATACACTGAATAATAGGAAGGTATTCAAATGGTGGATATAACATAGCATGGCAACAGAACCATTTATTGCCGGTCGTAAATTATGTTCGCACGTTTCAACTCTATGAATAACACGCGACATTCCACTTAATCCTTATGCTCCTTACACACCGCCCGCGTTGATTTTCAACAAAATAATAGGCGAATCTATTCTATCCGACGCCTCTGCAACCGCTCCCTCTTCCCGTCCGCACATAATTCATTTTGACTTTGACTACTGTAATTTTCTTCGCCACTCTTGGAAATTCATCTTGTTTTTCTTCGAACTAAATCCCATTCAAACTCTTCTCATTTTTGCGTGGAAGTGGGCAACACCCTTCACCCTAAGCGTTGCCATTGCCCTTCGCTACTCATTTACCGGCTGGTGGAGTATACAGACAACCCTGAAATTCTTGTGACAGTGATGTAATAAGTAAAGTACATGTCTGACGTGCGTGTCATCAATGTCATTTATGCGACACACCCAATACGTTGAATTAAAAAGCACTGGGAAGAAATATTTTGACTTGAATTAAGTGTGAGTCTGATGTATAGGATTAAAAAAAGAGGACCAGGCGTAAAGGTGAAGTACTATGTTTCAAGCAAGTTCATACACAGGTCGCATCGTTTGTTTTCATTTTTCACGATCATTAAAACGATTTGTCAAGCAGCCATCCTAGATGTGCTCTACGGAGTTTGTTACGTTTTCAAGTTGAAACAGTAGAAAATGTCTAAAGATTTTTTTTCCATCAGATGAGAATGAATTCGTCGAACCCCATGGGAAGAAAAGCGAAACCCGGGAATAGAAAGCTTCGTGTCATTTGTGAAAATTTTTATAAACTCACGTTTTCGACACAAAGCACAAAAAAAAAAACAAAAGAAGAAACTCAAACGCAAAAAAATAAAACAAAATAAGTATTACGGAAAAATGAATTGAAAGAAAAATACAATAAATCCAAGAGTGTTGCTATATTCTGACAAAAACTTCATTAAAAGAAAAATATTCAATTTAATCATAGTACTTATTCGTTGCTTCTGACTTCATTTTTAATTTGAGGGTTTAGTTGAAGCACTAAACCTTCACGGGGCTCTTTAAAATTAAATATATTAGAAACAACAGAAAAAATATGAATAAATTTGGAATTACATATAGAGGGGAATGGGATCGGGTTACGTCAGAGGCACGCCCAGTGGGAAATTAATACTTACCAACTCGATTACGTAATGACAAAATTAATGATCATTCATTACTTGTTCAATTATCTCACTGAGATATTTGTTTATCTCTAGGGCGACCATACATCCTGAACAGTTCCGTATTTACGCATGTGGCTAACGCACGGCATCCCGAAAATTAAACTGGTGGTCTGGATGATTAAATCTAGCGTTATATTTTTAATTTCTCTTTCTCTAGAGGGAAAGTATTGTATTCATGACTGAGACCGACTCGAGAACGCGGGCAAATAGAAAATATCTGATCAGTACGAAATCCATTTCAGGCAAAATTATGACGATGTCCGTCAATCTGTCTGTTGGTCTGTCCGTTCTATGTATCTTAAATAACTCGATAACGCGTTGATTTAGCGATTTGAAATTTTTTGTAACTAAGTTTTAAAGAAATTTTAGTTTTCTATCAAATTTTGGAAAAGTAACGGTAGCTATAACTTTTTGAAATTTTGAATTTTTTTCAAAATCTCTTTTAACCCTATTCCTGTCAGGCTGTGAATTTCGAACCAATATAGATGATTTAATACATGTTTTAACGCAAAATCAATTTAACAAAAAAAACATAAAATTTATTCTATATAACAGTAGCGTAGTGACCAATAATAAAATACATTAAATTGATTTTGCGTTAAAACATGTATTAAATCATCTATATTGGTTCGAAATTGAATAGTGACTCACAGTCACAGCCTGACAGGAATAGGGTTAACACAACTTTTCGATTCGCGAATGAAAAAGAATCGAAACGAATCATTCTTTTTAATTCTTTTCCATTTTCTTTTCATCGAGCTAGAATTGGAGTATCCGTTTATCCGCTTGTCACTTATAGTTCTTAAAAATTTTCCCGCCCCCCACCCCAACCACCAAATTTCCAATTTACCATCCGCTTATCCCTTCCCTTCTCCTTATCGCGTCCCTCCCTTCACACGCCACACTATACGTTTCTTTTTGTTTTTCCAACAATTCCTTTATAAATTTCACAAAATTTTTTTTTGTTGAGATTCAACAAAACAGATTTTGTCAAAAGGAACGATGTTTTTGTTATTATTTTTTTGAGTGAACACCTAACCACCCCCCCCCCCCCCCCACACACACACACACACACACATCTTCAATACGCTTATTAGCGGTATTTTGTATGGATTTTTTGGTACCACCAACCATCACACTGCCACACATTTCCCTCCCTAAGTCTGTGACATATTTTGTGGACAGCTTCTTATGGTTTTCCGGATATCCTTAGTATTAAAATGTTCTAGTTAGAAACCCTTTAAGACCATCTATAGATAGTTTCTGATCTTTTAAAGCATTGAACAAATAGAAAACTTCAATCATGTAATCGTTTTTAAAATTCCAACAACGTTAGCAGACATAAACTAGGACTATATAATGGCAAAAATTAAAGTTTTGTGGTTATTTTTCATCAAAATCCACAATGAAAATAATTTAAGGCAATGGCGTCAGAAAAGTGTTCTAAGTGCAAAAACAAGAAGAATTTCTGTTTATTTATTGAAGGACGAAAAGTGTTTGGTATTCGGAAAGCGTTATATAAGAATCCCATTCCAATTGTTTTTTATTACATTTTTCTCTGTTTCTTGTTACTTTCAGGACGCCCATTACCAGACGTAACCTGGTGGCACGAAAACACTCTATTGGATAACACTTCCATCGTTTTGTCAGAACGTCGAGTCAAGAATGTTTTGCAGCTACAGAAATTGCAGAGGAGACATCTACACATGGTGCTGACGTGTCAAGCGTCGAATAACAACGTAACCACCCCAATTAGCAGTTCTGTGACACTCGATATGAATCGTAAGTATATTCGCCCACGGATATAAAATCAACCCATCCTCCCAATCGAACCATCTTCTAACATCCATTTGCAAATCCATTTAGCCCAATGTTTTTTTTTATCCTTGGCCTCCCTACTCTCTACTCAAAGCTACCATAATGTTGTGGTTTTATATAATTTGTCCTTTCCAAGGATATTTTTTTGGGGGAGAATGAAATATCTCATCCGCGTCCGACTATGTTACGTTACTCATACTTCCTTAAATATACTTCGGCAATTGCACGAGGGTTAGACGATATACCTCCACGGGGAATATATACATATATATATATTTATTTTTATTATTATTTTTGTTTTCTTAAGCTTTTCCCTTGAAGTTTGTATCTCACATGATAACAGGCGAAAAATAAAAGTATGTGAAGGAATATTATGTAGCGTAATGGAACAAGTCACGTGGAGAATTCAAATTTGCATAGTAAAAAATGTCGGCGCACAGGAGGAAGTTTTTTTTTCCAACCCATTCCATGGAAATTTCGATTTTCGTGTACTTCATTAGATTTATCTTCTGTACATGTTATTGGCATACACGTTTTTTTAATATACGTTCGTTACATTCGTAACACCCCGGAAAATTTCACTTAAAATAAGGAAAATTATCTTTCGTGAATGTGACAAAAGAAACATTGTTATTTAGATTAGTTAGAAATTACGTGGTTCCTACATGAATTAATTCGTAATTGAGCAACCGACTTGAAGAAAATATAACATTCCGAAAACTTCAAATTGTTTTATTTGAATTGATCTAAGGCCCCGTTCACACTTGCAATTTTTTCTTGAATTTCTTTGCCAATGTTATTCAGAATTTATTACGCGAATTCTATTCATTAGGCAAAATCGGGCACAGCATCTGCTATGAAATAACCAAGTTTTGGGCGCAATGAATAATTTTAGTGGAACAGGGGAGGAGGGGTAATTTTTTTTTGTGAGATTTGAATTTCTTCCTTAATTTACACCTCCTTGTAACATTTCAGGTCGATACGTTGTCTCTTTCTCTCGTTTTGATAAAAATCGAAAAAATCTGGGGCCTGAAGCCTGTGGCGCAGGGTTTAGTCGAGATGTCTCTAGCCATAGTATTTTTAAAAAAATCTTTTAAAACAATTGTGAACGAAATACTATTAAACTCAACAATTTTTACAAATCAAGAAAATTAGAATTTTTCTTTAATTTCTTTATGTTTTTTTTATGCAAAGTTAGCCATTAGATTAGAACTAGGAGTAAGCTTTTCCATGATCTCTAAAAAAAGTCTCTTTCAGAGAAGTTTAAGACTGAAAACTTGTACAGCACCTAAAAAGTGGTTGCTCTGTGTGGGAAAAATATCGAGAGTCGGTAAGAAATCAAAGACAAAAAATTTTCGCGAAAAAGTTTCTGCCGGAGTGAATCCCACCCTTGCTACGCCGCGCTGTAGTTATGCAACATTTCTGTATAACCCTTGAGCTGTGCTTCGGTATAAGAGGCAATTTGCCTAAGCTCCTGGCATAATATATATATATAAAAAAAACATCCACCGTGACTCAAATTCAAATCGAACTTTCATTTTACTTCCTCCTAAATCCATCAAATTATTGGATGAAAATAAAAATGCAAACAAATCAAGAAAAATACTTGTGAAATATGTGGAAATAAAATTTTTATAGCAAGTGTAGGAATTTTTTATATCATGAACCATAATAATATAATTCTTCTAAGGTTCAAAAAATATCTCTAATATCTCTAATTTCTTCCACGAAAAATTTTGAAATTAAATGAACTGCGTTAAAATAGTATATTTGTTGTTATGACACAATCCTGATCAAATTTGGTTCTGAGAGTTCTAGAAGGCTGCGCTTAGCATTTGCGGGGGCCTAAAAATTGTGGCTATGAGTACGTTGAAGGGAGAGAAGAATCTACGATAGTGTAGATTGGGGGGGGAATGTGGGGAATTCAGGAAACCTAAAATTAACATTAACTATTTTAACAGCTCCCAAACCTAAATAATCCACAGTACCTACGGTAGTTTAATATTTTTTGATAATTTTTGTGATTGGCTTTAATTTCAGTTCGACCGCTGTGGGTGAAGTTACAGGGAGAAAATCGACCGTTGTCAGCGGATAATTCATATCAACTTCTCTGTGAAGTTGTTGGCTCTAGACCAGCACCAACAATCACATGGTGGAAAGGCAGCAGTCCAATGCGAAATACCCACGAAATTGTAAGCATAACATAAAGAGTACTTTATAAATATATAAATATATGTTGATCACAATCAAACCTCTTTTAGTTTTCCCGTTTAATTTATATTTCGATCCATATTTAACAGTAGACGTGTGAAAATCTATTTTCTGTGTTTTATGAAATATCAAATCACATTTAAATTTTTAATATTGTTCACCGAATGCATTTAGAAAAGGTGCTTTATGCATGCATTCGTTAGATATTCTGTTGAATGAATATATTCTAGAAGCAGCTTCAAATATGCAAAACGTGACAAGCAAATAATATTATTGATATGTATGTATTATGTATTCCTTTATTCCAGACAAGTTCAGATGGCAATCGAACGACTTCAATTCTAACATTTACACCAACGATCGATGATAGAGGGAAATTTTTATCTTGTCGTGCTGAACAGACTTTAATACCTGAATCCGGAATTGAAGATGGCTGGAAATTGGATATATACCGTAAGTAAATAGACTCGATATTATAAATTCAACTAAGTTTTTTTTTTTCATTTTATTCTCAATTTATTAAATCAAGTTTCAAAAAGAGTTTGTCTTATATCGAATACTTAAATCTACAATTGTTCTTTTAGTTAAAGATGTTGGGCCTTATTCATAAAGGTTTTTTTAAACATTACAAACGATATATCCTTTTATACTCTATACATATTATATATCATTATTGAAGTATATTAGATATAGTATACTGTTTGTAATGTATCGAACCAATCGTTGGAAACAAAAACGAACTACACCAGGGAGTTAGGGATGACAAAAGATTTTGATTTCCGCATTGTCCGTCTGTCTGTTTGTCCGTCTGTCTGTTTGTCCGTCTGTTAGTCCGTTCGTCCGTCCATGAACACCATTATTGAGCTACAGACCTGAAATTTTGTATGGTTGTGTTTCACGCAAAAAATATGGTTTGAATTTGACTTCAAAAGTGACTTAATAGGGTCGAACCGTTTGAATAACTCTGATTTTTATCAATTTGGACGAACAGTGATAGATAAGTAAAAGAATCTCCACTTTGGTGTTTAAATTTGGAGCATTTTGGGCGTAAAAACTATCCATTTGGAGTTTAAAAAATCCATTTGAGATTTAAAATAAATCCATTTATTCAAAATTACGCGAACAAAAACCCTATAAATGTTTATAAGATAATGGTGGTAAATTAAAAAAAAACATCTGGCTCTCGTAATGGCTGCTGCGCTGCTAACTTTTAAAACATATATTTTATTTATATTGTATTTTTTTTATGTTTTTACCTATTTTAATTTAATTTGATTGATTTATTAATTTGTCTTATCACAACTGTATATACATAAGTCAAAAACTTTCGCTGTGCAGCGGGTCGGGCTTGAAACCCAGGTACTTCAGATTTGAGCTCCAGTTGCCATACTCATCATGCCATTGAAGCAATCCAGCGAACCTCCTCTAAATATGAACAGGTTTTATCCCAATTTTGGATTTTTGAGAAATGCATTTCACTACATGGAGTTTTTTTTCCACACCAAACCGATTTCCATATTTTACTTTTCAATGATTTGAATTTTTTGCCTGTATTGGGTAAAATAAAAACATTTTCAGATAAAATTGCTGATTTTATCCATTTGGATACAGTAAAACTTTTGTCCAGCTTTGCGGAGTTTAAACAATCAAAATAACTCCAATTAGATTTAAAATTTAAAAAAATTCTGAGAAAATCCAGTTCACACCGCCAAATTTTTCTGTGCGTATGTTTTCTTATAGCGAAAACAGAATGACGCGTCAAGGCGTGCGTGGGTAAGCTTTGACATTTCGACTCTTCAAAAGTAAAACCCGTGGCTTAAGGTGATGGCCCAATAGAAGCTTTGCTTGCTTCGCTTGCTTTACTCGCTTTGACAGCTGAATTGAACTCCATGTTTCCTTATGGGAGCTGGCCCAATACAAAAGCGCTTAAAGTAAAGCGTAGCAAGCAAAGCTTCGATTTGAACAATTCTCAGACGCTTTGCTTTATGCGCTTTGACAGTTCTGACAATTTATTTTTGTACCTACTTGATGGAATAAAACACAAAATGCATTGTAATTGCTTTATAAGTTAATTTTTATTGTTAAAATGTTTGCACAAACTTTTTTTTCATTCAGAAAATATAAATACAACACAATTGCCAGATGTAAAAGCGCTCATTGCAAAGCGTACATTGGGCCTAGAGACGCTTTACTTGCTTTTATCGCCTCAAATGCTTCATCAAAGCAAAGCAAGCGAAGCAAGCAAAGCTTCTATTGGGCCATTACCTTTACTATGGGACGATTTATAATGGCGCTTCGTCTTGACGCTTCAAAGCGCCCTGACGTTTGGAGTAGACCTACTTTCTACTTTCAGACGCGTTGGCGCTTTGAAATTTGAATGAAAATTGCGTATTGTGAGTGATTTTTGGAAAATGGTGGGGCAAATGATGCATTTATGGAATGATTAATTAAAAAAGAGAAAAATAATTAATATTTTTGCAATCTAAAATCGAAATTGTGTG
Source organism: Chrysopilus asiliformis (assembly GCA_964034945.1). Taxonomy (NCBI): domain Eukaryota; kingdom Metazoa; phylum Arthropoda; class Insecta; order Diptera; family Rhagionidae; genus Chrysopilus; species Chrysopilus asiliformis. The sequence goes on from OZ035962.1 coordinate 71,721,132, forward strand.
AAAATGCGGAATAACAAGACAATAAATAAAGTAAATATAATTCAAATATTTTCGCCGATTATTCTAGTGACTTTAAAAGATGCTCAGGATCATAGTGACTTTTATTTAAATAACTTATTTTATAAAAAAGTCGTCCGCATCTCTTTCAATATTTATTTCTTGAATTCACCATCATTAATTGATGTTTTTAATTTATGTGCTTTGTGTGCTACTCCTGCAACAAATTCTATGTCTTCCAAATGTTTTTTAATTCACATAAACTTTTTATTTCCATTTTATTTGAAATAAAAATAGTGAAGTGTGTAGTTCTACGAAGCGTTATTAGATTTTAGCACAGACGCTTCAAAGCGTTCAATTGTCAAAGCGTGCTTGGTGCGCTGAAATGTCAAAGCTTACGAACGCGCCATTGTGTTTTCGCTATTATATACTTCGAATTTTCGAATCGAGTTCGTCGATACTTATTTATTTAGTCGCAACAGGTGTTTGGTTTTGTTTCTTGTCTTTTCAAGAATTCAATTTTCGGTATGGTTGTTTCTGTGGCTCAATTTTCGATTTCTGAAAACCAATTCTTCCAAAAATCATTGATGCATGCTCTTTGTATCAAAATCAAAGTAGATGGTTTGAGCTTTTCACTAAAAATATTTCCAGAAGAAAATTTTCGCAAAATTTTCCGCGGGAAACACCGCGGAGAACTCCTTTTTTCAGTCACCTTTTTTACAGATTATTTTGTTTTCTTAAGATGTCAATTTGAATAATATATTTTTTATCTGAAGATACAAGAGTAGTACAGCCTGCGATTTTTGAATTATAGAGGAAAAATGTTATGCCGCCTAGACTTTTCTCCGCCAAGTGGATAAAGTTTCGTTTTTAAATTGGTCAAACTGGAGGTACACCAAATTTTTCAAGCGTGTAATAAAATAACTTATAGATATTTGTTTCCAACTGGCAATAGTAAAATGGAATCATAAAATGGTTTTCATGATTGCTTTTGAGAAATTTAAGATTTTCTTATGTTTTAAATAAATAATATCTTCTAAATACTTACGAAAGCACTTCATGTCAGTTTCGGTACTACCACATCACATGCCAATGTTACGCAAAACATCCAGTTGCCATACTCATCATGCCATTGAAGCAATCCAGCGAACCTCCTCTAAATATGAACAGGTTTTATCCCAATTTTGGATTTTTGAGAAATGCATTTCACTACATGGAGTTTTTTTTCCACACCAAACCGATTTCCATATTTTACTTTTCAATGATTTGAATTTTTTGCCTGTATTGGGTAAAATAAAAACATTTTCAGATAAAATTGCTGATTTTATCCATTTGGATACAGTAAAACTTTTGTCCAGCTTTGCGGAGTTTAAACAATCAAAATAACTCCAATTAGATTTAAAATTTAAAAAAATTCTGAGAAAATCCAGTTCACACCGCCAAATTTTTCTGTGCGTATGTTTTCTTATAGCGAAAACAGAATGACGCGTCAAGGCGTGCGTGGGTAAGCTTTGACATTTCGACTCTTCAAAAGTAAAACCCGTGGCTTAAGGTGATGGCCCAATAGAAGCTTTGCTTGCTTCGCTTGCTTTACTCGCTTTGACAGCTGAATTGAACTCCATGTTTCCTTATGGGAGCTGGCCCAATACAAAAGCGCTTAAAGTAAAGCGTAGCAAGCAAAGCTTCGATTTGAACAATTCTCAGACGCTTTGCTTTATGCGCTTTGACAGTTCTGACAATTTATTTTTGTACCTACTTGATGGAATAAAACACAAAATGCATTGTAATTGCTTTATAAGTTAATTTTTATTGTTAAAATGTTTGCACAAACTTTTTTTTCATTCAGAAAATATAAATACAACACAATTGCCAGATGTAAAAGCGCTCATTGCAAAGCGTACATTGGGCCTAGAGACGCTTTACTTGCTTTTATCGCCTCAAATGCTTCATCAAAGCAAAGCAAGCGAAGCAAGCAAAGCTTCTATTGGGCCATTACCTTTACTATGGGACGATTTATAATGGCGCTTCGTCTTGACGCTTCAAAGCGCCCTGACGTTTGGAGTAGACCTACTTTCTACTTTCAGACGCGTTGGCGCTTTGAAATTTGAATGAAAATTGCGTATTGTGAGTGATTTTTGGAAAATGGTGGGGCAAATGATGCATTTATGGAATGATTAATTAAAAAAGAGAAAAATAATTAATATTTTTGCAATCTAAAATCGAAATTGTGTGAAAATGCGGAATAACAAGACAATAAATAAAGTAAATATAATTCAAATATTTTCGCCGATTATTCTAGTGACTTTAAAAGATGCTCAGGATCATAGTGACTTTTATTTAAATAACTTATTTTATAAAAAAGTCGTCCGCATCTCTTTCAATATTTATTTCTTGAATTCACCATCATTAATTGATGTTTTTAATTTATGTGCTTTGTGTGCTACTCCTGCAACAAATTCTATGTCTTCCAAATGTTTTTTAATTCACATAAACTTTTTATTTCCATTTTATTTGAAATAAAAATAGTGAAGTGTGTAGTTCTACGAAGCGTTATTAGATTTTAGCACAGACGCTTCAAAGCGTTCAATTGTCAAAGCGTGCTTGGTGCGCTGAAATGTCAAAGCTTACGAACGCGCCATTGTGTTTTCGCTATTATATACTTCGAATTTTCGAATCGAGTTCGTCGATACTTATTTATTTAGTCGCAACAGGGGCCCTATCGGCGAACACGATACGATTGGATCGAGTCGTAAACTCCATGTTGTTGTTCGTGTAAAACACTAACAACAACATTGAATTTACGATTCGATTCAATCGTATCGTGTTCGCCGATAGGGCCCCAGGTGTTTGGTTTTGTTTCTTGTCTTTTCAAGAATTCAATTTTCGGTATGGTTGTTTCTGTGGCTCAATTTTCGATTTCTGAAAACCAATTCTTCCAAAAATCATTGATGCATGCTCTTTGTATCAAAATCAAAGTAGATGGTTTGAGCTTTTCACTAAAAATATTTCCAGAAGAAAATTTTCGCAAAATTTTCCGCGGGAAACACCGCGGAGAACTCCTTTTTTCAGTCACCTTTTTTACAGATTATTTTGTTTTCTTAAGATGTCAATTTGAATAATATATTTTTTATCTGAAGATACAAGAGTAGTACAGCCTGCGATTTTTGAATTATAGAGGAAAAATGTTATGCCGCCTAGACTTTTCTCCGCCAAGTGGATAAAGTTTCGTTTTTAAATTGGTCAAACTGGAGGTACACCAAATTTTTCAAGCGTGTAATAAAATAACTTATAGATATTTGTTTCCAACTGGCAATAGTAAAATGGAATCATAAAATGGTTTTCATGATTGCTTTTGAGAAATTTAAGATTTTCTTATGTTTTAAATAAATAATATCTTCTAAATACTTACGAAAGCACTTCATGTCAGTTTCGGTACTACCACATCACATGCCAATGTTACGCAAAACATTTTTTTCGCGAACTTGTAAGGTACTTTTCAACAATTTATTTTAATTATTATTATTTTCCCAAGTAGGGAATTTACGAAGATTATGTAATAAAAATATTTTACCGTTTCCACATATGAAGCCAACTGCTATAATCTGAGATCATATTGCGTTTTGTGTGGAATTCAAGATGTTTGGCTTTCAGGAAATCGACTACGCACCTTTATGCTGAAGGTGAAACTTAAGCACTTTGGTATATGGCGTTCTTGTCTCATAATGTTTTGATAAGAATTTCCCAATGGAAAAAGGAAAACAATGAAACTTGCCATTCCCATCTTAAACTCGTATGCTGTTTTCACTTTTCCCTTGTTTTTCCTATTTCTGCTGTTGATCCTGTTGCTGTAGATGTCGTTATCCACTATAAACATGCTTCACGTGTACAATTTTTAGCTATGAGCAAAGAAAGGGGAGCAAGTCTAAGAGGTTCTTTTGATATCACTGACAAAATGAGAACGATTCATGAAGGCTTCTCTTATATATGCATACGCACGGTAACACAGCAACCATGGCACTTATTATACGGGATTGGTGACAAAAATCGTCCTTCAGGAAAACAGGCAAGGAGGGAAGTAGAAATTTAAAAAAAAAATCACCCAAAACAAGCAATATGGCACTGTTTGCCTACATTAGTCCCAAAGACTTGCCAAGAATTCTAAAGGGAGTGGAGTGGCACAACACACCCCTTCCGATGAAAAGGGGGGCAGGATAATATATCCTGACAAAGCACATAATAGCCTGCTATATTGGATTGAATTGGATCGGATGGAATTGGCATGCAGAGCTTTGACTTTTTGCATGGATTTGGGCTTTTGAGTCGAGTCGACATTTCAAAAGCCTGGTTGATATTTCACCATGAATATAAGGACCCGTTCGCTCTTGAGCATAGAATATTTCTCTGTTTGATACTTGAACAACTAAGTAAGGATGTAGGGTGTTCTTTTTGTCTATGTTTCGGCATCCTGCATCCTTCCTGTTCCCACAATACTTTCAGTGTATCCCCTTTAGGTCGATAACAAAGTTTAAAACCGTAAAAAAAATATCAGATTCATACATATTTGAACTTTTATCTTTAACAAATGGGTTTGGTTTTTACAAGCCTTTGTTTACTTTCACTTGTTAGTTAGTTTGTTAGGGTCCGATCTTGTAATCTAATTTGGACCCACTTCCACTCATTTGATTGACTTGAAATTTTGTCCACATACGTTACTCTGATGACAGTGCAAAATGAGGTGGGGGTAGTGTTTTCGGCTATGCTGTTCCCACTATTTCTCACCCCCTCCCCAGCTACCTTCTTATGCGTCATCGCAATTTTGACGCGGTTTGCGCTACTGGGTAAATTGTCCCCTAAGGAAAGTTTTCGCTCACCAAAATTTTCCTCTCCTCTACTGCTATCTCCTTAACCGTTGGAGCAATTCTGAGGCAGTTTTCGCCATTATTAATTTACTTATATTGGCACAACAAAGAAAGGGTCATGGTTTGACTTAAATGCGAACCTTACAAAATATCTCTTTTTGAGACGAGGTCCTCTCCGTCTAACGACTTGGATTCTAGCCAAGTACTCCTCCTTAAAGGGCCACGCCGTTAAGATGCGTTTGGTGAATAATCCACAATGCAGGGGCTGCGAGGAAGAGCAGGAATTGATGGAGCAGTTCATATGCCACTGTCCAACGGTAACCAGCACTCGCTTTAAATGAATAGGCTATCTCTTCCTAGAGAAACTCCAGAGTGCGGGAGCTCGGGGCTGAAAGCCGATTCTTAGGTACATGGCACTGTCGGGATGGCTGAATAACCGGATTTGAGCTCAATCTACTCCATCGAGGGACACCGGATATGTTCAATGGGCCCAATTGGAGGCACAAACTAATCATAAGCAGACTAACATTTTCATTCAATCCATTCTATAACAAAATTGCCAGCAGCACAACTAAGCAGCACAACTAAGTGAAAATATCAAAAGATAGAAAAAATGCGATCAACAAAACGAACAGATTTATCGGGCTTTTGCTGCTGGAAAGCTTGCATCACGAAGTCTTGTGCTGCTGGGGGAAAAGCTCATGGCTGCTATGGGTATTTATTTTTTGGAAGTTGAAATTCAATTTTGTTCTAGAATGGATTTAATGAAAATGTTAGTCTGCTTATGATTAGTTTGTGTTGGAGGCCTGGGTTTCTTGTTAAATTCGTCTCTTACCCAGGCGAGGTCCCAGACTTTCGTTTAGGAGGGAAGGGAAATATTGAAATTTTTTAAATCAAATCAAAAATCACTTTGTTTTATTTACTAAAAACATTTCCTATTATAAATGGAAACTACAAAAATTATCTATATATATAAAAATGGATATTTGTTGGTTTGTTTGAGATTACAAAACTCAAAAACTACTGGACCAATTTTTACGCGGTTTTTTGCAAAATGATCTGCGTTGCCAGGAGCTATGTTGGAATTTCAAAATTCGAAACAGAAGGTCTGGTAAGGATAACGAAAATATCCTTTTTCCCGTTTTTCCCGGGAAAAATCGGTGTTAGATTTTTAAAATTCTAAACGGAAGGTCTTGTAAGGATAATGTTTTTTTCCAAAAGTTTTTAAGTTATTCATGGTTTTTTGGCATTCTAAAATTTATACAAAAACTTTAAGCTGGCAACGAAGGGTCTGCTAGTATATCATATAATCACTTTGCTACATATTCATCGAAATATTGCCTTGTCTTGCTATACATATTCATCGGGGCATTGAGTTCTAAGAGGAACAAATACGGAGATGTAAAATCTGCTTCATAGGCAAGATGACCAGATTTTTATAGTCAGAATTCGGGACACCGGCATTTTTTTTTTAAATTTGTCTATTCAAGAATCGTTTGTTTTGATCGTTATATTAAAGTAGTCAAACTTTTTTCACCATCAATCACCTCGAGAATTTCGCATATTCTCATCATAGAAGAAGAACTGCAACAAGGAAGTGACGATGTTTAAGAGGATAAGAAGGATAAAAAATGTGACAGTTCCAAAAATTTCAAATCGACCTTGGAGTCGGTAGCTATCATTTTGACGACATCCTCCATGTACCAACGAGTTAGTTTTCAAAAAAGATTTCTAAAAAAGCTTTAAAAGTTATTTAAAGTTAGTTTTCAGTTTTTGGTGAGAAAGGATCATATGAATTTAACATAAATGCAACAAACATTACCATTAAGGCACCCACAGACGAGAAACCTTGTTTTCAACATTGTTGTCAACCTGGTTGTCAGCTTTTACCTCAGACATTACAGCATACTCGCCAACATCAGGCTCCACAAACCCATAATCCAAAGTTTTCCAAAGTCCTTAATCTCAGCTCAACCATGTTTTAAGCATGACTTCTACCACCAGTCCAACACGGCAAATTGACAACAATGTTGAGAACAAGGTTTCTCGTCCGTGGGTGCCTTTAGACGTTCAATACAGCACACTTTTTGTTCCATGTAGAATATATTATAGGGTCCAAATCACAAGATAATTGTTAAATCACAATTTTTAACAATTTTGGGTCGTTTGGAAAGAAAATAACAAGTTTTGGTTGTTTTTAAAGAAAACAACAATTTGTCCCGTATTCAGCAACTTTCATACAATTATTAACAATTTTTCGAATTATTTACTAAAAGCATTATGTCGAAAAAAATTTGTGGCTAGTGAAAATGTTGTGTACAGAAAACCTCCAAAGAATATTTTACCATAACTTGAAAATTGAGGATCAAAATTAGTCACAACTGGCAATACTTACCAATCTTGCTGTTTTCGTTACACTGCAGTGTATTTACACACCCGAAAAAAAGATCCATTCATGCTTACATTTTGCACACAATGTGCGTATTTTGTCGCCTTCCCTAGTAGCACGATCATCATGAGCTCATCGATGAGCTCATAATCGTGAACAGGTGAAAGTCATGATGATTTTTGTTCTAGACCTGAGAAATATTGTCATCATGACTCGTCATTATATACTCATTTTTACTCATGATTCCTTCGATGACCTACGCATGAGCCTCTCGATGAGTATAATGGCGCGCCGTACTGATGATGTATTGATGACTGCTCATTGGTAAACTCATTGTGAGCCGAATTGCCTACCTCATCAATAAGCGTGTTGATGAATTCATTATGACCAGAATTGATGAACTCATGAAACCTAAAATTGAAGAACTGAAGCGTATTAAACTTGATGAACATCTTTCTCCAATTGCACTTTAACTGCGACTGAAAATAAATCCTTTTCAAGCATTTCAGTTCCAGAGTGAACGGTAAAACCGAACGAACTTCGGAAACACATGAAGTGGGTTACGAATCGATGCCGAACGCATCGCCTCGTCCACATTACATGATCAGTCATGGACGGCTCATGATGAGCCAAACTCAAAGCGTTTAAATCCATTTACTGTGAAGTTTTTTTTTCACAAATAATTCTGTATATAAGCACACCACCTTATGTTCGCTCAACATAACTGAAATACAACTGAATTGTGTGCGTTTTTCCTTTGATAGTGTAGGCTACTCATGAGCCAAAGTTGCTAGGGTAGCTTTGTATAGAAACGAGTAAATTTTCCTTTTTTTTCTCAAATAAATTTTTTAACCATTTTTTGCAATATTTTTGGATATATTTTTTTAAAATTCTTTGGAGGCTGTAATTGTGACCAATGCAGAATACTTGGAACACAATGCGGAAGACAAATTCAAACTTGAGCTATTAGAAAACAACCACTTGTGCATATTATGCGTGTTAATAAACATTGTTGCCGAGCAAAACTATCGCCAGTGTGCGTATTTGTTTCTCCAGCCATATGCACTTGCGCTCGAAGGAAGATTCATATCTTTTTTTGCCGAAATTACCTTGTGGAGTCTTATGTCTTTGGGTTTTGAATTGTGGTACCGTTAGATAAGATGACCGACAGTTGGTTATTGGCAAGTTATAAGTGATACAGTTTAAAAATATAAAACAATTAAAACAAATTAAGGGAAAAAACATTACAAAAGCTATAATTGCCAATCTGGCAATTATTGAAAACCCGTATGGTGATATTCGTATCAAAATTCGAACAGATGTACCAAAATTCCACTTTGAAGTCAAACTTTCCAATAAGATTTTTTAAAATTTATTCCAATCGAAATTTTGATGTATGGGAGTTTTATGTAGAATCATATCGCAAATAACTTTTGTTCTTGCACTTTTTTGATAAGATACACCGTTTTTGAGATATTCGCGTTTTCGTTCGTATGGGAGGTACCCCCCCCCCCCTAATGGTCAATTTTTCCTCATGAATGAACTTAGCCTCGCATTTTACGAAAAACGAATCTGCGCAAAATTTCAAGTCTCTAGCTCAATCCGTGCGCCCGCAATCCGCGCCACAGACAGACGGACAGATAGACGGACGGACGGACAGACAGACGGACGGACGGACATGCTAAATTCAACTTTTTTTATCATTCTAAACTCACTGGTGTAATTCATTTTTGTGTGTGATGACGGGATCTTGGCGTTACAAACGGTAAGGCAAAGTTAATATACCCTTTGGTTTCACCATACGGGTATAAAAATATAAAACAATTAAAACAAATTAAGGGAAAAAAACGGCGGATGTCAGACGCCATTTTGTTCAAATCGAACAAACGAAGTACCCCTCGTGAAAGCTCTTAAATATAAAATAAAGGATATTTAAAAAAAAACAAGCTTTTAAATGGACTAAAAATAAAATAAATAATTTTACGTAGGCATTTGGCCCCAAAAATAAAAGCAAGATGAAAGTTAAAATTTATTTTTTATCTCGCGTTTGTAATACTTCGCGTAGAAATGGTGTCTAGAATCACTCAAAAAATCATAATTTTTGAATAGTACTTTCTTCAAAATTTTCGTGAAAGAATGTAAAATCCATCAGGCTTAGCTTCAGCTTTCAATTGTGATATGTTTGTATTCCAACATTCCTTGTTCTTTGATAAAATATGTTCCTTAGAGTATTGCAATTCATACAATTCAACATAACGCACATAAATGTCAGACGCAAAAAAAAAACGCTTTTTGTACACGAAAAAGGGTTCAAAAACCCACCTCCTACAGAATTAAAGGAAATGAATTCAGCAACATAAAATTTAAAAATACACTCAGAATCTTTTTAAACGGCATATCATTCTTTTTTGTTTTCTATTTCTAGATATTCCAGTTGTTTCTTTGGAATTTGGTACGAATTTAAATACAACCACAATACGCGAGGGAGCCGATGTTTATTTCGAGTGTAACATCAAATCCAACCCGTGGGTCTACCGAGTTAGTTGGCGGCATAATGTAAGTACTTATAACAAAATATATACGTTCAATGAAATTCCCAAACTCCCAACTCGCTAAAAAAAATTTGCTTGTCCTAGAGTACAGTGTCATTTTTTACAACCATTGTATCCTTGAAACAATATCTTTTTTACAATCAGCCTCCCGTACACCTTTATCATATTTTTCCATTGCCTTGTATTTCATTGGTATTCGCTTGGTTTCCGACGCCCCAGGTAGAGGTTTGTTTGAATTTTTTCCCCTTTATTTTTGTTTCTTATTTATTTTTTATTGCAACCTGAACACACACTCGGAAGTTAACTACACAACTTAAAACTCTGCCTCACAATTGTTCTATAATTTTAAATTTTAAATAAAGTTCTTCGTTGGTAAATTCATAATACGAACTTAGACATGAAGCATATTCTCGAAATATTCTGAATGTTGAATTTAAATCGACTTCTAATATGTAAGATCTGAATATAGTTTTTATTTATACTGTCCCATTGCTTAAGACAGTGTTTATGTTGGTATATCGTATAATCTGCTTATAATAAACGCTGTTAAAAAATTTTGTTCAGAAAGAAATTCAAAAAGTTGTGTTTTTAAAGGCCTTTATTTAGTTTGGTATTGTGTCCGTCTGTCAGGGCCAAATCTTGCAATCTAATTTTGACCTACTTCCACTCATCCTATTGACTTGAAATTTTGCACACATACGTCAGTCTGATGACAATACAATACTTTCGTCCTTGTAAGGATAAGAGAAGCTCGTGTAAGCAATCACGTAACTACCCTTTTCCTCAAATTTTCCGGAAAAAAATCTCATCTTGGCGTTTTTGGAGTCTCTGAATCCGATTCTGGCATTAAGAAGTCGGCAAGGATATCTCAAAGGAATGTTTATAATATAAAAACTATAAATGTATACGCATAGCGAAAGACAGACGATATTCAGGATTTTAAGTAATATAAAATTAATCAAATACCAAATAAATAACTGAATTTTAAAAAAAGCTTTTATTTAGAAAAAATGCACTAAAAAGGAAAAAAAAACTGTTTTCTGGGTGCAGTGTATCAGAAATAAAAGCGAGAAAAAAGCATAAAAAAATAAAATAAAATAAAATAAATATTTATCTCTATTTTATTTCATACACACACGACCAAAAAAAAATTATTTTTTCCTTTTTAGTGCATTTTTTCTAAATAAAAGCTTTTTTATACCCGTATGGTGAAACCAAAGGGTATATTAGATTTGCCTTACCGTTTGTAACGCCAAGATCCCGTCGTCACACAAAAAAATGAATTACACCAAAAAAAGTTGAATTTTGCATGTCCGTCCGTCCGTCCGTCCGTGTGTGGCGCGGATTGCGGGCGCACGGATTGATCTAGAGCAGTGATTCTTAACCTTTTTAACTTTGATCAGAAGAAAAATTCGCGGAGCACAAAAATCAAAGAGTCAAAAAACCAACAGACATAACTTTTATTAAAAAATAAACTGATTATTACATAACAGTTAAAAATAACATCAATAAATATATATATATATATATATATATATTCGAATGAAATTTATTTGAGGCGAAAATCATTTAATGTGATACCTGAGCTTGTCGGTTTTTGCAGATTTCAGCGATATTAGGTCTAATATTTGATATAGCTACTCTCAAATCTTAGTCTAAATTAGTAAGTCTTGCGCGTTTCTTAGTTTTTATATTGGTTAATGTCGAGAAACCGAGCTCACACAAATATTTCGCGGAGCATTGGCAACAAGCGGAGCACCGGTTAAGAACAACTGAGCTAGAAACTTGAAATTTTGCGCAGATGGGTTTTTCGTAAAATGCAAGGCTAAGTTCGTTAATGGGCAAAAATGGACCATTAGGGGGGTACCCCCCATACGAACGAAAATGTTTTTTGCGAATATCTCAAAAACGGTGCACCTTATCAAAAAAGTGCAAGAACAAAAGTTATTTAGGATATGATTCTACATAAAACTTCCATACATCAAAATAATCCAATTGGAATAAATTTTAAAAATCTTATTGGAAAGTTTGACTTCAAAGTGAAATTTTGGTACAACTGTTCGAATTTTGATACGAATATCACCATACGGGTTTTCAATAATTGCCAGATTGGCAATTATAGCTTTTGTTATGTTCATATTTATTTTTTTAAATTACTTGACGTATATTTCTTGACGTTCAATTCTGATGTATATTTAAACTTTTCATTGAATTCTCCTATTAATGTTAATAGTTTAAAATCGCATGAAAGTTTATTTCGGAGAAAACCAAAGGATTCTTGAGGCAATTTTCCTGTTCCATTCTTTTGAATTCACTATACAGAAATATAAAATAAATACCTACATAATGTATTTTCAACTAAATCCTTATGAATTATTTTCATAGAATATTTCTAATATTTATAATTACTTCTAAATACTATTATATATAAAACAAGATAGTTGCATGTTATGTTTTTGCTAATACAAATTTTCATGTTTCATAATGACAGGGAAAAGCATTGGATAATAACGCTCCTGAGGGCATAATAGTTGCCAACCAGAGTCTGGTGTTACAGAATGTCAGTCGAGCGAGAAGTGGTCTTTACACATGTGTTGGCAGCAATCGAGAGGGTGACGGAGAGAGTAATCCTGTCCAACTGGACATAAGATGTAATTATGCTCTTTCTATACTAAGAAAAACAACTTATCTGCTATGTTTAAATTTTCCACAAGAAAACATTTAGCAGTAGTAGATTATTTTGCTTCAAGTAGTCCTTTCGTTAACAAAAACAAGTTTCGAGGCAACTCATGTGTATTACAAATTTAAATAATTTCATACAATGTGGAAAATATGTATTCAAATACGAGTATATATGTATTTTAGTGTTTGAGCAAATGTTTCTACTATGGGGAGTTTTCTTTTTGCACAAATGGTCTATGCTCTTTGCAGTGTAGATTATCTTAAATGACACTTTTTATGGTTGAATTTATTTCAGTTGCACCGATATGTCGTCCTGGCCAGAGAACGACGTACAGTTCCGGGCGACAAGAAACTGTGAAAGTTATATGTGAGGTTGAATCGAATCCAATGGATGTGTCATTTATTTGGAAATTTAATACGTCAGCCATAGAATCTATTGACATTCCAGCATCATTAGTTGCAACTGATAGGACACGTAGTGTTGCTCATTATACACCCATGACAGAACATGTAAGTTCAACATTTTTATCTATTTGTCTAGTATCTAGAAATTCATTTGCAAAAGTGTCGATATTTTGCCATTATTTTGAGGGAAAAATAAATAAATAAATAAATAAAAACGAAGAAACATCCTTCTTTGATCATATCTTTTGATTCTTGTTTATTTCATTGCCTCTCTTTCTTTTTTGTTGATTTTCGTCAACGTTTTGCCACATCCTCCCATCCCCGCTTATATAAATGGGAAAACTTGCAAACACCACACAGGATTATGGGACACTTCTCTGTTGGGCCACTAATGAAATTGGTAATCAAATCGATCCCTGTGTCTACAACATAATCCCTGCAGGTATGTAAACCTTTTTCATTTCTGATTGTATTAGAACCAGATACAGATAAAAATGTAGATATATGAGTTGTAAAGGAAAATGGTTGAGTTTATCCAGGAAAATTCCGCCATCAGGTGTTAGATACTCAAATCTAACTATCTTCGAGCACAAGTTTGTACCGTAACTATGACTATCGAAAATATCATGTAACATTTTGGTATTATGGCCATGTACGTTTCCAATTTGATCCATCTACCAATTTACTTACTCGAATTTTTCGGAAAAGATTTCTAAATCGAATAGAAAGGCAACGTTCGTTCATTTTAGACAACTTGGCGTGGCACAAAATGCTTGCATCGTATTTCGATCGTCATTAGCTGTTAGATATGTGTGTATCTACGTATTTGCGTCCGATTTTGAAAGACAAACTGTTAGACGCTTGCAGTATCAGGATGTAAGGACATGCTAAAAAACTAGGTGCTGATTTGTCACGTTCTGCTCAACTACTTGAGCATTCATATAGCTACATTTTCATTTGGATCTATAGAGATTTGTGACTAAAAATATGTTATGTATATGTGCGCATGTGAAAGAAATTTTCGTAGGATAAAGAAAATTTATTTCCCCTTCAATTACATATCATTTACAGGTGAGCCAGATTCATTGAACAATTGCACCGTCCTTAATCAGACATCGAATAGTTTTCAAATCGAATGTGTCGAAGGATTTGATGGTGGACTAGAACAAGATTTCATTATGGAAGTTTATGTTAATGGAACGACACGTAATCCTAGGATCTATAAATCAAAGTGAGTATAAAATAAATCAACATTTTTGATTATTTTTGTGTTTTGTTTGGAGGGATGCAAAGCGCTATCGTAAAGAAACACAAGAACAAAATAACGAAATGATTTTCCGTTTTTTTCTTTAAAATTACGTTATAACGTTATTAATATTTAATTTCGTTACAAACCGGAAAACATTACATGTAACCGTCCTATAGCACGGTCTCCTACAACACGGTTTCGCTGTAACACATTTAGATATCTGCGGAAATCCTGGTATAGCACAGCCCGTTATAACCAGGGCCCGATCCAGCTCTTCCGCCGCTCCAAGGACATTTTTTTTACCACCCCTTATATAGAACGATGTGCTTATTTTTGCGAAACCAATCAGGTGAAATCCGGGAATCACTGCAATAATTTATATATAAAGATTTGGGAACATCCTTAGTTATGGAGTTGTGCCGGACAGATTTGAATGATTTTTTATACCCGTATGGTGAAACCAAAGGGTATATTAACTTTGCCTTACCGTTTGTAACGCCAAGATCCCGTCATCGCACAAAAAAATGAATTACACCAGTGTGTTTAGAATGATAAAAATATTTAATTTCTGCATGTCCGTCCGTCTGTCTGTCTGTCCGTCTGTCCGTCTGTCCGTCTGTCCGTCTGTCCGTCTGTCCGTCTGTCCGTCTGTCCGTCTGTCTGTCTGTCCGTCTGTCCGTCTGTCTGTGGCGCGGATTGCGGGTGCACGGATTGAGCTAGACACTTGAAAGTTTGCGAGGCTAAGTTCGTTAATGGGCGTTCTTTTAATCAGAGTTAACGTCGGAACGAAATCGTTTTTTTGTGAATATCTCAAAAACGGTGCATCTTATCAAAAAAGTTCAAGAACAAAAGTTATTTAGGATATGATTCTACATAAAACTCCCATACATCAAAATCCGATTGGAATAAATTTTAAAAAATCTTATTGGAAAGTTTGACTTCAAAGTGGAATTTTGGTATAACTGTTCGAATTTTGATACGAATATCACCATACGGGTCTCCAATGATTGCCAGATTGGCAATTATAGCTTTTGTTATGTTTTTCTTTAAACTTTTCTTATGACGTTTTACAATATTTCAAAAACTATTAATTTTAGAAATAGCAGGGCAACGGGTTTCTTATTTTTTGATTAAAACCCACGGTTTTTGATTAACCAGCAAACAGCATTGCAGAAGTGATCTGCGTATGAAAAATACGTCTTTGCACAAGCGCACAGTGTTTCGAAAATACGATTTTTTGTGACACTGGCCGAACACCGAAAATAGCTCGAAAAACATGGCAGATATGATATTATGGTAAATGGAAAAGTTGTTTGGAGAAATAAGGAAAATTTGTTTCTGATGTCAAAATTTTGAAATTCGGGAAAAAAGGAGGCAATTATTTCTTAATAAAATACAATTGTTGAAATATTAAAATTCCACAATTGATTTTTTGGTGAATGTCACAAAATTTGTTTTACTCGAAACACTGTGCAGCGATTTGAAAATTTCAACTTTATCACAAAATAAAGACGAATTTAATTTAGTTTTTCTGTTAATGTTGAAATTTATTCGATTTTCGTGGTATTCTTTTGTTACAAATGTTAAAATTTTATCCCTTAAAATTTTATAAAACATAAAAACAAAGAAACTGCTCGCAGATCTAGAGCCTTATTGATTGTCTCATCAACGCCCAGCCCAAACCCCTGGAGCTAGAAACTTGAAATTTCCATAGTATGTCCCTTTTATTATGTTAACGCTCGCTAATTCGAGGTTTTTCGGAATTCCACCCCTAAGGAGGTAAACGGCGGGTGGGTAGGGGTTAGTTTATCAAAAACTGATTTTTTTCCATGAGGTTTGTCTGTTAGTAATCTGAGAAAATGTCACTAGAGGGTTATTGGGGTCACTGATCACGAATGAAAAATTACTTTTCAGTGTGAAAATCAAACTGGTGCACACAGTCTGCGCGTAAATTTTTTGTTTTTCTTGAAAACCTAGATTTTGTCAAGATCATGGACAGAATTCAATAAATCAATAGAAAGTCAACATTTGTTAACGAATTAAACAAATCTACAGTAATAAAATTTGAAAAATTCACAGTATGCGAAATACTTGCCTTTTTTCACATATTACTTTCGTCAGGGAAAGTATCGTATTCATGACTGAGACCAGCTCGAGATTATTTATATTTTATTTGTTTTTTAGAAAAAGTAGGCAAAATTATGAGGATATCCTTGCATCTATCGATATGTCGGTCTGTCCTTTGTACGTATCTTAAATAACTCGAGAACGCGTTGACCTAGCTACTTGAAATTTTTTGTGAATGAGTTTTACGAAAATCGTAGTTTTCTATCAACTTTTGGAAAAATAACCTTAGATATAACGGGTACCTCCCATACCAATTTTTTCGAAAAATATTTTTTTTAAATTTCTTTTGGGAAAAATGAATAAAACAAAATTTAAACTATATATTGTAAATTTTCCACATTTTTTGCTTTAACGGGTTTCACGTATCTCTAACAATTCTCAGAGGTTTCTGTAAGCTAGCTAGCGGTCAGAGTTAACCTATCTAAGGTCAACTCGTGCAGCTCCCAATGCCCTACTTCACCTGCTCCTGGCTTAATTTCTCCGACCACAGGTCAACTCAGTTTTACTTGCCCACATTCAGGCGAACGCGCGCCTGCCCGAGGCCAATTACGCCGTATGTAGGTCGTCGAGTTAGCCTCCATTTTTCTGAGTGTAGTCAAAGGAAATCTTTATCCGACCAAAAATGATTAAACAGGCCGACACTCATTCTGGGGCAAATGATATAAAAGATTTTTTTAGATAATTTGGTGTCGCTGATTCCGAATTTGACAGTAGTTTGGCTGTACCAGCTCTACTTTTTCCGAAATGGCTGGTAATTTATAAATTGGTACACATATTTATAATCTGGAAATCAACCTTTTTTCCTTCAGACAACCAAACTTTCAGATTTTAAACTCATGGGACTCTATGCTTCCATATACAATCAATCCGACCAACTTTGCAGCCGTAAAAAGTTTAAACGAATTTAACATTTGTCGGCCAGCTCGCCGACAAAATTTCATGGTTGTTTCAAAATGAAATCTTATACGGACGTCATAATATCTAAATTTCGTCAGTTAAAGAAAGTATTAGGAAATATGGTTCGTATGCTGTGCTGCGTTCATTCACATTCCTAATATGTATAATTAGTAACAAAAAATGTTATCCGCCACATTGGCAAAATCAAATAATCTGTCGTCGTAAATGTTATGTCGGGCCAATTGTATTTATTCGTTAAATCATTTCACAAAAAAATTAAAAATCTATGGCGTAGATTATGGCATAGATTAATTTTTTTGGATATTTTTTTCAATAAATGAAAATTTTTTATTGACTTTTAAAAACAAATTTCTTCATTTTTCTAGAACCGCCTATTTTGAAGTTAGAGGCCTAGTACCCGGTATGGGATACAACGTATTTTTAGTAGCGCAAAATAAGAAAGGCCGTAGTAATTCGACGGTCCTTCAGGTCTACACGCTCAAAGACCCAGAAAAACAGACTGGTAAGTTATATTATTGTATTTTTTTTATGTCCAACCACAAAAAATTATTAATAACCACTGTCTTGATATTATGTTTATCTTATATTCCTTGGCTGCTGGACTACACAAAAATTAGATTTATCTTTAGCATATGCTCCAGTTATAGAAGATATCCGACCATTCCTTGGCATACTGCTTGGCATAGTCGGTAGTATATTCCTCGTAGCATTAATTATTGTTATAATAGTACGAATGCGTGGCTCATCGGGCCGTGACAGAAATAATTATTCGCATCAAGTTAGCCGAGATACATTGCATAATGGTCAATCGATACAAGATATTCGAATTGGGCGTGAGACATGTAACACGAGTAGTGTGGATAGCATAGATAAGAATCCGGATATAATACCACAAGGTATACATATGCCATTCAAACTTAATCGATTTGATGAAATCGTTTCAAACCCCATAGACATCAAATTAGATGACCGTGACGAGGATGACGAATGGACAACTAATAGTCATACGAGAGCGTATGCAACAGCCGCCTTAGCCGAACAGAATGCTGTCATCACGTCGTCAACATACGATCGAATACCATATGGTGTCATAGATAAAAAGTCACAAAATCATCTGCAACAGCAACAACAACAACAGCAACAACATCACCAACAGCATCATCATCATCACACGCCGCAATATATCACGACTTATAATACATTAATACCAGTCAGTAAAATGGGTTATACGGCACAACAAAACAAGGTAAGCGGGAGACCTCCTCATTATATGGACTTGTATACATTTATTGAATAATTCCATATATGTAAGTTTGTGCTTACTTCCTTCTTATGTCGCACCGAACCCTTTTACCGGTCTCCACGAAACTCTGCCAAGTGAAACAAAATTTCTATTTCGATATTACTGTATTTGCGAGAGAATACGGCGATCTATTCTAGAACTAGTACTTCATATAGGCAAATTATGCTTAGAAGTTTTCGCGACAGCATGACTACATGCATGAACTTACATAGAGTAATAACACCTAACACAAACCAATGTGGTTACAAATACGATTTAGTAGTACCCGATAAAACGCTGCGATTTGAATACAAAATAGTATTTGGTATATCGTTTTAAAATACAGAAAAATCGAGAAATTAATCTCCTAAAAAATTTTGAGAAAAATAAAGTAATTCTTCCAGAACCTTCGGTAAAAATTTCAAAATTTTCACAATTTAATGGGTGCTGATCATGTAGATCAGCACCCATTAAAAAACCCCTTAAGCACAATTCAGTTCAGACTAACAATTGCGATTACGATTGCGATTAGCACTGAGCTTCCTCGACTGATGAGATCAAAGCTTTCATTTTCTTATCGTTGAAAGTTTTAACCTCATTGGTCGAGACTTCTCAATCGTAATCGCAATCGTAATTGCAATCGTTAATCTGAATTGGGTTTTATTCTAAAACTTTCCCAAGAAAAACGAAAAAAAGAAAAATTTGCCCTATCCTTCATGTCCTTTTGTTCCCGATTTTAAAATTTCAACATCAGGTTCGTGAACAGTGATCTTTTAGGCCCTTTACAACAATTTCCCTGAGAAAAAATTGTTGTGTCCTTTCGTGAACTTTCGTGTTATGCTGGAAAAAAGGGTAAAAAAAGGGTAAAAAAGGGTAAAGAGATTTCCCCTTTAAGCAGGTTACGTGAAACAAGGAATTTCGCGGCAATTACTCGAAAACAAACTGTCCAATTTGGATGAGACATAAATGTATAAATTAATGAAAAAATGATAAAATGTGTTTTCATGTTATTTATAATTGAAACCATAAGAATATTTTTTCCCTCAGTAGGGTTTACCTGTCGATACTATAGGGTAAGTCACGTATAGATGCCCCACTAGGATAGATGCCTCACTGTTAAAAACTCGTACTTAACGAAACAAAACGGAACATGTCATATCCTACATATCAAGTGTTTGCTCAATGAAACTTCAGTGCGTTGTTAAAATTCGCGAGAGTCGGGCGTGTTGCGGGATAATTGGCCATTTTTGTTTTCGGACAAGGGAAAACTCCAAAAACTTATTTCGAGCTGCACAAAAACTCTTGGAACTTTTGCTTAAAGAAGTATGTATATATTTTTTTATTTTTTATGTGTCAAATGGAGTGTTTAGTGTTTGTGAAAAAAAAATTTTTTTTCTTTTTATCCACATTTAATTTATTAAATAATTGGGGCATCTATCCGGTATGAAAAGGATAGACGCCTTCTTTTTTAAAGGGATAGTTGACCTTAGGGGCAAATTAACTCTAGGTAATAATATATACCTATTTGCTTTCCCACATTCATTGAAAATACTTATTTATTATAGGTAAACATCCTATCCTTGGATTCGAAAATGAAAAACGGCTCGTGCGTCATATTCAGAAATTAGAGGCCGTTCGATTTCCTCCCGAAAGACACTGAATTTTGTTATTTTTATACCCGTATGGTGAAACCAAAGGGTATATTAACTTTGCCTTACCGTTTGTAACGCCAAGATCCCGTCATCGCACAAAAAAATGAATTACACCAGTGTGTTTAGAATGATGAAAAAAGTTGAATTTAGCATGTCCGTCCGTCTGTCCGTCCGTCTGTCCGTCTGTCTGCCTGTGGCGCGGATTGCGGGCGCACGGATTGAGCTACAGACTTGAAATTTGGCACAGGTGCGTTTTTCGTAAAATGCGAGGCTAAGTTCGTTAATGGGCAAAAATGGACCATTAGGGGGGGTACCCCCCATACGAACGAAAATGTTTTTTGCGAATATCTCAAAAACGGTGCATCTTATCAAAAAAGTGCAAGAACAAAAGTTGTTTAGGACATGATTCTACATTAAAGTTCCATACATCAAAATCCAATTGGAACAAGTTTAAAAAAAATCTTATTGGAAAGTTTGACTTCAAAGTGGAATTTTGATACGCCGTTCAATTAAATCACCATACGGGTTTTCAATAATTGCCAGATTGGCAATTATAGCTTTTGTTATGTTTTTCTTTATTATTTAATTAAATTTTTTTATATTGCAGTATGTGTATATTGGATAGACATATATGTATGTAAATGAATTAAAATGCATAATAAAATTTTGTTATAACTTAATAAAATGTTTTTTTTCCTCAAAGGCATCTATCCCACATGCACATTTGTCATGTTGGGGGTCCACCCCATAGGTTGGGCATCTATCCCAAAAAGTAGAGACTAACAAAAACAGTTTTATCACAGTAAAAGAAAAACATAATGTAAGTTTTTTTCGGCTGAAATTGTAGATAAGTGTACAGACTAATATTTAAAAATAAAAAAAAAATCGAAAATGTCTTTCTTCATTGTGAAATATAGCAAAGTCAAAATGTGGGGCATCTATACGTGAGTTACCCTATACCTCTCTGATTTGATACCTCTCTGTATCAAGGTTTCAATGTACATTCAAAACTTTTTTTACTCGGTGGATACGTTCCTCAGAAATTTGTGTGAAAAAGTGTAAAAAAATATATGTTTCCTGTAGTAAAATTGGGGATACTTTCCATGTTATCAGAAAACCGTATAAGATGAAATATTTATATACGAATGGCATACTGAAAAATGTATTAGCTACCACAGCTAAAAAATATCATCTGGTGCTTTTTACATAGCCAAAGACATGACAGTGATTTTTTATAGTAAAAAATGTTATCTAAAATATCAAAACCAAATAGCATTTATTGCCGATTTTATCATAACTCTTCGCTTAAATAATGGCGCTATTTGCTATAAGACTACCAGCAAAATTTGCTAATAAAATAGCTTAAAGTGCTATCTGACATTTGCAGATTCAGCTTAAAATATAGCAAAAAATTATATGGAACTTTACATAGCGCTTTAACTCTGAATCATTAAAGAGGCTTTAGACGTAAGCTTTTTATTTTCTTGATTTTAGTTGTTTTATTTTAAATTTTAATATTAATATTAAATAAATTTTTAATTTGTGTCTTGAAAATTCTTCTTTGTCCATACAAGATTTGAACCCAAGACCTCCAAGAGTTGCAGGGAAGTTAACGTCCGATTAGACCATTCAACAGCATTTTTAGCTATTTGAAATTTGCTATTTTGAATGGCTATTTTGAGTAATCCCGCATAACTGATAACAAATATTTTATATTACACTTTTCAGAGAAGTTTTTCTGAAAAATTCTAAAGGTAAAATTGAAGATAACCGAAAGATTAGAATTAATAAAATCGAGTTTTTTTTTAAATACGTAGTTATAAAGGGTACGAAACATACACCCTCGCCTTATTTCAATGTATAGGCAACATTTATAAAATCGGGAAAATCTTGGAAAATTGGTTTTCATGGCTTCAAACTTTATCGCGTTATCCGAAATTTTCTATACTCAAGTCGTCTACCGTGAAACATTGATAAGCGAATTTGTATGGTTATAGAACGTGAATGAGCGTATGCAAAGTAATGACAAGATAGCATAGGAAACCATATGTCGTGGCGCTTAAACAGCAGAATGCTGGTTGATGTTAACAGATTTTCCTTCATTTCCGCCAATGCTTATTTTCATCAGGGTTTGAGTTAACTTACTGAAAGCAACATCATCTCCTGTAAAGTTCTATATGAAGAGACAGAGTTTCTCATTACATACGGAAACCATATGATGACTATGACGACAAGGTAAAGGTTTTTTTTTTGATTTTTTTTCGGTGGTTTTGTTTATATGCTTAAAATGAGAAAATGTAAAGGAAGACCAAACCGTGACAAAGTATTCATTTAATTTACTATTCGTACACGCAGAGAATTCCTGAATATGCCAAACTCTCCTACAAGAATATCAAGATAAAGAAATCAATGATAAGTTTCGAGCACGTACTTCCGCCACCATCAATTTACCATTTTCTTTGATGTAGGTGGAATCAAATTTGGTGAAAAAAAAAAGATTCATACGAACCTCAATAAAGAATTTGAATAATAGATAAACTTTTGATTGATAATATCGAAATTTAATGAGTTCCAAGAGTTTCGGTTGTTATGTTCATAGATTTTGAAGTTTTGGCACAAAAACAGCAAAAAATTTCCAGATTTTTTTTTAAATTTTTAACCGACTTTCAAAATAGAAAATGTTCTCCTATGTACTTTTCATGTATGTTCACGCATAACTTTTTACTAGGTTCACCGATTATGGTCATCCCAAAGAGAAAGCTGCTATAGAGAAAATTCCTAATTCGGTGCCGCTGTAAGTTTTCCTCCCGTGGTGCTATCCCTTCATAGCCCCTGCTAGATTCTACATCGTTTGAGATATCAGTACAACACCAGGAAGGACGTTTTACATATTTCTCCCCTATGGCAAGGGAGGGGATTTGAGGCAATAATCAAATCCCCTTCCTTGCTAGATTTTACACCATTAAAGATATCGAGTTGAATTTTTTGTGTTGTGTTCAGCACAATTACAGGCAGAGTTTGGAAATACTTACACATGAGTACTAATACTCACGCCTCAATAGTTCTGCTCATGAGTAATTTATGCTGCTCGTGAGCAGTGAGCAAAATGTTTAGTTAAAAACTCTTACTCATTAGTATAAATATTAAAAAATTATGTGTTTTAACCATAGAACCATTTCTGATTCATGGTTTTTACTCGACTTTCTAGCAATGAATAATCCTATTGGAATTTTTCGGCTTATAGGTCTGCAAAAACAAAAAAAAAATATGACAAAAATATTACATTATTTCTGTGGATGTTTTCACATGCAATTTTCCCCAATAGGTCGAGCATGTTTGCCCTGAAAATCCATCTTGTAAGCCTGCGTGGAAGCTGGCAAAGCAGGTTCTGAGCACGGTGAGTCAGCCTCCATGCCAGAAACAAGCTCCTGATGGGTTTTCACGACAGACATGCCTGACCTGTTGGGAGGAAATTGGATGTGAAAACATCCACAAAAATAATATAATATTTTCGTTATATTATTTTTCGTTTTTGCATTGGAAAATTAAGTTTGGAGTTAGGCTTTAGGCAACTCTTCCATACATCAAAATTCTGTTGAACAACCATTTTTCCATTTCCTCATTCACATACGGTTCAATTTAACAAAAGACAATCCGAGAAATCTATTTCTTTCGCATCGCCACTGCCTGAAGGGATTTTTAAATTATCAATTCAATGCAGTGGCGGTACGTATATAATTTTTATTGTTAGTTTTTCCTTCGTAATATGACATGACGTGGTTTTTCTTACAGCTTTTTTCCCCTGGTGTTTAGCGTGCTCAAATTCTGGCTCCGAATATAACAATATGAGACACAATACAAAAACATTTTTATTCATATGAATGTCCTCATAAAGCATAATTTAAGTCAACTTTAATGTTTTAAATAATGAGCATCAGAGATTAATCCTTGTTTATTCGTTGTCCTGCTGTGGTCATAACATCACCAGTTACATTATTATTATCACGTTCACACCTAAAATTATTCTCCCGTTTTTTGACCTTTGACATTGTGACCGGTGTACTTGCAATGCAACATCATCCATCTACTTACCCCCATATCTATGTATGGTATGTAATATATTATGTATGCCCGTAAACTATAATCTTTCACCCTTTTTACATTGTTTTATTATTGCATGGACTAGTGACTAACATTAAAAGATTTTCCTTCCATTGTTTTTTTTTGCCATTACAGACTGATCTCACCTATGCTGAATTAGCTGTAGCAACCCAGGCTACACCTGGTCAACGAATACCCTATTGTAGTGCTACCCTTGGGAGGCCGAGACAATCTGAAACAAAACGACTAGAGCCAACCATTTATGCTCAGGTAATAAATTTCAATTTCTCCATCCAGGCATTGTTCTACATTTGTGTATGGCTGTGATTTTATCCACATCACTTTATCCCTGAACCTTCGCCTTTCCACATCGACTTTTCTTTTTCATTTTAAACCCCACATTCACCCTCTTTTCAATGTATGTATGTACATGAACACATATTGCGCATTGTTTAGGAAAATATTACCGGATATATCCGGTAACAACTCTTTGTACTTCCACCTCAGCGCATCGGGATATTGTACAAAATTATCGTAAGACTGAATCATTCTCATATAAATTGTGCTATTGATGCATCTATAAGAAATATTTGAAATCACTTTTCAATTTTTTTCTAACTTTAGAATATTTTTTCCAGTTTGAGGATGTCGTGACTATTTAATTTGTGCTTACACAAAGGAAAAAAATAATTTATATCTAATTGTTTTATAATGGGGAATTGGGACTTTAACTATAATAATTCATTATAATAATAATAATAATTAATATAATAATTTTTATTCGCAATTCATTTTTTTTTCATAAAGCTATAACAAATCTTTTACATTGGAGATATATGTCTCTGTTTCTCCTATAATTCATTATAATTACAAAAACAAAAATACAACCGACTTTAAAAAAAGTCTAAAAAAAAGGAAAGTTAACCACAACTTAGGCGCTAAAAAGTGAAAAGTGTTTTTTAAAATTTATAATAACAATTTGGTATATCAAAAATTTTAATTGTTATTAAAATCTAGCATAATGGGTATTCCTATATTTATTTATTTATTTATTCATTCACAAGGTACAAAAAAGGACTAGCCTTATATAAATCTGTACAGTCAATAAATGTAAATAACAAGTACAATTTTAAATTCTTAAATTCATAAATTCTTAAATTTTGCAGCATTATAACTAAAATAAATTACAACTAAAAAAAACAACAAATTCTTTTTCGGTAAAACCATCACATCCTCATATACAAAACAAGCAAAAAAAAGTGCTAGTACGATATGATATAGATATATGTATATGTGTGTGGACGGGTAGGGCCAAATTTTTACAGGAAATCCTTCAATTTTTTTTAAAATATCGTTTGGGTTTGGCTGCCTTTAATTGTTAGAGGAAGATTGTTCCAAAGTCTGATTGCTCTCACAGTGAAGGAGTTGCCCATATGAGTAGTTGCACACTCAGAAAAATGTCAGGTCAACTTTTTGTCAGGTTAACTCTGACCTCTAGCTGGCTGACAGAGGTTTCCATTACATGACATTACATCCTCGAAATGCCTATCTAAGGTCAACTCGTGCAGCTCCCAATGCCCTACTTCACCTGGTCGTGGCTTAATTTCACAATTTCTCCGGCCACAGGTCAACACAAGTTTTACTTTCCCTCATGCAGGCGAACGCGCGCCTCGCTAAATTTTCCTGCCCGAGGCTAATTACGCCGGTAGGTCGTCGAGTTAGCCTCCATTTTTCTGAGTGTAAAACGCGGAAAAAGGAAATTATTTGTGCGGGAAGAAATTCCAGAAATAAACCTTAAATACAAATTTAGTGGTACTTGATTCGTTATTAATTTAAATAGTTGCAAAAGGACTCGAAAATCAAAATATTTGTAAATATAAAGTTGGCGCAATAATAGTTTGTATGCAAGAAAACGGAAGTAAGTCATTTTTCTTAAACCGGCCTGGTGTTGTATTGAACATAACCGAAAAAAATTCGATTTTTAAAGTTCAAATGTTTGAGAAATGAATTTTGTGTGAAAGATAGGGTGACTATTCGTCTTGGATTACAGTCTCGTGTTTAGCCATGCTGTCCCATGGTACTGCAAATAAAATATTTGTCCGGGACATTTTTCACTTTAGTGATTTGATATATTAACCCTTAATTTATGAGGTGAAAATATGCATAAATGATGCGGTGGGGTCCACGTTCACTACGTTGTAACCACATACCAAATCCGTGCTTTTTACTCGGCATGCAACACCATACTGTATGAAGGTACTGCAGATTTCAGAGTCACTGTGCTGAAAACATGAGAGATTGCAACGAGAGAAAAGTCAATGTGGGTCCACTGGACCCACCTCATCAATTAAAGGTTAAATACTAAAAACCTATGACAAAACATACAAAATATAGGCCTTTGCATTTAATTGGAAAACTTATTCGCGATTTGATAATCCCACTATGAAAATTTTATATTAATAGATATATAAAACATTTAAGCCTGTGATTTTTTAATTGTGAGGCTTTGAATTTAAGGTGGACCTAACCTGCAAATTTTGGGAAGGTCCTGTAAGGATAACGTGATTAACCTTTTCCTCAAAATTTTTGGAAAAAAGTCCCATCTGGATTCTGGCATCAAGAAATCTGTAAGGATAACGGAAGGCCCTGAAAGGATAACGTCATTATCCGTTTTCTCCAATTTTTCGGGAAAAATCTCATTTGAGGGTTTTTGGGATCGCTGAGTACGTTTCTGGCATTAAGAAATCTGTAAGGATAAGGGATGGTCCTGTAAGGATGACGTGATTAACATTTTCCTCAAATTTTTCGGAAAAAATCTCATCTGGGGATTTTTGGCGTCGCTGCATCCGATTCTGACGTTAAACAATCCGTAAGGATAACGCAAGATCCTTTTCATTTTGGATTTTTATCCATAATAATCAAATATGAAATGACTAAAAAGGATAAAATAAAATAAAAATTTAAAAAAGCTTTTATTTTAAAAAAATGCACTAAAAAGAAAAAAACAACTTTTTGGGCGCTGTGTATCAGAAATAAAGACGAGATAAAAAAATGTATGGAAAATAAAATAGAATAACTATTTATTTGGCTTTTATTTCTGATACACAGCGCCCTTTTCTTTTTAGTACAGTTTTTTTTAAAATAAAAGCTTTATAAAAAAAATTGTTTTTTTTTTTTTTTGAGTATTTAACCCTTTGTGGACCAGGAGGTGAACTGACAATAAATCAATAACCATGACTTTTTACGAGATTTCCGGAAGCTCAAGGATATTTTCAGGTGTTTTCAGTAGCAAAGTGACTCGCCAGGAGCAAGGTTTCTGCAAGTTTTTTCGATAAAAATGAGGCATTTTGTACACATATTGTAAACTGATTATGACCTTGATCCTCACAAAACGTCTTTAACCATATAACTTTACTATTTCGCATATTTCTTCTAACAGTATGCAAAGTGCTAAATCGCAGATTTTTGCATGACTGAACCTCCGTCTCAGCGAAATTTTTTTTTCCAAGTGTGTGATTCTAAGGATTGCCAAATGATTATAGAAACTGTGCATAAACTTACTTTTTTTTGTCACGTATGTAAATTTTACTCCTTATGTAAATTTTAGGATAACCTTACAAAAATTTACCATTCTAGTAATTATGCTTTAACAATCACCCGCTGTTGGATGGTCTTACTTAAAGTATATTTACATATATAAATGCATATAATACTCTGTACCCACTTATCCGGAAACCCCCGGAATTTCTCCTTCTAACGTCCTGAACATTTTGCACATGATTGCTTTTAAAATAAATCATAATTTCATTTGGGACGGGAATTTTCTCGGTTTTTATAAAAAGTGTTGAGGGTTTTTTTTCCCACAAGGCCATTTTTTCTCCAATCCCATCTATATTAAAAATATATGTCTGTATGTGTTTTTATTGTATTATATATTAATGTATGTGGGTATGATGTGCTAAAAAAGTAACGAAAACAAAAAAAATTTAAAGATTGATCTAGCACACCATCCTATGTACTCGACGAGTTCCATGTACGGGACTAACACAATTACTGGCGTAACAATGTCACATCCATCACAGTTGGCAACATTCCCTGCGCCACCGCCTATATTTGCCCACAAGCCGGCCATAAATTCAACAAAAATTTCAACAACTAATTCCGCTGGAGGAGTAGGACCCGTCGTCGTTGTGGCATCTTCTGCCGGGACACCGTCTTCCATCGGACAGCTGCCGCCATCGTCCGTGGGTGGAGCTTCTATCGGTGGTGTATTAGGTGTTGGAGTCGGAGTAACGGGAACAGTTCCTACAACCGGACTTACGGCCGTTGCAGTTCCAGTTTGTTTTTCAGAATCGGTAAATTGATTGTTTTTTTTCTATTTCAGTTATTTGTACTGTATTTTAGCTTTGCATATATATTTTTAATCATTCTTTTATATTTCTCAAAGTGCATGCACTTCCCCTTATCTCTATTTTTTCCCTTAAAAGTCGCAAAATTGTTGTTCCGACGAAACTTTTGAAGAGTTATTCGGGACTCAAATATTTTATACGAGTATACTCTTTTTTTGTTAAATATTCGAGTTCTCAGATATTATTAAAATGGAAAGCAAAACTGAACAATTAAAAACTGTATATAAATGTGTTCGCAATATTATGTTTTAGTATTCCCCAATTCAAGATTATTTTTCACCACGTTTAAAGTCTTAATTGCATAAAAACAAAATAATTTTATTTTGGATAGGTTAGGGTCGGCCGAAAGTGCCACTATTTTGGATTATCTAAAAAATCTCAGAAACTGCTGAGCCCAATTTTACCAAATTTTGCAGTCGTATAGCTTTTTTACTTACTTATTAATACAAAAAAAAATGATTTTAATACTACACTTTAAACCAAACGCTCTTTTCCCAGTAAATTTCCCAGCGAAATTTTACTAGGATTTTACTGCGGAAAACAGTAAATATTCTTTTTTTTACTGTTTTCACAGTAAATGTTACTGAACGACAGTAAATGGAAAGTTTTGTGTTGATCACAACTGATATTTTTTTTTAATTTTACAGAATTTAACGTCTAGCATGCTAAAAACGGTGCCAGAAGAACTTAGTCAAAATTCAACAATCGATGAGACTTCGACTATGAAAGATAGAAATGTCAATCATGCGACAAGGTTCTGACGTTAGTACTCTAATTTATGTTATTAAATTATTTAAAAAAACTAATAAGAATTTGATAATTATTTTTTGTAAGTATAATATGTTGATTAAGTATAATTCATAAATTATTTTTTGTTGAAAGTTATTAACACAATTATTAAAGAAATTATGTAGAAACTAATTAAAAGGAATGTAAGAAATAAAAACTTCCATCAAAATTAAATATGTTTATTTAAACCAAGGTTTAGAGTATTTCACCTAAATTTAAAAAAAAAGTTTCAGTTTTTCCTCAAGAAATTCATGCGTACACCGTTTTTTCAAGAATTTTTACAACCAACTATCGTCTAAAGCAGTGCTCCGCAACCTTTATTTGCATACGGCACATCAATTTTTTTTTCTGGAAATCCGGGGCACACCACAAAAGAAAATATAAAAAAATTTGTGTGTAAAATATTTATAATGAAAAAATTAAAAAAAAAATCTTGAAAGAAATATTAAATAGCTATTTGAAATGTTTACCGCGGCACACCTAATATCATTTCCCGGCACACCAGTGTGCCGCGGCACACTGGTTGCGGAGCACTGGTCTAAAGGGTTATTTTTGTTTTAATTACATACCGCCGCATTAGAATTATTTTGTCCCATAATCATATGTTTTATCACACAAAATATTTGTTGATCAC
Organism: Chrysopilus asiliformis; assembly: GCA_964034945.1. Lineage (NCBI taxonomy): Eukaryota > Metazoa > Arthropoda > Insecta > Diptera > Rhagionidae > Chrysopilus > Chrysopilus asiliformis. The sequence continues at coordinate 71,751,177 of OZ035962.1, forward strand.
CTCTATTTTAAATCAAAACAAAAATCACGCTGCATTTTTCGTTGCTTTTTCATATTGTATTCGTATTTAGTTTTTTCATAAAAGTTGAGATTCCGCAATATTACTTAAGACACTTTTTTTAAATCCTAGTCAAATTGAGCCGATGCGCCTGAAATTTCGCATATGGGCAGGATTTTCGGGTTTTATCAACAAAAAAAAATTGTTTAAACAACAAATCAAAAAAAAAAAATAACAACTGTACGTCAACATTTTTTAAACAAAATGCGGCACGATTAAAGCATCGTCTTAATTAGACATAAATTCCCATTTTTTATGGTCTGCCATTGAAACGTCCCATGGAGACAGCATTTGTCAGATTTTTTTTAATATATTGGGCAAAAGTGCTCGGAGAAGGTATTTCTGGAAGTGTTGTTTAATGGCAGCCCATGAAAAAAAATGATAATTTATGTCTACTCGAGAACTAAAATTAAATCGAGAGATCACAGTCTTAAGCGAAAATGAAATCAAATTTTCTTACCTTTCCACGTTCAATAAATAATTGGAAATTAAAAGTGTAAAAACACCAGTAAAGAGAAATTCGTCGTAGGCTAAAATTTTCAAGATACATACATCTTAAGTGAAAGTTCGTTAAAAGATTGCACCGAAAGCGAAAAAAGATATAATTGTAAATAAATCGAGATAGAGTTTGTTTTGCATATTATACTTTAGCGTAAACTTTAATATGGATAATCCGGGACAGATAATCCGGAAAAAGCGCATTTCGATTAGAAAAAAAATATATTTTTTCCCACAGATATCAGGGGCAAAACAATTTTTTTGCCTAATGGGCACCTTACACGTTCAATATATTGAACAATATTTTAGTTGTGTTCAATATATTGAACGTGTAAAGACTATATTGAAGCAAAAATATTGAACGTGTAAGGCAGGTCTAAATGTGTACTGGGCCGATTTTGTCAGAACATTTCATTTAATAAGAGTTTTTGGAAAGACAAACAACTTCGTGCCAATATGACAAATCATAGCTTAAATCAATTGAAACGTCTTCGAATTTCCAAGAACACAACAGTTTTTCGCAGAACATTTCAATGTTAACATATGTCGATCTCTAAACACTCTACTTTTTCTATCATTTGCAACTGCTGTTAAATTGTTGTCTTTGAAAAATTCCGTTGCTTTAGATTTTCATCAAAGCCTTAGATTTTTGTGCAAAACAAAAAAAAATCCTAAAATACCGGTCTCCACTAGACATTTTAATGCTAAGGCATGGACGGAAGCATAATTTATTTCCATTCGAGACCGCATTTAATCTTGATTTGTCTCAGGTCATTCGGGTGGAGATACAATTTTTCCCCCTTTTTGGAAAAATGTCAGTGTTGGGAGTATCGGAAAATTTATTCACAGTTTTCCCGGAAAACCTGCGAGTCACAATTTTTTGAATCTTACTTTAGTTGATAAAATCTCAAACATTGCCTGTATTTGAAATTGTCCCATCGGCCCAATTTGTCTAGAAATAATAAACATTTGCACTTGTGTGATCTTTCCGAAAGAAAAACTGGTTAATAGTGTTTAACCCATTTCGTGTCATGCAGTAAAAAAACAGACTGAAACTTTACAAAAAGTGTTTTAGTCATAATTGGTTTGACCCAACACTAAAACAGAGTACCACGGCATTTTAAATATGAACCAAAAAGGTATTTTTTCGATAATAGGGGTAGCCCATGCAATTGATATATTTGTAATTAAATCTTAACGATCATTTAAAAGTTGTAAATCAAAATATTCATTGCGATTCCCGTCGAATGAATTTATTGAAACGAAATTCATTAAATCCAATTATTTAAAGATATTTATAAATTTTACTTTACAAACGTATAAATAAATCTTTATTCGATGCATTGAACAGTGTAGGGTGGGAAAAATGATTTTACAAAACAACATAGCGAAACAAAAAAAAAAACGAAAATCAATTTGTTTTGGGAAAGTTAAAAGTATAGGCAATACGCTCAAGGGCTTTTCAGAACTGAATTTATTTCATTTTCCTTTCTTTATGGGAACAAGAGGCAGTCCTTTAAGATAAATTTACGTTTTATTGCGATGGCAAATCTTCAAGCAAGAAGGTAAATTGAATTTAATCAGAGAAATTTAATCTCAACATAAAACAATGATACCATACTTCAATATAGAATTCCAAAAGTATCACATTGGCTAGATTATTGCGTTTCTCCTCCATTCCCCTATTTCCATACCATATTTGTATTTAGTTTTAATTGATGGCAATAATAACGATTGAATTTTCGTAAAAAAAATTATTTATTTTGGGCGTGTAGTTATCTAGGATTTATCTACAACAAAACCGCCATATATTGATCTTAACGACTGTTTTTTTTTTCGGCATTGCATTTAAGTGCTTTCATCCAGAAATATTAATGAATGGGAACCCCTCAAAAATGGTGGATGCCCCACATCAGATAGAAATAAAATTTAACCGTTTTTTTACACCAAATACCCCGTCTTTTTTGAAAGGCAAATTACAATTCTTAATAAAAAAAGCTTTTTATTGTTTTTTTTTATTAAATAAACTATGTAGTCTAGTCATTAATGCTGATACAAGAGAAAAATTATATGAAATGAGAACGCATTGATATTTTTCAAAAACCAGTTTACATCTATTTGGCCACTCAATAGCTACAAATCATAGAACACATTATTTGACATGGCCGCCATTTCTTTTAACACCAGCACTTTAATGGTCGAGCTGCAAAACACGCGATAGATCTATTAGAATTTTGACCAATGACTACGTTTAGATCACAGATATAATAGTAGTATCACAGAGCTTCTATAGAACAGAGGTTAAAATCACACTGAGCGACAAAAATATGGCGTGAAATATGGGACTTCATCATTAGCACAAGCAGAAAAAAGCTTTCGTAAAGCTTTTGAGCTAATGATAAAGTCCCATATTTCACGCCATTTTTGTTGTCGCTCAGTGTGATTTTAACATCTGTTCTATAGAAGCTCTGTGTTTGTATTACGTAGTACTGATCCGGGATGAGTTTAGTTCGATAGGATTAAAATTTCGACAGTCGTTGAATTTGTTGAGAAACGCAATAAAACTAAGGTTAAAATAAACAAAAATTGACTTTTATTTCCACGTTGTACAATTTAAGGAAATATACCAAACTTTTGAGGTTGGGGACGAGTTTGAGGTTAAGTGTAATATTAATTTTTTCTCAGTACTACTTCGAATTTCTGCTCAGTACTATGGCGAACTAAAGTAGTACTAGTATTAAGCCCGGAATACAATTGGCCCGACACAACATTTACGGCGATAGATTACGGCGGCAATGTCGCCCTCCTTATATAATTGCGGACATTTTGTTGTTCTAAACGTCATTTGTATTTCATTTGATTTTGACAATGAGGCGGTGAGCCACATATAACATTTTTTGTTACTAATTATACATAATATGAATGTGATTGTAAGCAACACAGCATGCGAACTATATTTCCTAATACTTTCTTTAAGTGACGAAATTTAGATTTTATGTCATCTCTATAAGATTTCATTTTGAAACAACCATGAAATTTTGTCGGTGACCTGATCGACAAAAGTTAAATTCGATTAAAATTTTTACGATGGCAAAGTTGGTCGAATTAATTGTATACAGAAGCATAGGGTGCTATGAGTTTAAAAACTGAATTGTCGCCGTAAATGTTGTGTCGGGCCAATTGTATTCCGGGCTTTACTTGATGTACGATATTTAATTCGGTACTACGTAATTCGAATTGGTACTAAATCTGGTACTAAATCTCACGGTCTAAACGTAATCAATGGGAAAGTTTCCGTATTACGGTGTTTTTTCCGGCAGATCCTGCTCTTTATTGCTAAACTAGGTAAATGTTCAAAATTTAACACCAACATATACGGTTAAAAAAAACTACGCATGATAACAGGTTTTAAAATCTTAAATTTTACCAAAATCTTTATTTTTTAATTTGATATTATATCAATTGTTAACTAAAATGGTGTAACATAAATCAAAGAACTCTATGGTTGTTAAACATTTATTGAATTAATTGCAAAAGATTCCAAATTTCAGTTTCAAAAAATCGTTTTTTTTAACAGCGGGAAAAATTATTAATAAAAATTATAATAAATCTGAATTTAAATTTGATATACTTGTTAATATTGTTGTTAGGTAAGGAGTAAACTTTTGTACGAAATTTAAAAGATAAAAAAAATTAAATCTAAAATACATTTAAAATAAATAATAATTACGTAAAAAAGACTTCATTTTGTTACTCACAAAATAAATATAAAAAGAACATGTAAAATGGAAAGAGCTTGAATGTAAATCTATTTTGATTTTTGTTGACAAAGTTTTTTTTACGCCAACTAAAATTATGTTGAAAACACTCTAACATTAATATTACGAAGAATCATTTAATTTTATACTAAAGAAAAAAAAACTGAAATGTTTTAATACTAAATGAATCTTTCATTAGTGTAACCAATTCTCGGCGAATGTAAATAAAAGGTTTAGATAAATGATAATTTGTAAATTGCAGAAATTATTTAGGTACTATAGATGAGGTATATTTAAAATAGTTAATATAATTACCAATAGTGTGTTATGTTTGTGAACTTTGTGTGATTATGTAATATAAATACTTCTAGTGATATTATTTGTTAGTTTGTCATTGAAAAGTCCTATAACAAAAAGTTTTTCCTCGCTTGGTCTAATTATTAATCTAAAAAATTATCATAATCATCACGCCTCCGATTTTAGTTATTTGAAAATACTCAAAAAAATGGATTTTGACGTTTTATTCTATAAAGTGAAATAATATGCAGTTCCACAAAAAAATTGTAGAAAATATACATGTCCGTCTGTCTGTCTGTCTGTCTGTCCGTCCCTCCGTGAACACAATAACTTTCGAAAGGATTGTGCTAGAAACCTTAAATTTTGTATACTCACGTTTCTCGTAAATGGCCTGAAGGGGCAAAATCGAACCATTGCTTTCCCCCTCCTCCATACAAACAAAACAGTTTTCAACATTTTTTTTTCGAAAACGGTGCGTCGTATTGAAAAATATATGAAGTCAAAATGTCTTTAGAACATAAATTTATATAACCGTTCCATACATCAAAATCCAATCGGACCACTCCTTTTCTCCCCGCCCCCTTCCCCCTACACGAATGTATTTTCTTTAATCAAAATTTTGTCTGTCCTCATTAGATTGTTTAACGTCAGGCCGCTGGAAATTGTAGCTTTTGTTAAGTTTTCTAACTGAATTCATCGCATTTTCACTAAACTCGGTTCCCAATATAAAATGCTGGGTACGCCACTGTTCAGTTTTGTTCGCCAAGTGGTCAGTGTAGGAAAAACCTTTTGTTAACCATAATGCAAAAATTTTTAAACATCATCCGAACTTTAATTTGGGTGCATTTTAATTTTTTCTTGCGATTTTCACTTGCATTTTTTTATAACCTAAAAACAGGACTGCAGTTTTAATAAGAAAAACAGTTTCGAAATGTTTACATAAAATAACATAAACTTAAATTCAAATACCAAAAATATTCGCCAAACATTAATTAGCAACACTGAAAGTGATTTTAAACCGCATCAAGTAAAACATAAGAAATAAAATAAATTTTACAGTAAGAATTGCAAATAAAAAACATCTAGACATTTAAAAAGAATCTATAATCAAAACATAAAAAGAATTCAATTATAGACTGATCAGTCGTATAGAAATCAATCTAAAAAATCTGAAATCTGACGATTAATATATGTATATCTATGCGAGTGTGAGAGAGTGTTTTGGATAATATCATTTCTATATTCATAACATTATTAAAATGTTTATAAAAGGTTGTGTGTGTCCGAATGTAAGTTTCGAAATATTGGATAATTTGAGATTGACTAAAATTTAAATAAAATATTAAAACCGCATTAAATAATTGTATCTAGAAATTTAATAAATAGGACAATGAAAATCAATTAAATTTACCAATGAAAAATGAAAGTATTTGACATAAAATGGCAGATAAAAAAAAATTGTGAACTAATCAGAAAGCATAATGAAATAATATAAGGTCTCTTGTAAAAAATAGATTGTATTTTTGAATCGTGACAAATGGGCAAATTAATAATTAACTTAGTATAAAAAAAATTATAAAATATATTATAATCATTAAGGTATTGTATAAAGTAAATGAATGCATTAACAAATATAGTTTATTAAATAAAAAATTTGTGACAATATTTTCATTGAATTAAACGGTTATATTCATAATTTTAATTTGTTTCATTTACCGACTTTTTGGTCATAAAGGAATGGTTATACAGGTATGTGTTCTTCCCCATTTTTCTATACTATGTCTGCTTCCCCAGTCTAGTGGTGTCTCGGAGTTTGCTGTTGATGGCTTAAGTTGTCAAACTGAAGGTGTGAGCAACAAGGAAAAAAAATCTTTCCAAATTCGGTTAAAGTGGTTCGGTTCCACCTCGAACCAAAGAAAATTTTTATGGTTTTTTTTTACAAAAAATATGCTGTTTATTGGTTATCAACTACCTATTCATAAGATTCTATTCATAAGATCGAGATTATATTAAAAAAAACTATTTCGCCAAACTTAGAACATATTATTTAAAAGGGCCGCCTTTTGACTTAAGACCAATTCAGACTAACGATTGCGATTACGATTGCGATTACGATTACAATTGAGCATCCTCGACCAATGAGATCAAATCTTTCATGTACCTATCATTGAAAGCTTTGATTTCATTGGTCGAGAAGCTTCAATCGTAATAGCAACCGTAATCGCAATCGTTAGTCTGAATTGGGCTTAAGGCAAATGGTGGCCATTTTGAACAATGTGTTTTAAGATTGGCGAAATAGTTGCAACTAAAAATTTTCCGCAATATTGAATCTAAAATTTAAACAGGTTTTTATTGGTTATCAAATTATTTTGTTTATACCCGTATGGTGAAACCAAAGGGTATATTAACTTTGGTTTACCGTTTGTAACGCCAAGATCCCATCATCACACACAAAAATGAATTACACCAGTGTGTTTAGAATGATAAAAATAATTAATTTTTGCATGTCCGTCCGTCCGTCCGTCCGTCTGTCCGTCCGTCTGTCCGTCTGTCCGTCTGTCCGTCTGTCCGTCTGTCCGTCTGTCCGTCTGTCCGTCTGTCCGTCTGTCCGTCTGTCCGTCTGTCCGTCTGGTTGTCTGTCCGTCTGGTTGTCTGTCCGTCTGTCCGTCTGTCCGTCTGTCCGTCTGTCCGTCTGTCCGTCTGTCCGTCTGTCCGTCTGTCTGTCTGTCTGTCTGTCTGTCCGTCTGTCTGTCCGTCTGTCTGTCTGTGGCGCGGATTGCAGGCGCACGGATTGAGCTAGAGACTTGAAATTTTGTGCAGATTCGTTTTTCGTAAAATTCGAGGCTAAGTTCGTTAATAGGCAAAAATGGACCATTAGGGGGGGGGGGGGGGGGAGGGGGGCACCACCCATACGAACGAAAATGTTTTTTGCGAATATCTCAAAAATGGTGCATCTCATCAAAAAAAGTTATTTAGGATATGATTCTACATAAAACTCCCATACATCAAAATCCGATTGGAATAAATTAAAAAAAATCTTATTGAAAAGTTTGATTTCAAAGTGGAGTTTTGATACAACTGTTCGCCGTTCACTTAAACTTCGAACAATGCCATATCACCATACGGGTTTTCAATAATTGCCAGATTGGCAATTATAGGTTTTGTTATGTTTTTTTTTAATTTTTTTGCATAATTTAAAAGTAAATTCGACGTCTAATTTCTTGAAATTTCGTATTCCCGCCAAAATTTTTGGTACTAGAAATTTCGGCGAGAAATTGTTTTCAATTTAAGACAGAAAGCGAATCAAAGGGGAAAAAATTCTCTCCAATAACCGAAAAACGTTACAGAGTGTTAAAAAAATGTGATAAAAATTTAAACACTGATCAAAATGGGTGAAAATGGAAACTATGGATCCCATATTTATTTTAAACTTATTTTTTTTTGTGACGTTCTCAACTCATTTTACGCGTCTCTAAAATGGTCTTGCAATTTTTAGCCTTTGGTGACCCCCTTTTCCTTAACAGTATGGCGAATTTTCTGAACAACCTCTTACGACTTGTATAAATACTTCCTGCTTAAATTTGTCAATATTGTGAATCACTGGTCAATATTTTTTTTTATAATTGCAAAAATTTTGAAATAGCATTATTGACAAATGTTTTTTTTAACAATTTAAAACTTGAAAGAAAATCGATCGGAAAGTAATAATATAATGGCGTTTTCGACTGGCATGCTCTTTTTGCTCTGAAGTTGCTCTAAATTTGCTCACTCTGAGATCTTGTGTTCGACTGAGATTTTTTGATCGCTCGAAAAAGAGTTACGTGTTCGAGTGACGCAAGTACTCCGTATGCGAGCACTAAAAGAGCATTTTTCGAGCAATTTTGTGATCTGCCTAATGTAGTCAGATTTGAGTTGCTCTTTTGAGGTTAAGGCTAACAAAATCGTGTGGAATCGTAAATGGAAGATATTTATGATTTTGATTTCTTGGATTCTTCTTCATCTAGTGAAGAAGAATTTCATTTGGTCAGAAATATATTAGTGCAGTGTCAACTTAAGGGGAATATATCAAAATTAATTTTAATTTGTTTTATGCTTCTTCTTGTTCTTTGAGAAATGCTCGACTCCCAAGCAGAGGTGCTCGAAATCTACTCGAGATCTGCTCGAAATACCTTGCTCTAAACTGGGGTAGAGCGTGCTCTGAATCTGCCCTGAATCTGCCAGTCGAAAACGTCAATATTTTGATTACGGTAAAATATATCGTATAACGTTCACAGATCAAACTATGGCAAACATTATTCTCTTCGATTCATGCCATACATTAAATCACCAAAAAATCCGGTATTTTTCAAGATAATCGCAAAAAAACTGATTTTTTTAAATAACGGTATATCTCGATAACGGCTTGAGATACGGAGTTTTAGTAAAATACAAAAATATAGAAAATTGTATTGTTTCCAACTTTTGTCATACATAAGACTACTGAGAAACGTGTAGTTTCGGAGTAAATAACAAAAAAACGAAATTTCGATTTTTAAAACCCGCAACCTTGGGTAGTTCCGATTAACGAATTTCCACCAAAAATTGATAGAATTGTTCCATTCCAACACCAAACATACCTGTAAAATTTCATGGCTCTTAGATTCAGGAGTGCTCGGGAAATATTTTTTAGGCAACATTAAGAGGTCGAAATTTTGTATGAATACAATACTTATGTACTTATACAACTATGGTGAAAAGTAATAAGGGCTTAAGTCGAATTTCTTGATTTTTCAGGAGAAGCATTTTAATATTTATGAAACTTTAATTGTCGGTGGCAAAAGGGTATCAAACCGAATTTAAAAATCTATAACTACAAAATATTATGAAAAGTAAGCTTTTTACGATTGGTTTAATCTGGTTTATTCAAACTTAATATTTTCAGAGAAATTAAGGATTATTTTACTTTAGCCACTCTTTCAAAACCTTTTTATATCTTAGAAATGGCTACAATCAATAGCTAAAGTCAAGTTAAGCCCCTAAAAACCTATACCCCGATTTGAAAAAGAGGCCAAAACAGGAGTGGAATTCCGTAACTTGATTCAAGCGTTTGTTTCGAGTTAGAAGAAAAAGTGGTATTTGCTATCTCGTTTCTCTCTGTCATTTATTTCGGTCAAAACAGAGACAGCGAATACTTCTTGTTCTTCCAAACAAGTTACAAAATTTCAAGCTTGAAACAAGTTACGGAATATCACTCCAGACTTTAGCCTGCTCGTTTGGGAAAAGTTCAAAACGAAGAATGAACTAACTCGTCTTAAGCCACTGCAAAAACGATCAAATTAATGCAGCTTCGCGCCCATAAGGGTGGATTAAGTCTATACAAAAATATATGGCATCTGACTTTAGCCGTTCTTCCAAATGCAACTTGGAATTTTTTTTGACTTTAGCCGTTTGGTGTAGTAGCCTATAACGGTCAAAAATGGTCGTAGAAACTAACGGGTTAGTGCAACTAAGAGCATTTTGAAAGGAGAACACGAAAAACATTGAAAACGGCTAAAGTCGAGTTAAGCCCTTATAACTTGTGACCACAGATATAAGTAAGTAAAAAATCGCATATTTATTTTTTAAATGAATTTGAAGCAAACTTTGATTTGTGAAATGCTGAATATTGTCAATTCGATAAGAGAAAAAGCAATTTGATCAATTTGATATGTAAAAGCGAAATAATAAAAGGTTGAATTTAGACTAAAAAACGTCGAGACTTTTGCGACTCGCTCATGCTAAAATGATGTGATCGATATCACAATTTTTAAATATGTATAAAATGTTTCACACTTAGAGAGATCAAATGGGAATATACGAGACAGTGGATTCTTCTGCAATAATTCCCCAAAAGTAGGAAATTATTCTTATAATTACGAGAAAATTTCCTATTTTTTGGCATGAATTCCCCTTTTGTCTGGCAGTAATTATGAAAAATTTCCACTATCTCGTGTATTCTAATTTTTTGTAAGAATCTACCCTATTAGTTTGTTCCGTGCACTTCCTAAAAGGTCGAAAATTATTCACGCTTCAATATAGAGCGAAATACTCTTCTGTTCCAGGAGTTTAAAAAAAAATATGATGTTCGTAACTCTAAAAATAAGAAGAGAATTTATGTGTTACGCTTCTAAATAACAAATCACGAATGTTACAGATAGACAATAGTTACAGACAGACATTATACCAGGTGTGTCGGCAAGTCTTTTCCGGTTTTTTCGCTAACGAAAACATGTTATTTACAATGGATAGTTAAAATTTATTTATTCAAAGTATTGTCCATTTGATTTTACACATTTTGCCCATCTCCCAGGCAATTTATGGATGCCATCCCAAAAGAACTGTTTCACCTTCGAGCTAAACCACTCATCGAGCCATTTTTTCACTTCTTCGAAATCGGCGAAGTGCTGCTCTGCAAGTGCGTGCCCCATCGATGCAAAAAGATAGTAGCCAGGTCTGGAGAGTACAGCGGGTGCTGGATACTTCGCATCCAAGTGATTTGAACACTTCTTTGACTGATTTTGCTGTGTGAGACCGTGCGTTGTCATGCTGCAAAATCACCTTACCATGTCTTTCAGCGTATTGCGGACGTTTTTTGATCAATTCATGGTTCAAATTGATCATTTGTTGTCGGTAGCGATCAGTATTAACTGTTTCACCAGGTTTCAATAGTTCATAATATTCAACACCAATCTGGTCCCACCAGACACGTTTTTTGTCCTGGATGTTGAAATCACCACTTTTGAATTGTCGAAACCACGTTTCATATGTTTTTATGGTTGGGGAATGATCACCGTAAGTCTCTACCAGCAAACGATGGCTTTCAGCGGCCTTTTTCTTTTGATTAAAGAGAAAAAGTAATGCGTGCCGCGAATGCACGTTTTCAGGCACAAAACTTGACATTTTCAAACAGCTTTAACACTATGACGTTGTTATTTTGACGGAACGTAACTTGTGTATTTTTGAAGATTAATGTCAGTAGAATAAAATGACACATATGTCACAAGTCATAACACTGCATACTTATGGCTAGCGATATCTGTTAGAAAAACCGGAAAAGACTTACCGACACACCTGGTATTTTAATTATATTAATTATTTTATACAAGCATTAAAGTATGGAAAATTCAGTATCAGAATTACTTCAAAAGTTTGTATAATTAATAGCAGTTTTCCAATTATTTATATAAAGATGTTGTGAATTCAGCCCCTTTTAAATATTTCTTCATCATTAATGTCAGTTGTATTTTTTGTCGATTCCTTTTTTGTGGCAAAGCACACACATTTATCTACTTAAAGTTACGTGAATTAGGGCTTTAACAAGATAACCTGATGTTAATTGAAACATCTAATAAGGGAAGAAGAGCGACGTTGTAGATGCCTTATTGAATTGTGGTTTTCTACATTATATGAGCTACTAATGACATTAAGTCGTTGAAACAAAATTCTCAGAGCTTCACAGCCACAGGGGCTCCGATATAAAAGATTCGTTATACTTGTATGTTATATGTAGGTGAGTGAGAATACAAATATGGAAGGTATATCTATTTATTAGTTTATGCTACATAAAGATCGTATTGCAATACATGGTACTTGGTAATTGGTAGCAAGTATTAAATAAAGTTATTTAGACGAAACGTTTTCACATCAAATTGTTTTTAATTTTCCTACTAATTTAATTATCGGAACGTTCTGAAATATTTATCATTTATCATTTTTGTGGAATCTTTGATCTTAGAAATTTTGAGAACATACAATTGCAGGCAAATCTCAATTTCTGCACAACGAACTTTTGCACAAAAATCCCGAAATTGCAACAATCGAGTGTCCCAGAAAACATGATGGGAAAGCATTTAATGGAAGGTTAAAATATTTTATTTATTACAGCTTTTGTTATTTATAAATAAGAACAAAGCATAATTCGAGCATTGCGTAAATCGAGATTTGTTTGTATTTCTATTTCAAGAGTTGGTTTCGGTAGGTTATTTAAAAAAAAAATCGGCCTGTTCTCACATTACAGTGTTTAACCTACGTTTTTTTTACATTTAAGTTTCCCTCTATAGACGAGGAAATTGACGAGGAAATAGAAGAGTAAAGTAAGAAAAATGCAAAACTAAGTTAAAATTAAATAAACAAATACATAAAAAAAAGCGCTGCAGGCGAAATTTTTAAAAAAGAATGTTGTTTAATTTAAAATTTTTAAACAAAATACCTAATGTAATATATCTAATGTAATTTACAATATTTAGCTTCGAAAAAAAAAATATTGAGAGTACAAATGGAAAACCGCCATTTTCCAATAGATGGCGCTAGCAGCAAAATGGTGGTCAAAAATGTCAGATCAGAAACGTCAAATAATAACCTAGGCTTATGGAAACAATTCCTTATCAGTAAATTTGTGAATTTTTATCAACGTCATCTATTTTTTTTTGTGCGTGAAAATGTCCAAATAAGGATCATTTGTGGGAAGTTTAGCAATTTTCCTTGAAAGTTTTTTTCCATACCGGTGAAAATTTATGAGTTGTTGCAACCGGGTGAAACCACCACAGGAGCTCACTACCGAACACGATCAATGCGGTTGAACCGAGCATTGATGGAAAAATGGCCACAATTCGGGCAAAGACATGACAAAGTGATTTAGCAACACGACAACGCTCGGTCACATGTTGCTAATGTCGATAAAATCTACCTGGAAAGATTGAAGTGAGACGTCGTACCCCACCCGTCGTATTCTCCAGACATCGCCCGTTCCGACTACCACCTGTTGCGATCGAAGACGCATGGCCAGGCTGAGCAGAACCTCAGTTCTTTAAAAAAGTGGTGGAAAAAATTATGGCTAGTGAGGGACAATATTTTGAAGAATAAAATTGTGAAAATATACAAAAAAGGCTCAAATTTTGAAAAAAACTCCGGTTTTCCATTTGTACCCCAATATTTTATTTTTTACTTTCTTCTACGGAGTATAATAAAGTATTGTATTCATGAAAAATTTCGATCTCATAATTTTCCCTAAAAAACATTAAAAATGTGTTTGACCCGTCAGGGATACCGTTACTTCGGGGATATCGTTACTTTTTCAAAAGTTGATAGAAAACTACGATTTTGGTAAAAGTCATCTACAAAAAATATTTAGTCTAACAAATTTTATTTATGGCAATATTGTTCCGACTATTGTGTCATTAGATGTTATATAAATTATAGCCTCCGCTAAAAGCAACCAAAAACATTTTAAACTAAAATGAAGAAAATATAGAGTATTTCCCAGCGAATGAAACTTTGGTATATATTAAAGAGGAATTATCTTTTGCATGTAATGTGCATTTGTAGTAAAAAATCCCACGAAAAAGTAAAAAAAACTGAATAATATGTGACAAAAATTAGTTTCCGGGACAACATGTCTGATTTCGGGACTATCTCGGCTTATGCGGGATGGTTACCCTATGTTTGCCCTTTAAAAAATTGTTTTGAATAATACTTTTTAATATCAGCTAGGAAAAAAAGGAATTGTTTGGATCTGAAGGTCCCAAAGAACGATGCACGATCTTGCCCCTAAACTAACTTTTGAAACAGTGAAGTTTTCACTTTGGTTGAGGACTTTTTGGAAAGGGCACAGTCTTTAGTTTCATCCATATATGGCCTCAAGAGCCACCGAATTGCAGGGGGATGGTAAGGGGTTAACGAACTCTGTCGTGATTTCTGCAATGATTTCTATGAAAAATCACAAAAAAGTTCGTTAACCACTCACCATCCCCCTGCAATTCGGTGGCTCTTGAAGCCATATATGGATGAAACTAGAGACTGTACCCTTTTCAAAAAGTACACGGAAAAAAATCCGCATAGTAATCGTTCCTATAAAATATGGGAAAGCGATTATAGGAGTCATTGCACCATTTTGTAGCAAAAGCTTCCATAAATATTGGAACTAGTCCTAGTTTTCGTGGAATCATTACTATGTAAATAGGGCTGAGAGAAGAATGGACACATTCCAACAAAAGTAGCACCCGTTCCTAGTTTTTACTGGAGACATTCCTATACTGAGGGGGAAACAATACTATATTATGGAATGGAGTTATTCCCTTTATTTTTAGAAGTGACACCAATATTATTCAGGACTACAAAAAAAATGGAATGAATCCTAAGTTTTGGTGGACTCATTCCTATGCAAATAGGATTCAGCAAATATGATAATTCAAGCCGATTTTTTCTTCGATTATATTTCACACGTGGTTTGCGAACTCGGAGTTTATATAGCTTGGACCTGCCTAGTGCCACACTATAACGCTTGTGTCGGAAATTTTTTTTAATTACAGAGCATTTTTTTTACTCGAGCTGTTTGATATCTCGAATATTTTCAAGTCCCGGACTTCCCTATCTCGAATAATCGATAACTCGAATTTTTGTTTGTCCCCTTTAGATTGGACAGGATCCAATAAAAAAAATATGGGGGGCTGGAGCATGCGATTTTGGTGGAACGCTTCCTATATGTTTTTTCCGTGTACTCAACCAAAGTGACAACTACACGGGTTCAAAAGCTAATCCAGGGGCACGAAAAACGGTATTTCATGCATGGTTCTTTGAAATAAATAAATTTATTAAATTTTTTAATATCCTCACTAATTTAATATTATGGTTATCGTTTCTCTGATAAATGTGAAAACAACAAAACACAATCTTTCAATGTAATAAAAGACGAAAAACACGTTTTATAGTGAATATAGCCATTAACTGTCACAATTTCGAGATCCTTCAATAAACACATAGCCAGTGTGAAACATTTGTTCAACATTAGCGAACTTCTCCAGTAAATTGACGAGAGCCAATAACGCGTGATGATAAATTTGAAAAGGGAAAACAAAACAATAATATCAAAAAAAAAAATATCTGAGAAAGTAAGACAAATAAGTTGAAGCTATAAGATGTAAGCTAGCTTGCTGTAAGGTGTATGAATGTTTGGACAACATTTGGAGTTAGTTTTCGCAAAACATAAATAAGATTTATGAACGCACCCTGGGAGGAATGTCCAAGACATTTATCGATCGTCTATTAAATATTTTGTAATTGATTGTTCGTGATTAATCCCTACGGAGGTATACGTAGGAAGCTAGTAAGGGTTGCTGAGTGTAGGTAAGTAGGTAAGGTATGTTATTAATGATTTCAAGAAGCACAAAGTCGTCACAATACACCCCATTATTGCAGAAACACATTGACTTTTGCACATAACTTACATTATATGATGAGTGCCAGAATAAATTTACTATTATGTGAACTTTATGCGCCCGTTAAACCCTAGTGCCTTATCGTAAGATGGTGGATTTCCCACGCAATTGGGCCCGTACTTCACTACAGCCAACACCAGCTCAGCCCCAAACAATTTGTTCTTTTTCATTTTCATATATTCGCTCGATTAGATTTTTCCAGGTCCTTGAACTCTGTGTATTAGATACACTTGTATGAGATCAAATACGTTGTATCGAATATTTCGGTTTTTCGGTAACAGGTTTGATTCGTTAAGGAAGGATGAAAACGTTAACTGCGGAAATTAGGGAAAATTATCGGGAAGTTCAGAGAAAAATGTTCGTCGGTGACATTTGAAATATTTTCCACATGGATTGGTAAATACTTAGCCAATAAACCATTTGTCATTGCACATTGAAGCATTCAACAAAAGTTGGTAATCTTAACTAATTTGAAGCATTTAGGATGTTGTTTAGCATAATATAATCGTTTGTTAAAAAAGCTAGTGATAAAAACACCACAAATTAATTTTAACAGGGATGTTCAAGTGTACGCAAGTTTCAATACGTCCTTGAATTAGAGAAAAAGCAGTTGGTTCAAGCGAGACGAGTTATTGTCACAAGGAGGGACAGGTGGATCATGTAAGATGGCTGTCAAATTCAATTACCACCAAAGCTCAAAAGAAAAATATGAGATATCAGTTCTTTAAGATTATAAGTGAATTTTCACTTATAAACATGTATACTTTTAAAACATAAAAGAAAGTAATCAAAGGCTATAGTCGGGTTTGTATTTCTCCGAACATATCTAATCAGAAAAAAAATACCATGCTACTTTAAACGCTGTATTTTTTTTTGCCAAAAAACACCTTGAATGTATGTATAAAACATTAAAATTTTAAATTTTTCGCAGGTTGTTCGCACTTCTCATAAAAATTCGCCACACTTCGAACCTAAAATAAAAACAAACCAAAAGCTATAATTGCCAATCTGGCAATTATTGAAAACCCGTATGGTGATTTAATTGAATAGCGAACAGTTGTATCAAAATTCCACTTTGAAGTCAAACTTTTCGATAAGATTTTTTTAAAACTTGTTCCAATCGGATTTTGATGTATGGGAGTTTTATGTATAATCATATCCTCAATAACTTTTGTTCTAGGATTTTTTTGATAAGATGCACCGTTTTTGAGATATTTGCAAAAAACATCTTCGTTCGTAGGGGGGGGGGGGGGTACCTCCCACCCTCCCCTAATGGTCCATTTTTGTCCATGAACGAACTTAGCCTCGCATTTTACGAAAAACGGATCTGTGCAAAATTTCAAGCCTCTAGCTCAATCCGCGCCACAGACAGACGGACAGACGGACGGGCAGACGGACGGACATGCTAAATTCAACTTTTTTGATCATTCTAAACACACTGGTGTAATTCATTTTTTTTTGTGATGACGGGATCTTGGCATTACAAACGGTAAGGCAAATCTAATATAGGGTAGACCGGGGCTAGTAGACCCACTTTTTATAATCTACTTTATAGAGGTTTTACTGTAATTATTTCAGGTGCAGTAAAGACGTTTTTGGTTGGTTTATTCAATTGTGTTTCTTTAGTCAATCTTTTATTTTGACTAATTATAAGTGTTTCAAATATTTTTTTTCATTTTAAAAAAAGTTGTTCGATGAGTCGACTAACCCCGTGTCTGGGGTTTGTTGACTCTATGAACGGGGTTATTTGACTCTATACTTTTTATGGGGAAAATGTGTTGGAACATATCAAAAAACTATATTAATTATGAAAAAATATATTCTTTAAAAAATAAATAACATTTCAGATTAACATAAATTAACACCCCGATTGCGTGTCGTGTCGTTTTCGACAAGAGTCGTTTTACGTGTTGTTGTTGGTAGAAAAACACTAACAACAACACGTAAAAGGACTCTTGTCGAAAACGACACGACACTCGCAATCGGGGTGTAAATTTCATCTAATTTAAAAAAATAAAATTAATTAACAAAAAAATATAGGTAATTCATATCGAGTCATTTAACCCCAGTATACTGTGAGTCAACTAGCCCCAAGCCGCCATTTTATTTTTAACACACTCGTGAAAAAAAATGAAAAAGTATGAGTCAGAAAATGCTTCACTAACTTGTTAACTCATACATAAATTTTCACTTGAAATCACTGACGAGTTCAATACAATGGAAGTGTAAGCTAGAAAACAATTTAATTAACAAGAAAAAAAAAATTACTCAGACGCTTGAAATTTCGTTTTTTCCCCTCACAGTTCGTTCCAAGAGCACTGTGGTCTAACGACATTGGTTCACTGATAGCTGTCAGTCGACTGAATAAACAGTCCAATTCACGCAGGTTTGTTTTCAACCGTGGTTGACTAAACCGCAATGAGTCTACTTACCCCTATAGCCAACTAATCCCGGTCAGCCGTACCCTTTGGTTTCACCATACGGGTATAATAAAAATAGAATTAATCAAATCATGACAAAGGCTTTATTAAATTGAAGCTCAAAAACTCTCTCTAGAACTTATAAATTGTTTTCATTCCTGAGAATGTAAGTTGGAAACCAGGGCAAACGTACTTTTCGTTGAAATCGAAACTTTAAAGAGTGAAAAGAACTTCAAATAAAAATTTTAAAACTGGACAAGAGGGAGGTGGTTTAGTTATATTTTGATGTATGGATAAGTTGTATAAAATTATATTTGAAAAACTTTTTCTTGTAATAAGTTTTGCGATATAACGCATCGTTTTCGTGGAAATCACAAAATATTGACTAAGGATGGGAAATGTTATCGTAACGTAACCAAATAACGAAACGAAATAACGATTTTCCGGATTTTTCCTCCAAATTATGTTACCAGGTTATAGAAATTTAATTCCGTTACAATAAAGAAAATCGTAACGAAAACCGAAAATTATTTCTTTTTTTTGTTATTTACTAATTTTTATTATTTTTTTTTGTGAAAAGTTCATGACGTATAACCCCACGGACCCACCACCTGCACAAAGTATAATTAAACATATTGGGGCAGTATTTTTAATCATATTTTGATTCTAAACCGGACTTGGTTTTGGTCAGATTCACTCTATTTCTGGATATATGAATAAGAAAATCTTCCAAGCAACTTTTTTAGTAACGAAAATATTTTCTTGTTGGTATCTCAGAAAGTAGAGTGAATCTGGCGAACGCAAAGTCCGACTCAGAATCAGCGACGTTTAATAGCCTAAAATTCAATATCTTTGATATTGACATAAAAAATGTCGTTCTTGTTGAGCAAAAATTTTTTTAAAAACGAAACTTTTGTACGATTTTTTTGAAAGTTTTTTATTGATTTTTTAACTTAAGAATTACTATTTTAGTTTTTTTTTGTTTTTATTTGTTTTTCCTTTTGGTTAAGTTTTATTAATTTTTTTATAGAATTTATTTTTATGGAAATTGAACTGAATTACTTTGTGATAAATTATTACAGTGCATTTTTTAAATTTTCAGTTTCAATACAATGTGTAACGAAATAATAACGTTATAACGTAACGAAATGAAATGGTTTGTCGTTACAAAACGAAATAATGTAACGAAACAAAATTTGAATTTTTTTTCGCTTGCCATCCCTGATATTGACGCATGTGAGCTTTACAGAAATTCAAATACTAGCACTAAAAGTGGTAGTATTAAAATATTTAACATTAAATTCGCTCAAGGTCAAAAAATCTTAAATTATTCCAGTAATTTTCAATCAAGTAATTCAGTTAAAATGAATATTAGCATATTATTATGTGGTACTAAAAATGTTGAAAATGGTAATATTCTACTATACATTTAAGCCAAATGAACAATTATCAAATTAAATTCAAAAAGGGTTAATTGGCAAGAAAAAAGGGAAAAGTCCTATTTAACAATTAATTGGACAGGTATCAAATTTGTAATTGCTGTTGTTTTAAAACTAATTTTCCCGGAAAACATGATACCATCGAAACAATGTTTACTCAACGGATCCATCAAGAGGTCATTTCCATTGCTCGCTTAGCCGACTTACTCCACTTATCTGAATTTAATATAAGCAAAGGTTTAAATATTATCCAAAATCACTTGCCTTTAATTATATCAACGAACAAGAGCACAACGCACATCAAGATTCTTATAAATATGTAATTATAGATATGAAAATGGGTACAGCCATTTGAGACTATACGAATATGCTAAGTAGGATGAAAATCCGGACATATGTCCGAAAATTGAAGTAAAAATTGAAAGGAAAAGAGTTCACCTTTTCTAAATGTATTTAATGTCACTACAGTCCGGACGAGATAAAATTTTCCACAAACAAATTAGATTTAATATAAAACCTTATAGCGTTTCAGAATTTTATTAAGGATATACTTGTCGTCCTTTCGGGCTATTTGATGGAAAAGTAGGAAACAGGGCGGCAAGATATGCTATTAAAAAACACGCAAAAGTGGAGCGGAATTTGATTCTTGACACAAAAAAGCGGAGACGGATAGGCCAAATGGTAAACGACCCAGTTTCCAAACCATCATCCCAAACAACTTTTCCGTCTACGAGCATCTATAGTAGCTATTGCTGTCCGTATGATGGCTTCGAGCCTCCTCAATCGTCGACTAAAGCCACAAAATGAACGGCCAGAAGAAGACTAAACTGACTAACAAAAAACAAATTTTCCCTTATTGGGTTTTAGGGACAGCTTCCTTGCCATCTCCCCAATCAACCGACGGTTTTTGCCATTGTGACTGCCGTCAAGCACGTGTGGCTATGTGTGCGTGTGCATGTTTGTTATTTTGGACTTTTTATTCGAGTATATATTAAGCTTGGCTTTTCGAATTTATTTAGTGGAAGATTATTTACTTTTTATGTAGAAAGCGATTCCGCATGAGATTCGAGGCAGGACAATCCAGAGTCTAGTGGTCATATTAGGTAGGGGTAAATCGCTATTCTTAAAAACACTGAAACTACTGTTAGTCAAGTTTTAATAGAGTAATGCGAACGGCAAATCTATAGCTATATATCCCAATGCCAGCTTAAGATTATTCATATACATATATACCAACTTAAATTATTATATGTAATATAGTTAACCGTACGGTGTGCAATGATATATGACAAGGGTCAACTTTGTTTATTCAAAAACACACTATAAATGACTTAGAAAAACAACGAAAGTGGAAAATTGTTGCCTTTTGCGCGGCCCTAGGAAACGATACCAAATATATATTTGTATGTATGTACTAATATACTACTTTGACCACATATATGAATGTAGAATCTGTATACCTATACATAGCTAAAATGTTTTTTTTACAATGATAAATACTCGTGTATAAGATGACGACCGCCAACGATCTAAAGCGCCATCTACACATGTCTATAGTGTACTTTAAAGGTTAATCCTGTTCAGTGTTTACAGAACGTGAAGACTTTTTTGATGATGGAAAGAGCATAGCGATGAAAAGATATCTTTGAATTTTGTTTTTCTTTTTGGTTTAATTTAGGGTAAATAGTCCAAAAATTGATTACAAAAATGATACATGTATTATGAATGTTGAATTAACCCCTTTTTTATATGGCTCTCCATATAAAGCACTTGTGCATATACATACATATGTATATATATATATATATATTTGATATTTGAAACTGTAACAAAAGTGTACGATACAAATCTATGTACATGCATATTTTGTCCAAAGAGTGAATATGGCAACATTATTTTCATAAGGGATGGATAAGCACTGGAGTTGAAAATTAAAGTGGTTAATTTTCTGTCTTGATGGGTGACCAAAGAGTATCCCCCTATTATGTATACGTAATGTTGGGTTACATTTTACTACTCATGTACGTTTATATCAAGTATACATTTGAATCGTAAATCAGATACGTTATTAGGGTTGATGAGAGACCATCAAGGACGGAGAACGGACATCTAGTTAAATAAACTCGGGATTTCACCACTTTTTATTTGCATTTTGATTTTCTGATTTTATAACGGTCACAGTTAGAAACAACTATGAAACAACTGGATTTTACTTAGTTGACATTTAATTGTTGGTTAACATAAAAATAATCATAGAAAAAAAAAATCAATGTTGCATTACATTAAGACTTTATAGCTAGTAAAGTAGAAAAATTAAATTTATTTTATTTTGGTATCATAAAATTAATTAATTAAATTACTTTATTTTTTTTTTAAATTATTTTTTAACCATTCAAATATGTTACATTTCATCGTTTCCAAGAAAGTGTTACAGTTTTATATTTTGAAACTTTTTTCCAAAATAACATCAGCAGAAATGGTGGAGTTGATGGTTGAGGAGTATGCCTAGCGATCGGACTCTGTAGCGGCAAACCTAGAGAAGGTATTTACGGTAAAAATTGGGCCGATGTGTCTAAGATTTGTCTGTAATTTCTCATACAGGTGGGCTTTGTGGTTTTATCAACAAAGGTCAAATCGAAAAAAAATCGAATACACAGGTTTTTCGGGAAAATTTTACCTTGAATTTCCAAAACTATAATTTCAAAAAATTGTTTGTCATCTTGTTCCAAAATGCTATAAAATTTCCATGAAAAATTATAGCGATAAACATTTTTTCATAAAATTAACGACTTTCTAAATGTACCATACGGAAAAAACATATGGGAGCTGTTCCATCAAAATTCCATGCTCCAGTCCCATATTTACGGGAACAAATGGCATAGTGGCTAAATATGGGAGTCATTCCTATAAAGAAATTGTAACAGTTCCCAAATTTTTTATGATACATTCCAACGAAAAAATTGTTATATTATGTTTCTTTGTGTAATCCATAGATATACTAGATCGCTCAATTTGCTGTCTCTAATGGTCCCATTTCAATACAGTTCAGTGAATCAAAACGAGTCAAGTAAGAGCAAGATAACCGTATGAAAATAAATATAGTCCTCTCGTTTAAACCGTGAGCTGTCAAAGGAAAATACACTTTCGGAATGGTGTTGGCGCCTAAAGTTATTTGTTTGCGCCTAAAGTTAGTCTCAAACTTGTGAAATTTGAATTTCGCGGCAAACTAAATTTGAATTTCGCGACCTTATACAGTTCAGTGGATGCGTTCAAGTACGATAAAGAGGGAAATACTTTTGGGACAATTTTTCAGCAGAGCTTTGTATGGTGACAGTTGTTCTATGTTATATAGTTCTGTGGTGTAATCATTCCCAAAAATATGGCACAGACTCCAACATGTGAAATGGGAGAGACTACTGTATATTTTAGACTAGTTACGTTAAAGAATTGAGCAACATTCCCATCTGTAAAGAACTCGATCCTAAAATGAAAGGAATTGTCATCATCCTTGGCGCTACAGCTCTCGAAGAGCCTGGGTCTCCTTAATTGAGGTTTACAACATTTGTAAGGTTTTTACGTTGCAATCCATCAACAGCAGAGGCCGTGATAGAGATTAGATTAGGTTAACGGGTAGTCCAAGACTAAGCCCTTATGCACTTAGACCACGCTGTGGGTCCATTGTGCATTTAGAGTAGGTTGGCTATGCATACTACAGTAGTCTTTTTGATCCGCAGATAAAGTTGGCTAAACGATTTAGTGGAATCTTTCCAATGTCCTGAAAACTAAGGGAACGACTGCCAAGAGTATTTTCCCTACGGTTTTGGAAGTAAGGACAACTACACAAGAAGTGTTCTGCTGTCTCTTCCTCCTCATCACATAAATTGCAAGACGGATCCTCAACTAAGCCAATCTTGTGTAAATGGTAGTTAAGTTTACAGTGACCAGTGAGTACACCTACTAATTGTTGGATAGACTTCTTGCTTAGTCTAATGGTATTGGCGAATTTAACTAGGTCAGGTTTGCAACCAAATTTTTTGGCTTGTAGGCACGTGGCTTCACTCATCCACCTAGTCTTGTGCAGTGTAGTACAATGTCTTCGAATAAGTCCTTTTACCGACGACTTGGATATAGGCAATGCTGGTTCGGGATAAATGCCAAGGCAATCCGAACCTAGTTTGGCAAGTTCGTCAGCTTTCTCATTGCCCAAGATGTCACAGTGACCAGGAACCCATGTCAAAGTAACACTATTATTACTAGATATGAATTCTAGATTTTGAAAGCATTCTTCTACTAGTATAGATTTGATTTCACTAGATTGTAGAGCTTTCAACGCTGCTTGGCTGTCTGAGAAAATAAAGATATCTTTACCTTCAAGTTTGTTGCTGCAAACGTGTTTTGCACAAATCAAAATTGCTGCAATTTCAGCTTGAAATATGGTGATATTTTTACCTAAGGGTATCACATCAGTAAACTCCTCGTTGTTGAGGCTAGGGTTATAGATGCCTGCACCAGCAATGTCGTTTCTGAGAGACCCATCCGTAAACCAACAACTTGCCGTGGATGGTATAAGCTGTTCTGGTCGTTTCCACTCTTGTCTTGTTGGGAACTGAATTTTAAAAGATTTCACAAAGTGAGCTTTGGGAATCTGGTGATCAGAGGGCATTTCAATTTCAGGCACGGCCTTTGTCAGTTCTGTCCAGATAGACATGTGAGTATGGTTCAGAAGTCTCCCAACCCTTTGTTGAGTTACATTGAGTCTGAGCGCAGCAAACATAGCTTGCTCTTTAATGAAGATATCTAAGGGAAGCAGGTTGATGATAATCTCCAGCGCTGCTGTGGGACAGGATCTCATTGCCCCCGTTATGCTGACGCAAGCTATACGTTGTAGCTTATTCAATTCATCTCTCACAGATGAGAGCTTCGTCCTTTGCCACCAGACTACCGCGGCATAGGCTAAAGTTGGCCTGATGATGGCCGTGTAGATCCAAAAAATAATTTTTGGCGATAGTCCCCAAGTGCGTGAGAAAGCTCTCTTACATTGTAAAAAAGCAAAGATAGCGTTATTCACTTTTTTGGTAACATGAGTCCTCCAGTTTAGTTTTTTATCCAGAGTGACTCCCAGGAATTTGACCTCATTATAGAGTACTAAGCGATGACCATTTACAGTAGGCATTGCTAGGTCCTCAATCTTTCTTTTTTTGGTGAAGAGAATTGATTTAATTTTGTCTGGATTAATGTTCAGTCCTTTGGTCGTACACCAGTTTGTGATCAATTGGAGCGCAGTAGCGAGAATTTCACCAAGGACGCTTAAGTACTTGCCCTTAATTGAAATTACAATATCATCTGCGTAACCAATAGCAAATATGCCTTTCGAGTTCAGCTGATATAGTAGGTCGTCTACAACTAAACACCATAGCAGCGGTGATAAAACACCTCCCTGGGGGCAGCCTTTTACAGTAGCAATAGATGCTTCATAATTACCAATTTTCGTTTCGATTTTCCTAGTGTCCAACATGTTATAAATCCACCTAGTAGTGGTTTCATCAACTCCCCTTGTGGTCAGGGCTGATCTGATGGCTTCAAAAGAGGTGTTATCAAAAGCACCTTCAATGTCTATAAGTGTACAAAGATTGAAAGATAAGCGTGTGAATTAGTTAGGGCATCCAACAAAAAAAACCACTTCGAATTTCGAAGTGGTTTTTTTTGTTGGATGCCCTAACTAATTCACACGCTTATCTTTCTAAAACTTAGACCAGATTTAAATTACTTAGCCTTATATGACCATTGTCTAAATTGCTTAAGAACTACATTCATGCTTGATGGTTTTTTTTACCTTGTTAAAACGATCAATAGTAAAGTTAATGGGGCCAAAAGAAATAAAAGAGTGACTATAACCGTTTTCAAGATATTATATTCAAACTTTTTGGTAATTTTAGCGAAATCGAAACTAAGCAAAAAAATGTTTTTTTTTGTGCGGTAGTGTGTGCTAAAAGATAACACGATGATATATAAAATGTCACATTATGCATGTCTGATTTGTTTCAATGAAATTGTTTTCATTTTGTTTCTCTGCGTTATTACATTCATTCTGAAGAAACCGCAAAGCACTCAATTTTATGATCCTTGAGCATTTTGGTTACTTTTAGCACGGCTTAGTGTGCCTAGCCATGACTTGCCCGCCTTTCCAGTTCTCTTTGCTATTCAAAAGGACTTTACCCGGCTCAAAAAACAGGACGAGAAAACAACGAAAGGCGACATCAACAACAAAAATAAGGAAAAAATTAAAATGTGTCATTGCTCCTCTCCTCGCATTCCCCGAATACAAAAGATACTTTATTGCTCGGGACCCAATTCCATTGGGAAATGCTTCGTAACTATTTTAAGTGTTCATGTATGTGTCTTTATATGTTTGTGTATATCTTTAAGGCATTTCCATGATTTTGTGTGGAAGAAAAAGTCGGCCTTCCAGTTAGTAGATTCGGGGAGGTTAAGTCGAAGACCGATACGAAATGCGAGACATTGCGAGATGTTCTTTTCTTTGCGTAATGAAAATAAATCAAGATATGCAAATCCTGACATATGTAAATCGCTTAAAATTTATGGAGTAATGATAAGAGGGTGGAGGATTCCATCGAATATTTCTGATCTTTTCCCTTTTCCACATTTTATATTCTTTTTCCTTACATTTTTCCTCTTATTTTAGCATAATTTATGTAAATAATATTTTTTGACAAATTCTCCGCATATTCAAATGGAGAAAAACAAAATTCCTGTAACAAAACCTGCAAACAGGAGAAACATTGCTGGCACTCGGTAAGTCTTAAGTAAGCGAGAAGTAAAAACTACATTGAAAGATGCTAACAAACAAAAATTCGCAATTGGCATTTTAAATCCGAGATTTTAAGAACTTGTTGTGAAATGTGTTAGCGTTCGCACTAATAAATGTTAAAGTATTTATTTTGAAGCAACACTTTTCTTGTTGTCTATGGTCAATGCGTTCCGACTCAAACGTGTATAAACAGGGTATAATAGTAGATAGTTATCCAGCTGCACCCTTGGATCAAGTCGATAAGGTAACTGTAAGCGTGAATATTCTTCCTCGCAATTCAACAATTTTTTTTTTGTTGAAAATTTAACAAATTGGTTGAAAATTCGACAATTTTTGTTGAAAATTAAACATTTTTTGTCTAAAATTCAACATTTGTTTAATTTTAAGCAAAAGTATGTTGAATATTACGCAAAAGTTGAATTTTTAACATTTTTTAGTTTTTACTATTTTTAATGAAGTAATTTTATGCAGTAAATGAAATAATTTCACGCAGTAAGTATCTACTCACACAAATTTGATGCTAATATACTTTTTGACGATTTTTTTATTTTTGTGGAAAATGTCGCAGAAGTCGTGCACAACGTCCTAAACAATATTGAAGATAATTTCTCTTTACAATCTGATTAAAATGGTATAAGCGAAAAATTGGCAGACAAAATTAAATTGAAAACTGCTTCGCTTGTCTTTTACAACAATTTCCGAAACTCTTTTAGCTCTAAAAAAAATCTGGCACTCTAACGAATTTCCTTTTTAAGCATCCAAATTATGTAAAATTTCTAAAATTTCTTTTTTCGTTCGCGCTGTACTGACTATGAAATTGTTCCAGCTTGACCAATAACAAGTATAAAAAAAGAAATCACAAATATCGGCCTCACTGTAAACTTCTTTAGTGCCCTTTGCATCAATGAAACTTAGTAACCAACTTATGTGCAACTTATGGCGTATTCGAATGCCCTGAAAATTGCTCGATCTCGATTTTAAATCGAATAGGACAAATTTTTGTAATAAAATTGTATTGAATAAAGTAGGCATCCTTCGGCTCCAGAGTTTCGAAATCTGTGATACAGATTCGCCATCAAATTATTAAAATCCCATAATTTCTACGGTTTAAGTAAGCTAACCGCAACTTAATTTTTTAAGAATGGTACGCGCAAACGGGCCTTAATATTTCAAATTCCAGGAATTTTACAACTAAAGACAAATATCTGCCAATTTGAATAAAGTTATTTGCCAAAGATGTCTTATCCGAGTCGCCGATCGATATATGGAACCGTTTAAAGCATAGTATTATTGATCCACTCAGTTATTACGGTATACGGATCTTGATTTTCCAAAAACGGTAAAAAACGCGATTAGAATTCTTGGTCTTTTTAGAATCTTTTTTTCTACACTCTAAACACTTTTACACTTAAGGTAGAAATACACGACGAGAGACTTTGGTCTCTTAGACCAAAAATTTCGCCTCTGCATACAAAGAGACCTGTGTATACACTTCGGAGATCGGAGATTTGTCTCCAAGTATCAAGTTTCTAGGGTCTCTTGGGAGACTTAAGTTTGTTGCCGTGTAGCATAGAAAAATATACTTAAATAGAACTTTTGCTCAGAACTAAATTTTTGAAATATTTCCCCTAAAATGAGGGGAAAGTCGCGCTATCTCTTCTTTGCAGCGCGAGCAAAGGCCTCTCGCTTCGCATTTGAGAGGGAATGAGAAAATATATGTCATGTTTATAAATGTTGAGAACCAATATTGCCAGATATATATTAATGTTTAGTACAAGGAAAAAAATATTTTTGCAATCCGTGAATGAAGTAAATGTTTTCAGACTTTTTATTTATAAATAGTGTTAACATAACGAAATTTAGTAAAACTCTTCAATACACTTTTGTTTGTAACTATTTTTTCCATCCAAACCCCTGTACAAATAGTTTAAAAAACGCTGGTTTTCAGTTAAAATAAAGAGCATTATAGAGAATTTTCAACTTCTCTATAATGCTCTTTGCAAGAGTGGAAAAGAAATATTAACGTTTGGTTATTTTTTGTCCATGATTTGTGTTTTGTTAAGTTGAATAAGAGCGAAAATAAAATGTTTTCTGCTCAAGTCATACTTCATTTAATATTATCCTAACAATGAAATTAGTTTGCAGAAGGGTAATAGGAGTTTAGTTTCAGTTATTTTTTTAGGTACGCCATTTTGAAGGTATAAAAGGAGTACAGTAATCCCCCGCTATACGGACGCTCGTTTTACGGAAATTCGAAGTTACGGACATGACTAATATAGGAACAAATTCACTATACGGATAAAAAAATTCGCTATTACGGACAAAAAAATTTTTTTTTTGAATCACAGAAAAAAATCAAGAAAAAGAAAAAATGTTGTATTTATTGTAAATGTACATACTTAATTTCCCCGAAATTTCTGACACATTTTGTGTATACACAAAAGAGAATTAAAAAACGGCAATAAAAAACTGCAGTGCGGTGTATTTTTAAAAAATCTATTTGCTATTCTTAAGCGAGAACTCCAATTGGGCAGAGGCAGAAGCAGCAGCAGAAGCAGAATCTGCTTTCTGTCCCACAATGAAATTTGAATTCTGACGAAACTAGCAGAAACCTACGTAGAAACAGCTACGTTTTTTTGTCCGCGGCATGATTTGTCCCATAATATTTTGTTGGTTTTAACATATTCAATTGATTTATGCTCCATTTCAAGTAGTATAAATATTTTTTTTCTATAATTATATAGTTTTCTCATTATTCTAGTGGTTAAATAATTATTTTAATATATTATACTAATCTGTTTCGTATTACGGATTTTTTTGGTGCGCATCTATCTATTTTTAATACGATCTTATACTAAAATAGGTTTCTTTTTACGGACATTTCTATTGATTGGAACACATCTATTTATTCCCAGTACAATCTCATACTAAAATAGGTTTCGTTTTACGGATTTTCGATATACGGACAGTTTCCGCAGAACGCATCCCGTCCGTAAAGCGGGGGATTACTGTATAACAAATGTTAGGTTGTATTTTAGAATAGGGTATACAAAAACATCCATAAATTTTAAATTTGGCGCTATTTTTAGTCTAAGTACAAATAAAAGTTATATGGCAATACCATCTATTTGACAGTTCTCGTGTTTATAATTGAAGCCAGTTTTCACGTTTCGGTTTTCATCGAATTTTGTTTAATTTACTGACTTAATTCGCGCAAACTAAATTAATTTCGATGCAAAACTCACCGCTTATTAATGATAAAAACATAAAATAACGTGACATGCTGTGGAAATGTGAAAAAATGTGACTAAATGTGACTTTTCGGACGGTAAAATCTCTTTGGGGATAATCAGAAATCTCTTTGGGGCTATTCAGAAAAAATGCTTCACTCACGGACACTGTAGATGTGCAGATTCTGTCTTCCTGTTATTCTTATTCGAAGGATAAGATACTGAAACATAAACAAATAGTTCAAAACAAAAAATCCGCTTGCCTCTCACCTCAACTTGCCTTGTATGTTCTGGTACAATCGACAAAGGGGGTCGGGTGTAAGAGAAAATGTCAAATAGAAATTTCAGGGATGTGCAAAGTTTTAGTACACGCATGAATTTGCATTTTAGTACAACAAAACAGTTTAAGTGCAATTTTTCCATTGTAATTCAATTTTTTCCGCATTAAGAATCTTTAGTAAAATTCCTTTCACCATAAACATGACTAAAAAACACTTAAACAGTTAAAACCATACTAAAAATTTTTGTTTTGCTCCATACTTTAGAGAAATTTTTAACGTTTAGAATATAGCTGACTAACCCTGATTGCTTGCTTTTAGCACTTTTTTTTATGTTTCCTATCTGATGAATGTGGTAAAGAGAGAAAGTATATAAAATTCCTAAGTTCATCCCGCTTCCTCTTACACTGGTATATGGAAAACCCCTGAAGCGACAGTTCTATTTAAGTATATTTTTCTATGCGTGTAGCTACTAATGAGAGAGTCTCTTTAATGCGTCTCCGGTCTTCAAAACGTTTTGATATCTATCTCTTGGTCTCCGGAGATGAATTTTGACAGTTTTGTGGGAACGAGAATTTGTTTCGTTGTTTTGAATTTAAATGTAAATTTTTATAAAGAAAAAAAGTGTTTGTAAATATTTTATATTTTATATTAGTGATATTGTTGTTATGCTTGGAGACGAGATACCTGCGTCGTGTATGCACTCCAGAGACTTTGCTTTTAGAGACTTTTTAGTAAACGTCTCCGGAGCAGTGTTGTGCCGGTTTTTTACGTAAAGTAATTTACCTAGTTTTTTACGCGTAAAAAACCTAAATTTTAACGTCAAAACGTAAAAAACGTAAAAATCTGTAAAAAACCTAAAACATTGATGATAAAAACTTTAATAAGTAGCCGTTCACTAAATATAGTAATTATTTGTAAATAAATCACCTTAGAACAATAAAAGGCTTAATAGTCTCCAGCCAACACAGAAAAGAATTCAAAAGCATTTCCTCTTGAAAGTGAAAAAGATTTTAAACTCGGAGTTCAAAAACTGTTTATATCCTATCATTACATTACGTCCGCCTACTCATTTTAACGTTAATTAATGTGAATAATGTGGAGAGATTTGCGACATATGGGCTATTTTAACCCTGTGTTGCAGTGTTGTTGTACAACAACACCTTTTCTAATTCAGTTTTTTAATATTATAACATATATTTCATGCACTTATATTGAC
Organism: Chrysopilus asiliformis; assembly: GCA_964034945.1. Classification (NCBI taxonomy): domain Eukaryota; kingdom Metazoa; phylum Arthropoda; class Insecta; order Diptera; family Rhagionidae; genus Chrysopilus; species Chrysopilus asiliformis. Next base: position 71,782,433 of record OZ035962.1, read on the forward strand.
TAAATTCATTTCGTAAGTATCCTAGGACATCAATTGTTATGAAAAAAAAGTAATATGCGCTTTTTTTATAATTACTGCATTTTATAACTAAATAAAGAGCAAAAAAGTAGCTATTTTGCAGATTAAATGTAACTGTGGCAAATTTATTACAGTTAAAAAATCGGTAATTAGCTTTATAAAGGTTTTTGGGGTCGCTAATTACGAATCTGAAGTCAAAACTTCAAAATGGCGGATCCAATATGGCGGTCGAAAAAGATAAATATACGTACTAGTTTTAAGCGTAATCTAATGAATTTTATCTTTTTTGACCGCCATATTGGATCGGCCATTTTGATTTTTGAAGTTTTGACTTCAGATTCGTAATCGGATACCAAAAACCGTGAAAATTAATTCCATAGAAATATGTATGCATGAAAGCGTTAAAGAAACATATTTGAACTAGTTCTTGCAGCAATAAGCGTAATTATAAAGTTTGCATCAAAAAATCGTTTTTAAACACAATGAGACTCATTCCGAAGGCGTAAATTGAAACAAAACTGGAAAAAGGGAAAAGAAATTCTAAAAACTGGAAAAATTCCATTCAAAATAGGTGCGGCACCAAAAAAGGTGCGGCACCAAAAAAAGTGCGGCACCAAAAAAAGGTGCGGCACCAAAAAAGGTGCGGCACCAAAAAAAGGTGCGGCACCAAATAAGGTGCGGCACCAAAATAGGTGCGGCACCAAAAAAGGTGCGGCACCAAATAAAAGGTGCGGCACCAAAAAAGGTGCGGCACCAAAATAGGTGCGGCACCAAAATAGGTGCGGCACCAAAAAAGGTGCGGCACCAAAAAAAGGTGAGGCACCAAAAAAAGGTGCGGCACCAAATAAGGTGCGGCACCAAAATAGGTGCGGCACCAAAAAAGGTGCGGCACCAAATAAAAGGTGCGGCACCAAAAAAGGTGCGGCACCAAAATAGGTGCGGCACCAAAATAGGTGCGGCACCAAAAAAGGTGCGGCACCAAAAAAAGGTGCGGCACCAAAAAAAGTTGCGGCACCAAAAAAAGGTGCGGCACCAAAAAAGGTGCGGCACCAAAAAAGGTGAGGCACCAAAAAAAGGTGCGGCACCAAAAAAAGGTGCGGCACCAAAAAAGGTGCGGCACCAAAAAAAGGTGCGGCACCAAAAAAGGTGCGGCACCAAAAAAGGTGCGGCACCAAAAAAAGGTGCGGCACCAAAAAAAGGTGCGGCACCAAAAAAAGGTGCGGCATCAAAAAAGGTGCGGCACCAAAAAAGGTGCGGCACCAAAAAAAGGTGCGGCACCAAAAAAGGTGCGGCACCAAAAAAAGGTGCGGCACCAAAAAAGGTGCGGCACCAAAAAAAGGTGCGGCACCAAAATAGGTGCGGCACCAAAATAGGTGCGGCACCCAAAATAGGTGCGGCACCAAAAAAAGGTGCGGCACCAAAAAAGGTGCGGCACCAAAAAAGGTGCGGCACCAAAAAAAGGTGCGGCACCAAAAAAGGTGCGGCACCAAACTAGGTGCGGCACCAAAAAAGGTGCGGCACCAAAAAAAGTACGGCACCAAAAAAAGTGCGGCACCAAAAAAAAGTGCGGCACCAAAAAAGGTGCGGCACCAAAAAAAGGTGGGGCACCAAAAAAAGGTGCGGCACCAAAAAAAGGTGCGGCACCAAAAAAGGTGCGGCACCAAAAAAGGTGCGGCACCAAAAAAAGGTGCGGCACCAAAAAAGGTGCGGCACCAAAAAAAGGTGCGGCACCAAAAAAGGTGCGGCACCAAAAAAAGGTGCGGCACCAAAAAAGGTGCGGCACCAAAAAAGGTGCGGCACCAAAATAGGTGCGGCACCAAAAAAGGTGCGGCACCAAAAAAGGTGCGGCTCCAAAAAAGGTGCGGCACCAAAAAAGGTGCGGCACCAAAAAAAGGTGCGGCACCAAAAAAAGGTGCGGCACCAAAAAAAGGTGCGGCACCAAAAAAGGTGCGACAGCAAAAAAGGTGCGGCACCAAAAAAGGTGCGGCACCAAAAAAGGTGCGGCACCAAATAAAAGGTGCGGCACCAAAAAAGGTGCGGCACCAAAAAAGGTGCGACACCAAATAAAAGGTGCGGCACCAAAAAAGGCACCAAAAAAGGTGCGGCACCAAAAAAAGGTGCGGCACCAAAAAAAGGTGCGGCACCAAAAAAAGGTGCGGCACCAAAAAAGGTGCGACACCAAAAAAGGTGCGGCACCAAAAAAAGGTGCGGCACCAAAAAAGGTGCGGCACCAAAAAAAGGTGCGGCACCAAAAAAGGTGCGGCACCAAAAAAGGTGCGGCACCAAAAAAAGGTGCGGCACCAAAAAAAGGTGCGGCACCAAAAAAAGGTGCGGCACCAAAAAAGGTGCGGCACCAAAAAAGGTGCGGCACCAAAAAAGGTGCGGCACCAAAAAAAGGTGCGGCACCAAAAAAGGTGCGGCACCAAAAAAAGGTGCGGCACCAAAAAAGGTGCGGCACCAAAAAAGGTGCGGCACCAAAAAAAGGTGCGGCACCAAAAAAAGGTGCGGCACCAAAAAAAGGTGCGGCACCAAAAAAAGGTGCGGCACCAAAAAAGGTGCGGCACCAAAAAAGGTGCGGCACCAAAAAAGGTGCGGCACCAAAAAAGGTGCGGCACCAAATAAAAGGTGCGGCACCAAAAAAGGTGCGGCACCAAAAAAGGTGCGACACCAAATAAAAGGTGCGGCACCAAAAAAGGCACCAAAAAAGGTGCGGCACCAAAAAAGGTGCGGCACCAAAAAAGGCACCAAAAAAGGTGCGGCACCAAAAAAGGTGCGGCACCAAAAAAAGGTGCGGCACCAAAAAAAGGTGCGGCACCAAAAAAGGTGCGGCACCAAAAAAAGGTGCGGCACCAAAAAAAGGTGCGGCACCAAAAAAAGGTGCGGCACCAAAAAAAGGTGCGGCACCAAAAAAGGTGCGACACCAAAAAAGGTGCGGCACCAAAAAAAGGTGCGGCACCAAAAAAGGTGCGGCACCAAAAAAAGGTGCGGCACCAAAAAAGGTGCGGCACCAAAAAAGGTGCGGCACCAAAAAAGGTGCGGCACCAAAAAAAGGTGCGGCACCAAAAAAGGTGCGGCACCAAACTAGGTGCGGCACCAAAAAAGGTGCGGCACCAAAAAAAGTACGGCACCAAAAAAAGGTGCGGCACCAAAAAAGGTGCGGCACCAAACTAGGTGCGGCACCAAAAAAGGTGCGGCACCAAAAAAAGGTGCGGCACCAAAAAAGGTGCGGCACCAAACTAGGTGCGGCACCAAAAAAGGTGCGGCACCAAAAAAAGTACGGCACCAAAAAAAGTGCGGCACCAAAAAAAGGCACCAAAAAAGGTGCGGCACCAAATAAAAGGTGCGGCACCAAAAAAGGTGCGGCACCAAAAAAGGTGCGGCACCAAAAAAAGGTGCGGCACCAAAAAAAGGTGCGGCACCAAAAAAAGGTGCGGCACCAAAAAAAGGGGCGGCACCAAAAAAGGTGCGGCACCAAAAAAGGTGCGGCACCAAAAAAAGGTGCGGCACCAAAAAAGGTGAGGCACCAAAAAAAGGTGCGGCACCAAATAAGGTGCGGCACCAAAATAGGTGCGGCACCAAAAAAGGTGCGGCACCAAATAAAAGGTGCGGCACCAAAAAAGGTGCGGCACCAAAATAGGTGCGGCACCAAAATAGGTGCGGCACCAAAAAAGGTGCGGCACCAAAAAAAGGTGCGGCACCAAAAAAAGGTGCGGCACCAAAAAAAGGTGCGGCACCAAAAAAGGTGCGGCACCAAAAAAGGTGAGGCACCAAAAAAAGGTGCGGCACCAAAAAAAGGTGCGGCACCAAAAAAAGGTGCGGCACCAAAAAAGGTGCGGCACCAAAAAAAGGTGCGGCACCAAAATAGGTGCGGCACCAAAATAGGTGCGGCACCAAAATAGGTGCGGCACCAAAAAAAGGTGCGGCACCAAAAAAGGTGCGGCACCAAAAAAGGTGCGGCACCAAAAAAAGGTGCGGCACCAAAAAAGGTGCGGCACCAAACTAGGTGCGGCACCAAAAAAGGTGCGGCACCAAAAAAAGGTGCGGCACCAAAAAAGGTGCGGCACCAAAAAAAGGTGCGGCACCAAAAAAGGTGCGGCACCAAAAAAGGTGCGGCACCAAAAAAGGTGCGGCACCAAAAAAAGGTGCGGCACCAAAAAAGGTGCGGCACCAAAAAAAGGTGCGGCACCAAAAAAGGTGCGGCACCAAAAAAAGGTGCGGCACCAAAATAGGTGCGGCACCAAAATAGGTGCGGCACCAAAATAGGTGCGGCACCAAAAAAAGGTGCGGCACCAAAAAAGGTGCGGCACCAAAAAAGGTGCGGCACCAAAAAAAGGTGCGGCACCAAAAAAGGTGCGGCACCAAACTAGGTGCGGCACCAAAAAAGGTGCGGCACCAAAAAAAGTACGGCACCAAAAAAAGTGCGGCACCAAAAAAAGGTGCGGCACCAAAAAAAGGTGCGGCACCAAAAAAAGGTGCGGCACCAAAAAAAGGTGCGGCACCAAAAAAAGGTGCGGCACCAAAAAAGGTGCGGCACCAAATAAAAGGTGCGGCACCAAAAAAGGTGCGGCACCAAAAAAGGTGCGGCACCAAAAAAAGGTGCGGCACCAAAAAAGGTGCGGCACCAAAAAAAGGTGCGGCACCAAAAAAGGTGCGGCACCAAAAAAGGTGCGGCACCAAAATAGGTGCGGCACCAAAAAAGGTGCGGCACCAAAAAAGGTGCGGCTCCAAAAAAGGTGCGGCACCAAAAAAGGTGCGGCACCAAAAAAAGGTGCGGCACCAAAAAAAGGTGCGGCACCAAAAAAAGGTGCGGCACCAAAAAAGGTGCGACAGCAAAAAAGGTGCGGCACCAAAAAAGGTGCGGCACCAAAAAAGGTGCGGCACCAAATAAAAGGTGCGGCACCAAAAAAGGTGCGGCACCAAAAAAGGTGCGACACCAAATAAAAGGTGCGGCACCAAAAAAGGCACCAAAAAAGGTGCGGCACCAAAAAAAGGTGCGGCACCAAAAAAAGGTGCGGCACCAAAAAAAGGTGCGGCACCAAAAAAGGTGCGACACCAAAAAAGGTGCGGCACCAAAAAAAGGTGCGGCACCAAAAAAGGTGCGGCACCAAAAAAAGGTGCGGCACCAAAAAAGGTGCGGCACCAAAAAAGGTGCGGCACCAAAAAAAGGTGCGGCACCAAAAAAAGGTGCGGCACCAAAAAAAGGTGCGGCACCAAAAAAGGTGCGGCACCAAAAAAGGTGCGGCACCAAAAAAGGTGCGGCACCAAAAAAAGGTGCGGCACCAAAAAAGGTGCGGCACCAAAAAAAGGTGCGGCACCAAAAAAGGTGCGGCACCAAAAAAGGTGCGGCACCAAAAAAAGGTGCGGCACCAAAAAAAGGTGCGGCACCAAAAAAAGGTGCGGCACCAAAAAAAGGTGCGGCACCAAAAAAGGTGCGGCACCAAAAAAGGTGCGGCACCAAAAAAGGTGCGGCACCAAAAAAGGTGCGGCACCAAATAAAAGGTGCGGCACCAAAAAAGGTGCGGCACCAAAAAAGGTGCGACACCAAATAAAAGGTGCGGCACCAAAAAAGGCACCAAAAAAGGTGCGGCACCAAAAAAGGTGCGGCACCAAAAAAGGTGCGGCACCAAAAAAGGCACCAAAAAAGGTGCGGCACCAAAAAAGGTGCGGCACCAAAAAAAGGTGCGGCACCAAAAAAAGGTGCGGCACCAAAAAAGGTGCGGCACCAAAAAAAGGTGCGGCACCAAAAAAAGGTGCGGCACCAAAAAAAGGTGCGGCACCAAAAAAAGGTGCGGCACCAAAAAAGGTGCGACACCAAAAAAGGTGCGGCACCAAAAAAAGGTGCGGCACCAAAAAAGGTGCGGCACCAAAAAAAGGTGCGGCACCAAAAAAGGTGCGGCACCAAAAAAGGTGCGGCACCAAAAAAGGTGCGGCACCAAAAAAAGGTGCGGCACCAAAAAAGGTGCGGCACCAAACTAGGTGCGGCACCAAAAAAGGTGCGGCACCAAAAAAAGTACGGCACCAAAAAAAGGTGCGGCACCAAAAAAGGTGCGGCACCAAACTAGGTGCGGCACCAAAAAAGGTGCGGCACCAAAAAAAGGTGCGGCACCAAAAAAGGTGCGGCACCAAACTAGGTGCGGCACCAAAAAAGGTGCGGCACCAAAAAAAGTACGGCACCAAAAAAAGTGCGGCACCAAAAAAAGGCACCAAAAAAGGTGCGGCACCAAATAAAAGGTGCGGCACCAAAAAAGGTGCGGCACCAAAAAAGGTGCGGCACCAAAAAAAGGTGCGGCACCAAAAAAAGGTGCGGCACCAAAAAAAGGTGCGGCACCAAAAAAAGGGGCGGCACCAAAAAAGGTGCGGCACCAAAAAAGGTGCGGCACCAAAAAAAGGTGCGGCACCAAAAAAGGTGAGGCACCAAAAAAAGGTGCGGCACCAAATAAGGTGCGGCACCAAAATAGGTGCGGCACCAAAAAAGGTGCGGCACCAAATAAAAGGTGCGGCACCAAAAAAGGTGCGGCACCAAAATAGGTGCGGCACCAAAATAGGTGCGGCACCAAAAAAGGTGCGGCACCAAAAAAAGGTGCGGCACCAAAAAAAGGTGCGGCACCAAAAAAAGGTGCGGCACCAAAAAAGGTGCGGCACCAAAAAAGGTGAGGCACCAAAAAAAGGTGCGGCACCAAAAAAAGGTGCGGCACCAAAAAAAGGTGCGGCACCAAAAAAGGTGCGGCACCAAAAAAAGGTGCGGCACCAAAATAGGTGCGGCACCAAAATAGGTGCGGCACCAAAAAAAGGTGCGGCACCAAAAAAGGTGCGGCACCAAAAAAGGTGCGGCACCAAAAAAAGGTGCGGCACCAAAAAAGGTGCGGCACCAAACTAGGTGCGGCACCAAAAAAGGTGCGGCACCAAAAAAAGGTGCGGCACCAAAAAAGGTGCGGCACCAAAAAAAGGTGCGGCACCAAAAAAGGTGCGGCACCAAAAAAGGTGCGGCACCAAAAAAGGTGCGGCACCAAAAAAAAATGCGGCACCAAAAAAGGTGCGGCACCAAAAAAAGGTGCGGCACCAAAAAAGGTGCGGCACCAAAAAAAGGTGCGGCACCAAAATAGGTGCGGCACCAAAATAGGTGCGGCACCAAAATAGGTGCGGCACCAAAATAGGTGCGGCACCAAAAAAAGGTGCGGCACCAAAAAAGGTGCGGCACCAAAAAAGGTGCGGCACCAAAAAAAGGTGCGGCACCAAAAAAGGTGCGGCACCAAACTAGGTGCGGCACCAAAAAAGGTGCGGCACCAAAAAAAGTACGGCACCAAAAAAAGTGCGGCACCAAAAAAAGGTGCGGCACCAAAAAAAGGTGCGGCACCAAAAAAAGGTGCGGCACCAAAAAAAGGTGCGGCACCAAAAAAAGGTGCGGCACCAAAAAAGGTGCGGCACCAAATAAAAGGTGCGGCACCAAAAAAGGTGCGGCACCAAAAAAGGTGCGGCACCAAAAAAAGGTGCGGCACCAAAAAAAGGTGCGGCACCAAAAAAAGGTGCGGCACCAAAAAAGGTGCGGCACCAAAAAAGGTGCGGCACCAAAAAAAGGTGCGGCACCAAAAAAGGTGAGGCACCAAAAAAAGGTGCGGCACCAAAAAAGGTGAGGCACCAAAAAAAGGTGCGGCACCAAATAAGGTGCGGCACCAAAAAAGGTGCGGCACCAAAAAAGGTGCGGCACCAAAATAGGTGCGGCACCAAAATAGGTGCGGCACCAAAAAAGGTGCGGCACCAAAATAGGTGCGGCACCAAAATAGGTGCGGCACCAAAATAGGTGCGGCACCAAAAAAGGTGCGGCACCAAAAAAAGGTGCGGCACCAAAAAAGGTGCGGCACCAAAAAAAAAAGGTGCGGCACCAAAATAGGTGCGGCACCAAAAAAGGTGCGGCACCAAAAAAGGTGCGGCACCAAATAAAAGGTGCGGCACCAAAAAAAAAAAAAAGGTGCGGCACCAAAATAGGTGCGGCACCAAAAAAGGTGCGGCACCAAAAAAAAAAGGTGCGGCACCAAAATAGGTGCGGCACCAAAAAAGGTGCGGCACCAAAAAAGGTGCGGCACCAAAAAAAAGGTGCGGCACCAAAAAAGGTGCGGCACCAAAAAAAGGTGCGGCACCAAAATAGGTGCGGCACCAAAATAGGTGCGGCACCAAAATAGGGCACCAAAAAAGGTGCGGCACCAAAAAAAAAAAAAAGTGCGGCACCAAAAAAGGTGCGGCACCAAATAAAAGGTGCGGCACCAAAAAAGGTGCGGCACCAAAAAAAGGTGCGGCACCAAAATAGGTGCGGCACCAAAATAGGTTCGGCACCAAAAAAAGGTGCGGCACCAAAAAAGGTGCGGCACCAAAAAAATGTGCGGCACCAAAAAAGGTGCGGCACCAAATAAAAGGTGCGGCACCAAAAAAGGTGCGGCACCAAAAAAGGTGCGGCACCAAATAAAAGGAGCGGCACCAAAAAAGGTGCGGCACCAAAAAAAGGTGCGGCACCAAAAAAAGGTGCGGCACCAAAATAGGTGCGGCACCAAAAAAGGTGTGGCACCAAATAAAAGGTGCGGCACCAAAAAAGGTGCGGCACCAAAAAAAGGTGCGGCACCAAAATAGGTGCGGCACCAAAATAGGTGCGGCACCAAAAAAGGTGCGGCACCAAAAAAAGGTGCGGCACCAAAATAGGTGCGGCACCAAAATAGGTGCGGCACCAAAATAGGTTCGGCACCAAAATAGGTGCGGCACCAAAAAAGGTGCGGCACCAAAAAAAGGTGCGGCACCAAAAAAAGGTGCGGCACCAAAATAGGTGCGGCACCAAAAAAGGTGCGGCACCAAAAAAGGTGCGGCACCAAATAAAAGGTGCGGCACCAAAAAAGGTGCGGCACCAAAAAAAGGTGCGGCACCAAAAAAAGGTGCGGCACCAAAATAGGTGCGGCACCAAAAAAGGTGCGGCACCAAAAAAAGGTGCGGCACCAAAAAAAGGTGCGGCACCAAAAAAGGTGCGGCACCAAATAAAAGGTGCGGCACCAAAATAGGTGCGGCACCAAAATAGGTGCGGCACCAAAATAGGTTCGGCACCAAAATAGGTGCGGCACCAAAAAAGGTGCGGCACCAAAAAAAGGTGCGGCACCAAAAAAAGGTGCGGCACCAAAAAAGGTGCGGCACCAAAATAGGTGCGGCACCAAAATAGGTGCGGCACCAAAAAAGGTGCGGCACCAAAAAAAGGTGCGGCACCAAAAAAGGTGCGGCACCAAAAAAAAAAAAGGTGCGGCACCAAAATAGGTGCGGCACCAAAAAAGATGCGGCACCAAAAAAGGTGCGGCACCAAATAAAAGGTGCGGCACCAAAAAAGGTGCGGCACCAAAAAAAGGTGCGGCACCAAAATAGGTGCGGCACCAAAATAGGTGCGGCACCAAAAAAGGTGCGGCACCAAATAAAAGGTGCGGCACCAAAAAAGGTGCGGCACCAAAAAAAGGTGCGGCACCAAAATAGGTGCGGCACCAAAATAGGTGCGGCACCAAAAAAGGTGCGGCACCAAAAAAGGTGCGGCACCAAATAAAAGGTGCGGCACCAAAAAAAAAAAAAAGGTGCGGCACCAAAATAGGTGCGGCACCAAAAAAGGTGCGGCACCAAAAAAAAAAGGTGCGGCACCAAAAAAAGGTGCGGCACCAAAATAGGTGCGGCACCAAAATAGGTGCGGCACCAAAATAGGGCACCAAAAAAGGTGCGGCACCAAAAAAAGGTGCGGCACCAAAATAGGTGCGGCACCAAAATAGGTTCGGCACCAAAAAAAGGTGCGGCACCAAAAAAGGTGCGGCACCAAAAAAATGTGCGGCACCAAAAAAGGTGCGGCACCAAATAAAAGGTGCGGCACCAAAAAAGGTGCGGCACCAAAAAAGGTGCGGCACCAAATAAAAGGAGCGGCACCAAAAAAGGTGCGGCACCAAAAAAAGGTGCGGCACCAAAAAAAGGTGCGGCACCAAAATAGGTGCGGCACCAAAAAAGGTGCGGCACCAAATAAAAGGTGCGGCACCAAAAAAGGTGCGGCACCAAAAAAAGGTGCGGCACCAAAATAGGTGCGGCACCAAAATAGGTGCGGCACCAAAATAGGTTCGGCACCAAAATAGGTGCGGCACCAAAAAAGGTGCGGCACCAAAAAAAGGTGCGGCACCAAAAAAAGGTGCGGCACCAAAATAGGTGCGGCACCAAAAAAGGTGCGGCACCAAAAAAGGTGCGGCACCAAATAAAAGGTGCGGCACCAAAAAAGGTGCGGCACCAAAAAAAGGTGCGGCACCAAAAAAAGGTGCGGCACCAAAATAGGTGCGGCACCAAAAAAGGTGCGGCACCAAAAAAAGGTGCGGCACCAAAAAAAGGTGCGGCACCAAAAAAGGTGCGGCACCAAATAAAAGGTGCGGCACCAAAATAGGTTCGGCACCAAAATAGGTGCGGCACCAAAAAAGGTGCGGCACCAAAAAAAGGTGCGGCACCAAAAAAAGGTGCGGCACCAAAAAAGGTGCGGCACCAAAATAGGTGCGGCACCAAAATAGGTGCGGCACCAAAAAAGGTGCGGCACCAAAAAAAGGTGCGGCACCAAAAAAGGTGCGGCACCAAAAAAAAAAAGGTGCGGCACCAAAATAGGTGCGGCACCAAAAAAGATGCGGCACCAAAAAAGGTGCGGCACCAAATAAAAGGTGCGGCACCAAAAAAGGTGCGGCACCAAAAAAAGGTGCGGCACCAAAATAGGTGCGGCACCAAAATAGGTGCGGCACCAAAAAAGGTGCGGCACCAAATAAAAGGTGCGGCACCAAAAAAGGTGCGGCACCAAAAAAAGGTGCGGCACCAAAATAGGTGCGGCACCAAAATAGGTTCGGCACCAAAAAAAGGTGCGGCACCAAAAAAGGTGCGGCACCAAAAAAAAGGTGCGGCACCAAAAAAGGTGCGGCACCAAATAAAAGGTGCGGCACCAAAAAAGGTGCGGCACCAAATAAAAGGAGCGGCACCAAAATAGGTGCGGCACCAAAATAGGTGCGGCACCAAAAAAAGGTGCGGCACCAAAAAAGGTGCGGCACCAAATAAAAGGTGCGGCACCAAAAAAAGGTGCGGCACCAAAAAAAGGTGCGGCACCAAAAAAGGTGCGGCACCAAACTAGGTGCGGCACCAAAAAAGGTGCGGCACCAAAAAAAAGTACGGCACCAAAAAAAGTGCGGCACCAAAAAAAGGTGCGGCACCAAAAAAGGTGCGGCACCAAAAAAGGTGTGGCACCAAAAAAAGGTGCGGCACCAAAAAAGGTGCGGCACCAAAAAAGGTGCGGCACCAAAAAAATGTGCGGCACCAAAAAAAGGTGCGGCACCAAAAAAAGGTGCGGCACCAAAAAAGGTGCGGCACCAAATAAAAGGTGCGGCACCAAAAAAGGTGCGGCACCAAAATAGGTGCGGCACCAAAATAGGTTCGGTGCGGCACCAAAAAAAGGTGCGGCACCAAAAAAGGTGCGGCACCAAAAAAGGTGCGGCACCAAAAAAAGGTGCGGCACCAAAATAGGTGCGGCACCAAAATAGGTTCGGCACCAAAATAGGTGCGGCACCAAAAAAGGTGCGGCACCAAAATAGGTGCGGCACCAAAATAGGTGCGGCACCAAAATAGGTGCGGCACCAAAAAAGTAGCGGCACCAAAAAAAGGTGCGGCACCAAAAAAAGGTGCGGCACCAAAAAAAGGTGCGGCACCAAAAAAGGTGCGGCACCAAAAAAGGTGCGGCACCAAAAAAAGGTGCGGCACCAAAAAAGGTGCGGCACCAAAAAAGGTGCGGCACCAAACTAGGTGCGGCACCAAAAAAGGTGCGGCACCAAAAAAAGTAAAGGTGCCAAAATAGGTGCGGCACCAAAATAGGTGCGGCACCAAAAGAGGTGCGGCACCAAAAAAAGGTGCGGCACCAAAATAGGTGCGGCACCAAAAAAGGTGAGGCACCAAAAAAAGGTGCGGCACCAAAAAAAGGTGCGGCACCAAAAAAGGTGCGGCACCAAAAAAGGTGCGGCACCAAAATAGGTGCGGCACCAAAAAAGGTGCGGCACCAAAAAAAGGTGCGGCACCAAAAAAAGGTGCGGCACCAAAAAAGGTGCGGCACCAAAAAAGGTGCGGCACCAAATAAAAGGTGCGGCACCAAATAAAAGGTGCGGCACCAAAAAAGGTGTGGCACCAAAAAAAGGTGCGGCACCAAAAAAGGTGCGGCACCGAAAAAGGTGCGGCACCAAAAAAAGGTGCGGCACCAAAAAAAGGTGCGGCACCAAAATAGGTGCGGCACCAAAATAGGTTCGGTGCGGCACCAAAAAAAGGTGCGGCACCAAAAAAGGTGCGGCACCAAAAAAGGTGCGGCACCAAAAAAAGGTGCGGCACCAAAATAGGTGCGGCACCAAAATAGGTTCGGCACCAAAATAGGTGCGGCACCAAAAAAGGTGCGGCACCAAAAAAAGGTGCGGCACCAAAAAAAGGTGCGGCACCAAATAAAAGGTGCGGCACCAAATAAAAGGTGCACCAAAATAGGTGCGGCACCAAAATAGGTTCGGCACCAAAATAGGTGCGGCACCAAAAAAGGTGCGGCACCAAAAAAAGGTGCGGCACCAAAAAAAGGTGCGGCACCAAAAAAGGTGCGGCACCAAAAAAAGGTGCGGCACCAAAAAAAGGTGCGGCACCAAAATAGGTGCGGCACCAAAATAGGTGCGGCACCAAAAAAGGTGCGGCACCAAAAAAAGGTGCGGCACCAAAAAAGGTGCGGCACCAAAATAGGTGCGGCACCAAAAAAAGGTGCGGCACCAAAAAAGGTGCGGCACCAAAAAAAGGTGCGGCACCAAAAAAGGTGCGGCACCAAAAAAGGTGCTGCACCAAAAAAAGGTGCGGCACCAAAAAAGGTGCGGCACCAAAAAAAGGTGCGGCACCAAAAAAAAGGTGCGGCACCAAAAAAAGGTGCGGCACCAAAAAAAGGTGCGGCACCAAAAAAAGGTGCGGCACCAAAAAAAGGTGCGGCACCAAAAAAGGTGCGGCACCAAAAACGGTGCGGCACCAAAAAAAGGTGCGGCACCAAAAAAGGTGCGGCACCAAAAAAGGTGCGGCACCAAAAAAGGTGCGGCACCAAAAAAAGGTGCGGCACCAAAAAAAGGTGCGGCACCAAAAAAAGGTGCGGCACCAAAATAGGTGCGGCACCAAAATAGGTGCGGCACCAAAAAAGGTGCGGCACCAAAAAAGGTGCGGCACCAAAAAAAGGTGCGGCACCAAAAAAGGTGCGGCACCAAAAAAGGTGCTACACCAAAAAAAGGTGCGGCACCAAAAAAGGTGCGGCACCAAAAAAAGGTGCGGCACCAAAAAAGGTGCGGCACCAAAAAAAGGTGCGGCACCAAAAAAAGGTGCGGCACCAAAAAAGGTGCGGCACCAAAAAAGGTGCTGCACCAAAAAAAGGTGCGGCACCAAAAAAGGTGCGGCACCAAAAAAAGGTGCGGCACCAAAAAAAAGGTGCGGCACCAAAAAAAGGTGCGGCACCAAAAAAAGGTGCGGCACCAAAAAAAGGTGCGGCACCAAAAAAAGGTGCGGCACCAAAAAAGGTGCGGCACCAAAAACGGTGCGGCACCAAAAAAAGGTGCGGCACCAAAAAAGGTGCGGCACCAAAAAAGGTGCGGCACCAAAAAAGGTGCGGCACCAAAAAAAGGTGCGGCACCAAAAAAAGGTGCGGCACCAAAAAAAGGTGCGGCACCAAAATAGGTGCGGCACCAAAATAGGTGCGGCACCAAAAAAGGTGCGGCACCAAAAAAGGTGCGGCACCAAAAAAAGGTGCGGCACCAAAAAAGGTGCGGCACCAAAAAAGGTGCTACACCAAAAAAAGGTGCGGCACCAAAAAAGGTGCGGCACCAAAAAAAGGTGCGGCACCAAAAAAGGTGCGGCACCAAAAAAAGGTGCGGCACCAAAAAAAGGTGCGGCACCAAAAAAAGGTGCGGCACCAAAAAAAGCTGCGGCACCAAAAAAGGTGCGGCACCAAAAAAAGGTGCGGCACCAAAAAAGGTGCGGCACCAAAAAAAGGTGCGGCACCAAAAAAAGGTGCGGCACCAAAATAGGTGCGGCACCAAAATAGGTGCGGCACCAAAAAAGGTGCGGCACCAAAAAAAGGTGCGGCACCAAAAAAAGGTGCGGCACCAAAAAAAGGTGCGGCACCAAAAAAAGGTGCGGCACCAAAAAAGGTGCGGCACCAAAAAAAGGTGCGGCACCAAAATATGGCGGTCGAAAAAGATAAAATTACGTACTAGTTTTCAGCGTAATCTAATGAATTTTATCTTTTTTGACCGCCATATTGGATCCGCCATTTTGATTTTTGAAGTTTTGACTTCAGATTCGTAATCAGCGACCCCAAAAACCCTCGGATACCAAAAACCGTGAAAATTAATTCCATAGAAAAATGTATGCATGAAAGGGTTAAAGAAACATATTTGGACTAGTTCTTGCAGCAATAAGCGTAATTTTAAAGTTTGCATCAAAAAATCGTTTTTAAACACAAGGAGACTCATTCCGGAAGCGTAAATTGAAACAAAACTGGAAAAAGGGAAAAGAAATTCTAAAAACTGGAAAAATTCCGTTCAAACAACTGTTCTAATTTGAGTTAATAGACTGTCCTACTTAGTAGTACAGTCTATTAAGTGCTGATGTCCACTCTCTATATTATAAGATCTCAAATAAAATGCTGAGAAAAACTTTAAAACAGACTGTCATACTTTGTAGGAACTGCGATGTCCCATTTTTTAGGTTTTTTTTACTATTTTTTACGTTTTTTACGGTTTTTTACGTTTTTTTACGTTTTTTACCAGTTTTTTACGTTTTTTACGTGAAAAATGTAAAAAACTGTTTTTTACGCCGTTTTGCCCAACACTGCTCCGGAGATCTATTTTTGGATCTCCAGACTTAACTGTCTGTGATCGTGTATACACTTTGGAGATTTTTGCCTTTTGTACCCTGGAGACCAGAGACCAAAGTCTCTCGCCGTGTATTTCTACCTCAAGAGTTTGAAATTTGTGAAAGATGAGAAAGTTTCAGTGGTGTTATATTCAGCCCTATTCCCGTAACCGGCGGGACGTGTACGCCGCGGGATTTGGCGTTTCCCGCAGAAATTTTTTTATACATTCAATGAATTTTAACTAAATATAAGTTTTGAAGGTCAGGAAAAACTAACTAGAATCTTGATTTCTCTTGCGTCATACGGCAGTTGTTTTAAAACGTTTTGCTTTATTCGAAAGGGACTCATAACTGGTAATGTACGTCATCACCGCTGGACTTAGCAAGACCCCGCTTCGGATTGGTCATCTTGCGTTGCTTCTAATGCAGATGAAAATACGGCACTAAACCTTGAACAACTCTTGTAATGCATTTGTCAGTCGATTTTGCCAGTATTTT
Source organism: Chrysopilus asiliformis (assembly GCA_964034945.1). NCBI lineage: Eukaryota > Metazoa > Arthropoda > Insecta > Diptera > Rhagionidae > Chrysopilus > Chrysopilus asiliformis. The sequence goes on from OZ035962.1 coordinate 71,797,874, forward strand.
ACAGAAGTAATTTCGGATGTAAAGTAATATCCAAAATCAAAGCTTTTTTTTTGATGTACAATACGGATTATAATTTACATTACAAAAATTAGAAAGTCGTGTTTAGATATTGTCATATTACACAAACGCTTGTGTTATCCCGTTTTATTGTGAAGACGACTTTCTTATCGGAAAATTAATTCTAATATTTTCAAAACAAATCGCTTCAAAACTTAAAACCACCAGGTGGCATTTTACTCAGTTGGTTAAAAAGAAAAGTGCATGCTTTTTAATTTAATTTCTGCAAACTTAAAATTAATGAAAGCAGCGAATGAACAGATTTTTACCATTCGAAAATTTTCTTTCGTTTAAAGCGATATAATTGAAAAATTGTACCTAAAAAAGAATACTCGGATGTTGTCCAGTTAGGGATCGTTCAAGAAAATTCTTCTTTTCTTTAAAATTTGACTCGAGGTAGAATAAAAGCACAAAAATTCTGCCCAAAGAAAAATTTTGTAAGGAATTTATTCATATTTCAGTTACTTCCGATTTTCCTTTTTTATTTTAATTCGGGGTATTTAAAGGAGTTGGAAAAAAATATAATTTTTCAACTGACGCAGAAAGGTATTTTTTTTTCCTTTCTTCTTGTAATTTATTCATGACGTTATTAAAAAAATGATTGGAAAGTGTTGGAGAACGACTTTAAATGACAATAATTAAAAATTTGCAAAGCCATAGAAAAGTGCTTTAGGGTCGAGAATATCTTTGCGCAAAGTTTGCAATTAAATTGATTTTGAGTTGTTTAAAAGTTGTTTTAAAGTTAAAATTGGATCTAAAATTAGGGCCACAAACACAAATTAGGAAATCAAATAATATTAAAATTAAAATTTGGTAATAAATTAAATCGAGAGAAAATAATGTTAAATTTATTTAAATAAGGTTGTCTTTTTGTTTTGTTTCATACACGACAATTTCGTGTCTGCAGGGGAGAGATATCGGAAACTAAATAAGAACATGAATAAATCAAAAACATGTCAAATAAATTTAGATGTTATTTCAGAAATTCCTCTGGCTTTAGTAATTCCAAAAAAAAAACCCTATATTTTTATTGTGGATGAGATTTTAAAAAAAATCAGTTGTGATCAACACAAAACTTTCCTCTCCAATATTTAGTTTCGGAAAACAGCAGGTAAAAAAATATTTATTCAAATATCTTGAGAATCGTTAAGGATACATAAAAACCTTTAAGAGGAAATATTTAGGAAATTTTATTTCCTTTGAATTTGGTTATATGGATTTTTTCAAATTAGAAATTTGTTTGCAAGCATAGTTTCCAAGAAGTTTTCAAAAAACTTAATTTTTTTGAAATATGTCGAGAACTGTTAGAAATATACAGTTAAAACAAAAAAAAAAGCTTGATGAAAATCAGTATTAGAAATAAAAGCAAAATATATATTTATTCTATTTTTTATGCTTTTATCTCGCTTTTATTTCTGATACACAATACTATAAAAAATATATTTGGTTAGTATGATCAAAAACCATCACGCCTTTGAGATATTGATGTCTTTGAGATATTTTTATAAATCTCATAAATCACATCCAGCAAATATAAACAACCCCCAGGTGAGATTTTTCCGGAAAATTTGAGAAATAAGATAATCACGTTATACTTACAGCACCTTCCGTTATCCTTACAGACTTCTTAATGCCAGAATCGGATTCATTGAATCCAAAAACTCCAAGATGAGATTTTATTCCGGAGAATTTGAGAAAAAGGATAATCACGTTACCCTTTTAGGATCTTCCGTTATCCTTTCAGACTACATAATGCCAGAATCGGACTCAGCGACCATAAAATCCCTCAGATGACAGAATTCTTAATGCCAGAATCGGATTCAGCGACCCCAAAAATCCCCAGAGGAGATTTTTTCCGGGAAATTTGAGGAAAAGGATCATGACGCTATCCTTACAGGATCTTTCATTTAATTTTTCTTAAGCCGGTTCTTTTTTTTATTTAATTTTTGTTTAAATAATATTCAACCTCTTGCAATATATAGTAAACCAAAAATCATATTCCAAAAATGGTTGCATAAAAAAAATCTTTTATAATTTTTTCATACAACATAGTTGCAATTAGTCCGGGAATAATGAATTCGGTTAAAAAAATTTTGTACACTTGTCGTGTTCTTGTACTGGAATTTACGAGTATGTCCTGATTTGTAGGGGACCATCTTGAGGAATTAAGCACTAATTGTATCACATAGCATTAAAAATGCTATACTAGAAAAGCAGGAAAAAATTTATGAAGTGAAAACGAGAAATACTTTCGCAGGGCTTAAGTTATCCAAATAGCAACATACCATTTCAGTTTTTTATGTGTATATTTTTTTTTGTCTTTTTATTTTTCTCATTCATTTCTTGGTTTATTTATTTCTGTCTTTGCTTTTTTTGGGGGGTATAAGCTGTTACATACAGGACTTATTTTGTCGTCGTTTGAGTTGCGGGTCATGTCCTGAATTACTAGTACATATATAGCCTTAGTTATAGTAGATTGCAAAGTTCGGTCGTACGGACGGAATTCCTTGTACATTTTTGTCAACATTTGTTCCGTATGTGCTTACGCCATTCCAGAGCTAAAGTGGGATAATAAACAATGCATATATTTTAGAATGACAGTGTTGTATTACGTGTCAAGTGGAGTTTTTGAAGCTGTTGAGCTTTCTATTTTCTAACCACCAAAGCAATTTACATCTTTTACAAATGTTTCATTTTTTACCCTTACAATTCATCATTTTTTCATTTATACTCTTTCATCTGTGGTAAAAACTGTGATATCAAAAGTAGAATTCCTTAATTTTTTCGTGATTTAACAACAAAATGGAAGTTTAACAGTGTTCTCGCAATATAGTGAACTGAAAAAATACAAAGCACTTCATTATATTGAAGAAAGCTGGCTAGAACTACCATTTTTCTCTTTTTCAGAATCACAAGAAACATAAAAAGTGAATGTGTTAAAAAAAGCTTCTTACGTGAAAAAAAAACACAGACCGACAAAAGCAGATTTTTTTTGGTGCACAAGATCTTATCTGGGTAATTTGGAATTTTTGAATCTGAATCCGGCAATATTTTGGCGGTGTCAGCTCTATTTTTTAATGTAGGATCTTCAGGACAGCTAATATGTTGCAGCTGCCTGCAAATACTGAAAGTCACGGCATAGAGACAACCAAGGTATGCCGTAAACTTTTGATAGTCAGGTGTGACGTCATTTGTGCCGACTTTTTTTAATTAATTTTTATGTTTATTGATCACTATTTAATGCAATCAGTCCACTAATTTACAAATATCTTATTTAAATCGCACAAAAACTGAAATAACCATCCACAAAACGAAATTCCTTCTGAACTTGACGAACTAATCGGCACAAGGGACGTAGCAACGAAATGTCAGATTTGAGTTTACGGCATACCTTGGTTGTCTCTATGCCGTGACTGAAAGTGTCATTTAAATATTTTCCTACACGGAGAAAAAAAATATGATTCCGCAAATCATAAAATACAGCCAGTATAATTATGTTTGGAGGATTCTTATAACAATTATGGTTGGCTGAAATTTCACCTCGGGGATATTTTTTCCTTTACAATGATGACTGCCGACACTGTTATTCCAATTATACTCAATATTATGCTCAAAGCTGGCAGGAGAAATCATGATATTTTGATTACAACATGTTTAGCTGTACAACAATAATTTCAAATTCATCAAACATATTTTGTTTGGGGCAACCAAAATATGTTTGGATTCCCAAATTTGTTTGTCGTTTGTCCAATCATAATATGTTTGGGGCGTACAAAATAATGTTGGCGAATAATTATAATCCTATATTATAATACGAGGAATGTTTGCACAAAGATCTCGAAAATCCGCTTGGGGGCTAGGGATTTTCGGGGACAAAAAACCGATCTAGATAGGTCTCACCTCTGAGAAAATTCCCCTCGATACCCCTCGCCTGTTATCTTCGAATTGGGTGGTCCGATCTTAATGAAACTTTACAGTATTACTAAGCGGACTAAGGGCTTTCGATTTTTCCACTACAAACCTGACTTTTCCCTCCCCTCGATAACCCTCACCTTGGGTCTCAAAACAACGTTTCAAAAATCGGTGACAGCGATTACTCAATAACCACTTAACCGATTTCTATGAAATTTTGTTATCGCGCGTTAGTTTTAGTTCTAGCTTTCTATGTCGGGAATTAAAAAACTCTGTAAAGATAATGTGAATTTAGTTTTTCCCCAAAAATCAGCAAAATTAGGATTTTGAGGTCGCCGAGCATGGCTCGGTCTTCCTGGTACCAATGATTAATCTAAACAAATATTACTTATATTAGTCATAATTATGATTCCTGTAATAAAAATAATATTAAATTTTGTTAAATTTTTATAGTGTCAGAAGGCTTTTATTTTCATACTAAACTCAAACATCGGAATGGAACGAATCTCTTTATTCTAATTTCATATTTCGGTACATAATAATCTATATATATAAAAATGGATGTATGTATGTATGTATGTATGTATGTATGTATGTGGCTTATAGACTTCTAAGCCGCTAAACCGATTTTGACCAAATTTTCAGGAAAACTTTAGATTAGCACAGAGGGTGTTTCTGTGAAGTTTGGTGCACCTACCCCTTAAGCTTCCCCCCTCTCCCATACAATCCAAAAAGTTATTTGCAAATTTCTCGAAAACGGTTCACTTTATTGCAAAACTCCAAGAACAAACAGTGTTTAGAATCCAATTCTACATAAATACTCAATACATGAAAATTCAATTGGAACACCTTTTGAAATTCTTATTGCAAAATTTCACTCTAATAAAAAATGTTGTATGTTTGTTTCTTTATGACTTTACCTCCTACAACGTTATTATATTGGGTAACCTGCTACTCCAAAAACTCATTAAAAAAAGGAATGCAAAGATACCAAAAATTGTTTGTTGGGTCACAAAGAAAAATGTCTCTAAAAAAATTTCCCTTTTTTGGGTTAATTATCTGCATTTGAGTCGAGGCCGAAGGCCGAGTAAAGAGGAAGGCGAGAGCTGAAATATATTTAAATAATTTTACGTAACCTCTCCATACATCAAATTCCAACAATTCAAGCGCGAGGGGCGAGGCCGAAGGCCGACCTGCGGAAGGGGGATGAACCGCGAAGCGGTTCGGGGCGCAGCCCCTAGTTAACTATAAACACTCACCCCCTCGACACTCCGCACACTCACACCACTTGCCCGGTTTCATGGATGACTACTCGACACACTGAGTTTTCATCCAGGCCGCTGAGTGGGCCAGTGCCTCGAAAATAAAGTGAGCCACAAGCTTATTTCAAATTTAATTACCTTAGTCGGTGACAATAGTATGAATGGATATTTTCACAATCGAAAAATTCCTTCCAGTAGGTCAAGCAAATGTCTGCTATCCCATTTGTAAATGGTGTGATAAAAATGGGTTAACACTAAATGTGCCTAAATGTTCAGTAATCTCTTTTAGACGTAATGCTATCGAAAATGTACTTACAAACTATACCTTAAATGGCTCAATAATCACCCGTTCTAATAAAATCAATGACCTCGGGGTTTTACTTGACGAAAAGCTGAATTTTCAGTCACATATAAATAACATCATTATCCGTGCAAACTCAATGCTGGGTTTTGTGAAACGTTGGTTAAGGGAAATTAGCGATCCTTATGTTTTAAAAGTGTTGTTTTGTTCACTTGTCCGTCCCATACTTGAATACGCTTGCGTAGTTTGGACACCGTACTATAATAAACATATTTCACGCCTTGAATCGGTTCAGAAGCGATTTTTACGATTTGCTCTAAGATCTTTGCCATGGAATGATCGTTTAATTCTTCCACCTTATGAGGAAAGACTTAGACTTTTACATATTTCGTCACTTAGTCAACGTAGAGATATGTTAAGTGTTATTTTTATAAATGATTTATTGTCCGGTAATGAGGAAAGACTTAGACTTTTACATATGTCGTCACTTAGTCAACGTAGAGATATGTTAAGTGTTATTTTTATAAATGATTTATTGTCCGGTAATATCAACTCTTCGAACCTTTTATCTTTGCTGAATCTTCGATCAAGTTGTCGGGCTACCAGGGATAAACCACTTATTTATCTGGACATTCATAAAACAAATTATGGTCACTTTAAACCAATGTCTGCCATGAGCAGGCTTTATAATAATTGCTCCAATAAAATTAATTTTAATCAATGTAAAAAACAAATAAAAATACTTTACAATCAAATATATAAGGATAATATTAAATCTTTACATATTTTTGTTATATTCAGATAGTTAATATTATAATATGCTATATAAATTGTTATATTCAGATGGTTAATACTGTACCTGTTGAAATAAATATAATGTTAAATCCCCCTGGAGGTCTGTCGTAAAAGCAATATAAATAAATCGACGCAACTGGTAAGAAAGAAGGGGAACCTTGGTCAAAAATACACTCCTGGATGCTGGTAAACCCCCATGAAAGCTTCAGCCAAGTCGGTTCAGTCGTTCTGGAGTTTTAAGCGAACAGACAGACAAACACACAAGTCTATTATATAATAGATAATTCACACATCGACAATTTTTCTAGTTATTTAAATATACTCTGCAGGATGATTGATGTAAATTGATTAGAGTTTGAACCATCTGCCCTTGACTGCTGTGAAATCACATGGTAGGTAAATGGAAAACACAAGTAAACGGGCATGGAATATCCGCAAAAAATTGCTTTTTAGTGAATAAAAGTTAACAAAGATTGAATCGTAAGTTAAGCAAATGTTGAAACCAAACTTAAAATTAAGGTTCACACCGAATCAATTATTTAGTTCTTTATTTAGGACGTCATTGATTTTGTACAATATGAAGTATTTCATGTATGTGTTCCCTCTGTGATTCACAGCATGTGACAGAATTTTTTGACCGGTTGATGAATGAAGTTCCACATTTGTCCACTTGAGGTTGGAGCCTCCGTGCTTCCGTTGGGCATAAGGGCCTTGACATTTTTTTAAGCCTTAGAATTCTAATGACAGCATGCTTTAAAAATTAGCATTGTTTAAAACTAGTCATTGGTCAAAAAAAATTTCGTCCGCGGCTCATTATTCTTGTATTGTTGTTGAATTAGCTATTTCAATATATAGAGGGCACAAATATTTTTAACCCTACAATGCCTAATGCTCCATTTTTTCCGATTAACGAACTTAGCCTTGCATTTTACGAAAAACGTATCTGCGCAAAATTTCCAATCTCTAGCTCAATCCGTGTGCCCGCAATCCGTGCCACAGACGGACAGACGGACGGATATGCAAAATTCAATTTTTTTATCATTCTAAACACACTGGTGTAATTCATTTTTGTGTGTGATGACCGGATCTTGGCGTTAGAAACGGTAAGGGAAATAAATATACCCTTTGGTTTCACCATACGGGTATAAAAACTGGTAAATAGTTATAGCTTTTACCGGTGTAATCTAAAAAAATAAACTAATAACAGAAATAATCTCTGTATCTTATATTTAATCAACGCATTTTCTTGTTATGGCATAGTTTAGGCACAGAGCTTCTATAGAACAGAGGTTAAAATTGACACTGAGCGACAAAAAATATGGTGTGAAATATGGGACTTTATCATTAGCACAAGCAGAAAAAAGCTTTCGTAAAGCTTTCGAGCTAATGATAAAATCCCATATTTCACGCCATATTTTTGTCGCTCAGTGTGATTTTAACCTCTGTTCTATAGAAGCTCTGTGGTTTAGGTATGATGTCAAATCTCAAAATCCATTCATGTCTTTTATGTTTTAGGCGCTGGATTTTTTAAAAATATTTTTTCTGTATTTAGAAGGTAGTTTTCCGTCAGAAAATGAATTTTCAGCCAAATATAAGAAGTCGTGCGCTGAAGAGTTAAGTTGGAATACGATCCAAAAAAGGTTGGATTGCATAGGGCGCGTTTAGACCAAGCTAATTTGGTACAGTCAATCTGGCGGTGCTAAACTAGAAGTGTATCTTGCGTGGACTGTCAATTTTTTGCATTTATGTAGAATTTTTACAATCTATAGCATGAAAATAGCACAAAGGATTAGAAAAAGCAAAAATGAAATCCACAGGGTCAAAAAGTTAGTTTAAAGTATAAATTTAACTTACAAGCAAGATAATTTTGCAACTAATTGTCAGCGACAAGAGCTCGTAAAAAATTTGAGCTCGTAACAATACAAAAAATCGCTGCTAGTCTGGCAGGCATTGCTGAAATTGACCGCATTTATACCGGCGCTACACTAAGAAAATTGCCAACTTAGCGCCGCGCCGGTCTAAATGCGTCCATAGATCCTCAAATTGTCATGGTGCCTCATGTTTTTTTGCGCTTAGGGCCTGAAATTTCTAAATCCACCCCTGCTTATGCGTTGATATTGTTCAACTTTTTTTCAAAACTGCATCGACTTTTTCAGCGATGGGTAGACCAGAGCGAGGAGCATCTTTGACCCCAAATTTTGAAAGGGGTATTAGGTATTAGCAAACCATTTACGAGCTGTTCTTTCTGGTTCTCCACCTTGATCATAAACAACATGAATTTTTTTTTGGCCGTCGACTTTGCGTTCTTTTTTTTTTGAAGTAGAATTTTAAAACATATCGAATTTATTGATGATTTTCACTCATTATCAAACAGCAATAGCTTTGTACTTAAACAACAAATATCAATTCTTTTTTTTAAATGGTCTATGAAATGTCATTTTCCAATAACACGTCAGTGTAACCCGATCGGGTTAATATTGCCAAATCTATGCGGACTTGACACTCATCTACAAGCAAAACCGGCGGATACTTTTGCGACTACCCATTTATTTCATTAGCTATATTTTTTTCACATTTTTTTTTTATTATTAAATCAAAGAAATATCCACAAATTTATGAATACTTACATTGTGACTTTATCAGCCCATTAGTGCATATTTCATTTCTAACCTCATTGTTTGACGCTATCAGTATACCAGCTTGTTCTCGATGAAATTGTCAAAATTTGAGTATACCCCTATTACGAAATAAGTTTTTATTCTACACATTTAACTTTTGTTTGCCAAGTGAGTTTTTTATGTTGGAAGAACGCTTTCTCTATCTAAGAAAATTTTGTGTTATGGCGGTATCTGTCTTTTCATTCCTTAAAACACAGAAAAAATGGTGTTACGATTTATTGAAATATATCAAGATATGCAAATGATGTCATAAATCAAGCTTCCTCTCCTTTTTACTAAGGACCTAGGAGCAATCCTTAAAAAAATAAAAAATACCATAAAATAAACTTAAAACATAACAACAATGTTAAATTTCTGGAGACTGAATACCACTTTTCTTGTTGCCTTTGTAGAAGGCCAAAAACGAAATTATTTGTGCCATTCATAAACACACAAGTATAGGGGAGGAAATGTAGAAAGATTCTCAAATCTGTCTAGGACATTCGCCCCATTCGCTCGTTCAAAGCAAAAACGACTAAAGAAAATGGGAAAAATAACTTAAAGTAAAATAAAAATAAATAAATTTGTCGCCTTCTTTTTCAGTATTCTATAATTGTCCATTATGTTCAAGGGAATGTCACACGATGTCTCTTGGTCGGTTTATCTAAATTAAATCTTTGAAGAGTTGTACAATTTTTTCCTTTCGTTTCTTCTTGCCTTAATTTTTCGTCGTTGAATTTCGTTTAAGCGATAGAAGTTTCTCGGCCCAAATGAAAATAATGGCACAATATTTCATATATTCATAAAAACAAACCACTTTCATAATTTGTGAACCCAAATTTTTGGTCTCGGCATTTTTTCATTCTTTATTTTAATTTAAAACATTTCCTTATTTTACATTGTCTTGTCATTAGTATAGAGCAAATACACCAATGAAAAACTCCGTAATAAATTGAAATCTTATAATAATTTCATCTAAAAGTTAGAATTTGTTATTAATTACCCTCAGCTATCTTTAATTAGAGTAAGATTTCGAAGTTATTTTTGGATAAATGTATTACTATTTAGTTATGGAAAAATATGACTTAAATTGAAGATTGATAATTTCAAACATTTTTAAAAAAAATAATTTTGATTGATCAAATGTATATTTTTGTATAATATAGTATAGGTTTTTGTCATTGCATTATCATAGCAACAGGAAGAATTATATACGGGTGTCAACACCAATACGTTTATTTTTATACAATCTAGCTGTAAAGAACTCATTTGTTTTGCTCCCTTCTCAGATTTTTTTGAGCATGGTATTCTTTCTATTTTCTTACGATATCATAAAGGTTAATCTTCTATGAAATTGAAAAGCGAAAAGTCTATTAATTTTTACGACTTTGATGTACGTAAGTTTTATTCGAAATTCCGTAACTGATTATGAAAATTTCTCTGTGTTGAAATACTTTGAATCTTCACCGTTTTTGACAATTTTTGATATAAAAATGTTAAGCAAATTATTACATCTTGCAAACAGTATATTACCTAAGAAAAGCTACAATTGCCAGGGGCCAATCGTCAAATACGCTATAGGAGAACAGACAAAATTTTTATTTAAAAAAAATACATTTGTGTGGGAGAGAAGAAAAGGAGTGGTTCGATTGGATTTTGATGTGTGGTAAAATCATTACATTTCGTTTTCATACATTTTTCGATACAACTCACCGTTTTCGAGAAACTTTCAAAAAACTATTTCGTTTGTATGCAAGGGGATGAGGGAGGGGGTAGAAGAGGTCCAACTGGATTTTAATATATAGACAACTTATGTAAAATCCTATTCAAAACTTCTATTATTTTGTCAATGCGAATCACCGTTTTCGAAAAAATTGTGAATATAAAAATTTATATTTAAGGAACACTCATATCTAAAATTTTACACTGTTAACTCAATAAATGTAATTTATACAACCCACAAATACGAAAATTACGTAGGGAAGTTGGACTGACGACCTCCAGGCCCGAAAAGCAATTCGGTGGTTGCGTGATAAGTCGTTAATCCGACGAAATAATGAAAATTACGACCATGCAACAACCAGTTGTTTTGTAGAGACAGTTTTGACGACCGGAGAGAGTATTTCGAACTGAAAGGTAATATTGAAGACATCTTCAAGGCGTCATGAAAATTTTCTTGGGTCTTTGTGGTCTTTGGAAAGGGTGAGCTGAGCAATGTTCAAATTGTCATGCACGCTGGGAAACTAGGGCACCACACATTATCTTTTTCCGTATCGTACTTCCCTAGTTGATGCAATGGGCGCATCCAACTACCAGAGCGGCTCAGCATCGCTCTAGAGCGAAAAAGGTGCTCAGTTACTGAACGCAATCGCTACAGAGCGGCTCAACTGAGCAGCTCACATTTTTTTTGAGCGTAAAAGAACTCCGCTCAGTAGCTGAGCAAATGTCAAATGAAGAATTACAGAACCTCAATTCATGTCTAAAAACGACGACGGAAATACATAAATGGTGTTATTTATAATATTTATAGTTATTTATGTTATTTATAATACGGGAAGCCTCATGGAAGTTCTTGCTGAGCAAACGGGAATGGTAATAGTCGGCGTTGCGGAAAATGTTGGCGAAAGAGTTCGGGAGTGTACTTCGGCATAGTCACCTCAAAATAATCCCGGTTTCTTTCAGGTACCGCATTCCGGATTGGGGCGACTTCAACTGAAGTATTACACTCTTCAACCGAAAGTGAAATAGCTTGCAGATTTATCGTATCAGAAGCACAAATTTCTAACGTTACGGAGATAATAACATCGCGGTCCATCTTGAACAATAATTTCTTTCAACGACAGCTCATATATAAATGAGCGGTGCATTCAGGACACAAAATGCTGCTCAGCTGAGCATTTTTTTGACAGCTGAGCTTCGCCCCAGAGCCGCTCTGGTAGTTGGATGCGCCCAATGATATCTCCTATCGTACTTCCTTAGTAATACTGCACCGTATTTCGCCCGCATAAGCTTCAATTTTGTGTTTGCAAGGAAAAATGTTGTTTATTCAGATGCCATAGAAACTAAAATTGACACAATCCATGGATTTGTGAATCTAAATTATTTGACGTTCATTTTTCTTTGGAATTTTAGTAGGGTCGGGTAGGGTGAAGTGGTCCGTAGGAAGAAGTGGTCTACCACCATTTTTTTTAGTAATAGTGACATTAGAACAGAATATGCAACTCTCATCGGTTTCTCTTGATGACAGCTTGTTTTTTACTAGTCATTGAAGTGTGCAGACGTATATTTACTCACTCTCACAGACCAGTACCAAAAAAACATTGGGAAAAGTTTTTGCAAGTATTCACATTCAACAACATTTTGACGAATTCTTCACCAGTTTCAATAGGGTAATTAATCTAAAATGTTGTTTACATTATGAACTTTGTAAATCCACCGAATTTCTGCACTTTTTTCCACAATTGTTGAAGCAGCGTCATTCTGCGCAAAATCGCGTCGGTAGGGAGAAGTGATCCACGTTTGGTAGGGTGAAGTGGTCCACCCTGTCAATGTCATATTTCGTGTTTTCAAGTTTTTTTATGAGTTATTTTGAGTGTTACAAATCGTGGCCGAAAATCGACGCGAAGCTCGATTATAACTTCTCCCGAAAATCGAGCTGAATTAAAGAAGTAGAAAAAGGCGCCGGAAAAAGACACTTAACAATTATACCGAAGACACCAACACCAAAACAGACCAAACGCTCATTTGTTACTTTCGAATAAACCATATTTTTAATCAAACTTCATGATTATACTTTTATTTGTCATTTAATTTTTTGTTTATGCGATTTCTGGAAGGGTTTTGAGGGTGGACCACTTCTCCCTACCATTTTAAAAAAATCGAAAAATCAAAGTTTTCGATAAATGCCTAAACATTAAATTTAATGTCAAAAAGTTGGCAATCTGTGAATGCAGAAAGTTAGCTTAGGTCTTGCGCTTGCGATTTGACTATCTTATCATGCAAAAATTCCAATTTTTGACCATTTTATGGCCAATAATAAAAACGTGGACCACTTTATCCTACCTGACCCTACATAGAAGTGAATAAATCGAAGTTTTTGCGATATATTATGGTCTATAAGAAAAACCATAACAAAAAGTTCTCAATTTTAATTTTCAGTGAATTAATATTTTGGGTCAATTATAGATGACAGTTCGAAGCAACGCGCAGCTAATATGCTTTGGTTCTGTCTCTAAATATTAGGCTGCCACGCATTCTCAGCGGATGCACGCTTTTAAAGATGCACGAAGCGTTGGTTATGTTTGGGCCTTAATTACGCGAATTTTATTCTAGGACAATCAATTCAAATCTCACCCATTTACATTATGATATGAAATTCCAGATGTTTATTCCTAAAACAAGTCTCGAGAATAACTGATCACAATAAAATTCACACACGTTTATATTAAGAATAGAATTTTTGGACTAAATTTCAAAGATAAAATTCAAACCGGAATTTTTGGATTAAAATTCAAGCTTGCTAACACTTTCAAAAGTAACATTTCACTTTACGAAAAAAATATATATTGTCACAAGTTAACAGTCACAAAAAAAAATCAATTCAAAAGTGAAATCGGGTATAAATTTTGACAACTTTACGATTTATTCCGCAATTTTATTCTCAGATTTTATTCCAGAATCTCATGACCTTTATTCAAATGCAACTTGGATTTTTTCATAGAAAATTCCAAGAATTAATTCAAATTTTGGAAACTTTTGCTAAGTGAAATAATTCTGAATAAAATTCTTGGAAAAATTCAAGAAAAAATCGCAAATGTCTAAAAACAAAAAATATTTTTTTTGTAAAAATTGTCAAATACCCTATATGGTGACAGAGAAAATGTAAAAAATTAAAAAAAAAATTCATTTTTATAGGAGAGTGGAAAAGGAGACGTCCGATTGGATTTTGATGTATGAAGCGGTTATGTAAAAATATATTTGAAACACATTTCATCTTTATAAATTTTTCTATATGATGCACAGTTTTCGAGAAAATAGGAAAAAAGTATTCCATTTGTATGGGAGAGGGCGGAAGCAGTGGTCCCATTAATCTTGATGTATGGAGAAGTTACAAAAAACTGTTTCGTTTGTATGGGGGAGGGGGGAAGGAATGGTCCAATTTTGCCCGTTTAAGAACTTAAAGCCATTTATCAGAAACGTAACTATACAAAATTTCAAATCACTAGATCATTTCCTAAGGTGTTAACGGACAGACAGACGGACGGACATGTGGAAATCAATTTTTTTTGTCATCTCTAACACCCTTGGTGTAGTTCATTTTTGTGTCCGATGATTGGTTCAATGCGTTACAAACGGTATACTAAATCTAATATACTTCTATATGTTATATCATATCGAATATAAAAACTACTTCTAGAGATTTTATGATTGTAATTTTGTAACGTGGTCGTTTATTATTTTGAGTATATTTATGTATATAACGCGGAACGAGGCATGCTTGCGAGTGTGGGGCTGAGCTCGTCGGAGGGGGAGTATTTTGTTCCTTGTCATAATTCTCCATGTTACTATTATTTCATGCCTATGGGGAGGTAAAAATTTTGTTCACCATCTTATTTAAGGGATAGGAAGGGAAGAGGATAGGGTTATTAAATACTCAGGTCGTCCGGTGGACTATGTTAGGCATAGCTACCAGGTACGATGTGCAAATTCGCCATCACTTCCTCATAAATAGACTTAGCAAATCATTGTAAAACTAATAAAAATCTTAATTGAGAGAGGATCGGTACAATTTATTTAATAGTTCGAACATATTGAATAATAAATAAAGGCAAGTATGATAATGAATTAAAATAATGTAAATTTTATATAATTTTCTTAAAATTATTCATGCAAAAATTGTAAATTTATGATAATAAATTTAATCATGCAACTAAATTAAAAGAAAATAATGATAATTTTGCTAATTCGAATCTAAATTCTCGAAGAGGGAAAAAAAAAATCCACCACGTCGAATATGCCGAATTTCGGCGATCTAACCTTCGAAGAGTGTACTGATTCTTTGCGCAAATGTGGGCCCACCTTTTGTTTCGCAGAACTCTTTTAAAATTTGCACTAAAACTAACGTGGTGAAAATCTCACACAAAATTTACAATAAGTAGAAAACAAAAAAATTCACGCAATTAACACTAAGCAATAGTTAAATAATTTCAAATTAATTTATAGGTTTCTTCAGTCGTTGGTTTATTTCTTGATGTTTTTAGATTTTGAGGTTCCAAACTGTGGTTACAAAACCTGGTTCCAAAAACGTGGTTCCACAACGTGTTTCGCCTTTGTTGGATGGACCGCTTTCTATTGTTTGGGGTACCCTTAGTTCCCCTCGTTACGCACCCTCCAGAATGTTCCGGGATTTTTAGAGTAAAAGAAAAGGAAAACTTACAGGAATCCTGATTCGTTTATTTTCCTTGGTGGGTGAATGAAAATTCCTCCTCGAAAGAAAATCAGGCGAAAGAAAAATCTTAAAAGTTGTCCGTCTAAGCGAGGCCTCTCCTCCCCTGTAGCCAATTGTGCCGGATCTTTTTTTCTTCACGAATTATTTCGCCTTTTGCTCCTGCTTGGCTTACAGTGAAAATGTGGTGATCTCGTGAATAATTTTGATGACCATGTGGTCAAGATAACCCTCGAACCTTGTGAGGAAAAATGAAATTTCACTTGATGCTGCTTAAAAAAACCAAAATTCACCGAACTTACGTGGTTTTATTCCCGGAACTCTTAGTTAGAGGCACCTTCACTTCCTTTTTTATTCTTTTGCTAAAAAAAAACCCACTTAAGTGCTCGGACTGGGAAATCCTCAGAGGAGGAGAAAAATTTTTTTAATGTTCTCTGAACGAAGCTTAGACGGAAATGAGTTGAAGAAGCTTCGTCTTTCGGTGGGCCAGATTTATCCCCAACTTACTAAATTCGGCATTTAAAATTACCTCAAAATACTCTCAGGTAATTTTCGCGTTCAGGTTTTAATTCACTTAATTTTCCGTTTATTATCAATCACAACTCCAAAGTAAGTTTTAGTAACGATTGTTTGTTAAATGGCAAGGAAATATCAATTGATAAGGATTTTATTTTCTTTTTTTTTATAACAATAGAAATTTGAATCGTCAAATCAGGGTACAACAGCAGCAGCGCCGGAGTGTAATAGCTCCGTCAGCGCTCTTACTCGCCAAGCTAAAATCACCCAATGTAATTGAACGTTCAGCTTAGATTAACATTTACTACGTCACTCGGTTCAATACTCAACTGTTCTTGAACGTGTGTTTTCCTAAGTCGAAATAATTATCAGCCAAAAGCTAAAATTGTGATTTTTTTTAAAATATTAGATCTTTAAACACCTTTGAAGACCGTGGGGAACATTTTGTGAGCGTGAGAAATTTTCATGGACCGTGAGAAAATTTTATTTAGCGTGGCGGTTTTATATGAAATTTTGGTTTGGGCAATTTATTCTGATGGATTCGACGATCTTCTGACAACTCCTGGTACATTGTTGTTTATAGTTGACTTTGACAGGTGGTAAATCTTGATTTAAATAAATATTCTATTCTTTTATAATTTCTGTAAATTCTTCGAGTGTAAAATGAACCACCGGGCTCGGTTTTTAGTATGGTGACTTTGCAATCGAGAATAAGTATTTCTGACATTTAATTCGAGCGTTTAATTTAATTTTTCTTTCTTAGCAGCTACCACAGGACCAAAGATTTCGCTAAGTCTTCGACGAAGAGAAGGATTTGGAAAAGAGCTGCAGGATTATAAAAAATGGATGTGCAATTTTGCAGAATATGATTAAATTAAAACGTGAACAGGGTTTAAGGGATATCTAATCATTTATTGATAAGCCGATGCAAGCGACTAAATTAATTAGCTATAGGGATATTACCTTAAGAATTGGTAGGGTTAAGACTTTGGAAAATACAATAATAAATCTTGTAAACATGCGCTATTGTGTATGGGAAAGATAATCGCTATGGCTTCAGATCCTTGCAGTGAAATATTCCTAACGTTTTGCCTCTCAGATCCTCGACTTCATATAAATTTTTCCCAATCGACTTTGTAATTCTGCATTTCGTGAATTTTGGACACAGTTTCGCATTGATGTTTCGGCTCTTGTCGCTCAAGACGAAGTTACGTTTGAATATTTCCTGCCCCGGTTGAAAGGTAATTTTACGCGCTCGGAGATTATAGTATTTGGTATTCTTTTTATAGGCTTCGTGCAGTTTTTCTTTCATCCTCTCCCTTACGATCTCTAACCTTTTGTGTTTGGGCAGATGATGTAGTTCGTTGTCTTCTAGGCATCCTAGTTTCTTTGCTAGATCGTAGGTGTTTGCGTGTAGTACCATGTTATTTCCGAAAAGTGCAAAATAAGGAGTGACGCCTATCGAACTGTGCACCGAGGACCGTAACGCGCATTCGATCTCGCAAATATGTTGATCCCATTCCTTTTGGTTTTCTTTCAGGTAGGATCTAATGGCTGATAAAACTGACCTATTCACGCGTTCCGCAGCGTTAGACTGCGGTGCATAACATGCCGTTCGAAGATGTTTTATACCGTATCTACCTAATAATGTTTCGAACTCCTTAGATAAGAATTGCTTCCCATTATCCGAATGTATCGTTTGTGGTACGCCAAATTTACAAAATAGCTCAGATTCAAGGTACCGAACGATGGAAGATGAGTTGGCTTGTCGTAACGGTTTGAGGAATACAAATTTCGTCAGGTGATCTAACACGATAAAGAGGTAACTATTACCACTTTTCGACCTCGGATAAGGACCTAAGAAGTCCACAAATATTTTCTGAAATGGTCTCATAGTAATTGTCTCTGATCCCATTTCTGGACGAAGGACGGTGTTAGGTGCTTTAGTTGATTTGCAGATCGCGCAATTATTTATGAAGTCACGGACTTGCGTAGTCATATTTGGCCAATAAAAATATTCGCGTAACCGTGCGAGAGTCTTAGCCATTCCGCCATGCGCAGACTGAGGCGGGTCATGAGCCGAGGAAATCAGCTGTTTCGTCAGGCAAGATGGAACCCATAACTTCCAGGACAATTCTTCCATGTAGGTATTGTTTTCGTGTGGAATCGTCCTTTTGTAGATGTAGCCATCCAATACCTTTAAATCCGGAAGAGATTCTTGATTTTTGTTGATGGTATCAATCAATTCCAGGTATTCGTTGGATCTGAATTCATCGGAGTCTAGATCGATCACTATGGGTGTATTTTCGAAAGATATACCATCGACAAAGGCTCGTGATAAGGCGTCCGGAACTATGTTCTCAGAACCTTTCCGGTGCTCTATATTAAACGTAAATCCTTGAAGTTTTAGGCTCCATCTTGCCAGACGACCGCTTAAGTCCCTCAGGCTCATGAGCCACCTCAGACTCGCATGGTCCGTTATTATCGTAAACGTCATGCCTTCCACGTAAGGACGAAATTTACTGACTGCTGTAATTGCGGCAAGACATTCCTTCTCTGTTACGCTATAATTCTTTTGTGCGCGATTAAGTTTTTGGGATATATAGGAAATTACCTTTTCTTGTTTATCTTCGTCGATTTGAAATAGCACTGCACCAATTCCGGTATCTGACGCATCGCATTGTATGTAAAATGGTCTGTTATAGTCTGGATGGGTTAATATGGGCGCGGAAATCAAGGCAGTCTTTAATTCGTTAAATGCTTTTAATGCTTCTTGCGAAAAGGTGAATTTCTTCGCTTTTTTTAAGGTTTCTGTAATAGGGGAGGCAACAGTAGCATAGTTCTTGATAAACTTCCGGTACCATCCGGTCATCCCAAGGAAGCGACGCACCTGTCTGGCCGTTTTCGGCACCGGAAAGTTTTCAATTGCTACAACCTTTTGAGGGTCCGTTTTCACTTTACCCCCTCCTACAATGAAACCTAAGTATTTCAATTCGCGAAAACAGAAATGCGACTTGTTTACATTAATAGTGAGATTGGCATTTCGTAGGCAGGTGGCTACCTCGTCGAGAATTTTTACGTGTGACTCGAAATCGCCGGAGACAACGAGCAGATCATCTAAATACACAAAGACGCGGTCCCTTAACCTGGACGGGATCACCTTGTCCATCAGTCTACACATCCTTTGTGGCGCATTGCATAACCCGAAAGCCATGACTGTAAACTGATAGAGTGGCCGCCCAGGCACGGTGAAAGCAGTTTTGGGCCTACTCCCTCTCTCCAGCGGTATCTGCCAGAAAGCGTCCTTCAGGTCTATACTGCTTATGTAATACGTGTCCTGAAGACGCCCCAGCAGACCCCCAATATGCGGAAGTGGATAGGCATCTTTGACGGTTAGAGCATTAACTTTACGGCAATCAAGGCAAAGTCTATCCTTGCCCGGTTTACGTATCAGAATTACAGGATTGCTCCAGGGACCTTCGCTCTCTTCGATTACTCCTAATGCCAACATCCTATCCACCTCCGCATACAGGGATTTCTGTACCGCTGGAGAGATAGGATAATGTTTCTGCTTCACCGGGACCGCGTCTCCAGTATCGATAATATGCTCTTCGAGACTGGTTTTGCCGAGCCCATGTTTGGCCGAAGACAGAAATTTATTTACTACCAATTCCAATCGACCCATTTGATCGGGAGTTAAATTATGCTTGTTTGGGTCATTTTCCGGAGATATGGCACTATGGAGTTCACTTATTACATGAGGGGCAATAGAGAATAGTCGCCAGAAATCAATCCCGAGATATAGTGCTTGATCGAGGCTCGGAACAAGGAATAAATCTATATTTTTAGTGGTCGTTTTGTATGAAATCGGAACTCGCACTTTCCCGACAATTTCTCGTTTTGATCCATCTGCAGTTCGAACGTTGAACGGGTAATCGAAAATTTTTAAATTTAAATTTTTAGCAATTTCTAGACAATTTTTTCTTAAACAACTCACGCTGGCTCCACTGTCTAATAGCCCTCGTATCTCAACATCGGCAATCTTGACTTTTGCATATGGTCGAAGATCATCAGAGATGTCTAACATAGTGGAAGAAATATGAATTCTAGTTTGTTTGCGTATGGCATAACGTTTTCTGGCATTCGAAACCTTTTTTGACACGAGATTTGGTCGTAGCTGAATTGAGTTAATCGATTCGGTATTTGAAAACAATTTTTGTCTAAGGGTATTATATTCTGAAAGTCTTATATGATAGGGCTTAAAAGTTCGAAATTTTGTTTTATTTTCGTTAGTGAACTTAACGTTATGATTAGCATGCAAAATCTTAATAGGTTTATCAAGTTTATCGTAGGGAGAAAAGGTATTTAAAGTAGTAGAAACGTCGTAGTTGGTTTGTGAAATCTCTGAGGGAATTAAGCCGGGTTCGTGGGTGAACATTCCTCCCCCGGGCGAGAAAAGTTCCGTCGATTGTTTTCCGAATTACATTTCTTGCATGATCTTGTTGTTTCGTTTTCCGCACCACAGTAATAACAGAAAAGATTTCGCTGCTTGGATGGACATTCGGTGTACGTGTGTCCTTGTACCTTAGAATTCCAACAAATTAAAGAGGATGTCCTACTAGTTTTGGGTTTATTCTGGGACAATTTCAGAGCTTCGATGTTTGGTAAATCGTCATCCAATTCCGCATTTGCCGTGAGCGCGACCTCGCTTACATTTCGGGGGGTGAACCCGGGATTTCTCGGTCGCGCAGCTTCGTAAGTGGGAAAGGCCACTTCGGTGCTTCTACATGCTTCACGAAGGTGGTCTAACGAAAAGATTGACATTGGGTATATGTATCTTGAGAGCCATGGTTTTAGATTTTTCTTGACAATTTTGATCAGCTCGTCATCACTGATCGGACGACGTAATCTATTTCGTAAGGCGGTGATTTCCTTATAATACTGATCAAAAGATTCATTACTGAGTTGCTTTCTATCCATTTTCCTCAAAATGTCTAGATCACTATCAGTGGATTTATATTGCAGTAGAAGGGCATCTCTTAAAATTGGCCATTCGGGACGACCATTTCGTCTTACGTAAGACCAAAACCATTCGCGGGCTTCCCCATGCAATAATAGATGAAATTGCTTTATTACTACGTCCCATCTAGCCTCGTAGCTCTCTTTTAAGGATTCTACCTGGAAAAGAAAATCTTCTATCGTGAGGTTTTTAGAAGTATTGTCGAAGCTTATTCCCCATTTGTCAAGCTCGTACTTTCTATTTCGGGGATTGAAATTTTGGTTACCGTAATCGGATGTCGAACTTACAGGTAGGTGTGGAGGTGAAATAACATACGGGTAAACATACGGATGAAATTGATTTTGCGACGGTGAACTTGGTTGAGGAAAATTCGGTGGAACGGTGAACATCATTGGATGCATTTGACCCGTGTTTAGGTGTTGGTTATTGATATTTGGACTCTGATTACGCCCTGTTGTGTGATTTGTAGCTCTAGTGGGGTAATTTTTATTAAGTAATGGCGATGAAGCATTCAAAGGATTTTGCTCGGGTCTTATTTCCCTTTCTTGTTGGTGTTTGGTACCATCTAGTTCCATGTGACGCGCTAGATGTAACGGCTGATTAGCCAGATTAGAATTTGCGAAGTTATTGGGATTCGAATTCGATGTATGTTTCGATATGGCAATATCAACACAATTTTGAATTTGATTTGGGAGGACTTCCATCAAGGATCTGTATATTGAGGCTTGGGAAAATCCTAACGCGGCTTTCACTGACTCTTGCAGAATCTGCTTAAGGTCAGTTGGACTCATTGTTTTGTTCTGTGTGGGATTAGCGGACTGATTTGCGCTGCTGCTTGCATTTAAATTTGCTGTGTTGTTAAGATTTGGTTGATTAGTTGCATTTTCTGCAAACGAAATAGAAGGAGACGCATTCGGCAAGTTTTGAGATTGCGAGGCTGCTGCTGCTAAGCCGTTTGTTTCCATATTTAGAGAGCCAAATGCCTGATTAAAAGATTCTGCGCTGGACTTAGAATTTATATAGGATTGCCCGGGGTTTTCGGGCGGTGATCTATCGAGGGGCATTTCTAGACGATTCAATTGTCTTTCTAAAATTTTAGCGGCGGATCGAGTGATCCTTTGATCTTCAAAAAAAGTGAGCGAAAACTGTCTTTTAAATTTTTTATCGTTTCTTTCTCTATAGGATTTCTTTTTATTCATAATATTTCGAACACTAATAATATCAACAGAATACCTAATTCTATTTGAAGACACGAAATAACTGGTCAATAATTTTCACTTCTTTCGATATACAAATTACTCAAACATGAACTTATGGGAAGTGACGGTCGAATTTTGCACAACTTCTGCGGATTTTATTGAGTATTTAAATTTAATGCGATGGGATAAAATTCGTTATGGTACTATGGGTTACTTAGGGCAAATGCAGTGCGCATGACTCCTAAATAATTCGATTTTATGCAATGCATACGAGTCACATGAGCATAAGAAATTTTCCTCTGGAATCGGCAACGCGAATAAACATGCCCTCAGGCTTCAATATCCGGGACTCAATCCAGGAAGAAGAGGTTCTCTTTTCAAGATATTGAATATCTAGCTCAAAATTGTTTTGTTAATCCTTGTTTCACTACGGCAGCGCGATAGAATTTTAACATCCGGGACTCATAGCGATGGCGATATAGACTCGACAACAATGCGTTTGAAAAATTAAGAAGATGAATGCATGTTTTCACTAACGCGGCAACGCGAAAATATCTTGTCCTGAGACTTCATATACCGGGACTCGCGCACTGAAAACACCATTCATAATTCAAAATATTTGCAGATGGTGAAAAAAAAGGAACGTAAAGGGAAATGAAAAAACTTGTGAAATAAAATTTATAAGATAAATTATAAGGATTTTATGATCTGCCAACATAAGGATGTCAGCGACCTGCTGTTATTGGGATTGAGGGCTGTTTCCGTGTAGGATTAGCCATTAATTCGTGATCGGTGTTGTCCGCAAAGGACTTACCTCGGGCCCCACGTTGGGCGCCATTTGTAACGTGGTCGTTTATTATTTTGAGTATATTTATGTATATAACGCGGAACGAGGCATGATGCTTGCGAGTGTGGGGCTGAGCTCGTCGGAGGGGGAGTATTTTGTTCCTTGTCATAATTCTCCATGTTACTATTATTTCATGCCTATGGGGAGGTAAAAATTTTGTTCACCATCTTATTTAAGGGATAGGAAGGGAAGAGGATAGGGTTATTAAATACTCAGGTCGTCCGGTGGACTATGTTAGGCATAGCTACCAGGTACGATGTGCAAATTCGCCATCACTTCCTCATAAATAGACTTAGCAAATCATTGTAAAACTAATAAAAATCTTAATTGAGAGAGGATCGGTACAATTTATTTAATAGTTCGAACATATTGAATAATAAATAAAGGCAAGTATGATAATGAATTAAAATAATGTAAATTTTATATAATTTTCTTAAAATTATTCATGCAAAAATTGTAAATTTATGATAATAAATTTAATCATGCAACTAAATTAAAAGAAAATAATGATAATTTTGCTAATTCGAATCTAAATTCTCGAAGAGGGAAAAAAAAAATCCACCACGTCGAATATGCCGAATTTCGGCGATCTAACCTTCGAAGAGTGTACTGATTCTTTGCGCAAATGTGGGCCCACCTTTTGTTTCGCAGAACTCTTTTAAAATTTGCACTAAAACTAACGTGGTGAAAATCTCACACAAAATTTACAATAAGTAGAAAACAAAAAAATTCACGCAATTAACACTAAGCAATAGTTAAATAATTTCAAATTAATTTATAGGTTTCTTCAGTCGTTGGTTTATTTCTTGATGTTTTTAGATTTTGAGGTTCCAAACTGTGGTTACAAAACCTGGTTCCAAAAACGTGGTTCCACAACGTGTTTCGCCTTTGTTGGATGGACCGCTTTCTATTGTTTGGGGTACCCTTAGTTCCCCTCGTTACGCACCCTCCAGAATGTTCCGGGATTTTTAGAGTAAAAGAAAAGGAAAACTTACAGGAATCCTGATTCGTTTATTTTCCTTGGTGGGTGAATGAAAATTCCTCCTCGAAAGAAAATCAGGCGAAAGAAAAATCTTAAAAGTTGTCCGTCTAAGCGAGGCCTCTCCTCCCCTGTAGCCAATTGTGCCGGATCTTTTTTTCTTCACGAATTATTTCGCCTTTTGCTCCTGCTTGGCTTACAGTGAAAATGTGGTGATCTCGTGAATAATTTTGATGACCATGTGGTCAAGATAACCCTCGAACCTTGTGAGGAAAAATGAAATTTCACTTGATGCTGCTTAAAAAAACCAAAATTCACCGAACTTACGTGGTTTTATTCCCGGAACTCTTAGTTAGAGGCACCTTCACTTCCTTTTTTATTCTTTTGCTAAAAAAAAACCCACTTAAGTGCTCGGACTGGGAAATCCTCAGAGGAGGAGAAAAATTTTTTTAATGTTCTCTGAACGAAGCTTAGACGGAAATGAGTTGAAGAAGCTTCGTCTTTCGGTGGGCCAGATTTATCCCCAACTTACTAAATTCGGCATTTAAAATTACCTCAAAATACTCTCAGGTAATTTTCGCGTTCAGGTTTTAATTCACTTAATTTTCCGTTTATTATCAATCACAACTCCAAAGTAAGTTTTAGTAACGATTGTTTGTTAAATGGCAAGGAAATATCAATTGATAAGGATTTTATTTTCTTTTTTTTTATAACAATAGAAATTTGAATCGTCAAATCAGGGTACAACAGCAGCAGCGCCGGAGTGTAATAGCTCCGTCAGCGCTCTTACTCGCCAAGCTAAAATCACCCAATGTAATTGAACGTTCAGCTTAGATTAACATTTACTACGTCACTCGGTTCAATACTCAACTGTTCTTGAACGTGTGTTTTCCTAAGTCGAAATAATTATCAGCCAAAAGCTAAAATTGTGATTTTTTTTAAAATATTAGATCTTTAAACACCTTTGAAGACCGTGGGGAACATTTTGTGAGCGTGAGAAATTTTCATGGACCGTGAGAAAATTTTATTTAGCGTGGCGGTTTTATATGAAATTTTGGTTTGGGCAATTTATTCTGATGGATTCGACGATCTTCTGACAACTCCTGGTACATTGTTGTTTATAGTTGACTTTGACAGGTGGTAAATCTTGATTTAAATAAATATTCTATTCTTTTATAATTTCTGTAAATTCTTCGAGTGTAAAATGAACCACCGGGCTCGGTTTTTAGTATGGTGACTTTGCAATCGAGAATAAGTATTTCTGACATTTAATTCGAGCGTTTAATTTAATTTTTCTTTCTTAGCAGCTACCACAATTTAAAAACAATAATGCATTAAAATAATTTTGGGATTATGGTTTAAAGGTATATCTCTAATTTTCAATCCCTCTAATAGAATTGCTTTATTTTCGTTATGTCAATACAACACGCGAATCGAAATTATTATCGCAATGACTTTGTATTTGCTAAATAAATACATAAATTTGATATCATGCAAACAAGCTTAAGGGGCATAGATGGGGTATATTTTCAGCTAAGGGAGTAAAAATAGAAAGATAGAAAGAGGGGAAGAGTAATGTAGAGAGTAATGTAGAGACTACAATCAAAATCCTAATTTGTCTCGAGCAAAGTTTACATTTTAACGTTCAGCGAAGTTTAATCAAAAAACTTATCGAACCGTAAAAACCAATATAAAGACAGAAGTAATTTGTCCTGCCCTAATTTGTTTTCCTTTTACGTTATTTTCCATTTTCCGTATTTTAGTATTTTTATGTCAATCCGTATGATTTAAATTATGTTATCATGTTGAGCATATCGAAATGAAAAATTTAAATGGATTTCAAAAAAAAATGCTTAACATAGCATGAAATACATCACCATAACATACGAGTTCGTAGCTACGGCTTGAGATAATTTACGAGAATCCATCAAAAATCGTCATGTGTCACAATTAATATTTATTTTCACCTTTAAGATTCATCTATTCACCTTATTTTAAAATAAAAACCTATTATTTACCACCGAAATGTCGGTTTCGACCAAAAATTAGGGTTTCGGTTTCGGTTTCGACCCAAGAACAGTTTCAGTCGGGCATTATTTACGACAGTATGAAACAAAATGGAGCCATCTTCACTAAATGTTGAATTTTTAAACAAAAGTTGAATATTGAACCAAAGTTAAATGGCAGAGGGCGGAAAAAAAATTTATGAAAAAAAAAATCATACATAGTTACTCTATTTTAACTAAGTATTTTTTTTAATACGACTAACCGTTTTCAACAAATTTCTGAAAAACTGTTTAGTTTGTATGGGAGAGTGGAAGAAATTTGTATGGTTGCGTTGCGAGAAAACCAACTATACAAAATTTCAAGTCTCTACCTCAATCCTTTCGAAAGTTATGGTGTTCACGGCAGACAAATAGACGGATAGACAGACGGAAGAAATTAATCTAAATCACAATAGTATATTACGCAACAAGGGGCGAAAGTCAACGATTTCAAGAGTGTGAAGTTAGCTGCACGAGCGAAGCGAGGGCAGATATCACACGAGTGAAATCGGTGACTCCGCTCCGAGTTGCGTATACAATTTTTCATAACAAATTCATTGAAAATATGCCTTGAGATGCCATTTAAGCGCGATTTTGGTATTGGAGAGTAATGCAAAAGGGGGTTTGAGGGGCGAATCCCCCCATGCGGGGTCCAGGGGCGGAGCCCCGGTCAGGGGGTTCGGGGGGCGAAGCCCCCTGACTTCAACAGAAGTAAAGTTTTAAAAGAATCAAAACAACTTTATTCTATAAATTAGTTTTATTACTAAGAAATGTTGGTCAAAACAGATTTTAATTTTTAAATTTCTTTCCTCTGAAATAAAAAATCAACATAACAAAAAATGGAAATCTGTAATGCTCAACTAAATCACACGCAAAATACAATGTGAAATGCAAAAGTGTTTCAGTTTTTCTCCCCACTGAAATGAAAAATCAACATAACAAAAAATGGAAGTCGACAATGCGCAACTATTGTAAATCACACTGCGCTCGTATAGCTAACTTCACTCGTTCAGTTTCATTCATAAATTTTCGGTTTACGTCGCGAAAACACAGTTTCGGCCTGCTAATCGCACTTTCGCCCCTAGGGCCGAAAACGCAACTTTCGACCCGCTACGGAGGCATCGAAAGGCATATTTTCGATGCATGTGTTATGAAAAAAAGTTTTTCTTTGTCACAAATGTAAGGTTTTGCCATTAAACAGCGCCCTCTGTCAGTCACTCAACACACAACCAGCCAATGAAAAACTTTGTTCTGAAAGCACTGATGTAGCCGGAACCGATAAATAACTTTTTGCCAAAGATTGAAGCAAAGGATATTGTTGTCCTTTCTCCATTGCCGTGCGAAGTCTAAGCGGGGCCTAGGGAAAAACCTGTACCAGGCGTCCCTCTCTCTTAAAAAAAAAATGATAAAAATGAATTTTTGGATGCTAGGAAATTTTTAAAGGCCGATTAGAGGGAAAATTTGTATTATGTGTTATTTGTTATCATCTAAATAAAAACATATAAGGGCATTTAATTTCTTCAAAACTTAACACAAATTGTATGATAAAATGCACTGCAAGCAATTTTTTTATTAAGAACAATGCTAAAAAATTTGAAAAAACTCCGCCGCGAGCGAAAATTTTTGGAGGTCTTTGTCTTCGACCTCCGAAAATGTTCGCTTGCGGCGCATTTTTTTCATATTTTCTGCATTTTCACACTCTTTACTTGAAAGATTCACAGTTGTCAATAGCCGTATATCTATGCCTTGCCTTTTCTGAGCTTTTGATTTACACGGCCCTGCCTTTCTGCAGCCTACAAAATAGTCCATTAATTAAATAAAAATTTAACTTTTTTTCGATAATAAAATTCAAAAGGTTTTTATAATGTCGCATTAATCTGACAAATCGATTCTGTTGGATTGAGAATTTTGGGCCAGGTCGGATCGGATTGGAGCAATTACCCTTTTTCCCATTTTTTTCGGGAAAAACTACATTGGAGGGTTTTAGGTGTCGTTGTTTACGAATCTGATGTTCAGATTTTGATATTCTGGTCCGAAGGACCTTATGCGGCGGTCAAACGACGCTGTTTTGCCAGCGCTAGTGGCTCTGCGACCAGGTCTATGATGTAAGGCATGATGCGAAAATGTTTAATTTGAAATTTCGAAAAAATATTGAAAAAAGGTATAAGCCGATTTAAATGTTTTAGTTATTCAAAATGTCTTCAGATAAAATTGGTATATTATCCAATTTTCGGTGTGTTCAATGTTTTAGTTTCAATTTTATCCGTTTGTATATATGTACTAATAAAAACGTCATCCAGCTTTCTCTCTCTCTCTCGACACTACAACCGGTTTCCGATCTTGGCCTGCCGCAATGTCTCTCGCCATAGGTCTCGGTCACGTGTTGATGTCCTCCAGTTTCTTGGTCAACGCCGTCTTGACATCTGAGGTGGGGTCTTCCTCGTCGCCTTGTTATTAATAACCTACCGCAGATGACTTTCCGAGCCGAGTCACTTTCAATCATTCGAGTGACATGACCAGCCCACCGGAGTCTGTTGAGTTTTGCGAAGGTAAAAAAATAAAAAAAAATCCGTCATTTGGATTAAAAGTTAAAAAAAAAATGGAGGAAATCGAATTCACTCCGCCAAATTTTTTTGTGAGTGTATCATCAGCAGTTATTTCTTTAAAAATTAAATGTCCTTTTCGTCTTGATATGGAAAACCTTTATTACATTACCCTTATTTTTGATCTTACCGCAATAAAATTAAAATTAGTGTTTCGTAAAGTTTAATCTACACACAAGTTTTACCACTCCCATAGAATATAATCCCCTTCAGCTACTTTTGTAGATTGAAAATTTTATTTCAAATAATCTTATAGTTCATTTGAAATCATTTAATTTTCAATATCTTATGATTACTTCTACAAATTATTAATTATTATTATTATCGAACTGAATTAAAGGTAAGGTTAACTATGTTCAATGAACTTTTCGCCATTTGTAAAAATATCTGAAAATATCGTTTTGCCACCACCGACCGTGTCGCTTGATAAAGAAGATTAAATCGTTTGAAAAGAAGATGGCAAAGGAAAGAAGTGAACAAATAAAATTGTAAAAGAAAATCTTTGCTCATCGAATGAAAATTGAAAACGCAGATATAAAGTAAATTTCTTTAATTAATTTTCCCTAGGATGTCACTTAGAACAAAGCACAAGCGAAGATTATTGGCACATTATCCTCTCATTCAGTGTGAATCTTCTTTATGCCCTTTACTTAATTAAAAGTCTTTCTTTACTTTTCCATTTTATCTTATTTTATATATTTATTCCGCTTCATCTTCATTTCGCCCCATTGTCCCCATCAGCAACTTTTTTCAATGTTCTCCCTTGACATTAAGTTCGGGTTATTCGACTCCTTAGATTTATCCCATGGTTGGATCAGTGAAATTCCGTCTGGATGTAATTGATTAAGTGCATCTCTAAAAGTATTTTGGTAAAGTTCTTACTTCTTTTATGATTCGTCTGATTGCAAGTCAACTTTTCTCAACTTTTGTTGAATATTATTGAATAAAACAAGGAGAGTAAATATTGGGGTGGAATTGGGGCAAAGGACACCCATTACTTTCCATTTCTGTTTCTACTTAATGCCAATATAATGATAATGCCAAGTTATTTTTAATTACGAAAAGTGCTATGAGTTTTGTTATGTCCTTACACAGTTTTCCCTAGCACAAAAGTAAACCGAAATTAAAGTTGACGAATTTCTATAGTATATAGACAGTATTTATATTTAAACCCATTTTCCGATTTAAACTGAATGGCTTTTTATACCCGTATGGTGAAACCAAAGGGTATATTAACTTTGCCTTACCGTTTGTAACGCCAAGATCCCGTCATCACACACAAAAATGAATTACACCAGTGTGTTTAGAATGATAAAAATAATTAATTTCTGCATGTCCGTCCGTCTGTCCGTCTGTCTGTCTGTCCGTCTGTCTGTCTGTCCGTCTGTCTGTCTGTGGCGCGGATTGCGGGCGCACGGATTGAGCTAGAGACTTGAAATTTTACGCAGATTCATTTTTCGTAAAATGCGAGGCTAAGTTCGTTAATGGGTAAAAATGGACCATTAGGGGGGGGGGGGGGGTATCCCCCATACAAACGAAAGTGTTTTTTGTTAATATCTCAAAAACGGTGCATCTTCTCAAAAAAGTCCAAGAACAAAAGTTATTTAGGATATGATTCTACATAAAACTCCCATACATCAAAGTCCGATTGGAATAAATTTTAAAAATTCTTATTGGAAAGTTTGACTTCAAAGTGGAATTTTGGTACAACTGTTCGAATTTTGATACGAATATCACCATACGGGTCTCCAATGATTGCCAGATTGGCAATTATAGCTTATGTTTATTCTTTGGATAGCCAAGATTCTATTTTTATTTCAAAAATATTAGTATTAAAATATTAGAAAACAAGCGAAAATTAAAATTTTTTGTGTTTAACCATTTAATCATTTCTGGTTTATTCGAATTTTTCGGCTCACAGGTCAACAATTTTATAATGTAGAATCGGGACGATAACTAAAAAAGG
Organism: Chrysopilus asiliformis; assembly: GCA_964034945.1. Classification (NCBI taxonomy): domain Eukaryota; kingdom Metazoa; phylum Arthropoda; class Insecta; order Diptera; family Rhagionidae; genus Chrysopilus; species Chrysopilus asiliformis. The sequence goes on from OZ035962.1 coordinate 71,828,478, forward strand.
TTATTTCAATTACACACAAAAAGATTTTTTTACAAAAAGCTCTTATTTAGAATTTTTTTTAGGTTGTGTGTATCAGAAATTAAAGCGAGATAAATATTTATTACATTTTTCATGCTTTTTTTTATGTCGCTTTTATTCCTGATACAAAGCACCCAAAATTTTTTTTTTTCCTTTTTAGTGCTTTTTTTTAAATAAAAGCCTTTTTAAAAGCTTTTATTTAGCTCGCTATCTTGTTTGTTTGTTTGTTTGTTTGTTTGTTTGTTTGTTTGTCGGGGTCAAATCTTGCAATCAAATTTTGACCCACTTCCACTCATCCGATTCACTTGAAATTTTGTACACTTATATAAGTCCGATGACAATACAATATTTTCTCTACTTCGTCCTTGTAAGGATAAGAGAAGGTCCTGTAAGGATAACGTGATTATCCTTTTCTCCAAATTTTCCAGAAAAAAATCTATTCTGGGGTTTTTTGGGGTCGCTGAATCCGAATCTGTCATTAAAAAGTCTGTAAGGATAACGGAAGGTCCTGTAAGGATAACGTGATTATCCTTTTCTCCAAATTTTCCGGAAAAAAATCTATCCTGGGGGTTTTTGGGGTCGCTGAATCCGAATCTGTCATCAAAAAGTCTGTAAGGATAACGGAAGGTCCTGTAAGGATAACGTGATTATCCTTTTCTCCAAATTTTCCGGGAAAAAATCTATTCTGGGGGTTTTTGGGGTCGCTGAATCCGAATCTGTCTTTAAAAAGTCTGTAAGGATAACGGAATGTCCTGTAAGGATAACGTGATTATCCCTTTCTCCAAATTTTCCGGAAAAAATCTATTTTGGGGGTTTTTGGGGTCGCTGAATCCGAATCTGTCACTAAAAAGTCTGTAAGGATAACGGAAGGTCCTGTAAGGATAACGTGATTATCCTTTTCTCCAAATTTTCCGGAAAAAAATCTATTCTGGGGGTTTTTGAGGTCGCTAAATCCGAATCTGCCATTAAAAAGTCTGTAAGGATAACGGAATGTCCTGTAAGGATAACGTGATTATCCCTTTCTCCAAATTTTCCGGAAAAAAATCTATTTTGGGGGTTTTTGGGGTCGCTGAATCCGAATCTGTCACTAAAAAGTCTGTAAGGATAACGGAAGGTCCTGTAAGGATAACGTGATTATCCTTTTCTCCAAATTTTCCGGAAAAAATCTATTCTGGGGGTTTTTGGGGTCGCTGAATACGATTCTCAAGTTAAAAAGCCTGTAAGGACATCTCAAATGTAAGGATATATATTCGAAGACTAAAAAAAACAAAATAAAAAAAATAAAAAAAAAATTTAAAAAAAAAAAATTCTTTTTTAATAAAAGCTTTTTTTTAAAATTTTTTTTTTAATTTTAATTTAATATAAATTTAACTTAAAATCTAGAATAACGTCTGCCTTTCGCCACGCTTATATAAAGGTTTTAGCCTTCAAATATCCTTGCCCTTGAGATATCCTTACAGACTACTTAATGCCAGATTCAGATTCAGCGACCCCAAAAACCCCCGGAAGAGATTTTTTCCCGGAAAACTTAAGAAAAAGGATAGTCACATTATCCTTATAACGCTGTTTTGCCAGCGCTAGTGGCTGTTTGGCTGTTAGCAGCCGTTTCAGCAGCACCGTGTGAACCCTAGTGCGTTGCTACTACCATCAGCAGCGTGATGATTTTAGTAGCGCTAGTGAAGTAGAGACCGTTCTACTTTGCCAGCGCTACTAGGGATCACGTGACCCTATCACATGGTTTCTGAGCTGTCAAAAGTCTGATAAGTGATAAAGTTTGTTTACTGTAAGTTGTTAATTTACGTTTATTTATTTAAATTTGTGTGTAACGATTTTTATTTAAAAAATCTCCCAGATTAAAATGTCAAACCACTGTTTTGCTGCTTGCCAGCGCTACTGAAGTAGAAATCGTGTGAACCCTCTCAGTACCCTGGCTGCTGTTGCTACTTGCCAGCGCTACTAACCAACAGCAGCCAGCGGCTGGCAAAACAGCGTCATGTGACCGCGGCATTACAGGACCTTCCGTTATCCGTAAAGACTTCTTAATTTTCACAATCTTATAATTCTTAATAAATATATTTTTGCGCCACAGTTTATGGCAACATTTTGTATACAATGGTATAAGGGAATACCCAAGAAAAAACTGGCTCATTAGGGAGGTACGCGAGTTAAAAAGGTTGGGAAAGCCCTGGTTTAAATTATTCAATTCTGCATTGAAATTAGTAAAAATAAATAAAATACAATATATCTGGGCGTGTTTCATCTTGCTAAATATTATGTAGTAAAAACTGTAAAATATTTGGCATAATTGTTGTCTTCCAGAGTGTTCAAAATACGCTGGCACGAAGCATTCCAATTATTTTTATGAAACTATGGAAAATAGGAAAATCGTAGACATAAATAGTGCTACGAAAACGGAGATACAAGGAAAACAACTAGTAACCTTCAGAAATACAAACTAAAGGGTTTGATCAAAAAAGCGAGAAAATATTTAGGCTCATTGCCAATATCATGTGTTAATGGGTTTTGGACTATCACCAGTAAAATAATCCAAAGAACAAAACACAAAAAAAAAATACTGAACTGTATTTAAAAATATGGGGATGGGATTAAATTTTGCCCGTTTTTATCCCTTTTTGCCTATCAGAATAAAATGCAAAAATGTAGAACGAAATTTTACATAAAATCCAAATAACTCTGCACTTCGGATAAACAATAAAAATTTCAACCGACCTTTGTTGGTAAACTGCATTGCAGGCTCAGAATGCACATAAATTTAGTTTAATTTTTTTTCCCTGTGCTATGGAGCTCTTGTGCTTCTTTTTTGTGCATTGAGCGAAATTTTGTGATAAAAAAGGCGATTCAGAATAAAAAAATCCCAGAAGTCTGAATGTGATGGCTAAGTGTTGACAAAAGTGCTATAGAATAATGTATGAATGAGAAATTAAACCAAATTTTTTATTTCCACATTTAAAAAAAATATGGTTGCTGTTATTGCTATATCCACACGAAAGTAAATAAGTATTGCTAATATTTTATGGAATATTAAAAACTAAATTATCGTACATACTTTATAGGATATCGTTTTTCAAATTCTCATTATATTTGATTGATTTTTATATCAATATTTTTTAGCAATAAAGGGCGGAATACAATTGACCCCACACAACATTTACTGCGACAATTCAGATTTAGCATCCTGTATACAATCAATCCGACCAACTATGCCGCTGTAAAAAGTTGAATCGAATTTAACTTTTGTCGGCCAGCTCGCCGACAAAATTTCATGATTGATTCAAAATGAAATCTTATGGGGACGTCATAAAATCTAATTTTCTTCACTCAAGGGGAGATAAAAGAATGTAAATTAGAAAATATAGTTCGCATGCTGTGTTGCTTACATTCAAATTCCTAATTTTTGTGATAATTTGTAACAAAAAATGTTATATGTGGCTCACAGTTCGAGTGTCAAAATCAATTCAAAAACAAATGACTTTTAGAACAACAAATTGTGCGCATTTGTATATGGGGGGTGACATTGTGGCCGTAATCTGCCGCCGTAATTGTTGTGTCGGGTCAATTGTATTTTGTGCTTAACATGAGCCGACATTCATTTTGGCCCTATTTTTAGGTATCTTGACATCATTAATTCCAAATCTGGCAGTGATTAGCTGAAGCAGCTTTAGTTTTTGAAGTATGCAAGAAACTTTAAAAAATGTACGAAAAAATGTAACAACAAACTTTTGTACCTCTGAGCATGGTTTACAACTAAAGCTTATGCATAAAATCACTGAAATATTTGGAAAATCACTGAAATCTTTGGAAAATCACTGATAGATTTCTTATAGATTTCTTAGCGGGTACCAAAAAGTTTTAGACAAAGTAGTCGCTTTGTAGTATTTAAGATTTAGTATTTCATGAAAAATCTTCGATTAAATTATAATCAAGATTGGATTAAACTGGAACTATTTGTACTGAAATACTAAATACTAATCCAATAATAGCATGGATAAGAATTTTTTTTAAGTTAATTTTTGGTTTAATCTAGTATTAAAGTCTACAATTTTGATTAAATTGTTGATTAAATTGTAGCGTTTATTCAAAGTCGTTGAGTTAAACTGGATTTAGCAAAACTACACAGAAAAAAATAATTTTGTATTATTTACAAAATGGGTTTAACAAAAAAAAATTCGTAAATATTACTGAAGTTTTGTATATACTTCGTAATATTAACAAATATTTTTTCGTATAGTTACTAAAATTTGTTAATATTACGAAGTAATACAAAACTTCAGTAATATTTACGAATTTTTTTTTGTTAAACCAATTATTTTTTTCTGTGTATGTTTAAAATTTAACACCCATTATAAAAAGTTTCTTATTCATAAACTTAATTGAGGTTTAGTTAAACAACGGATTTATTATGTTTATACCCGTATGGTGAAACCAAAGGGTATATTAACTTTGCCTTACCGTTTGTAACGCCAAGATCCCGTAATCACACATAAAAATGAATTACACCAGTGTGTTTAAAATAACTAAAAAAATTGATTTTTGCATGCCCGTCCTTCTTTCCGTTGTTCTGTCCGTCCGTCCATCCCTCCGTCTGTCCGTCCGTCTGTGGCGCGGATTGCGGGCGCACGGATTGAGCTAGAGAATTGAAATTCAAGCAGATCCGTTTTTCGTAAAATGCGAGGCCAAGTTCGTTCATGAGCAAAAATGGACCATTAGGGGGGGTACCCCCCATACGAATGAAAACGTTTTTTGTGAATATCTCAAAAACGGTGTATCTTATCTAAAAAGTGCAAGAACAAAAGTTATTTAGGATATAATTATACATAAAACTCCCATACATCAAAATCCAATTGAAATAAATTTTAAAAAATCTTATTGGAAAGTTTGACTTCAAAGTGGAATTTTGATACAACTGTTCGAATTTTGATACGAATATCACCATACGGGTCTCCAATGATTGCCAGATTGGCAATTATAGCTTTTGTTATGTTTTTGATTCAAATTGTTATTTTTTTTTTTTTTTTCAAATTGTTGATTTTGTTATTTTTTTGGTTAAAATCTACTACATTTTTTAAATGCGAAATGCATTTTTTATGAGATTTTATTCGTAAATAAGTGCAACTAAAACCTCTTAGAATATATAAAAACCTACGGATTCGAAGGAATTTCCTTTTTACGTTTAGTTGTGAAAGTTTAGAGTGGAAAAGCCAATATTTGTGGAATTATTATATTTACAAAGATCAACTGATCATTTAAAATTTAAATTTCCCAAAAAATTCGAAAAAAAATCTTAGAAAATTTCCCGAAAAATGACTTCATATTTACAAGTATAAGAATACCAATAACGCTAGATTTTAATAACGATCAAAATTTTTGTAGTACTCAAATTTGACAGTACTTGATATTTCAAATCATAAATTTCAAAAATTATTTTTGACTTTTTAGCGCTTTAGTTTTTTTAAATTATTTTCTTTATTTTTTACACCTTTTTGGTTCTTTTTTTAAGTAGATAAAATGTTCTCGCCCATTTGATCGTGGGAGTAAACTATCTAACATCCGTGAGAGCCAACTATATAACATCCAGAATCATTTTAATGCTGCAAAACTTAAAATTGCGTTAGTATTGAAGACTTAATAAACGTTTTTGAATATCGAAAATATATTGGAGATATATTGAAGAAAAACAACCAAATTTCCGACATTTACTTTTTTTTTGAAAAGCGGTATTAAACTTTCTGTTTTTTCTATAAATCCATTGTAAAGAATTTTTTTAATCTTAAAATTTCTCAATCATTAGTAAAATAAAAATACCTACGAAGATAACTCTAAAGCATGAATTTTATTGAAACTTTAAAAAGTGGTTATATCTTAAATACGACGTTGGTAAATGCCGACCCCTTTTCAATTTTCCCTCTATTGTTTTAAGAGACATAGCTCGCAAATGAAATTTATTTTACGATGAAATAATATTCAAAAGCTTTTATCTTCTATTAAGGTTCCCAATTCAATTTAGCTTTTAAAGGTCGCAATTTCTATTTGCTGGATAAAAGCACTTTTAAAGATTTTTTTAAACAGATTATGTGGTAAGAGAAGTGGAAGTAATTTTTTTCGAAAAGATAAGAAAAAAGTCTTTAAACCATATTTCCTCCTTATGCGAAATATTCATGTTAAGAATGAAACCAACAGAGAAAAGCAGTCTTTCTCCGCTTTATATGAACGGGAATAAAGAAGGCATTTTTGGAGGTTGAATGTATTGTAATATAAGTATAAATATTTATTAATTCTTTATTGCGTCTATTTCTATTTATTTTTCCATAATTTTTAATCGACCAAAAAGGGAAAGGTTCTTATTTCGACTCTTATGTTTTTTTTCATGTATGTTCACGGATAACTTTTTGCCAGGTTGACCGATTTTGGTCATTATTTTCTTTTGTCTTGCATAGAATTTTTTTAATTGTGCACCACTGGCGCTGTAAGTTTCCCCCTTCTGGCATTGTTCCACCCGATCAATCTGAAATTTTATATGAGTACTAAGTGTACACAGCACTTTCACAAAAACTACTATATCGAGATCTCTGAAACCGAGGGTCTTATCAAGCTGAAGGATTACATAAGTACTAAGTATCTGCACCTCTTTTAAATCCGTTTTGCGGTTTTCATAAGTTTACTCATATCACGGCGTTAAATTTCTAACTAAATGAAAAAGCGCATATTTTTTAATCCTATGAGCAAAAGAGCTTTTGTCGATGGTAAAATAATCAAAACGAATTCACTTTATGAAGTCTTACAGCAGACAAATCAAAATAACTTTTCAAAAAAAAAAAAAAAAAAAAAACAGCAGTATGACCGAGTAAAATTTCACCCGTTAAATTTTTAAAACCTAGTCAGAATTAATGCCGCAGGGCACCATACCTCGTAGATATGGTGCAAGAGAAATTTGTTTTCTGTTTCATTCTTGCCTGATCATAGAAAATCTATATGGGATGAAAAAAATCTGATGGCAAGAGGGGATACAAGAAAGATGGGACAGATAGAAAATTTAAATCGGTTTCAGGCATAATTATGAGGATGTCCGTGCATCTGTCTGTCAGCCTCTTCGTTTTACGTATCTTAAATAACTCGAGAACGCGTTGACCTAGCGACTTGAAATTTTTAGTAAATAAATTTTACGAAAATCGTAGTTTTCTGTCCACTTTTGGAAGAGTAACGATAGCTATTACGGGTACCTCCCATACATGTTTTTTTTGAAAAAATACATTTTTTTGAAAATTTCTCGAAACCTATGCGCTTTTGGAAAAAATGGATATAACAAAATTTAAAGAACGCGAAATTTTCCACATTTTTTGCTTTAACGGTTTTTGTATCTCTAACGGTTTTCAAAATATTTGAAAATATTAAGTTTTTTGGAAATCTCTCAAAAACTATGCACTTTTATGAAAAAATGCATATACACAAAGAACCATGTAGGAAATAGTGTTTTTCGTGCCCCTGGGTTAACTTCTGAACTCGTGTAGTTTTCACTTTGGTTGAATACTTTTTGGAAAGGGCACAGTCTCTAGTTTCATCCATATATGGCTTCAAGAGCCACCGAATTGCAGGGGGATGGTGAGGGGTTAACGAACTTTCTTGTGATTTTTCACAGAAATCATTGCAGGAATCACGACAGAGTTCGTTAACCCCTCACCATCCCCCTGCAATTCGGTGGCTCTTGAAGCCATATATGGATGAAACTAGAGACTGTGCCCTTTCCAAAAAGTCCTCAACCAAAGTGAAAACGACACGGGTTCAAAAGTTAGTTTATAGGGGCAAAATCGTGCATCGTTCTTTATGGAAAACTAAGTTTTCTATATTTTTTCTTATAACGGCTTTTAGGTATCTTTAACGGTTTTTGGGATATTTGAAAAAATATTATTTTCTACATATCTATTTATATATCAAATCGTTTAACCTGATTGACTGATTGACTGACTCATCAACGCCCAGCCCAAACCCTTGAAGCTAGAGACTTGAAACTTTCACAGTATGTCCCAACCATCACGTACGCGCTTACTAAGGCGGGGTTTTCCGAAATGTTACCGCTAAGAGGGTTTGGGTGTTTTTAAACCGTGATTTTTGCCATGAATACTGCTCAATAGGAGGCTGAAAAGTTTCGCTCGAGGGTTTTCGGGGTCGCTGATCACGAATCCGGTGGTAGATTTTCAAAATTAAAAATGGAAGGTCCTGTAAGGATAACGCAAATATCCTTAGGGGGTTTTCGGGGTTACTGATCACGATTCCGGTGTTAGATTTTCAAAATCAAAAACGGAAGGTCCTGTAAGGATAACGCAAATATCCTTTTTCCCATTTTTCCCGGGGAAAGATGGGATTAGGAAGTTTTCGGGATCATTGATCACGAATCCGGTGTTAGATTTTCGAAATTGGAAACGGAAGGTCCTGTAAGGATAACGCAAATATCCTTTTTCCCATTTTTCCCGGGGAAAGATGGGATTAGGAAGTTTTCGGGATCATTGATCACGAATCCGGTGTTAGACTAATTTGTAACGGAGAGTCCTGCAAGGATAAGATTTTTCTCAACAGTTTTTGAGTTCTTTCCGGTTTTCTTCGTATTCTAAAACTTTTACAAAAAACTTAACTCAGCAACGACGGTATGCAAGATATTGGTTAATAATTTGAAAAATATTTGCTTTTCTCGAAATGAAATTTTTATATGGACAAATGATTGTACCGAATTTCTCTTGGCGAATGGTGGCATATTTAAATTAATTCAATTGAAACAATGAAAGGAAAATGAACTTTTCCGAACGTGCTTCGCTCCTGACCATTTTGCGGGGAGGAGTTTTTGGGGTTGCAGAACACGAATCTGGTGATGAAATTGCCAACGGAAGCTCCTGCAAGGATAACGCAAATATCCTTTTTACCATTTTCCCTCGAAAAAACTGGCAATAAGAGGGTTTCGGAGCCGCTGATTACGAATCTCGTGTTAGAATTTTAAAATTCGGAACGGGAGGTCCTGAAGACATAACAATTTTTTTCAAAAGTTTTCAAGTTATTTCTTTGTTTTTTTTTGCGCAAGAAAATTTTTACAAAAAACTTTTAACCGACAAAGGCGGGTACGCAAGCAAGTTTTAATATAAAAACTAAATATTGCAGAGGAACGTTTTGTGTTGATCATAACTGATATTTTTTTTTTGTTTTTTTCAGTTTTAATAACCTTAAGGCAGGCCATTCCAGCACTGCAACATATTTAGAGTAATCCAAGAAATGAGATAAGTTTACCGATTCCGTATCTGCACATAGTCTCACTCGTGGCCTCTAGGATCGAGGAAATATTTATCGAGTCGAATGAAAATATCACCAGTGAACTTTGAGGTTTCTGTGGCTTGGAAAATATATGGACGAGTTGCGGTCGAGAACACAGCTTTTCTGTTTTTAACACACACACGAATGCTTTTTTAAGTGCTCTTTTTACCCGTTTCCGGCTGTACAAAAGAGTTCATTAATGCATTTATTCCGCGATCATTCAAACTTTGAAACAACCTTCCATATAAAGTGCTCCTTCTTGATTACACCGCAAAGGTTCAAGCTAATATAAATCAACATTTTCTAACATGCGTTGGCATTATTATGGTTTTCCTAAAGCACCGGTTGTTTTTATATTAAAAAATCTTGCCGTTTGGTGAATTAAGCGATGTTATACTTTGGTAATCTAATTATTGAAGCAATTTCCTAGAAAAACTCACCCATGCATGTGTAATAGTTTTCCTGTAAAGCATTTTTGTAATATTATTTTTCATTATTTTTTTCATTCGTGCAGATTTATTATTACTCTACTCAGTACTTTGTACGAAAGTGAAATTTTACAAACTGTCGTTTTATGTATTTGTTATATGAACCTGGCGAAAGATACGAGTACATTTTATTTGTTTTTCTCTGTGTAGGGATCGTGGACGACAGGAGATGCCACTTGTACCAAAAATACGTAAGGAAAAATACCAAAGAAAATTTCCTCCAAATGAATTTCTTTTTACGGTCGTTAGATATAAAAATGTAAATTAGACAGGGCCATAAATACTTTGCTAGGATTATTATTGTTATGAAGTGGTACACGCACTTTCTTTATTTTTAAATTGCTCAGCAGCTATAAATGTCTAAACTGAGTAGCATAACGAAACGGGAGTAGAGGGCATATTATTACATATAGTCAGAGGAAAACAGAAGTAATAACAGAGACACTGATATTTTATATGACAGGATTGCTGTGGTAGTAGATGGAAGGAGTGAATTTTCCATTCCCCCAAAATTGTTAGAATGTGAGATGCTTGTAAGTACGAGAATGGTATAACATTAAATTTTCTTTTGCCGCAGAGTATAACCATAAAAATGTGAATACAAAAGCCACAACAACATGTAGACATTATAAGAAATTCATATAGCGCTACAAAAATAAAGAAGAAAAAACGCGAAGAATATTTTTTAATGTTAAATTGGTGTTGAAGGCTTCTCAATTACCTTAAGATTTTCTAAATGGGCTTTATTCGACTATAACGCATTAACTCCTTCACATAAAAACTTTTTTTTTAATTCTCGTAATTAAATTAGGAAACTAATTACATAGTATTTACTGTTACTTTTGCTGAATTTGTAAAAAACCGTTCATAATATATTGATAATTTTTTTTGGGGGTAACTCAATCAAAATTACTAACATCAAATCATATCATCATACTAATATGTATATAAAAATTAGTTGGTGTCTGTCTGTCTGTCTGTCTGTCTGTGCCTCTTTCACGCAAAAACGGCTGAACCGATTGACTTGAAATTTGGCATGAGTATCTGTGGTAGTTCTGGTTCCAACATAGGCATACGAAAAAGAAGCGCGAGGGGGGGGAGTAAGGGGAGGGGTTAAAGTGATTTCGAAACTTAGTTTTTGCTCTATCGCGGGGAAACTACTAAACCGATTGGCCTGAAGTTTAACTCCGACAGAGACCATAAAGAAAAAAAAAATTGAAAACACTTAACCCGGCAACGACGGGTATGCCAACTAGCTAAAAGATAATTAATGAAATAGGATAAAAATTCAAATCGGAACTATCCAAGCAAAGCTTGGAATTCTGCAAGCAAAGCCTTAAATTATTTTAATTAGAATCGAATGTTATATAAATATTAGAAAAAAACTCATAAAGTTTTTTTTTCGTTTATAAGGGGAACAATTTTAAAAATGGCGACCAATTTTTGTCATAGAGAAAATTGGAAAATATGTTAGTTAAAAATTCGAAAAAATATTGCTCGAAAAAGTCCTACTTTTTTTAAATTCATTTTCTTATATTGACTATGGGAATAAGTTCTTAACGATTTTTTGTCTGCTTTTTTTTGCTGCAAATCAAATGTTGGTGCCGATCGTGAAATACGGCGTCAGACACGTGAGTGCGTATCTCTCGTTTTTCGATCATTGAAAACGTTCGAAGGGAGTAGTGAATCATTCACGTTTGGCGTTTCAAATACGCGCCACTTTCGTTGCGTGTCTGAGTGAGGGACAAAAGGCAAAAATGTAAGTTTAAAGGATTTAATTGAATAATTAGTACATTTTGAACTTATTATTATAGGAAAAGAACAACAAAACTAAATTTTTTAGCTGTCAAAATTAGCAAAAACTCAAAAAAAAAACTTAACGAAAGATTCGTTAAACGCCGTATTCAATGATACCGCGTTAAGTGAAAGTGAATCGAATGGGTGAAGTGAATCTCAGATACGCCGTATTCCACGATCGGCACCGTTATTCCATTGGAAGCTATAACCTTAGCCTATATTTCAGGCAAAAAACAGATTCCTTGAGTGAAGAAACCCTACTCTTTCGCGTTGATCTATTCATGCACCCATTTGTTTACCTCCTCGTATGATGGGACCGTGTTACAATGAGACTTATAGTAAGGGGTCTTGCGTTGTCGTGGACTAGAATCAATTTCTCATGTCTACCGGCCCATTCCGGACGTTTTTCGCCAATAGCTCGCTTGACGTCGGACTTCGCGACGTCGGACTTCGCGACTGATTGTTTCTGACGGTTTCAAGAGATCATAGTACACAACGCCAACAAATCCTGTGGCAGCTGTTACATTAAAAAAATAAGTTTGCCTTTAAATATGACTTCAGACAAAAATTATTTATTTTTTCATTCTTTGTCAATTTTTAAAAGAGATAAAAGTACCCGTGGGCCGCGGGTTGGACAAGCCTGATATGGATACTTCATTATAAATAGATCTTCATCAGACTTCTAGTTTGTAAACGATTTGCTAAACACCTGGTCCAAACCAGCTAGCAGCATTAATTTTCGTACAAGTTCATTAATATAAGATTGGGATCGATTTAAACAAAATTTTATTCAAGAAAAAGCAGTTTTTGGTTTTTATTTTGCTTAAAAATAAATATTTTTTCTTTACTTAAAAATATAAAAAAAATTAAAAACCAAGTTGTGGCCAGTTTGCTAAAACTATGAATTATGGGACAAATTTTACGCTGATGTATTAATTATTTAATGCAAAAAAGAAAATTCATGTGATTTAGCAGTGCAGTACAAAAAGGGATTTCCCGATTTTTGATCGTATATCGTATACCGAATCAATTTGCGATGTATAGCGAAACGTAGACACAATTCAAGAAAGTGAAACGCCGTATAACGGGCTTTTGGTGCATAAAAAATGTTATTATTTTTAATTCTCCATATTTACAATATTGCCATATTGACAATGTATCTTTCCATTAATCGAATCTCTAGAATTTCAATTTTCCGGAAACGCATCAAATCTCATTGATCCCATTTTAGGTGTACAGTATGACAGACATAGAAAATCGCATTTATAATCCAGAAAATACCTTACCTAGATCTAGGCAAGGAAGATAAATTGAATGGTCATCGGAATGCAACACCTTTTCAATATTTTTGTTTACATTTGGCCAATACAAATAAATCCAGTTCATACAAGTTTCCGCTATACGTCGAATACTTGCGTTCCATATTGGCTGAGTTGAAAGGGATTGCCTTATTCTATTGCCGGCCGGTCACATATGCTTCCTACTAGTGGTAAATCCCTACCATAGAGGAACTGCCGAATCATTGAAATTTCTGCCAGCATCATTCAAGCTCTCATAAGTTTGTGACATTTTTGCACATCCCCGGCAATATATTTCTATGTATGGAATCGAATAGGAATATGGACTAAACGGATCTAGATATCTCCATATTGATGTTTGCTCATACTCGTATATTGATTATGGCAAACGTATTTTCGGAAAAAGTCACACCATGACACACAATACGCTTTCAACAAATATTTTCGCACTGGACATCACGGTTTCAATTTGATCCCTTCTGCAAATATTGACGTGGGACATGGCCATCGTTCAGTTGAAGAACCCAGAATAAGGGTGTCTTTATATCAAATGGGATTCGAGTGTGTATGAAAGTTGTGATGATGATCTTTGCGTTGGCTAAGGAGATATGATTGATGGATTGAAGCTATTCAGTGCGATGGTAATTGATTTTGTTTGGTTTGGAAAAATTTAAAACAAAATTGCAAGCATTGAAATCAATCATTGTTTGAAAATAAAAATTTTACAGTTGCAGATCTTTAAATATTGTAGATATTTTAATATGGGTAAAAGTAAATTTTAATCAAAGTTTGTATACTTTTCGATGTGTAATTAATAACTAAAGCCACCAAAAATTGTTAAAAAATATATTTAAAAATTATTGTTAAATTGTTAAAAAATATTGCAAAAAATTGTTGAAAAATATTGCAAAAAATTGTCAAAAAATTTATTTAAAAAAAAAACGAAAATTTCCTTGTTATGATATAAAGCAGGTGAGAAAATATACAACACTTGGAGGCATCATTGCATTAGTGTGCAAAATGTAAGAATGGATGGATCTTTTTTACGGGTGTGTAAATACACTGCATTGCAACCACAATACAAAAATTGTGGAGTATTGCCAGTTGTGACTAATTTTGATTTGAGAATCACAAAAAAAGAATCTGCGCAAAATTTCAAGTCTGTGGCTCAATCCGTCCGCCCGCAATCCGCGCCACAGATGGACAGACGGACGGACGGACATGCTAAATTCAACTTTTTTTATCATTCTAAACACAATGGTGTAATTCATTTTTTTTTTTTGAAAAACGGGATCTTGGCGTTACAAGCGGTAAGGCAAATCTAATATACCTTTTGGTTTCACCATACGGGTATAAACATGAAATTTTCTTGAAACAATTTGATCAATACTCGGAAATTGCGGAATAAAGGGAATGTTCAGTAACGAAGTAGAGCAACTTGTATTTCATTTAAATCACTTAAGATACCTTGCTTAATGATGATTGAAAAACTTGAAAGAAGATTATGATGTTGGAATTTGTTGAAGAAATTAGAAACCCATTGCCTGATAAAAGATTTCTTAAATTTATTCCGTAATTTCCGATAGTTGATAAAATTATTTTAACCCAGATATGCCTAATGTACTGTATGTAGTACACTTAAAACTCGACTGATCCTGCACAGCAGACGATACAGACAAAATCGGGAAATGCTCGGAATTATTCACTATTCATCAGACATTGCAAGTAAGAGCATTGCAGTGACTTTGGAGGTTCAGTTTATTTTTTAGATAGATTAGAAGTTTGCGAAAAAGTGAAAATGGATGATAAGCGCATACGTTTCGAAAGGTGAGTTGTTTTCAGGCAAAATAAACCAAAAATAAACTTTCACTCTATATGGAACATTACAACAAATGGTGATGTTATCAGGGGAAATTCACATATTTACCGTATTTAGGAGATTTGTTGTTGTGCGGGAGATGAATCAGAGGTGTACTAAATATAGTACATTAGGAAAATCTATATCTATGAATGTAATTCTATTTCAGGGGGTTCTCACTTCATGAAGCTCTTGTTGTGTTGGAAAATGATAATGATAATCCGAATATGGGAGGAGTTGATCGTTCAGATCAAAACATTAGCTTATATAGCATTTTTATCAGGGGAAAAAAATTGTATTTACCCTTGCTAACCCACTGTATAGGTTTATCAATTTCGAATGCTTGGCAGTTGCATTGAAAAAATTAAGGAGATTTGGATCAACTAAGTTTTAGAAGGAGGATTGCCACATCATTACTAGCGCAAAACAGAAAACTTCCGTCTTATCAAAAAGGACACAAAGGTAGGACACAAGAGCTCGATGTAAGGTATGATCGACTAGACCATCTTGTTATTCCCCATGAAAAACATACTCGATGTGGTCATTGTCACCAAAGAACAACTACCATTTGTTCAAAGTGCGATATCGGGGTTCATGTGGGGTTTTGTTTTCTTCCACACAAAAAAATTAATTTGTTTTCACAAATGTGTATATGCCTAATGTACTATATGTAGTACGGCTCAAAACTCTATCTTTTTGAAAAACAATTCATATTTTAAGAGTATTACTGTTTTCTTTATACCTAATAAAGTGCAATTTACATCAAATTTTTAATTTTGATCTTCTAAATAACTTTTAGGCATATCTGGGTTAAGAAAACTTTTTTTTTATTATTTTTTTCTTTTGAGCTCATTTTGCGACAAATTTCATATTTTTTCTTCATTTTTTCGTGAAAGGCGATATATATAATTGAAAGAGAGAAATAAAATATTTTCCAAATGTCTCGGAAAAGAAAGTTTTGTATAATGAAAATTGAGCGAAAATTTGAAGCAAATCAAAATCTTATAGCTTCTCGTCTCAACTCATCTCCTTAGGCGAATAATTTCATCAGATTTGAAGCAAATCGGTCAAATGGTTCTCTTCATAAAGCATGTTGTGTCTCCCTTTCGTTCTCCACCGCAACCTCTTCTAGAGAACATAATTTCGTTCGAAATGCCCTTATGCTCTGAATATAATTCTATTCTGAATTCTAAGTTTTTGAAAACTTTTTGGTTTGATCCAACATTTTCAAGACAATTGCGAAAAATTCTTTCATTTATATGGAGAAGGGGAGAAGGATAGTTCCGATTAAATTTTAATGTATTGGAAAGTTATGTATAGTTATATTAAAAATACTACAGTTTTGAAAACTCAGTGGTTGGATTCACCGTTATTGAGAAAGTTGCGTTAAATTTTCCCATTTGTATGCGGGAGTTATTTTTTTTTTTGCATACGAACCATTTTCAAAAATTAACTTACATAATAGTCTTGATCCTTTGATATATTTATATGCGTAACGCTTTATTTTTGATTGTAGATCCCGTCCTAGCGAGCGGATTTTGGCATGATTTGCGCCATTGGGGAAATTGTCCCCCAAGGAAAGTTTTCGCTTACTCCAAAAATATCCTTCCCCTTGCCAGTAAACCCTTCTCCTTCTATCTCCTGAACCTTTTGAGCAATCTTGGCGCGGTTTGCGCCATTGGGTAAATTGTACTGCATGGAAAGTTTTCGCCCACTCAAATAATACCCTCATCTTGCTAGTAAACCTCTCTCCTGCTATCTCCTGGAGAGGTGGGGCAATTTTAACGCGGTTTTATGCATTGGATAGATCGCCCCCAAGCAATTTTTTTGTCTACTAATATCGATTCCTCCTCTTGACTGTGAACACATTTCCTGTTAACTAGAATTAAAGCCCGGATAACCGCAATCTTGGCAGGAATTCCGTAAAGTCACAGGCTTCGATGACTTTTCAAGTTGACGGCTTCACGTAAGACGATAAAAGTCATCGAATCGACAGTCGCTTGTCATATGACGTAGCGTAATATTTGTGACAAATATGGTAGCTGTAACCGTTTTTGGGTGATGGGGCCTCATCAATTTCATATGTCTCAAATTAAACAGGAAAATAATTTTTTGGTCGTAGAAAAAAAAACAAGAAAAAATCATAGCAAAAAATAAAAAAATAATATTTACAGCACACAGCGCCCAAAAAATTTTTATTTACTGTTCAGTAAATTTTAATAGAAGCTTGTTCTTATAAAATGTTTTTTTTTTCACCAAGATGAAAATGAGCGTAACGTATTTAATTGACAACCCCTTAGATCAGCGTTTTCCAAACTGGGAAGCGCGCCTCCCTAGGGAGGCGTGGACTAGTCTAAGGGGAGGCGCGAATATTAGCCAGTATTGACAAAAAAAAGTGCACGTGCAGCTAATACAATACGTAACATATAGGTACATATTAACTACTAAGCTGCTGATGCTACCCTTACCCCGTAGCAAACATGACGGTTCAAATATTTTTAAGGGAGCCGTGGTAAAATAAATTTTGGAAACCACTGCCTTAGATTATCAAGTACAAATTCCTGCAAATCGATTCCGCACCGAGTTTCTGATTTTTTTATATAAAAATTGAAACGATTCTATATAAAAACAGTCTATAGTTTTTTTTAAAGAAATATTTATGAAATTTTTAAAAGATTTTACTAGAACTTGTTTAGATAGTATACAATAAAGGTAAAATATATCGGGCAACATTAGAAGTTTAATCTATCAAAGTAATAAAAATGTAATCACAATCAACCATATTCCTGTATTGTCGAAAACAAAAGATTTTTATATCGAAACCATTCAATGAAAATAATGTCTATAAGACAATTTTAACTAATGTGAAGTATAAAATTTATTAGAATCAGATAATTTTGAAAATTTTCGCTAAGGACAATATAAATTTTGTTTTTAATACCCTATAATATCTAAGTTATCATTGCATCCAACTATAAAATTTCTCATTTAAAAGCAATAAAATGTTAAAACTTTGCTATTTTCTTTTCCCTTTTACTTATAGGTGATATAAACACACAAACATGTAGTGATTAAAAACGATACGAAACCTCACTAAAAAGGTTCAAATAGATACAAAGAAATGATAAATGTTTAGCACCCTGTAATTTCATCTACCTTTTAGAATTTAAAATCCCTTATGTTTGAACAGTTTTCGCCTTTGATTAGTTTACACCCTCTACTATTGTTATATCTAAATATATAGTATAAAATTCACCATCCTTTCCATTGATAGCCGTCCTGATTTTATATAACTAGGTTCAAGTACTTAAAATTTTGCACAATACTTTTGGAATGTTCATGTGGAGGGCGACACAGCCTAATATAGAAAATGTCTAACATTCGGTGAAAGCAATTAAATCTAAATTGTTCACACGTAGAGAAAGGCTGAAAGAAGATAGGGAGTCCAAAAATGAAAATATCTAAATTGCAATCTTATTCAAGAACCAAAACTCACCATTTATAGAAATCTATAGATACTTTCGTAGCTATCAATATGTGTATGTAAGTATCTATACATGCAAAATATTCCGGAGCCGACGCATGAATGGGTGCGTCACGGGACAAATAATGTGGATCACTTACATTTGTATATATGCAATTAACTTTCCATGAATACAGTTTTAGGTTTTATCTGTTAGTTTAGGTTATATTAGATACGAGTAAAGTACTTATATATTTACAAGTAAATGCGTGCATTTACTAAAGTTTAAAGACTGGAAACTTGCTTAATATAGTTGCACGGGAATAGTCCTTTAAAATTATACTTTTAG
Source organism: Chrysopilus asiliformis (assembly GCA_964034945.1). NCBI lineage: Eukaryota > Metazoa > Arthropoda > Insecta > Diptera > Rhagionidae > Chrysopilus > Chrysopilus asiliformis. The sequence goes on from OZ035962.1 coordinate 71,847,061, forward strand.
CTTTGGCCACCATTAAAGGTCCGAAGGTTGCGAATTTCATTTTAGATTATCATGAAAAGGGGACTTTATCTCAATGTGCAATCGCAACCCGATTTAATGATGCGAAATTCTACAAACCTCCGTAGGTAACCACATAACAAACCTGTAATCAAATATCACCGTTTTCCTCGTATAAGCATTTAGGAGTTCATTTTACTGAATAGCTTCAATAGAAAGTGAGTGTAATTTTGACGAAAAAAAAATCTCGTTTTAAATAGAAACATAAAAAAAGCTACAATTGCCAGGGACTAATCGTCAAGTACTTTTTATGAGAAAAGCCCGAATTTTTAAAGAAAATTTTCCATTTGTACACTCAGAAAAATGGAGGCTAACTCGACGACCTACATACGGCGTAATTGGCCTCGGGTAGGCGCGCGTTCGCCTGCATGTGGGCAAGTAAAACTGAGTTGACCTGTGGTCGGAGAAATTCTGAAATTAAGCCACCAGCAGGTGAAGTAGGGCATTGGGAGCTTGACCTTAGATAGGTTAACTCTGACCGCTAGCTGGCTTACAGACACCTCTGTAAGGTCAGAGTTAACCTGACAAAAAGTTGACCTGGACATTTTTCTGAGTGTATGGAGGAGGCGAAAGAGAGTGGTCTGATTGAATTTTGAGGCATGGAAAAGTTTTGTAAAATCATATTTTAAAAACATTTTGCCTTTATAAATTTTAAGATACTACTCACTACTCACCGTTTTTGAGAAAATTGCAAAAACTGTTTCGTGTATATGTGAGAGGAGGGTAGGGATGAATCGAATTTATCTTAATTTATTTCTCGTAAATTATCTTCCTATTTCATGATTGCAAATTCTTGCTGTGCTTCTCATAAATAGTCTTGCTATTTACGAGAAGCGCAACTGTAAAAAGTTTCAAGCCTCTAGCTCAATCTTTTTGAAAGTTATGGTATTCGTGGGCAGACAGATAGACGGACGCACGTACACATATTGCTTGGTCTCCCCTTCTCTCCTCAAAAATTAGTCAAATTAGAAAATTATAATTAAAGAAAAACCAAAATTCAAAATATTGTATACGCAAATCTATATAAAATAATACTTTTAGTACAACATTTAATGAAATTTTTAGCAAAAGATATAGTTTTATTTATAACAAAAACTTAGCAAAATTTTTATGTGTTCCTCAGTTAAATACTTATCAAATAATTAGGTAAATTTAACTTTAATAAAAATTTAATGAAATTTAGCAAAATCTTTAGCAAAATTCTAGGAAAACTTTTTGTAAAATTTACAATATGAAATCTTAGTAAAAAAAATTCAATTCGCTAATATTGGTTTTAATAAAATATTTAGCAATGTATTTAGGAAAAATTTACTGGATATTTATTAAAATCTTATGAAAGTCCTTAGTAAAACTTTTTAACTCAATTTTAATTTTAAAAATCAAAAAAAAAAAAAAATTTCAAAATTTTAAATTTATGAAATAAAGGGAAAAAAAGCTTTTTAACATATTTTTAAAAAAATATTTTTATACTTTGGCATAAAACTGTAAAATACTATCCAACAAAACATTCGAAATACTATAAACACTTTAAGGTTTAAAAAAATTACAACAAGAAATAAAATTTGATAATCGCAACCTATTTTTAACAACCCAAATAATATTTTAATTTATAATTTAGGGTAACATATCAATTGCCTAGCACTAAGCAAAATTCAAATATTTTTATATTCTGACACGGGCTAAAGTTTTAATTGCAGGTCGCCACATTCCAATTGAACTCAAAGTGGGCCAAATTAAAAAAAAAACAGAAATTATCTTCTTTAAAATCTCACTTTGGATTACTCATAATCTCATCCACGGAGAAAATATCACGTTTTATCTTTGATTAATTAAATTCTAATTTAAACCTTCCAGCGATGGAGTTATGCATCGTTGATTTGTATTATTTCTAGATTTATTTTAAAGAGAGAATTTTTCATTAATTTATAATGATAGCAATCCTCCCTTTTTACAAAATGTCACAAAAAGTCCACTAAACGCAAATGAGAACCTTATTTAAAAAGTTGCTCTTGCGAATTTCAAACTTCTTCGTTATGTTAGAATCTTTCCAAGATTTTAATAAATACTACGGCCCGAACTGCTTCACGTTTCATTCCTTCCCCTGCAGCCTCCTCCGACTCCACGGCCATCGGTCTTGTATCATACACGGCCTCGGACCGCTGGCCAATCACGCCTTATGGCCTACATAGGTAATTACTCGACTTTTGGCATCGGATCTGATTTTTCAAGGAGTGGGGTAGATATTATTGGACGAAAATTTTCCTGAGCATCCTAAGGGTTGCCCTTACTGAGGTTGGTGGATGGCCTCTCCAACGGAGAAAACTTAATCCAAATATTTTTTGAATTGTTAAAGATAGCAGGAGAGGTCTTTAGAAGGGTGGGAATTTTTTCATGAGAGCTGTGCTCTCTAATGGTTAAAACTGGATCCAAATCCGTTCAAAATTACCGAATATAGCAGGTGGGGGGTCCACAGAGAAGGAAGGGGGCGAAAATCACTTATAAGTGATAACATCTGTAATTGTAAAAACCGCATCCCAATCGGTTAAATGCTTCAAAAGTTATCTGGGGAGTGGTATCGAAGGAGAGTGGAGAGGCCAATAAAAAGTATAATATGCTTTATTCTGTAAGTAACTCTACCTGTGTGCAAAGTTTCGTCGAATTCGGTTGGGCCGTTTTCACATGATGCCGGAACAAACATTCAGACAGACAGACCTTACAATTTAATTATATGTATAGATGGCCCATGAGGAATGTTGCAATTTAATATAAAACCTGGACAGAACATATGCTGCGAGGCGATTTCTGGAATTTTTACTCATTGAATTCCTTTGAAAACGTATTTCTTTCCAGGTGAAAATCTGCAAAAGCTCCGCTTCCTGCCCCAGCTGTGGTTCAAATTATTCAACGTATAATTGGTGTTTTTCTGCACATAGAACCAGATTTTCTCCGCTCGCGAAATGGCGGCTTACAAGGGAACAATGTACCATGAAAACCAGGTTAAAACCGGATTTTATTCCTTTTAAGAGATTCTGCGCTAGACTAGAGTAGCATATGGATGTGTGACCAACACTTTGATCTTCCTCACAAACTTTAAAAAAATTTCTTGAGAAATCTTTGTTTCCACCCGCACGCGAGATTTAATCGAAAAATATCTGTTTTCCATCTTCGTAAAAAAGCGCTAAACTTGCAGAAGTCTCCGGATTTTTCTTTGTTTTTTTTTTTTATATTGAATCTTGTTGTTAACTTGGTAAGCATATTCCTGTAATATTTTTTTTTTTTAAATTTTAGCCAGAGTTTAGGGGAAGACCCTTTAATGCCGAAGCACAGCTCAGGATGGTCGGAAAGACAAAAGAAGATGTCGGTTTATGTTCTCCATGAACTTCTGCGGGTTATAGTTCGGGGGGGAACACATCAGATGGTAAATCGTTCCAAAGTCTTATTTTTCGCGGAATGAAGGAACTCTTAAACTTTACTGCACGAAAACGGATCCAAATTCGCAAAATTCTCCGAGTTTCTCCGATTTTAATCCACTTCCTATCTCCCGCCGGGCAGAGCTGGGCGTACTTAAGTACTTTTTGTACTGCGGTACAAAAGCAGTACCAGTACATTGGTACTGATACTGGAAAAAATCAGTACCAGTATTTTAGATACAGAGAAATACAGTACCTGTATTTCTCTCTATCTAAAATACTGGTACTGGAAAAAACAAGTATCAGTACTGAGTACTGGTACTGGAAAAGCCAGTACGCACTTCAGAATTTTAAAAATACTGCATTACTTTAAAAATACTGCAAGTTTTTCAATACATGAAAGGCGATTTTTTCATTTTCTGAATTAAATCAAAGTTTGCACTTTACATGTACTCGCGGAAATAGCTCTTAACTGAGAAAACCGCATAAGTTTACCATTTGGCAAATGAAATATCAAAATTTTTATGGAAAATAATTTGCAGCAGCCTGACAAATTTCCGCGGTGATTTTGAAGTGTCAATAATCGAGGAAATTTATGCTCACCGTATAGAATAATGTTTGATGTAATGTTTGTTGTAATTGTAAACTGTCTAATGGTTTTTTGACTGAACTGAAGTCAAAAATCCACAATTAATTTCCCTAAGCTCAGGAAAATTAATTGTTGTTTGGAGTGGTTGAAGTGGTATTAAACATAATTTTATACGAAAAAGTGATCATTTTTAAATTTCGTAGAAAAACGTTTGGGATTAAAGTCACTTCCACAATTAGTTTGAAGAGTACGTCATGCAATAGTTTGCATATGAATATGCTGAATTTTTTTTATATTCTAATACTTGTTTTATTAAATTCTTTTAAAATAAAAAGCCGGTGTCTGTCGTAGAGACGGACAAAAGACGTGGATACGCCTACAACGAACGCCAATAGATGTTTAACACTTTGAGCCCCACGTGCCGACCATTCATAAATGTATTCGGAAGTCGCGGAAATTGCACAAAACATTTTCTTACATCTCCCCGTAATACTTATGTAGTTGTTCAATAATTTTCGAAAGTAAACTAACTAAACAAATAACATAACCGAGTTTTATTAACCCTTTCATTCACGAATTATTTCTAGACCTGAAATAATTATTTGAAGCATTTCAACTAATCAAGGGAGGCTTAATTAACATAAAAAATTAAGTTTTTCAAATTTTTTTTAACCCTTAAAGGCTTGGTGGTGCACGCGATGTACCACCTTTTTCGTAACAAATGCTGCACGGTAGTACCATAATTGTACCACCGATTAAATCGTCTTCCATTGCCGCATGAAACTTTGAACTGACACCACCAACAAAATTCAAAAAAAAAGTTTTTTTCGGTGTGCCGGACGGGTAAAGATATTTGCTAGTTTTCTGTGCCTCTAAGGGTTAAACAGGGGTTTTAGAAGATGTACAATATATTCTACATACTTTTTATGCGATCATCTTTCAATTTTTTCAGTATTTTTTGAAAAGTACTGGTACTTGAAATCAGTTTCAGTACTTTATGTACTGGTACTGATTTTTGTTTACAAAAAAGTACTGGTACTGGTGTACCATATACCAGTACCATATACTGGTACTGGTACTGATGTACTGAGTATTTTGCCCAGCTCTGCCGCCGGGGGTTGCTCCCACACAAGAAATTTACGGGTAATTTGTCTTTGGATGCTTAACAATATCCAATCGAAAAAAACTAAGGAAGTGGATATGATTGTAAATGCGAGATGCTTTCATGTGAAATTGACCAATTTGCTTTTTCACACAAAATTGTCAAAATTCATGAAGCTTGGGCACCGGACAATTTAGTCCCAAACAATTCTAAAAAATCAAAGAAGTTCGACTTGTCAATAGACAACATTAGAGCCCTATTAGCATTCGGTACTTGAAAAATTGATCTTTAGGTTCCAGTGTTAAAACAAATTACCACGGTTGATAAAAGAAATGTTTCTTAGCTTGGAATGTTGCTTGGAATTGTGCATTAATGTGTGCAAAAGATTGCGAGGTAAAGAAATTAGAAAAATATGATTCTTGGAACACGTAAACTGAAATTACCCTAACCGTCTTATCCTCCCCGAAGAGTCAATTGATTATCCTTGATATACATTTTTCTTTGGACTCTGAAAGCTATTTATTTCAGAAATATAGTTCTCCATTTGTAAGCAATTTTTGAGTCGTTTACTATTCGGAATTTTTTTGTTACTGTCAATCAGGATATAAATCCTCAGGACATAAAATCTCATAACAGATTAATAGGCCCTTTTACTCCGGCATGAAGACATATTTTACCCACAATAATGTCAAAAATATGAATAAAAGTGATTTCCACAAAAGTGATAAAAACTAAGTGTTCATGTCGAAAATCAACGGTTACTAACCCTGCAATAAACCATAATGGGTTCTTTGACTGAGTCATTTCCCTTACATTATCGGCGAAATACCAAAATTATATTTTTATATTTATGCAAATGTCAAAAATAATAAATATTTCTATGATAAAATTACCTACTTGTGCGTTGAAAAGCTTATTAATACACTTTGATATTATGATTATCAGTATGATATTTGAGCTTTAACCGATATCAATATGTTAGCAAAACGAAAGTTTAATGGCGTCGTACTAGACGAAAGGCTACAACAGTATGGAGGAAGCAGTTTATAAACTGATTTCCATTGCACAGGAAACGAAAGTCTGTTGTGGAAAAAAGGAGAGCAGGGAAAGATACGGCAAAAACAAGCACATCCAAAAATGACGGAATAAAAACACACTATAAAATAATACCCCACTAAAGGCATCATAAAATCTGGGTTTATTCGTACTCCATTCTATATTTCCCGTCCTTCATGTTTTAGGAGAAAATTACCATTGATTCGTTCTGTCCGCCACTTACACCCTCTCGATTCAATAACCCCCAAAACGGAACCTTTTTGTACAACAATCTGTTAACAATTGCTACAAAATATGAACCCATAAGACGTTATTACGATAGATCCTTGCTTGCACTACGTACGCTTAGGACGGCAGTAATGGGTAGTAATTTTTATTGGGATAACTTTTCTGCTTGAAGTTGGTACTTACATAGGGATGGGTTGTGCTAGCATCCAAAAAGGGACAAACAAAAGCAAAAAAAAAAAAAAATAACATCAGACAACGGATCTTTTATGACGAGCACATACGGAGTATCCTCTTTAGCACAAAATGATTTGGATTTCGGGTTTTCTTGGAGCATTAATGCGGTATATCCTTTTTGCTCTACACTTTTCAACCCATTCAAATGCTATGCGAAGCACTATCCCGCAGTCACTTCCCCTGTAGTTGTTATAAAACGGAATTGGGGTTTCCCGTAAATGAAAATGGCCAAATGGAAGGCGGTCGCCGCTCTAAACAGTGCATAAAAGTATTTTCAAAATGGTATTACTGTATTAAATCGTGGTTAGATTTAAGTTTAATTTTAATATAGTCTAATAATTAGATATACAAATCATTTCTAGATATTTAAACAGTTTTTCAATGTTTAGGATATGAGTAGTCTAACCAAAATATTAACTGTGAATAGCAGGAAAATATTCCAACCAATGAATTTAATCGACTTGGTCTGAAATTAAGGACGGGTAGAGTGAATCTTAGTTTTTCCTCTATGTCACTCTTTCGCGGGAAAACTACTGACCCGATCGGCCGAAAATTTGGCACGGGTGCTTTTCGGGAGTCCAGCTCCAATAAAAGTCCAAGAAAAGTATGCCGTGACTTGAGGAGTGAAGTAAATTTAATCTACCATAACCTTGCCAATATTCTCCAACCGAACGGGCTGTTTTCAACTTCTATAAATTTTGTTTAAACACACAAATCCATCTCAAACCGAGAATTTTAATCGAGAAACTTATTATTTGACTGAATTTGTTCCAGTTTTTTATTACAAACGGAAAACCACCGTTTTCCAATAGATGGCGCTAACAGTAAAATGCTGGTCAAAAATGACAGATTAGAAATGTCAAATGATAAGCATTTGGGAACAACTCATTATCATCAAATTTGTGAATTTTTATCGATGTCATATATTTTTTTGTGCGTGTATATATTTGAGCCAAATTAGCGTCTTTGGCGGGAAGTTTTGCTGTTTACCTTCAATTCGAAAAAATCTGCGGTCGAGGCGCGTCGAATGATTGTAAAAACTTATGGTAAGGCTTTTATTAGTGAAAGAACGAGTCGTGAAAAGTTTTAACGCTACAAAAGTGGTGATTTTGACGTAGAATATAAGGAGCGTCCTGGACCGGTGAAAAAGTTTGAAGACGCAGAATTCGATTCATTGGTCGTGACTCAACAAGCTATTTCCCACCGTTTCAAAGCCTTGGGAATGATCCAAAAAGACGTTGAAGCCAAGAAACGTCACAGGAGCTCGCTATCGAACATAACGAATGCGTTTGAGCCGAGCATTGATGGAAAAACGGCCACAATCGACAAAGTGATTTTACTATGCTCGGTCACATGTTGCTAATATTGTTAAAACCTACCTGGAAACACAGAATTGGGACGTCCTGCCCCACCCGCCGTATTCTCCAGACATCGCCCCTTCCGACTACAACATGTTCCGATCGATGACGCACGGCCTGGCTGAGCAGCACTTCTGTTCTTACGGAGAGACTAAAAATTAGGTCGATTTGTGGATCGCCACGAGAGACGAGTAATTTTTTTGATGCGGAATCCGTATGCTGGAAAACATTATTTTGAAAAATAAAACATTTTTCCACAAAAAATTCTCAAATTTTGAAAGACGGCGATTTTCCATACCTTTGAAAAAAACCAATTATTTGTTTTTTTTAGAAAACAAATAAAAGAAATGTAATTTTTCTTTGAGGGCAATAATTTACAGGAACATAAAATTTTGTTTACTCTCAGCACTATTTGTCATTTGTGGGTGAGACTGGTTTTGCACTGAAAAACTTGCTCATGAAGTGAATGCAAAAATGAAACTTTTGCGTACAACTTTGTTAATAATATTATAACGTGGTTGATTTTTGTTTTCTTCAATAAAAAAATTACATTAAATAGAAATATAAAAACCAAAAATCCCAAAAACGCGATTTTGTGAGTTAGTCTCTTTTCGCTCAAAGCGCCCTAACACAAAGTCTTTATATAGGCTGTACGCTGTACCAACTTATTATGCGATATTAATAGAAATGACACAAAATGTAATACCTAAGAGTTAAATTTAATGTTTTCGGAATTACATTTACACGATATCGGCTTTTAAGGATAAGAAGCTGAGTGTAAGCAACGTGTCTAATAAAATAAAATAAGAATTTCCTGATGTAAAGAAATGTGTCTCTGTCTTATTCTACTACACTACGTCTAAATTGTAAATTCCCGATAAGAAATGGGGTTAGAAGATTATTTATCAGTTTTTTTTATAAAAGGGGTGGTGTTACATGGACTTGTTGACTAAATATATTACGAAAAAGCCTGAGGTGATGAGGGCTAATCTCGCTTTTAAGTAAAACTCAACCTTTTAAGACATTTTCAGATTTATTTTTATTTTTGTTCGTCTTATTTTGTAAATTCTACTTGATTTTTTTCCACTTGTGTCGTTCGGTTCGTTTCGCTTTTTCTCATTTTCTTCTGTCGGTACTCGGCGAAACTTTTTGGTTTAACCATTGGTAGCAGCTATAACCGAAAAAGACGTAAATCCATTTCTATCCGAATTAAATTCCATTTATCTGAAGGTGTTTTTAAAGGTATACCAAAAGCAATTCTTTATTTGCTCGATTCTGGAGACCGACTAGCAAGCATCAGTGGAGAACGGAATGAGAAAAAAAAATTGATCTGGATCCCATTTAAAGGTATAGGGGATGTTAAAAAATAGAGAGATCTATAAAATAGACTAAGTGTTAGAAATGGAAAAAGGAATAAGACGATGTACTTTGAAATGGATATCCTAGTTTCCAATTTATTTCTTTTGGATCTTGACGGGCTATAGGGAAGCTTCATACATTATGCGCCATCTACATACATACAATATAAACACAATGTGATGAATTCTTTTCTATATACAGTAAAATATATTCTATATAATATCTATATAACTAAATGTCGGTAAAATGATAAAAAGGACCGCTTCGTTGCGACGAAACTTAAAAGAAAGTTGCAAAGAGAGTTATAGAATGGCAATACTCAAGTTATACGATTTTATGAAAACGATAGGTGACTGTCAATTGCTTCCGACTTTTCGGTTCTTTTTCACTTTCTACGGGAAAATAGAAAAACGAAAAATACAGAAGAGGGGCAAAAAGAATTTATATGCAAGTATGTATATATGTTAAGATGAAATAAATACGAGCAAAACTGGATTCTAGTTGAAACGACAAAGGATTATAAGCTTTTGAAGCGATATTGATTTCCTAAGTTGGGATCCATTGATATTTATCAAGACATATGTTCAAAAATAATATAACTTACCCCTTTACAATCAATGTTGGAATCTTATGCATATAGACGCTATTTCATATATTTTTTTTCATGAACACAAACACACGATGTACGACTCCTGTCAATAAAAAAAATCTCCTACTTTTTGTCTTTTATAATCTCAAATTCTTTCAGGAATTTGAGCTGTTGCTTTTTCTGAAGATTAGGACACAACGGTATATATTTCCATGTGTTTTGAATAGAGCTCATCTGTGAAACAGGTAACTTGCTTGGATATAATTTGACGATTTTTATTCTAGGTACTTGATTTGCGTCCGAGTTTTTGTGGATTGAGTGTCAATGGCAAAACTCCACAAAAAAAATAATTAAAAGATTTATGGCAAGTTTCACGAGATTTATAGTTAATGCCAAATCGAGTTAGCAGGTGAAGTTCTACCAAAGAGAGCATGCTATAACTTAATTTAGTGGCCGCATCGGAAGACACGGGAATACTTAGACGATACAGGTCTTAGCCGATCATAGTGACTATAAAATATTCTTAAGATGATTCTCCAAATCCAAGACCCAAAAAATGCCCCGGAGTAGAGTACCTAGCTGAAAAAAATGATGAAACGAATTGTCGCGTGACAAAGACAATACTATATTTTGATAATTTATCCTTGATTATAAAAATTACCAATTTATTTTACTTTTTCGAATAAATTCACAGAAATATAACTGGCAAATCTGTTGGCACGAACCAATTGCAAAGAAATTTAATGGATAAATGTATTGCTACCTACCAAATGTATTTCATTTTCATTAAAAAACTTGTGGCGTCACATTGAAATTATCCTTATCCAATTATTTTTGTGCTCGATATGGAAAAATATATGGTAGGGGAGACCGGGCCTATTCCGACCGTTTTGTGTTTCGGCCGTCCTGGTGGCTGGATGTCGGCGATTTCAATTTCGAAGAATTATCTATCTTATAGAAAATTCTGTGCTCTACAACTTCCAAGAACATTGTTAACCCGTCGGAGCATCGCAACTAGGCTTTTTTGGTCGATTAATGAAATATGAATTTTCGTTCGAATCAGCCCCACGGTGGGGCTGATTCGCACAAAAGCGAGATTAGTGTTTTGAGGCGGTTTTCAAGGCGAGAAATGTAGAAAAGAGGTGAATAAAAAATAAAAAAAAGGAAATTTTGTTAAAAAACTCATTTGTTTTTATTTATGACTTCATAACCATCACATAGAAACAAATATGTTCGTATTAATTTTTGCGTTGATTTCTTGGAGCGGCCGCTGGCTTTTTCCGTGCCTTCGCACGATTCTGCCTTCTTACGTTTATATGTACGCACCATCCTAAAACAAATCGTAAAAACTGCAATCAAAATCATAAAAACAAGAAAAATAAACAAAGAAAACACCGAAACACATGTAAAAAATCGCGTTCGAATCAGCCCCACCGAAAATGTACAGAATAGCCCCACACCCATTTTTCGCAGTCAGAAACGCGCTCAACAGAAATACACGAACTGATCGACTAAACTATATTTCATTCCGAAAGAGCACTAATAACTTACCTTGTGTACAAAAATTCACAATGAAAACTTCGAAATAACTCTCAGAAATCGAAACTTTCTGCGCAGAAAATAATTTCAGAGAACGCACGAAAAAACAAAAACAAACAAATATGGCGTCGCATTGCCGAGAATGGTGCGCAACTACTGACGTTCGTTTACCGTGCCGAGAGCCAGCTTCAGCTAAAATGTCCGCTCTCTAGCTCATCACAAACGCGCGCACACTCAAATAGAAGAAAACTGCTTTGTTCGGAATAGCCCCGGTCTCCTCTACTTTCAAAATAATTGCAGTCAACTTATGGCACAGAAATGGTCTAGGATACCGTACCATATGGTACATAACTCCAAATGTTCCCACAAATAATCTAAAAGTTTACAAAGAAAAATGCGTGGTACATTTGACCACGGAACAAAAATTCCAACATTGCTTAATTGGGTAAGCTAATATCTTAATTGTCGTATTATACTGTAAATTGCGCAGGAACGTAGATTTTGTATAAGAAAGTCATGTGCTGTTCACATAACATATTTTTCATTATTTTAATCATCCTGGTGTTATTCAATTTTTCCCGGAGTGTTATTCCGTAACTTGTTTCAAGCGTTTGTTTCGAGTTAGAAGAATAAGAAGTATTCGCTGTCTCTGTTTTAACCGGAATAAATGACAGAGAAAAACCGAGATAGTAAATACCACTTTTTCTTCTAACTCGAAATAAACGCTTGAATCAAGTTACGGAATACCAGTCCTGGATTTGGTTATCTGCTAATAAAGGTTAAGGTCACACAATTATTCATATATGTTTCAGTTCGCATCACTTCGGGTTTATAAAAGTCCTTTTACGCTAATCCTACTGTTTCAGCTTATCCTTATAAAAGCCAGACTCATAAATATTTGTGTGGGAAAAAGATGAAAGTATCGCTTATAATAGCATACATATATCAGCTAGTGATATATAGAAATGTGGTATGGTAAACTTGAAAAACACATTCATCATAATATTGTCTGCGGCCACCATACATGAATATTATAATGTAATTTTGTTCTTCAGTTTCCAAGGACCATCTTAGTTCCTTTTTGCTCAATATATTCTCCTCCTTATCCCATCTGTACTGAATTTCATTCTCCTCTAGATCCCATTTCTGCTTTGGTAATAGAACCAAAGTGGAAAAAACACCCAAGTACAAAACTTGAGCGGATTGTCTATCGAAGATAGTGCTATAGATCTTCTCAAGAATCAATGGCCTGCGTTACACGATGATTAGTGGCTTTTCGTTTTCTTCATACAAATAAGTTCTGTTACAATGTGCGACTATGTGAAAGATATCACTGACAGACTATTATAAAATGCCATATTTTGAAAGATTTCTATTTAAATATGATCATCCTGCTATGTATTAATATGAGATCATTGATAGACGAATAAGGAATTTACAATTTAATTTCTAAAAAAATCTTGTACTTATCAGGTGACTCCATACGAAATCGCATAAAAAAATGCGAAAAATTTCTAACATATTTGACAGACACCGTTTTTATGGAAACAAGGAATACCCCTATTTTTTTGTTAGTAAAGGTTTTGAAGAAACCGATTATACCTGCTTTCAAAAATTTGTGTCTTCCAAACTATTCATCCTACACAAAAACATTTTCTTAGAAATTATTGAGCTATCCAAAAAAATGAGACAAAAACTTTTAAGACAGTTGACGGTTACCCCCCCCCCCCCCCCCCATAACCCTCTCACCAACCCTAAAGGCTAGTGGATAAACATTTATCCTTCTTGTGGAAAGGACGGGGGAAGGGTTTTTTTTAATAAAATGGCAACATAGACCGGGAAAAGTTTCATAGCATCTTTGGGAAAAATGTTCCCCATAAAAGTATAAAAGCTATTGGGGGTCCAGAAACAGCCAAACCGCTTAAAACACAACTTTTTAAGGGAATAGAAAATTAGGAAATCCTCCAGAGCCTAATTTTCTATTTTCGGGGTCACTGAGCCAAAATTTTAAAATTCAAGACGCAAAATCCTGAAGGTGTGACGGTATTATCCTTTTTACTTTCTTCTTCTATAGAGGGAAAGTTTTGTATTCATGACGGAACGGGTACATATAAAAAATTTCCGATCAGTACGAAATCCGTTTTAGGCAAAATTATGAGGATTTCCGTGCATCTGTCTGCAGGACTGACGAACTATCGGCTTGTCCGTTGTACGTATTTTAAATACCTCGAGAATGCGTTGACTTAAAATTTTTTGTAAATTTTTAGTTTTCAAAAATTTTGGTTTTCTGTCAACTTTTGGAAAAGTAACGGTAACTATCGGTTTTTTGTATCTCCAACGGTAACTTTAATGGTTTTTTGTATCTCTAACGGTTCTCAGGAAGAAAATCTCTCGAAAACTATGCACTCTTATGAAAAAATGCGATAAAATTAAGAAAATAAAATCAAACATAACAAAAGCTATAATTGCCAATCTGGCAATCATTGGAGACCCGTATGGTGATATTCGAATCAAAATTCGAACAGTTGTACCAAAATTCCACTTTGAAGTCAAACTTTCCAATAAGATTTTTTAAAATTTATTCCAATCGGATTTTGATGTATGGGAGTTTTATGTAGAATCATATCGTAAATAACTTTTGTTCTTGGACTTTTTTGATAAGATGAACCATTTTTGAGATATTCGCGTTTTCGTTCGTATGGGAGGTACCCCCCCTAATGGTCCATTTTTGCCCATTAACCAACTTAGCCTCGCATTTTACGAAAAACTAATCTGCGTAAAATTTCAAGTCTCTAGCTCAATCCGTGCGCCCGCAATCCGTGCCACAGACGGACGGACGGACGGACAGACAGACGGACAGACGGACGGACATGCAAATTTCAATTTTTTTTATCATTCTAAACACACTGGTATAATTCATTTTTGTGTGTGATGACGGGATCTTGGCGTTACAAACGGTAAATCAAAGTTAATATACCCTTTGGTTTCACCATACGGGTATAAAAACACTACATTAATTAAACCGATTTTTTCTTGTTTCTAATCCATACGATTGGATTAGAATCTTGCATTGGATTACATATAGGTCCAGTATAATCCAATTTTGATTAGAATTCAATCCTAGATTTTTTGCCGTGTAAATTTTTTGATTATCTGAGCTGAGCCTGGTTTAGAGTTGCTCGGATAATCGTTACCTAACATATGGTTTCAACTAACTACAGTCCTTGATATGGCATCGGAAATGTAAGAATCTTGAAAATAACTTCGTCCTTATATTTTTTCTGAATGTACATAGTTAATGTATACGTACACATCATTTTTGTTTTTTTTTCCTTTTCGATAACAAGATTGAGTAATTGGTAGCCCCCACACCTAAAAAATAACAAAAGGTCATCTTTACATTATTGACTTAAAGCTCGGTAAACCGATCCATTTACATATTTACGCAAAAAAGGAGACCTTACCCATATAAACACGAATCGGGATTGAAAATTGAAGCACTTGGACCTAGCATTGAGATATAGTATTATTTTGAGATTGTAAATGTATAGAACAGTAGAAGCATAAAGAAATCTGAATAAACATACACATTTAGAGTACAATTTTGTATCAACATATATTAACAATGTTGTATAGCGTCCGTTGGGCATTGTACATTTTACTGTTGTATCTGTATGTAAATAACCTAAAAGTGAAATAAGTTGTTCGCCCAAAGACCTAACATCCTAGAAAATCATCCATTTTCCCATTTAATGGAGCATACGTAAAAAGGATACCCTCTTTTTAAATAAAATAAAATAAAATCCGATATAAGAAATATATTCAAACATTTATTCAGATTTATGTATATATACGAATATATATCGATATCCATTCATAGCAGTTATTTTCGAAATGACCATAGTTGTACAAAAACATTTTACACATGTATATAAATATTATTGCATTTATATGCCTAGAACCTATACATTACATATAAATTTACCTTACCTCCATTTTCTCACATACTCACGGAAGGAAAATACGAAAAAAAAATCTATCTGAAAATCTGAAGTCCTTTGTGCTGGCATTTGTCTCATTTTTTGTTCTACTATTGCATAATACATCAAGAAAATGATAGCAATTCAAGAAAGTCTATATATCTATACAAAAATCATAGAAAAAAAACAACAAGAACCAATGGGGCGATAGTTCAACTTACCTTCTTGATTTGAATTCAGCGCCAATTTCATATTTTTCGGAAATTATAACTAGAGAAAACAAAAAAAAAATTTTTTTGCAATAATCACTTCAAACGGAATTTAATGTGTGGAGGAATTATATAAAATTCGTATTCTAAAAAGTTTTCAACGTTACATTTTCCGCTTGATAAAAAACTGTTTCGAGAGAAACTCCAACTCTTACGTTTGGAAGGATAGCAACCAGGAATTCGCATTGGATGCGCAGTGATGTGCATTGCATGCGTGATACGTATCAATTGAATAATTTTTTTTTAGAGAAAATTGACTTTGAATATAAAGACACGTTAAAACATTCATACAATTGGCTACAAATAATAAAAGAAAGAAAAAATGTTTCTTGAAAAAAGCTTTTAATTAAAAAACATAACAAAAGCTATAATTACCAATCTGGCAATTATTGAAAACCCGTATGGTGATTTAAGTGAACGGCGAACAGTTGTATCAAAATTCCACTTTGAAGTCAAATTTTCCAATAAGATTTTTTAAAATTTATTCCAATCGGATTTTGATGTATGGGAGTTTTATGTAGAATCATATCCTAAATAACTTTTGTTCTTGGACTTTTTTGATAAGATAAACCATTTTTGAGATATTCGCAAAAATCGTTTTCGTTCGTATGGGGGGCCCAAGCAACCAGATAAGGCATAATGCCTTAGATTAGGGCGTGGTGTCTTAAAATTGGTCGTTTTTTAAGACACCACGCCCTAATCTAAGGCATTATGCCTTATCTGGTTGCTTGGGAGTACCCCCCATAATGGTCCATTTTTGCTCATGAACGAACTTGGCCTCGCATTTTACGAAAAACGGATCTGCTCAAAATTTCAAGTCTCTAGCTCAATCCGTGCGCCCGCAATCCGCGCCACAGACAGACGGACAGACAGACGGACGGACGGACAGACAGACAGACGGACGGACATGCAGAAATTAAATATTTTTATCATTCTAAACACACTGGTGTAATTCATTTTTTTGTGTGATGACGGGATCTTGGCGTACAAACGGTAAGGCAAAGTTAGTATACCCTTTGGTTTCATCATACGGGTATAAAAATGCACTAAAAAGGAAAAAATATTTTTTTGCGCACTGTTTATCAGAATTTAACAGGAGATAAGTATTTATTTTATTTTTTTATGCTTTTATTTCTGATACACAGCGCCCAAAAAATTATTTTTTCGTTTTTAGTGCATTTTTTTTAAAGTTTCTTTTTATTTTTTTTTTTAATTTTTTGTTTTTAGTCATTTTGTATTTGATTAGTGTGACAAAAAATTCCAAAATGCCGTCTGTCTTTTGCTAGGCTTATGCCGGAGACACATGTGCAGAATTTCTGCATGCAGCGCTGCTTGCAGATCTGCAGCTGAGACACATGAGCAGATTTTTTTTGTCATTTCATCGCATCGGCTGCTGTCAACAATGGAAGAAGAATTGATTGAATTCATTCGAAACAATCAATTTTTGTATTGGAAATGGATGGATCACCTTTGGAAATGGATGGACCACCTCATGTTCCTGAAAGACATAGATAACGTGAACACAAAGTATTGAATATTTTCTACTTAAAACTGAGACTTGTTCTTCGCCAAAAATCGTTCTTACCAAATGTCAAACTTTCGTTTTCCCTGTGTACGAATCTAGTCCATAGTCTCTTTGCTAACAGGCGATTTTGCCAAACACCAAACAAGAATCCTCAGTTGGGATCACTAATTCTGCGCAGAGAAATTAGAAATAGAGACATGGTGCAGCTCTGCGCTGCATGCAGAATTTACGTGTGGGCTCCTTCATATAAACCTGTGTATTCTAACTGCGCTGCATGCAAAATTCTGCACATGTGTCTCCGGCATTATTCACACTTTCAGTTTTCGATTATAATATCCTAGCTTTTGACTTATTATTACAAACTTTTGACACCAGAATTTAATTCAGCAACCCCAAAAACCTTCTCCTGAAAATTTGCGGAAAAAGATAATCACATTATCCTTGCAGGACCTTCCATTATTCTTATAAACTTCTTAACGTCAAACAGGATTCAGTGACTACAACAAACTTAGATGAGATTTTTCCCGGAAAATTTGAGGAAAAGTATAATCACGTTATCCTTACAGGACCTGCAGTTGTCCATGCCGACTTATTGACGTCAAATTCGGATCAAGCGACCCTAAAAAACCCCTGCTCAGTATTTTCACTGAAATTTGAGGAAAGGGATTATCACGTTATCCTGACAGGACCTTCCGTTACCTTTACCGAGTTATTTACATCAGAATTGGATTCCGCGATCCCAAAAATGCAAGACGAGATTTTTTCCGGAAAATTTGAGGAGAAGGATAATCAGGTTTTCATTTTCATATCCGTTCAAGGATGAATTAGTAAAAATATTGTGTTGACATCGGAGTTACATATGTGTGGAAAACCGGATGAGTCAAAATTATATTGTAAGCTGAATAAAAGCTTTTAAAAAATCATCTGATTCGCCGATTTTGCTGACAACACTTTCCACATATATGTTACCAAAGTTATTGAAATGACCTGCATAAAATAATAAACTGGAACACTTTTTAGAGATTGACATTATTAATCAAAGTCCACGAAAAATTTTGTATATTGGAAAAGCCATTGGAAAAACCATTCCCAATTTACGCGAGAAATAGCAGACTTAAGCGAATATAATTTTTAGCAAGCATTAACACCTTGATTCTTACGTAGACACTTTTGGATACATTTTTTTAAAATTTTGGATACACAAAAATTTTTATCATGCCCATTTCTGGCCAGGGGTAATCCGCGATTATTACAAAAAACGACTATGTGACAAGCCTTAACTCTCGAGCTTTAAAGCGTACCCCTTTGGCATAAGTATAGTTTTAGTTATTTTCTTGTAGATTATAGGAAAAAGATTTGATGAGATTTCCAAATTTTTGAATTAACATATACTCAAGTATTCTAAGAATTACACATTTACTGAATACCTCGTCCGATTTACATACATGGGATATGTCGTATTTCCTCCCCTTTTCTCACATTTTTCTACAAATTTTTGTCGGACATTTTCCAACACTTTGAAAGTTATATTGTAACACGCTGACATTTTATTTAATCAATTTTAAACCAACAAGAGGGGTCATCCATTATTGAATTTCGGCAACACTACGTACCTCTAGGTTTCTATCAGTGATTTGGGGTTTGACTTGACAAGTAAAATTTCGATTTGGTTTCCCAGTGAAACTGGGAAGGGAAATATAAAAAGTAATTTTAAATTCAGAAGATTAGTGATATTGGAAGGTGTTCAGTTCAATCTTACTGAACCAGAAGTCATGAGTTTTTATATTTTATGGGGTTTTCTATTGCTATTAGGTGTACTTAATTAAAGGTTACTTAAGACTCTTTGCAAATGAATAAGGAGATGCAAATATTTTGTTTTGGCTGCAAATAAAAGTACTTTTTCACCTTTTCAGATTTCAAGATACCAAATTGAATTTAAGTGTATTCGCATAGGATACTCTAGGATGACTCGCGAGTAGCGAAAATTAAATGCCACAAAGGCGTTCCTGAGATTCGAAATTACTTGACAGTCATTTTTAATTCACCGAAGTGAAAAAAATAATTCACAATGATTCACTCAATCTTCACTTTTATGTTCACCGGTGGAGAGAATCTAATACCATTAAGCCCAAATCAAAATAAAGGTTGCGATTACGATTACGATTGAGCTTCCTCGACCAATGAGATCAAAGCTTTCATATCCCTATCATTGAAAGCTTGGATCTCATTGGTCTGGAAGCTCAAATCGTAATCGCAATCGTTAATTTGATTTGGGCTTTAGAGGTATTTTTAGTGAGTCGTAGGTGAATCCATTAGTGAACGTTTCGTTCATCCAGGTGAATGTCAACGAATCATTAGTGAATCATTTGACATTCATGTGGTCTGCTTGGAGATAGCCACATACCACCCTTAAGAAACCCGGATTTGATGTGTTTGGCTTGAAAGACATATTTCAGCATCGCAGATACTCGTGAACTAAGCAATTTCAAGACCTTATACTTGTACTGAAGACTTTTCCTTACGAAAAACACAATTTCCAAGAGAAAGTTTTAAAGTTTGTTACCTTTAAAATCAACGTAACTGCATCATTTTAACAAGTCACTGAAAAGTGGAAAAAGTTTTTTTTAAATCGCAATTTTTTAATAAACTTCGCACAAAGGAAAAGGGATCAAGGTAAAATGTCGCTTTGGGACCATGGAGTTCTTTACAAGTTCCGCGTTTTTTTTTTTTGCTTAAAGTTGAGTATTAGAGATTATTTCTTTTTCGCATGTTATTTTATTTTCTCTAAAAAGTCTTAGCCAAAAACTTTTCTAATTTTAAACTTACTGCAAGCACTCACTTGGATGTTAGAATAAACGAGAAAAACACACACCTACTATCAGTATGGAATGACACATATGAGTGTATGAAAAATATACACGTACATAGAATTACTTTACGTATACATATAGTTGGTTTCAGCTGCGTTTAACTTTCCCAAATAATAAAATTTATTTACGGAAAGTACTCTCAAAGGAATACATTTCTTCAATCACAACTTCCCGAAAGTCTTTCCAAATACATCAAATTACTGAAAAATAATGTCAGAAAAATTAACCAAACTTTTTCTTTACTAACAACTTTGATTAATATCCAAAAAAGTCTTCCGAAATGTATGTCAAATAATTTAAAAGTGTGAAATTGGATGAAAAGTTTGAATATTTTTGAAGCCAATTAAAATTAATCGGGTTCTTCACAATCTAGTAACCAATTTCAAACTATCGCAGTGTGTTTTAAAACCGTAAAAAACATACTTTCCTCTTGAATATTTAGTTTCGGAAAAAATATGTAAAAAAATATTTTTTCAAATATTTCCAGAACCGTAACAGATACGTAAATACCGTTAAAGGAAAAAAATGCAGGAAATTTAAATTCCTTGGAATTTGATTGTGTGCATTTTTCATAATAATAAAAAAAATAAAAAAAAAATTTTCTTTAAAAAAAAGCTTTTTTAAAAAAAATTCACTAAAAAGAAAAAAATAATTTTCTGGACGCTGTGTATCACAAATATAAAAGCTTTTAAAAAGCGAGGTAAATGTTTATTTTATTGTTTTATGCTTTATCTCGCTTTTTAAAAGCTTTTATATTTGTGATACAAGCATCCAAAAAATTATTTTTTTCTTTTTAGTGCATTTTTTTTAATAAAAGCTTTTTTTTAAAAATTTTATTTTTTGTTTTTTTTATTTTGTTCTTTTTAGTCTTCGAATATATATCCTTAAATTTGAGATGTCCTTACAGGCTTTTTAACTTGAGAATCGTATTCAGCGAACCCCAAAATCTACAGAATATATTTTTCCCCGGAACAATTGAGAAAAAATATAATCACGTTATCCTTACAGGACATTCCGTTATCCTTACAGACTTTTTAATGACAGATTCGGATTCAGCGACCCCAAAAACCCCAAGAATAGATTTTTTCCGGAAAATTTGGAGAAAAGGATAATCACGTTATCCTCACAGGACCTTCCCTTATCCTTACAAGGACGAAGTAGAGAAAATATTGTATTGTCATCGGACTTATATAAGTGTACAAAATTTCAAGTGAATCGGATGAGTGGAAGTGGGTCACAATTTGATTGCAAGATTTGATCTGACAGACAGACAAACAGACAGACACGAAGGCAAGCTAAATAAAAGCTTTTAATTAAAAAATAGGTTTTGATTTTCAAAAAACCGAGACATTTTCAAAAAACTTAATTTTTTTTTTCAAATATTTTGAGAACAGTTACAGATACAAAAAAAAACTGTTAAACCAAAAAATGTAGAACTTTTTATATCCATTAAATTTTGTTATATTTATTTTTCCCCAAAAACGCAAAGGTTTCAATTTTTTTTTTGAAAAAACCTTTTTTTTTTCAAAAAAAAAATTGTACAGGAAGTACCCGTTATAGCTACCGTTACTTTTCCAAAAGTTCATAGAAAACTATGAAAACTTATTTACAAGTCGCTAGGTCAACGCTTTCTCGAGTTATTTAAGATACGTAAAACAGACAAACCGACAGACAGACGGACATCTTCCTTATTTTTCCTGAATCGGGTTTCATACTGATCAGATATTTTCTATTTGCCCCTTTTCTCGAGTTGGTCTCCGTCATGAATACAATACTTCCCCTCTATAAAAGAAGAAAGTAAAAATCCGTTTGTATCCGGAGTGGTGGAAACCAGTGGTAGGATTGGAATTTGATGTATGGATTAATTATGTAAAATCATATTCTAAACATATTTTACCCTTACAAATTTTTCAATATGACTCACCATTTTCGTGAAATTCTAAAAAAACGGTTTTGTTTGCATATGTCATGGAGGACGGAATGATCCAATTTTGACCGTCCAAGAACCTAGCCTAGCCATTTACGAAATACGTAACTACACAAAATTTAAAGTCTCTAGCTCGAAAGTTATGGTGTTCAGGTACAGGTACACGAACAGACGGAGATAGAGACGGACAGACAGATAGAGAGACAGACAGACGGACAGACGGAAAGTTAGACGAACAGACAGACGGATATGCGGAAATCAAAATCTTTTGTCATCCCTAAAGGTGGGTTTAGAAACACGAGCATTTTAATTTTTACTGGCAAAGTGAGTGAAATGCCAGATTTCTTATGACTTTTTCATCAAGTGGGAAGGGGACGGCAAGCCACTCAGTAAAAATTTTACTGGAAATTTTGCTTGCATGTAGTGGTTTTACTATCCATAATTTTCGTCGACGATAGGAAAGTTATGGCAGTAAACAACAACAAACACATTGGACTTCCCCGCCATGCCAGCAAAATGTTACCCCTGAATTATGGGGAATTATGGCAGCCAGCAAAAGTAAGGTTAAGTTCGATGTTTATTTGAAAGCTACGCATTTTAAATGGAAACGGGAGGTTAAATGGAAACGGGAATTAATAACATAATTATATTAATTATAACATCACACAAAATGATTTTGTTAGGTGAAATTGAAGTGTTAACAAACGTATTGCTGCGATAAGGTGATGTGCAGTGACAGTTCGCCATAAAGTCGAAGGGAAAGTACGTGTGAGACACTGATGTGATCGACTTTTTGCGCACGTAAATTTGAATTTCGCTATCCCGCTCACTTTGCCAGTAAAAATGAAAATGCTCGTGTTTCTAAACCCACCTTAACACCCTGGTGTAGTTAATTTTTGTGTCCGATGTTTGGTTCGATGCGTTACAAATGGTATACTAAATCTAATATACTTCTGTAAAAAATATTATATAGAGTATAAACAATGAAAATTTTTCAGTTGGTATAAAGATAAAGTTTAATCAGTAGCTGACTAACGAATGGATTCATAAAAGGGTTACTTGTGAAACTTGACCAGTTTGCCTCGAGCACCAGGATATTTTGACAATAATCCCGCCGGTTTGTACAAATCTATGGGTCGGGGAAGTGCGGCCTATATACCCCGCTTGATTGTCCCTGAACCCCGTTCTTCCCTGCTTTTAAGACCATTTTACCCCTTTCAATTGATGAAAACAAAAATTCCATTACCAGAGTACAAAAGATCCCATCCCTTCGTTACTTTTTTTCAGTACAAAAAGGAACCATCATCACAATGGTGACTGGCTTTTAAGCAAGGATATCAAATTTTATTAATTTTGCCTTCCATTATGGAGCCAGAATATAAATTGAAATTTTTCCTCTAAAAAAAATTCAAAAGCGAGTGTAGGAGAACAGTCGGAGAGGCATACTGAAACAGACCAAGTTCACTTTGGCTGGCTTTATTTCCTTTTTAAATACATTTTTTTAATTTCCCTTTTTCAAACGCGAAAAGTCTTTGTTAACAAAAATTGAAATGTTTTTCTGGATATTGGAATAGACGAAGCGAAAATATTTTTTAATTCGATACTTTTTTCGAAAGTAAAAAGGTTTTCAATTACAAAATTTGCACAGAAGTCAATTAGAGGAAATACTCTTGAGTTTGAGTTCTCCTTTAAAGTATGATTTTCTGTTATGCAATCATAGACATTAAATTGATTTTTTTTGCAATGCGATCAAACAAACAAATATTTCAATAACCGTTTTTAAGGGAAACATAGTTGGCGTTAAACTTTGAAATACAGATGGAACTCCTGCAAAGTGATGGTTAGGCTCATGGAACTTCCAGAATTGTTCTTGAAATGCGTTGTGGGAGTATAATATAGCGCCTGGTTAGGCCTTTATCTTCTTTATTCCCGTTGGTTTGCAAAATTGCAGGACATAGAAGATGACATTTTTCGTCAAATTCCTTTAGAATTACAGGAGATAGCAGGTGAAGGCGTTTATAGAAACTAGAATGGGTAGATATACTCTAAAGGGGCCCATAGACGTTCAATCTTGCAGTCAATCATGCTGTCACAGCAAAAAGCTTATTTGCACTAGACGCTCAATCGTGCACGCAAGCATCAGTTAATTCGAAACAGCCAATCCGACAGAACACAGCACAAATATCAATTTAAAAAATCAAAATGGATGATGATATTTGTTGTTTGATTTTAATAAATGAATTGAGTGCTGAGTTAAAAGAAGAACGTCGCAAACGACGCTGAAGCACGAAATGGTATCTGCAACGCTCAAAATTTTCTCATACCAATATATTGAGAACTTTAAAAGATACATCAATGCTTGACTACAAAAATTTTCTAAGAACGGACGCCGGATCTTCTGAAATTTTGCTGAAAAGGATAACACCATTGATAATAAAAAAGGACACTGTAATGTGGGATACCATTTCGCCGGAGCCTCAGGACAAAGTTTTGAAGACTTAAAATTCTTGACTGCTATTGCTCCTCAAGCACTAGGACAGATAGTGATTGAAATTTATGTGCCCAAAAAACTTAGTCTTTTATATGCGACATCTTTTCACTACTCAAAATTACGCTGAAATGACGAGTTTATTGACAGCTTCGCCACACACGTTCAAGCATGCTGTGATTCACAAAGCTATCTCGAAAAATATCAAAATGATGTCGATATTTGCTAGCATGCTGGCAATTATGGAATTTTACATGACAGCATCACCATAGATGTTCAAAATGCTGTCACAGCATGCGATGATTGACTGCAAGATTGAACGTCTGTGGGCCGCTTAATGGTTGAAACTGGATCGAAAGCCCTGCAGAAGATCAAAAGATATAAGAAGGAAAGGGAAATTTGAGCATAGTTTATGTCAGTCTCCATTTGATACCATGAACCTAACGGTAAAGCTTCATTAAAAACGTTTCAGATATTATGGAGAAATTTTGTCACAAAAATTCGACTTTCCTTTATAATATTAATGGGATAATTCCATACCCGGTAAAGATTATTTGCTTACTATATTCTCCACGAGAAGACCTAGAAGTAGCTTAAAAACTTTTGGGAAAAAAACGTTGTCGGTTCAAGACTTTCCATTTTGAATTTTAAAACTCTAACACCCGATTCGTGATCAGCAGTTTTTAAATGACCGATTGAGCTTTCTAGTATAGATCTCTAGTTCTAGATTTTCTACTTGTGCTCAATCATTGTGTTCGTACCCCTTGTTGTCATAATTAAATATCTAGAAAATAGTGAATCTTGAAAAAAAAAAAATTTTTTACGAATCTCTCGAAAACTAATGGGTATTCGGTAGTTCAATGTACGAAATTAATTTAACCCTTCTATTATCTATTAAAGAAATTTAAACCAAAATTTTCGTTATTAAAAATTCTGTGAATTCAAATTTCTTTTGGACAGTGGTGCACACAGTGAAACGCTTATTGCGAAGATCATGTATAAATTGTAATTTATGATTATTTTGTATGCATTATAAGGGGAAATACACGTGGGTTATTTTATGACCCCAAACATTCTATTTGTGTGTATTTTTTTAACATAATAGAAGGGTTAAGATACAATTTTGTCTTTTAATGTTATCCGCTATATTTTACCTTTATTGAAATAGATTTTTGCGAATTGCTTGCAAACTACGGTTTTCAGAAATAAACAGTTAAAGGAAGAATAAAAGATATTAAAATTCTCAAGATTTTTTCCGCCTACGGTCTTTTACCGTTGTCGAGATATTTCAGATTTTGTAATAAACTAAAAATTAATTTCTTATTTTATAAAACCCAAATACCACTGAATCACTCACCAGTCGCCACAGTATCTCCCAAACCACTAAACCGATTGCCGTGAATTTTTGCACACAGATTTATTTTAACTCATAGGTGCTCGCTAAAAAACGGTTTTTCATAATTCGAAATAGAAGGTCTTGTAATGATAACGACTCTTTTTAAGGTATTTTTTAGTGTTTTTGTGCAAAAAAACTTATTCAAAAAACTTAAACGCGGCAACGACGAGTATCCAAGCTAGTTTTTAAATAAACTAATATTTCGACGGGTTATAGTGTAATTGGTGCACAGATGTAGATGTTCACATGATATATTTTTGAAACCCCTTCAGATCTGAATTTTCCTAGAACGGAAAACTTTTTTGTGTTTTCTGACTTAATTGGAACATAATTATTCAGAATACCAAGAGTTTTTTTTTTAATTTTTTTAAATTTTCGGCAAAAAAAAAAAACACCATTAACATTATGTGCTTTCCATAAAACTCACATTTTTTTATAAGAAATATAAGGACTAACATACATATAATTATAATTAAAGCCACCGATTTAATATTTTAATGATATATTGAAATAATAAACTAGTGTATAGGGTATGAAGGAATTAATTGTGCATTTTATATTTTTCTTTCATTAATACACAAAAAATTATTCATATTGACAAAATTTTTGTTTATATTAAATAATTTATTTGATCAAACTAATAATTTTTTTATCTTATTAGCAAAACTCTATGAAATTCGAAAAAAAAAATACTTTTTTTTCAGATTTACAAAAAGGTTTGTCGTAGTGACAGTTTTGCCCATACGACCAAATTTCATTATTATATTTTATCATATTGACAATCCTTTTTATCATATTGACAAAAACGAGAAATTTTTCTTTTTAGTCAAAATGACAGAATTTGGTTTATATGACAAAACCATTTTGTAAAGTTGATTTTGAACGAAATTTTTGCCCATGTAATCTGGAATTTTGTCAATATGATAAAATATTTTATCTGCGTGCAGCCAATAGTCAACCAGCCGCTGGAAAGTCTGCAAAATTTAAAAATTGTCATACAGAATTTGTCAATACTGTACCTACCAACTGTTTTTTTTTGGTCGAAACGTAATTCAGATTGCTTAAAATTTAATTTATTGTCACAGTTAAAGCAGACACATACATATGTGGCGTTCAATAAAGTAAAATCGTAGATAAAGTTTATAGATAAGTTATTGCTTTAAATTGTTTGGAAATCTGATTTTTATGGTTCTACTAACATGATAACAATATTAAATTTACATCAAAGGCCATTATTTACAGATGCACATATTTCTGATTGGATCAATTTATTAACCAGCGATATTTTTATACTCTATATCAGCGATTCTCAACCTGTAAGGCGCGCCCCCCTGGGGGGGAGCGAGGACATTTAAGGTGGGGCGCCAGCATATCCAAGAGAAAATATTTAAAAAAGTTGATTAACTGACTGAAAGGAAAGTACACACACACATGCAAAACAAAATACATTTCGACATAATATTTAATAATTAACTTATTAACAACTTAGTAAATTAAAAACAAATTTAATAATTATTAGTGACTTCCTTGGGCCTGTTTTGCTGAGCAAAGTTTTTCGAAGGAAAGCTTAATATTAGATAGACACTCTAGATAGACATACATTTTATTGTATGCAGGGGGCGCGATGAAAATTATGATTGAAAATTGGGCCGCGAATACTGAAAGGTTGAGAAACGCTGCTCTATATGATATATCATATAGGAGTATATTAGATTTAGTAAATCGTTTGTAAAACATCGAACCAATCATTGGACACCAAAATGAAGGACACCAGGGTGTTAGGGATGACAAAATGTTTTGATTTCCACATATCCGTCCGTCCGTCTGTCTGTTCGTGAACACCATAACCTTCGAAAGGATTGAGTTAGAAACTTTAAAATTCGTACTGATCCAGTTTTCGTAGATAACCAGACTAAGTTCTTGAACTAGCAAAGTTAGACCATTGCTACACCCCCGCCCCCACTTTCCCCCCTCCGCCACAACAACTAAACAGTTTTTTGCAATTTTCTCGAAAACGGTAAATCATATTGTAAAATTTACGAATATAAAATGTATTTAGAATAGAATTTTACATAACCGTTCCAAACATCAAAATCCAATCGGACCACTCCTTTCCCCCTCTCCTATAAAAATGGATTTTTTTCATATGTTTAAAGTCTCAATTCAAAAGTGCTTAAAAAAAATATAAAAAATTTAAAGAAATTTACGTCTGAAATCTTAAAGAAAAAAGTCGTTTAAAAAGATGAGATTTCTGATTAATGGAATGGTAAAATCAGTCAAATACAATCTCTAATAGCAATATGTTACAGAGTACTTGCTGGAGATCAAACTTAAAGAATTTCGAACATAAGATACGGATGAGTACATATGCATACCATAAATTTTTGTTATTAACAAGATTATTTTTGAAACGTATGGAAATTTTCTCACCGTTTTGGAATTTTGAAAGCGATGTTCTTAAATTAGCCATATTTACTAATCTCACGGTCGTGTCGTGTTAAAGAAATATATTTTTTGCTCTCTTCCTGTAAATTAATTGAGTTCAAAGCTCATATACAAGAGAATAAAAACCATTGAAAAATACCACCCTTCTGTTCATAGGCGTCAAATAACATAAAACTTGTATTCCGAAAAAAGAAATCTTTTTTGGTATGAGTAGGTATGTCGAATAGCGACAAAAAAAAACAATTCTCATGGGAGAAGAAATATGTCCGGTGAAAAGTGTTCCATAGATGAAAAACAAAATAATAAATGTGTGTATAAAAAGAGATTCTTTCAATTCCCACAGTAGAAATATAAAGGCATAATCTAGCCCGCAAACGTAATCCGCTTTATTACCACAATTACTTAAAAAGTACATACGTATGATTCACGGGTGATATATGCCATATACAAAATTGTAAGAATTTTGTCAACAGCACACAAGAGGCCTACAAAAAACATCATCGAATAAGCAGACTACTTTTGTAACCCTCATATCCAGGAGAAATATACTTTTCACTTCTTATTTGGGTGGGCGTCAAAAGCAAGGAATGTAAGAGCGGCCTTTATAGGGAAGCTGTGTTGATATCCTTTCCGAGTACTTTGTCTTTGGAATCATAAACCCGTAAAATATTCTCTTTTCTAGCATAACAGAGCTCTACTTGTTGTTTACGGTTATACAGGTGCAAAATGGTTTCGGGGGATGCAACATTTGCTAAGGAATGAGGATCGATGACATGTGGGGAATAACCGTCGTTTCGTATATGTACATTTGCTATAATAACTACCCCGTCTGTAGTTGATATGAGTTCATACTATGTGTTCAGGAAACGCTCATATGTTAAATGTACTATAGTATATTTTTTTTTTAGATATATTGAATAGATTAGTAGGTGGTTTAGCAGTACGAGGGAGATATCTCGACTTAAACTTCTGAGGGAGTTTCTCTGACATTGTTGAGGGATTTCCATTTATTTTCAAGATTATCGCCTTTGTTATTTAAATTCGGCAATTTTTATTTTTATTTTTTATTTAACTTTGTTACAGCATACAGTTACTATGATTACCTAAGCAATGGTATAAACACTTTAATATAAAGCTATTACAACATATCTTTATATAAAACTTTTAAACTTTTAAGCATTTGGTGATTGTAGTATTAGTTTTAAAGTGAATCGCATTTAAAGTGAAACTTTCAAGTTGTGCATGGTTTAAAAAGAACAACAAATTTTGTGTAAAAAAATTTTACAAAAAAAATAATTTGAATGAAATACAAGAAATCAAATTCGCGGAAAAATTTAATAAATATGCGCTGCAGGCAATTTTGGCTTACATCAAGAGCTACACAGTGTCAATTGAAAATTAACTCAGTTTTCCGTACTCCTCCCTTTCCATAAAAAATGCTGTAGAAATTGTTAAAATACCCAATAAAGGGAAACACACCACAGGTTGAGATACATGCGCCAGAGCTAAAAATGCGCCGCAGGCGAAAGGAATAAAATGTTCAGCAAATCCTCAGCCGAAGTATATAATGTTTTGCAAATTTAATTTCCGGTACACAGGGACGAAATGCCTTAATCTGGGTCCTATGGTCACCCCAATTATCAAAAAAGTTCACCAAATAAGTTCAACACTTTTTAAAAAAATTTTACTTTTTTTTGGGAGTTGAACAAAATACTTGGAGGTGAAAAATAAGGCATAGTTTGTGACACACTAAACCGCGTTGCACACTTCAGCTAAGCGAGCTCAACTACGTGAGCTAAGTTTCTCGCTGAAAGTAAAATCCTTAGCATTTGCATTGGTGACCGCACACTTCAGCGAAACTATGAAACTACATCGCGTAGTCATGGGCGACGGGGACTAAGTTCGCTTGCGTAGTTCAGACCTCAACTACGCGAACTACTTCGCTGGCATGGCTGACACTCACATATAAATATTTTCGGCGTTATACAGTGTAGAATCGGTGTTTGCAAAAGTGTAGTATTTTGTGGACATAAAAGTGTAAGGAAAATGTGAAAATTGTATTCTTTTGCGGAATATTTTCAATCGCGTTAAATAATTTATATCTAGAAATGGCTGCAGATAAAGTGGAAAAATGCATATATTTACCGAAAATATCGCCGCGTAGCTTAGCTCAAGTGTGCAACGAGGTGAGCTAACCCAGCTAGGCTATGTAACTATAGCTAGCCTCGCTCACATAGCTTAGTTGAAGTGTGCAACGGGGGTAATGGCGATTTTTTTAAATGACGCTCTTTTTGATCGAAAATTGCTCAATCTAGATTTTAAATTGAATAGAAAATTTTGACAAATTTTTATGATATCGTCGGCTAAGAGTGAAATTGTGCTAAGTCCATTTGGTATAATTTTCCAGAAGAGCAATGAAAACCTTGTTAAATCGTTCTAATTCTCTTTCAATAACACTGAGTTTTATTTAAATGAGAAAAATTGGGCTCAGTTTTCTTTAAATGAGACTCTGTTTTCTTTAAATGAAACTTAAAATGATTTAACAAGGTTTTTTATTGCTCTTCTGTCAAATTTGGTATAATGGACTTAGCACAATTTCACTTTTAGCCGACGAATTTACTTTTACAGATCCATTTACCTTTTGCTTTATAGAATATTTTTATTTCTTCTTGATAGTTTTTACACGTAATATGAGGTATATGTCCAACTATGAAATTTCTTTCGAAATGCGAATTTTATAACAAAAGAATAAAAAAATACATACCTTACGATTTTATAAATTGATATATAAATTGTATATCAAGTTGCCATTAAATTTTTGAACCAAATTAAAATTCGCTGTGTTTGTAAAACTCATATACTTTTTATTTATCAATGCTTTTAATACTTCATAATTTTTCAAATGTGTATCAATTTTGGTATAAAAAGATTTTATATGGAAAAATTTATCAAAAAAGTATCAATTTTATAGCTAAATTTTCAACCGTGCGCAAAAAAGAACTATTCAAGGGTGTCACGGATGAATTTTGTCATTGGGTGTTACGGATGATTTTGATTTCCGCACGTCTGTCCGTCTGTTTATCCGTGAACACCATAACTTTCGAAATAATTGAGCTAGAGACTCTTTAAGTTTCTAATAAATGTCTAGACTAAATTTTTGAACTGGCAAAATCAAACCATTGCTTTCCCTGTCCTCCATACAAATGAGAAATGTATGAGTCTCTAGCTTAATTCTTTCGAAAGTTATGGTGTTCACGGATAAGTTTTTCGCAATTTTCGCGAAAATGGTGAGTCATATTGAAAAATTTATACAGGTAGATTGTGTTTAGAATAGGATTTTAAATAACATATCTATACATCAAAATCCAATCGGATCACTGCTTCCCCTTCCTCCATACAAATGGAATACTTTTTCCCTGTTTTCTCAACAATTGTGCACCGTATGGAAAAATTTATGAAGATGAAATTTGTTTAGAATATGATTCTACATAACTGTGCGATACATCAAAATTCAATTGGACCACTCTTCTCCGCCTCTCCTGTACAAATGGATTTGATCAAATAAACACTTTGTCTGTTATCATATTTGACGTATGTATTTGAGATGGAAAAAATGCGGCGATATGCAAAAATATGTGCTTATTTAATCAATACATTATTATGCTTAATACATATAAAAATTTACTCTAATTAATAGAAAATGACAATCCGTCGCTTGATTTCCTTGAATTTGTCGTCTAAATTGAAAAAAATTCATTTGAGGAAAATAAAAGTTAAAAATGTCAGAGATATGTCGGTGTACATGTGACACACAGAGATTTGGGCTATATAACCATTTTCGTTGTGCGATATACATTTTTAAATCATGTATTTTGATTTCTGAACCTGCTATTATCATGGTTTGACAGCAAATTCAAGTGTTTATATTTGATTACATTAAATGCAATTAAACACATCAATTACAATTCATTTCATTAACTACGTTAATTGCATATAATTAATAAATATCAGTCAATTATGCGAAATTTACCAACATTGCGCTTCATTTATCATCACTCGTCGTTAAATTCGTTTTGAACTTGCTAGTAACACTGGCTACATGGGGTCCTAGAAAAAAAAAACGTTGCGGAAGCAGGACGCCATTTTGCCAATATAAGGAATATCATAATAGTTATCAAATAAATATCTACGACTAAAAAAAATAGAAATATCTACGACTAAAAAATCAAAATGGCGACCGCTGAGTATCCATTAGTGCTGACGTTGTAACTTCATAAAACTTGAAGCGATTTTAAATCAACTGAAATGTAGACGAAAACAAATCGTTGAGCTGTGGCAAATTAACACGTTGGCTACCATGTGAGTCACCGGTGTACACACACTATTGCCATTACCGTCAGTTTCTCAAGTTCAATGGTTGAGTGCAGTCGTTAGATTGAGCTTACTATACATTCCTATAGTTTCGATGTTCACCGGTGCCTCACAGTGTGCAAAAGTGAAATAAGAGTTTGAGTCACCGGTGACTCACAAAGTACAGAAATGATTTTTGCGTTTTTTCCCAGTGTATACTAGCGGAGTAAGCGTTTTTTGGCTGGTAGACAACGTGTAAAGCATCTGGTTCAAACCCTTACTAACGTTTAAATGATCATTACATAGAATAGCCGGGATAGTCCCGGATTTAGGCATTATATTAAAAGATTTGGCACGCGAATTTCTATGTATTGTGTTTTTACAATTTCCGTTGCGATTATTTATTGAATGTAAGGAGTGCAAAAAATAAAGTCAATTTTCAACTTGGGACTGTGTAGCTCTTGATTAAAACCATTTCCCGCATTTCGTTTTATAAATTTCGGCTGCGGCACACATTTCTTGATTGTTTTGCTTGATTTCCGTCCAATTAATTTTTATTTCTATATAAAATGTATTGTTTCGTTGGTGTTTGGTCTCAGACATTCTTGTTTGCCCCATTCTTGTCGTTTACTTTTATATATTATTTTTTTTAAAACTAACGGTTTTTTCGAAAAAAAAATAGTTGAGGAACAATAAAGACACTAAAATTCTCTATATTTTTGTGTTCTATCGTAAATAGATATCTTTTACCATTATCGAGATATCTCAGATTTTGTAAAATAAAAATTCATATTTTTATGTAAACTAATATTTTATTCGTCGGATTATAGTGTACTCTTAAATTGTGCAGAAACGTAGATTTTGTATGTGCTGTTCATATCAGATATTTTTGTTAAGCCTTTTAGTTTCATTCTGTCAACCAAATTCGTGGGGACACAAAAAAAATGGTGACTGATAAAAAAAAACTTTGACTTCAGAATTTTCCAAAAATTTTTCTGTTTTTTGCCATTACCGCATTATGATTTATGCAAAATAATTGAAAACATAATTGCACGGTTTGGAATTTAAAGTAGAAATTTGGCTTAAATTTTTTCAGTAAAAGAACATGATAATATCAGTAAAAGAACATTTCTAGCACTAAAAAGCCTGTTATCAACTACCGACTTTCGGTCTTGCTTGTCTTGGGGACGAGTAGAATTAACTAAAAAAAACCAAAATCACTTAATCAAAATGGATCCTTCTCTAGGGTTCCAGGACCAAGGAAAAAAGGAGTCTTTTTGTATGTTGAAACTTTGAAACCCATGTCAAGATGAATTCGTTATACACTGACTGGAAAATAAAATGAGTACAGAGGAACGGAACTCAAAGCAGAGCGTCATGTCTAGTGGGTGGGTGGTGGCATTGAAAGATTTAGTAACATCTTGAGAGTGTTGCTAACTTATAATTTATGTAAAGTGGAATGCAAAATGGGATTATGGGCTATAATTGATGAAGGCTTTAATCGGTTTAATAATTAGAGCCAAAAGACTTTAGAAACTGTAAAGTTGGCGTCTCCTGCCCGCATCTTATCGTCCCGTAAACGTCTGTGACTGGTCAGTCTACAGCTGTAAGCCGGACATCAAGGATTCCTCAAGTCTCAAGGCTAGTTGTGAATGTAACCCATTTTCTTGTACCAATATGCGAGCATTCTGCAGATTTAAATTACTAGGCCGAGGTTGATGCTAAGCTAAAGATACTTGGACCATAGTATTTACATTATTTACTTGTACTAATACCATTACAATCGACCTCATCATAATAATCATCCACATCATCATAGGACGGAAACTTGGTCCGTAATTATCGAATTTTATTTTATCCTCAGTGAGAACTTGTTAATGATTAAATGAAATTACCCTGAAAGGTCGAAAGGGATTTCTATACTCTGTTATACACTATGATTGATGGTCTTGATATTATGACTATATGAATAAGGTGGCTGCAAGGATAGATCTGTAGTGTTTTGATGAGTACCATTGGGGATAAAACGATATCTACATCGAGATTGTTATCTAAAAGTGCAAAATACTTAAGACTTAGACCGCCATTGGCCCTTTCAACATTTTGTTCAATCGGTATTCTGCTTATTGCTAACTTACGAGTACGCATATATCGACAAAAGAAGCCTGGTCCCTTTCGGTTAAGTTTCAGTATCGATGACTGATGATAAGAAAACTTTAGCTTTCAAAATTTGTTGCTTTATAAAGGATAAGGGAAATCCTTTAGGATCTTTTAAAAAAATACATGAATATTTATATTCACAGTGGAAAAGGGCGAAGCTGTCAGAGGGCTCTCATCAATTTTGATAAATATTTTTAAGCCATTGACCGTATTTGAATTAGGGCAAAATTTCTATATGCTGTAATGAAATTTATACTCAATTTTACGTTATTGGTAATATTCGTAACCAAATGGGTTGTGTTTCCATACAAGAAAATGTTGATCATTTTCCTCGGCCTGACCTTGCAGATACCAATCGAGTCATTTCGATAAATCCGGAACTAATCATTGTGTGTGTGCATATCTAAAGGGTCTTTCAATAAGGAAGCTCGGTTTTGAAAAGAAAATAAAACAAGTTGTCTTTGATATATCCACTCAATTTTTCTTTTGTTTGAAAGAATATTTTATGGCATTAAGTATGGAATATAACGTTGTTCAAATGTCCGCCGCGGCTTTGCTTGGTGGCACGTATTCCTAAGGTCCAATTTTCGATGGCTTTGTCGCATAAATCTGGCTGAATTTGCTGGATGTCATTCGTTATGTTGGCTTTGAGGGCATCAATTGTTTGCGGTTCAGATTTTCGATTTAATATAGCATAGACCTGCGATTTAAGATAATTCCAAAGAAAGAAATCTAGAGGCGTTAAAAATGTCCATTGTGGCATGCGCTGTGTGGCATGTAGCGCCATCCTGTTGGTCCATGAAACTAGAGCAAATTACCTTTCCAATGCAGGTACAACGAAACTGAAACCCCAACTATAAAAATCATCGAATCCTGCATGGTCCTTTGGGTCAACTTCCAACTGCTCCAAATTTGATGATTTGCACACGTTGTGCAACGCCATAACCTCAAATTTTTCATGAATACAAGGTTTTATTGTATTACGTAGTCAAAATTGGCCCTAATTTGATTTTGATGTATGGACAAGTTGTGTAAAATCATATTCAAGTGACTTTTTGCCTTAACCCATTCGGTATTTTGATGCCATATGGCAACGCAGTTAGAAATTTCAATTGACTTATTATTTATTTATTTTCAAAACTCTATTCTCATTCAGTGCACCTTTAAGTGTATTTGTGACCCGATTTTGATTTTTTGAGTAAAAAGCTGGACTACAGTGGACGTATTTGTAAAAAATAAAAAATTTTAATTTTTTTTTTGCTTTAAATGAATACTAATAGCTTAACCCTTTCAGTACATATTTTTTTCTATGTGGGTTAAAAATACTCTCTATACAAATTAATGATGTTTAAGCTATTAGTATTCATTAAAAAAAAAAATCAAAAATTTTAATTTTTCTTAAATTACGTCTACTGTAGTCCAGATTTTTACTCAAAAAATCAAAATTGGGTCACAAATGCATTAAACCCTTTCAGTCACCACGTACACTATAGTGTACACACTTTCTACCAAATCAAGTTATGAGTTATGGCTTCTGAAAAGTGTGTACACTGAAAGGGTTGAACATCATTAATTTGTATAGAGAGAATTTTTAACCCCCATAGAAAAAAAATGTACCGAACGGGTTAACAACATTCTTAAAAAAAAGTCGCGAAAGAAATTTATATTTGCATTGGTTGTGATTTACGTTTAGATAAAAAAATATCAGATTTTATCTCAATTAAAGGGTATTTCAACGAGGACATAACAATTTTGTATTTTAATAAAAACGCACCCTAAAACTTTTTTTATGATCTGGCAATGCTAAAACGTCAGTCAGGGTTTACATTTTTATCATGGTGAAGTTCACGAACTTATTTTTTTTGGAAATTATTAAAACTTACTACCGAAATTCTGAGTCGGTGGTCGCAATCGTGTAATCTCGAGAAATGGTCCGGTCGAATATCCACCTCGCTCATGCGATTTAACGCCGTTGGATTTCTTTTTATGGGGTTATATTAAGTCGTTGGTTTATGCCAACAAGCCCACAACGTTAGAGGAACTCAGGAATAATATCGAACGCGAAATTGCCAACGTTCCGGTCGTTATGTGTGGAAGAGTGGTAGAAAATTGGCTCCAAAGAATCAATCTGCAAACGTGCTCGCGGTGGCCATATG
The DNA here is from genome assembly GCA_964034945.1 of Chrysopilus asiliformis. Taxonomy (NCBI): domain Eukaryota; kingdom Metazoa; phylum Arthropoda; class Insecta; order Diptera; family Rhagionidae; genus Chrysopilus; species Chrysopilus asiliformis. The sequence goes on from OZ035962.1 coordinate 71,884,148, forward strand.
AACGACATCGAATTTCATACTTAAATGTAACATGTCCACTATACCTGGAATACATTTCAGCCCGATATCTCAATTATTCTGTGTTTTATTTAAATACAAAATTGTTATGTCCTTGTTGAAAGACCCGATACTTCTCGAGTTTTTTCTTGGCTTTGTATAGCAAATTTCTATTTTGGATTCAAATTTTTTTCATATTAGGTTTAATTATGTAAGGAAGGTATCATCTTACCGCTAGATGAATTAAGCTATATTTTTACGTGTGAATTTCTCCAAAAATTGGAAATATCTGTGTACATCGTTAGGTTTGCTGTACAAGATATTGGTTTTACGCTGGGGTTGGGGGATTTTAGCAAAAGAAAACTTGATATAGTTAATATTCGATTTTTTTTCCTTGGCCTCCCTCACATGTATTGGAAATTATGTACGAAATGCTCGACAGTATAATCATTCAGCATTTTTAGTTTTTGGATGTTCTCCTGAAACGAACAGTTTTATGATCATATAAAATACTTGTTACTTTGTGGCAAAAATTGTGACTTCTTAAACCAAATTTTTCATATTTTTACGTTTAAAGAAAAGAAAAAAAAATGTTACGAAAAAGCAAATATTTTGTGCTTTCGTTTATGGCTCCAAGCAACCGACCTAAAAAATTGATATATACACTCAATGTTTAAATGCACAGTACTTCTATATACCGCAACTGTTAGATTATGTATCCTTATGATTAACTCAATTTATCATCTAAAATTGCTATACATGCTCGACGAAAAGAAAAAAATCATCCTGAAAAATAACTTTATTGCAAACGACGCAGAATGTTTAATGTGAAATGCCTATACTTGTTATACTTCTTATGAGATCATAGAATACTAACATACAACATTTGGATAGATTTCTTCGTATCTTTCGGTTATTCACTTTCCGCATTCCTCTTTAAATAAGAAAAACCATAATATTTGTTATAAATATTTTATGCTCTGCGTGGAGTATATAAAGTTAATGATAGGCTTATAAGTAAAATGTATGTTGCCCATAAAAATTGAACCGTTGTGCTGGAAAAATTGAAATTTTCTTAGACACTAAGCAAATTATATCACATTCTCGTTACCTGAGCAAAAGTAGTAAATTCAAAAAAAGGAGCAGTTATCGTGCCACCAAATTAAAAAATGACAAAGTAGATTTTTATTAAAAGTAACTGCAAATTAAATTTAAATGAAAGAAAAAATGGCTCGTCGTTTAAATAAGGATATTTCCGAAAAAAATTTAAAGTTATTTGGGAGTAAGTAATTTTACATACACTAAATTTGTATTATGTTACACAATTTTGAAATAATTTGGTTCTTAAAAGGGATGCCAAACGGAGAAAAATCATTAAGTTACACATCTCCTTATGTAACGAAATTCATATTTAATTTCGTTGCATTACAGGTAACCCTTCTATAGCACGGCCTCCTACAACACGGTTTCGCTCTAACACGATCAGAAATTCGCGAAAACCCTCGTACAGTGAACTATCATAAGTGAAAAGCTAGATTTCTTATAAAATAACCATCAAGTGCAAAAGGAACCAATAAAAACCACAGCAAAAATTTACTGAATTTTTTTTGCTACTGTGTTGATGGATTCCGGCCTGGATACTGCAATAATTTTTCTACTCGATGAAGTTCGTTGTTGTGTTTCCTGTGCACAAAGATCCATTTCTCATTCGACTTCCTTTTAAATATATCAGGATGCTCACCTTTAGATTTGGTAAACAGGAATAATTCGAATGGTCAAACTAAAAAAAATGTAGCGAGTTTGTGCCGAGGAGGTATGCGGAATAAAATTATTAAATACGATACTTTGTGAACAAATCAAGTGGATGATTCTAAATCTGTACAGCGATTTTTGTGCAAAAGGTGATAAGTGATAAAAGCCGTGATAACAATAAAGACACAAATTCCTGTCAATGTATGCTTGTTTGCATGCACCTGTATTGGTGAGATTTTATTGGAAAGTCGACTGGAAATTTCCCTCGAAATTTGTATATGGTCACACTAGCTGTGCTCTTCACTTTGAACTGTCACTGACGCACCGAGATTTTTCGAGGGTGGCTGCGTTTTGTTTTGTGTGTTGAAATTTGTAATACGCGAATTCCTGTCATATTAGATGTGTCTCCTCCATCGTTATAAAATATATACAGAAATTACTCGTAAAAATAAAATGATTTTATTTTACCTTGCTTCGGGTATTGAGAAAGGATCACAAGTATTTCTCAATTGCCTCCTTACAAATCTCATATGATTTTTCCTCATATAGTATTCCAAAATGGGCAAGGATGCCATTTTGAAAATGTTTTTAAACTTGTGTATAACAAAACAACGCAATAAAAAACGAAACCTTCGACAAACTGAAAATGAAGCCACATTAAATTGACAACTGCCAGGGCAACCGGGTTGCCATAACCAAATTTTTTTTTGTTTTCGAGATAAAATTTCCCGGTCTTGTGACTTTCTGAATTGAAATTTGAAATACTTCCCATTTCATTTATCACGGGAAAGATCACGGGAAAATTATCACCTTTTGCACAAAAATCGCTGTACTGATAAAACTATGTTTTGCAAAGTGTGAGGCGGAGTGTGATAATATAAAATAATTTGACCAATATGAATATTTGGGTTGGTTGCAGAGGAGAAATGCTGAAAATGGCTTAAGAATCTTCTGTTAGAAATGAATGAAACACCGTAAAGAACACCTGACAATACGTGTATCTCTAAAGCCCAATTCAGACTAACGGTTGCGCTTACGATTCCGAATACGATTGAAGCTTCTCGACCAATGAAATTAAAGCTTTCAATGATAGGTACATGAAAGCTTTGATCTCATTGGTCGAGAAAGCTCAATCGTAATCGCAATCGTTAGTCTGAATTGGGCTTAAGGCCTGGCACGCAGTGAAATGGTAATCATGTAGAATGGTGCTAGAGTGGCAATTTGAGTTTTTGAAATACATAAAAACCATCATGGCAATATACATCATAGAAGACTTAAGTAAAAGTAAGTCATTTGAAGTAAACTTAGATACGTACTACCATATTAGTTTCATGTGTTCTAAAAATTTCAATTGACAATCTAGCATCATTCAACATACTGACTATCGTAATACGTCTGGATTAAGTTACACTATCAATAACCACAGTTTTATTTTATTAAGTGTAAATAAAAAAGTCCCATACTGTATGCTAATCTAATGTACTGCTTATCTTAATTTTAGTTATATACAAATTTTTTTGAGCAATATGAAAAGTCAAACTTTCCCCAGGATGACAAGTTTGACATGACGACAATAAAAATAATGATTTAATTAATAAATTAAATCGAATTCACTTCAATGTCAAAAACTTAATTGCCTCAGCAGTAAATTTAGCCCTGAGTCCTCAACAAGGACGCAAACAATTAAAACAGATGTCTTCTTACCGAGAAGAGACGTCGAAGAAATTGCAAGAAAACACTCAAGGTTTTTGTTATCATGGGAAAATATTCCCACGGTGGGAAATTGAAAAGCCTCTAATTATATCAATTAATCAGTTGCCAGTCTCAACAAATAAATTCGTAACGTTGCAAGATATAATTTTCAGCATCCCAAATGGAGCGAGCTTAGCCATTTTTTTTTGCTTTTTGCAGTCGGTAGCCGATGAAATAATTCGTGATGACTAATAACCGACTTCTATTAAGTTTTTTTTTTGTGATTTTCACACTCAGTCTATAGATATATATTGCTTTTGGCCCGTTGTTGGCGATTTAAGACCAGTGAGATTCTAAATTGATCCTCAAGAATATATACACAGACTCAGCTAAAGAAATGAAGGGTGACTGCTAAGTACTTACTTAAATGGAAGCTCATCCTCACGTCTATTGAAACGATTGGATGCCTTAGACGAGAAAATCTAAATATTGTTTACAAAAAACTAGTCAGAGACCAAAAACTGTGTGGATTGAGTGTGATGGGGTCGATAAAAGTGGCAATGAATAACAAAAACAACAACATTACCAACGATACCAGAGAACACAAGAGAGGAGAAAAAAATTGGGTTCGTAGAGTTCTCACGGTAATTAGAAGAGCGATTAAGGCATTCATTAATAATAATCCAAAATTCCATTTTGCCTTTTACTTTGCATAAATTACACTTGAAGGAAATGCCGTTCTTTTGAAAGGACTAGCAAAACGAACACGCTATGAAAATCCTTTTGACAAGGGTGCAAAATTAACGCCTTTGGTTGTTTACTTAAGCGTTTAAGTTATTTGATGGCACTCACTATAGAAATTTGTGTGTATGTCACTCTGTTCAGATGTCCTGTATTGTATATAAGAATATTTTACTTCATTAATATATAGGAATAACGTTATACTATAGTGTTTATAAAAGTTATATGAAAAACTTCTCTCAAATAACTTTTGGAATTAAAAGCTTAAAAAGTTTTTCATCGTGCTCAAGAGCTCTCATTCCACTCAATTTGTATGTCGACATTCTCTATAATCAGTATCTATCATTCATTTTGGTGTTTATCAAGTGAAAGGAAACTTGTGTTGAAAATTTGGTCTTTTCCATTAAAATTATGTGATAGAAATATTTTATGTCAATGAACTTATGGAATTTGATGAAAAAAAAACGCATATTAAGTGGTTTTAATGAACCTGTATTTGATGTCGGATGCATTTGCTAGGAAAAATATTATAAAATCAATTCTTTCTGAAAATGGAAAAGAGGCGGATCAACTTAGAAACTAATGAAGCATCAGTTTTGACAAATGACAGATATATATTTCACTTTGAACGATTAAAATCTTTGCCTCCGATGCAAATATCAAAGAAACTATTTTTTTTTGTCGTGTCCTTTTTATTTTATGTCATTTTTACCCGCAGTGACGTTTCTTCTAAGGTGCGTAAGTGTTTTGTGTACACCTGGCTGAAATCAAATATTCAACAATAATTTGGTTCAAATTTTTTTTTGATAATTTACCAATGGTTGCCTTCAGCACCACGCAGCTAACGCAAAAGGGCTTATGTTCTTCTTTTATACAACCAGCGCAACACTTATTACACAGACCAACGATTACGCAACACTTATTACACAGACTAAAGATCAAAGCTTTCATGTCTCTATCGTTGAAAGCTCTCTATCGTTGAAAGCTCTCTATCGTTGAAAGCTCTCTATCGTTCAAAGTTCTCTATCGTTGAAAGCTTTGATCTCATTGGTCGAGAAGCCTCAATCGTAATCGTAATCGTAATCGTAATCGTAATCGTAATCGTAATCGTAATCGTAATCGTAATCGTAATCGTAATCGTAATCGTAATCGTAATCGTAATTGTAATCGTAATCGTAATCGTAATCGTAATCGTAATCGTAATCGTAATCGTAATCGTAATCGTAATCGTAATCGTAATCGTAATCGTAATCGTAATCGTAATAGTAATAGTAATCGTAATCGTAATCGTAATCGTAATCGTAATCGTAATCGTAATCGTAATCGTAACCGTAATCGTAATCGTAATCGTAACCGTAACCGTAACCGTAACCGTAACCGTAACCGTAATCGTAATCGTAATCGTAATCGTAATCGTAATCGTAATCGTAATCGTAATCGTAATCGTAATCGTAATCGTAATCGTAATCGTAATCGTTATCGTTATCGTTATCGTAATCGTAATCGTAATCGTAATCGTAATCGTAATCGTAATCGTAATCGTAATCGTAATCGTAATCGTAATCGTAATCGTAATCGTTATTATTATCGTTATCGTTATCGTTATCGTTATCGTTATCGTTATCGTTATCGTTATCGTTATCGTTATCGTTATCGTTATCGTTATCGTTATCGTTATCGTTATCGTTATCGTTATCGTTATCGTTATCGTTATCGTTATCGTTATCGTTATCGTTATCGTTATCGTTATCGTTATCGTTATCGTTATCGTTATCGTTATCGTTATCGTTATCGTTATCGTTATCGTTATCGTTATCGTTATCGTTATCGTTATCGTTATCGTTATCGTTATCGTTATCGTTATCGTTATCGTTATCGTTATCGTTATCGTTATCGTTATCGTTATCGTTATCGTTATCGTTATCGTTATCGTTATCGTTATCGTTATCGTTATCGTTATCGTTATCGTTATCGTTATCGTTATCGTTATCGTTATCGTTATCGTTATCGTTATCGTTATCGTTATCGTTATCGTTATCGTTATCGTTATCGTTATCGTTATCGTTATCGTTATCGTTATCGTTATCGTTATCGTTATCGTTATCGTTATCGTTATCGTTATCGTTATCGTTATCGTTATCGTTATCGTTATCGTTATCGTTATCGTTATCGTTATCGTTATCGTTATCGTTATCGTAATCGTAATCGTAATCGTAATCGTAATCGTAATAGTAATAGTAATAGTAATCGTAATCGTAATCGTAATCGTAATCGTAATCGTAATCGTAACCGTAATCGTAATCGTAATCGTAACCGTAACCGTAACCGTAACCGTAACCGTAACCGTAATCGTAATCGTAATCGTAATCGTAATAGTAATAGTAATAGTAATCGTAATCGTAATCGTAATCGTAATCGTAATCACAATCGTGATCGCAATTTTGAGCGCAATCGTAATCGCAATCGTAATGGCAATCGTAATCCTGATTCGGCTTAAAGGCAATTATCAAAACTTTTTGTGACGTGCCTTAGCGATCCACACTCGAAGCGTAATACTGTTTCTTTCGGTCTTTCGACCTAGTCAAATGTTCTCCAATTTGCAGCAAACCAAAGCAAAGTAAAAATACAGAAAGCCCATAATGAAAATTGTTCCCCATGCACACATTTCAAAAGAAGCAACCATCCACAACCATGAATTTGGGTTCTCCAGAAATGGCCAAGCAATGTTACTTAAAGCGCGACAATATGTTCGAGTTTTGTTCGGACCAACGTCGTCTTAATGAAGGATTTTCCCCAAAAACGGAGGATTTGGAGAAATTTTGGGGATATTTTTTTCTGGAGTGTTTTTGGGGGGCCCCAAAATATAATTTCTTATATAATAAGAAATTATATTTTGGGGCGTATCAGTGGATTTTTAAAAATTATCAAATCGCATGTAAACCGAATGACCCTGTTTAGATTAGCCGATCCAGGCGCCAGGCCATGAATGAAACTGTCAAAATACTGGCAAGACGAGGAAGTGGGGTATCGATAGGAAATTGCACCACAAAACCATTTTCAGAGTTCCGCCTGTCGTGCTCTGATTGGTTGGCTGTCAAATTACTTGTGTTCCACCGTCATTTGTATTCCAATTAATTGCCAAAGCACCAATATTGCGGGAAATTTAAAAGAAAGCAGTTAATTGAACGTAATATATTTTTAAATTGTTCTTTCACTTTTTATTGTTTATGGGGTATTTAAAATTTATTTCACTCAAATTCAATTGTGATATTGTCACAGAATTATATGTATTTTATACGGATTGTCAATTTGTTCAGTTTCCACGTTTCACATTGAAACTGAAAGTTTGGCGTTCAGCTTTCAGTTTCAATCTCAATGTAAACACGAGCAATATTTTTCGTTCATGGCCTGGCGCCTGGATCAACTTGATCTAAACACCGTCAATGGAACTCAGCACTCCAGTTCACCGTCAACCCGAATACCTTTTTCCTTGTAAAAAGTTGGTCCATTCGACCAAAATACTTTGATGGATATTCAGTGATGCCATTATGAGAGTACGGTTCCGTCTTATGGATATTGGCTGCGTGAATTTCGTACCAACTGAAAAAATTATGAATAAATTCAATTCCAACATGTGTGTTTTAAAGGTAGCTGAAAATGTTTTAGATATTTTTTCTAACATGGATTAATCACAAATAAAATATTGTAAATCATTTTTATTTTGTTTCGTTTCTTCTATAAATGTTGGGGATTTTCTATAAAAGTTACTTAATTTGGGTTATTTTAAAGCAAATGCGTGCCACATTTGTTTGTAGAATCAGCCTACTATCGTTAAGTGCCGTTTCAGTATATATATGAAGAAAGTACAAACTGTTTTTGGGAGATTTTTTATTCTAAAGATGTTGATTTGGGGTATTTTGAAACGTTCTTGGAGAAACTTGGCAAAACCGTCTTGCAACCGTGATTCGTTTTTAATTTCTTTGTACGAGGGAAATTTTTTATTCCCCTCTAACGCAGAAAGCAAATCAGATCATGATCCCGATTAAACTTGTGTTACGAATTTGTATGGGAGTTAATCCGGATCTCTGATCCGATCATTAAAAAAATACACCTAATATTTGCCACCATTTTGTCTTTTGTTGTTTTTCGCTATCTTTTGCCGTTATTTTTTTCTATTTTGCAGGGATCTAGTTTTCAAGCCAACCTTAGGCATACGGAAATATAGACAAATATAGACAAATATAGACAAATATTGCATTTTATTGTTTTAAATTTGGTTTGATCAAGAATATTATGAAAATCTTTAATGTATCCCCTACCAAGTGTTTGTTTTAAACAATAAAACGCTTTCCAAGAATTTTCTGATTTTTACCTGACTGACACTAAGCGGGTAAATGTGAAAAAAGTGTTTATACAATATTTGAGAATATTATCACAAATTTGTACTGGCAATGAGTTATAAGCTATTTTGATCAAAGCTACGACTTACCAGGAATCCACAAAATCTCATTGAACGAACTTTGCACAAAAATGAAACCGCTAAAAATGAAAAGGAAAAACATAAAAAAAGTTCAGGAATCAAACAGGTATACCAGAGAGATATATATTTATGGTTGTTTTATTTAAAGGATGAAGACAAACCTGTGGTGGAAACGTGTACAGAAGAAGAAAGAACGAAGTCAACGAAGGGATCAGAAAAAAGAAGAGAAAATGGCACGGCACCTTTGCTGCTTTCTAAATATCAAGATACAAAAATTACTCCATGGTTATTACCTTTGACCCAAATCGACATCTTGGTTTTTTTCCGCAAAAAAAACTCCCCATCTTCTGAGACCAAAAAAGTCAATTAGATGAAGGAAAACCAAGTATAGGTAGACCAATTCTACTTAACACACACAAACACTTTGAGTCTTATTATAATCTTCGATGATGCGTTTTAGGAGTTTTTTCTTCTTCAGGAAAAACTTATTTGAAGACCGAGAAAGTTTTTGTTTGATCCTTTTTCCGATGATGACTGATAATAAGTAAAATGTCTTAACCCACAATAATACTTGTAATAGAAAGAAGAAATCCTTTTCCACTCGAGTCTCACATTAAAATTTATAAAGTTGGAGTATTTTGAGTATTTTTCTATCAATACATTTTCTTATGAAATATTGGTTGACATACAGTCACACAGTCCTGAAATTCGTCTTAAAAAAATTAAAACAAAAGTAGTATTATTTTCTTTTGCTAACAGTGCAATTTCTTTTTTACAAGCTTTTAGTTAGTTTCACTAGTTAAGTTAAAATCTTGTAAATTAGTTTTTTCGCACTTCCGCATATCCAATTAAATTGAAACTTCGTACAATAGCTAAATAAAACACAGCTTAAGCCGCCTAACAGTGAGGTAATACCTTTTGTACATGACCAAACCTCATATGATGAACATAAGTGGGTATAATGTTGAAAGTTTTTATACTAAAACATTTGAAAACTCGGGCACTAACTAAAGTAGAAAGTGAAAATTTGGCAAAGAACAGGCTTTTATCAAAAGACAAACCTGTTCCGAAAATGGGAAAAATTGAACCCCCTCTTCCTCTTTCTAACCATACAAATATAAACAATTTTTGCGATTTTCTCGAAAACGGTGCAACGTATCGAAAATTTGTTTAGAATATCATTTTACATAACCGTTCCATACATCAAAATCCAATCGGACCACCTCTTCTTCCTCTCCTATACAAATTTTATTATATTATTCATTGTGGCCATGAGAAATTTAGGTACTTGAACAGAAATGGTTATTCGATAGAAGCAAAGTATCCCAGATGACCTATAAGCCCATATTTCTCATAGCAAAAATTGTTTGCGGTTTTCTCGAAAACGGCTAATTTTTTTGAAAAATTTGTTCAGGCAAAACATTTTTCTTTCATTCTTCTACGTTCGCCGCGAATTCATATTTTTATACCCGTATGGTGAAACCAAAGGGTATATTAGATTTGCCTTACCGTTTGTAACGCCAAGATCCCGTCATCACACAAAGAAATTAATTACACCAGTGTGTTTAGAATGATAAAAAAATTTTTTTTTTAAAAAAAGCTTTTATTAAAAAAGAATGCACTAAAAAGAAAAAAATAATTTTCTGGACGCTGTGTATCACAAATATAAAAGCTTTTTAAAAGCGAGATAAATTTTTATTTTATTGTTTTATGCTTTATCTCGCTTTTTAAAAGCTTTTATATTTGTGATACACAGCGTCCGGAAAATTATTTTTTTCTTTTTAGTGCATTCTTTTTTAATAAAAGCTTTTTTTAAAAAAAATTTTTTTATTTTTTTTATTTTGTTCTTTTTAGTTTTCGAATATATATCCTTACATTTGAGATGTCCTTACAGGCTTTTTAACTTGAGAATCATATTCAGCGACCCCAAAAACCCCCAGAATAGATTTTTTCCGGAAAATTTGGAGAAAAGGATAATCACGTTATCCTTACAGGACCTTCCGTTATCCTTACTGACTTTTTAATGACAGATTCGGATTCAGCGACCCCAAAAACCCCCAGAATAGATTTTTTCCCGGAAAATTTGGAGAAAAGGATAATCACGTTATCCTTACAGGACCTTCCGTTATCCTTACTGACTTTTTAATGACAGATTCGGATTCAGCGACCGCAAAAACCCCCAGAATAGATTTTTTTCCGGAAAATTTGGAGAAAAGGATAATCACGTTATCCTTACAGGACCTTCCGTTATCCTTACATACTTTTTCATGGCAGATTCGGATTTAGCGACCTCAAAAAACCCCCAGAATAGATTTTTTTCCGGAAAATTTGGAGAAAAGGGTAATCACGTTATCCTTACAGGACCTTCCGTTATGCTTACAAGGACGAAGTAGTGAAAATTTTGTATTGTCATCGGACTTATATAAGTGTGCAAAATTTCAAGTCAATCGGACAAGTGGAAGTGGGTCAAAATTGGGTTGCAAGATTTGATCTGACAAACAAACAGACAAACAGATAAACAGACAAACACGAAGGCAAGCTAAATAAAAGCTTTTAAAAAGGATGAATTTAGCATGTCCGACCGTCCGTCCGTCCGTCTGTGGCGCGGATTGCGGGCGCACGGATTGAGCTAGAGGCCCAGATTCGTTTTTTGTAATATGCAAGGCTAAGTTCGTTAATGGGCAAAAATGGACCATTAAACGAAAATGTTTTCTGCGAATATATCAAAAACGCTGCATCTTATCAAAGAAGTGCAAGAACAAAAGTTATTTAGGACATGATTCTACATAAAACTCCCATACATCAAAATCCGATTGGAATAAATTTAAAAAAATCTTATTGGAAAGTTTGACTTCAAAGTGGAATTTTGGTACAACTGTTCTAATTTTGATACGAATATCACCATACGGGTGTTCAATAATTGCCAGATTGGCAATTATAGCTTTTGTTATGTTTATCTCAGGAACTTACTCAGAAGAATCCCCCATAAATCGCACAGAAGTATCCCGGGAGAATTCTTTTTCATTGAAGACGGATACATTACGCGTGAGCAAGAAAGGAAAAAAATTGAAAGCACTACTACCTAGAAAAAAAATCGTTTTAACTATCGTATATTTGACGATTGGCCCCTGGCAATTGTAGCTTCTCTTATGCTTTTCTTATATCTTTTCTTATTTTGTAGACCTTTTTTATTAAAAATATTGTATTCCTCTGACGCACCTTTATTTGACAGTCTAAGAACAAATGGCGTACCAGTAATTTACACAATCGAAGAAATTTTGTTTCAAGGAACTTTTTTAGGATTTGAAGCAATTGTTATATTTATAAAACCAAAAAATCACATTTTTAAGCTATTTAAGATACAACTAAAAAAATATGTTTCTCTTAAAATTGTATTAAACTAAAAAGAAAGGGCAAAATTTGACAAAGAAGACATTATTATTTTCCATGGTCTTTTTCCATTATCATTTATGATTGTCTCTCTTAGCCAATATTTTTCTAGTTTTTTTTTTCTTGACATGAAAGCTAATACAATTACAAGTTATTATAAAATTTATAGTACAGGGTGGGCCAGAATAGACGCAGGGGTTTGAAGTCTTTATAACTTTTTTTTTATTTTTATTTTTTTAATTTTGTTTCAGCATTTTGTTAAGAAGACTTGGGCAATTTAAAATGGACCTGTACACAATAGAACAACGAACCGGTGGGCGGTGGGCTCAATGGCTCTTTTACGGGACATGTTTGGCGGACGCATTATTTCGAAAAGTTGCGATTTCAATTGGCCTCCGCGTTCACCTGATCTAACGACTCCAGATTGTTTCCTTTGGGGATATTTGAAAGAAAAGGTGTACGTCAACAAGCCAACAACCATCAGCCAATTGAAAACCAACATTCGCAGTGAAATCGAGGCCATAACACGAAAGGTTATGGAAAATGTCTTGGAAAGAGCACGGATTTGCGAAGCAGAAAATGGCCACCACTTGCGGGATATAATTTTCCATGTTTAGACCAAAAATATTCCCCATCAATCAACTACATGTATTTGAAAAAAAAAATTATAGGTTTCGCTAAAATGAAAAATTTATAAAGAATTCAAACCCCCGCGTCTATTCTGGCCCACCCTGTACCTATTAATTTTGGAAAATTAGATTCATTTTGTTCATTTGGAAAACTATTCAATTCTATTCATTTTGGAAAACTAGATTTAACGAAAATGAGCAGAAAGCTAGCAAAGTAGCAAAAATAGACAAAATAAAATCCTTGAGAACTATAACTTGAAAATAACTCGACCGATCCTTCCGAAACTTGACTCAGAAAAATGGAGTGACACTCGTCGGCTTAGGTCCGGCCTAATTAACTCCCTGCGTTAGAAGAAGTAAAAATGTGTCAACCTGTGGGGGGATAAATTCAAAAATTTAATTTGCAGCAAGTAAAGTAGAGCTGTATGCGTTGAGCTGAGATAAATATCTCGACGACGTCCGCATGCCTGCTGCAGGTAAGAGTTGACTTGTCAAAAAATTGACTTGGATCAGCTTTATTCTTTTTCTGAGAGTTGTGTTAGATTTGGGGCTGCGGAGTCGGTAGCTCAACCTTCGACCCTAACTTCAACTCCGTCCCCTGAAATTTTAGAATATCCGACTCCGACTTCGACTCCTGAAAGTCTAGAAGCTTTAACTCCGTCTCCTTCCGTTGAGAAACATCAAATACCTTCAAACATCAAAATCAAACATTGTTTTTGGTTTCAAAACATTGAGGTTTGGCCTAAGATAGAGGGACAATAAACTAAAGAATGGCTAATTGAGATAAAATAAGCGGTTCGGAGTTGGAGTCGATAAATTTTCTCCGACTTCAACTTCCAAGCATAATTTTCTCCCGACTCCACAGCCCGGAATGATCTGCCAAAAATCATGTGCCGCAACTTTTCATCTCCCTTCCTTATTCCGCACATACGCGATAGATATTTTTTTTATTTCAGATATTCGTTCTTTTAATAAAATTTTTTCCATTACATCCAAGAAATTCTCATGCATTTAAAGAGCATTTTTACAGCTTCCAATAAAATCGTAAATATAAAAGCTGAACGATAGAATCTGATTCCCATCTGATCGCAATATAATTCAACTTCGTAAAATTTACAACTTCCTTCCATGCATAGATTCTAAAAAAAAATTTAACAAGAATTATAGAAAGCGCCATAAAAAAAACTACAAAAACGAACTGAGCTACAATTCAATCGTTTTTTATCCCGTAAAAAAGCTCATGTCAACTCATAAACTTTAGCAAAATAGTTTCAATTTGGAATTCTTATGAAAATCTTTTGATTTCATTCTGCACATAATTCAAGCTGGGCGAAAAAAATCAAGTTCCAGCAAAACAAGAAAAACCCACTGAAAATTGTTGGAAAAAAATAGAAAGCCCTCGTAGAGATATTGAGTACGTGTCATAATAAAGTTATCCACATAGCGTCGAAGAGTATCGAGTTGGCATAGAATCTATATTACTTTGACCTCCTCGGGAAATGGTTAAATCTTCTTAACTTAAGTCTATATACCATATATCCTTTTTTATACTTGTATGAAGTATAGATCTTTAAGAAAATGATATTTTTTAATACGACATATACATATATAATGTACTATAATGTAGGTATTATAAAATAAAATATATTTTATACGCATATTGTACAACCATCATCAGTCAAGGATGTCGTGGAAGGAGTATTAAAGTTGGTCGAAGAGTCGAAGGACATTTTGCCGAGAAAACGAAAAAGCAAAAAGAATTGGTCTGATTGAAACAAATGTCATCTCATTTTTCATAAATTCTTTTTTTAGTGTATTTGTGGATAGCTGTATCTATAAATATGATTTTGTCAGAATGTTTTTATGTATATGTATGTATCTATGGTGTTATTTTTTTCTCTCTCTATTTTACTAGCTTAAGTTTTTTGTACCATAGATGTGCCATAGATTTCTATTGGACTTCCCTTTAAAAGCGTCGGCGCCAAACACATTGCCACGAGCTTTTACTAAAGTGGTTAGCACATTATGGTAATAAATAGCGGCGTATTAGAAGAAGATGTTACTGCTCCACTTTATTTATGGACGTTCATTTATATTAGGCAACATACAAACTGACTAAAAGTTTAGCCAAAAAGACGTTTAAGGATATTCTACAATCTAAAATCTACGATATCCGTCTAGGTATACATGTATAGTTATGAAGTGAGATTATATCACTGTTAAACAGACGAACCAACTATATTTCGCATTCTCCCTGAAAATGTACGCATGCAAATCACAAAAAATAAAGAAAAGTTTAGAGTTCTCTCATGTCCTTTTTAAACATTTCCAACTAAAAGATTTTTGTTAAATGTTTTTTGGCACCGTTTGTCCGATGAACATTTCTCTGACGCATGTGAGGATTAATACGAAAACATTTCTAGGTTCATCAACATAGATAAATACACGTATCCAAATAAACCATTATAAATGTGAGAAAATACTTTAATTACATTGTAGAATAGTGTTTTTTGTTATTGACATACTGTAAATGGATTCTGAAATATAATTTTGAGCTGAAAAACATTCCAGAATAATTTATATATCAATGTCTTTAAATTCTTTTAGTAATTGATTGTTAAAGTTTTCCAAGGACATTCAAAAATTCATAGAAATTGCATTTTTTCATGCACTAGAAAGATATTTGCGAAAAACTAATATTCAGTCGTCCTTTCGTGCTATGTTTGCATAAATCACAGGCGTAACTACCTATAGGCGAAGTGAGCAAATGCTCAGGGTGCAAGGTGTTAAAAGGCGCACAAAAAAAAGGGATTTTACTAAAAATTTGAAAAAAAAAAGATTTGCTTAATGGGCTCTCTCCATTGCCAGGATATTTTAGTTGCGATAAAAATGTGTTACAAATAGAAAGAGACAGATATCTGTAATTGTCAATGGGAAAGACAGAATACGGGCACGAGTATTTATAGAAAGTTTTATAGGATAAAATCATAGGAATTTAAACCGTATTCCATGTCCAAAACATTCAATTTGCATCTCCGAATCACATATCTGTATGTCCTCTAATATCTCAAATTTCCTACCTGTAAATATGGTTATTATTATTACTATAGTCTGTATACCAAAACATGTAATAAATATAAATACATTCGTTGTTATTCATTGTATTGTAAGTTTTGAAACTGCATTTGTCAAAATCAGACAGATTTTGACTACCCAGTGAACAAAAAATGTCTTATTAAGGCATTATAAAGGCATTATCTTAATGCATTATCTTTACCTTATTGTTGCCTTATTTTTGTATAGGCCATTTCCGCGTATATAAGGCCTTACAACTAAGGCAACATTAATAGTAGATTATGTATAAATGAAACTAGAGGTCTTTTTTCTAATTTTTATATTTATGTTTTAATCATCCGACGTTTCGATCGTGTATACGATCATCTTCAGGGTGATTGTGTATTTGATATAATGGAAAACTACTTTGAAATTACATTAAGCACTGATTGACAATAAATGAATGAAATAAATCAAAAATGTTTGACATCGTACGTTATTATAAAAACAAGAAACAGATTAAATAAATTAAATAAGTTAAACACGACGTCACTGGACTGGGATCTTGTAACCGTCCCAGTGACGTCGTGTTTAACTTATTTAATTTATTTAATCTGTTTCTTGTTTTTATAATAACGTACGATGTCAAACATTTTTGATTTATTTCATTCATTTATTGTCAATCAGTGCTTAATGTAATTTCAAAGTAGTTTTCCATTATATCAAATACACAATCACCCTGAAGATGATCGTATACACGATCGAAACGTCGGATGATTAAAACATAAATATAAAAATTAGAAAAAAGACCTCTAGTTTCATTTATACATAACATCAAAGGACCGATAAGCCCGTTTACATAAACAACAAACATGAACACAACGGTCAACCAACACAGACATAATTAATAGTAGATGTTTTTGCCCCGGTGATGGCGCTGATTGCTTAGATGGTAAAAATTTCTTTATTAAAACGGTCTTTAAGCCTTAATCTATTACTTTTTCTATAAAAATATTTACCGAGTCGTTTAAATTCTCCTGATAGCCAACACAAAACTTCAACAAAAAATAACTTTTTTAGTTCACTTTTCCAACACACGCATAAAAGGCGCGTTTTTCCTGAGATGAACTTTCATCTCATTTTAATTTGGAGGCTTTTATATTATTTGTCTCATGTCTTAAAGACACCTTAGCGATAATGCCTTAATAATTTTTCACTGGGTACTTTTGTAGTTTTTTTTTATAGGAAGCGTACGTCAGTTCAACTACATCTACCAAAGCGACACCTGGCGACGAACGCTTCCTATAAAATAAACTACAAAAGCGACATCTGGCGACGTACGCTTTTTTTTTGTTCTCTCTCTTTCTTACCAAGCCTTTGTTATATAAGTGTGTCCCTATATTTTATCGCAACTAAAATATCCTGGCAATGGCGAAAGCCCTTAAAGAGATTAATATGTGTTCTATTACAATTTTCGCTACATTTAACTTTATAAAGAGACTATACTGTCTGCTACATTTTGACCTACAGTTCGAATCAAATTTCAAACGTCAAATTTATTGAATTTCGTTTCTAGGATAGTTCACTTTGAGTTGTTTTAGCTAACATTTTTATCTAGGTAGCTTTTTTTTTAATTGTAATTCAGAAATCTCACCATTAATTAAATTGTTTTTGTAAAGGCCTATGACTTCTAAACCAAGTTGAGCATTTTATAGGGAAAAAAGAATTTATCGGCTTACAGGTCATAAAAAAATCTAATAAAATGTTATATTAACATCCGGAAAATTAATCCCAACAGGTCAGACATCTCTGCTCTGAAACCCCATTAGGAGCCTGTTATATTTTTTATGATCCATAAGTCGAGAAATTCCAAAATAATTCAATGCTAAAAAGGGCGAGTAAAAACTATGAATCAGAAATTATTAAATTGTTAATTTAATTGTTTAACTTATATATGTAATGAACAAAATTTCAATTATATAGCGAAAAACATTAAAGGGTTGAATTCGATTATTAACCCATTAACACCCAGTCTTTTTTGACAATTCAAATTTGATGAAATAGTTTTACTGATCGTAAGACCCACAATATAAAAATCTTTTTTGCTACGAGTTACCAAATGAACAAGACAAACTTTTGGATATCCCATAACTTAACCTGTAGCCGCAAATAAAATAAATAAATAATAAGCTCCCAATAAAAACGGTGCCTTAGTGATTAAATTCGTTAAGGATTAGGACCTTAAGTTATTTAGTGATTATTTTAAGTCTCCCGAAAAGGACAAACGAAGAAACTGAAAAAATACGAGTGAACTCGTAAATGTATTTTCGATTTTATATCAAGCCCGAAAAAGTGTGCAAAACTTAATTAATTAGTGTTATCTTACGACGATAACAGCTAAGTTAATACCTTTTCTGAATTGAAGACACTAATGGCTTTAATTAAAATTTATTCTCGTAAATAAAGAATTTAATCCTTACTATAATTGGTTTGAGATTGATTCAATAAACATTAGTTGTTCTTGAATCAAGAACATCCACATAGAAAAATAATTTATATAAAGAAAAAAACAGTTTTTCCTTGAGTGATAATAATCCCGATATTAATTTAGTTGTCGCGTAACTTTAACAAAGTTCACGTTCCGGGTTCTCTTTATTTCGTTATACCACATTTTTGAAAAGTACACAACCCTTTATGAAACCCACATGACGACGTTGAATTGAATAACCAACCAAAAATCCACAACAGAAAAGTTTACGTCCTGACAAAGTGTTTACATCCAAAAAAAAAACTTTTTTTTCACTATTATATATGTACTTTTCT
Organism: Chrysopilus asiliformis; assembly: GCA_964034945.1. Taxonomy (NCBI): domain Eukaryota; kingdom Metazoa; phylum Arthropoda; class Insecta; order Diptera; family Rhagionidae; genus Chrysopilus; species Chrysopilus asiliformis. Next base: position 71,902,706 of record OZ035962.1, read on the forward strand.
CAGAAACGTGGGTAAATGAACAACGGTAGTTCGTCGATTTATGAGAAATCCAAACTACGAAATCTATGCGAAAGTTAAGGATGCCGGATAAATTTTCTTGTTAAAAACTCAGACCACTAGATTCGCTCCGGAGTTAGAGAATGAAAATATGCTAAAATGGTGCAAACAGGACCAATATTTGAATGTATTGTTAGGAGAAAATGTCTCAAGTGCTAGTGCGGAAAAAGGGCCTGCCGGGGTAAACTGGCATTATAGAGGCGACCAAATATACATGACATGATAACAGAGTTATAAATCTTTTGCCGTGCGAAAACTGTTCGCGAACTTTAATAAGTTTTTGTCAGATAACAAAGCAAAGCGCTTGCCACACGAAAACTAAATGCAGCTTGTCATGTTTCTTCTTCCTTATATGACAAGAAAAACTTTTCATCTATAAGTTTTGCTTATTGTAGGACTTTTTCCCTGTTAAAGTTGTAACAATAGTCAAAGGAAATGAAATCAGACAAAGTTTTCGATATTCTTGGCATCGGTTTATGGTATCGAAACAGAGTTATTTTAAAATATAAAAAATAAAAACTGAAAACTGAAAACACCACGACGACTCGCCTATCTTGTTTATTTTATTTTTTCTTTCTGATTAAAAAAATCTTTTTTGTCCCTGGTGAAAAGAATTATAATTTTTTTTTATATGCTACAAAAATACAACTACTAGTGGTTCCATACAATATGTGTTAAATCTTACTATAAAAATTCCCGTTTTCCAAAAAAATTCTTACTTAGAAGTTACTTAAAAATTCTTACTTAGATATACTGAATGCGTGGAGTTGTAACAATTTTTGTATAAAACTAGCTTACATAGGGGTTGTCGGGCTAAAGTTTTTTTGCACAAGTTTTTTTTCGCACCAAAAAAACAAAGAAATAACTTAAATTTTTTGGACGAAAATGCCTTCTGAACCTCCAGTTTCGAATTTTGAAACTCTAACACCAGCTCCGTGATCAGCGGTCCAAAAAACCCCTATTGCCAATTTTTTTTGAGATAAAATGCGAAAAAGGATATTCAATTAATCCTTACAGGACCCCCCGTTTAAAATTTTTAAATTTTAGCAGCAGATTCGTGATCAGCGACCTCGAAAACCCCCTAAAGTCAACTTTCCCGAGGAAAAACTGGAAAAAGGATATTTGTTCTTACAGGACCTTCCGTTTAGAATTTTTTACAAGCGTTTCTTCGTGAGCACCTATGAATCTGTGTGCAAAATTTCATAGCAATCGGCAGCGCCGGCTTTATGGTTCTATGCGCCCTATGCAAGTTATTTTTTTGCGCCCTTTTTGTTTGAATTAAAAAAAAGTGTACATATGGCAGATAAGTAAATAAATTTAAAGGCACAAAACGTTTTATGTAAAATAATTCATACAAATAAAATAATTACAAGTTCAACGAATTATAATAGTTCAGCATAAAGTATAAACATAACAAAAGCTATAACTGCCAATCTGGCAATCATTGGAGACCCGTATGGTGATATTCGTATCAAAATTCGAACAGTTGTATCAAAATTCCACTTTGAAGTCAAACTTTCCAATAAGATTTTTTAAAATTTATTCCAATCGGATTTTGATGTATGGGAGTTTTATGTAGAATCATATCCAACTTTTACTCTTGGACTTTTTTGATAAGATGCACCGTTTTTGAGATATTCACTAAAAACGTTTTCGTTCGTATGGTCCATAATGGTCCATTTTTGCCCATTAACGAACTTAGCCTCGCATTTTACGAAAAACGGATCTGTGCAAAATTTCAAGTTTCTAGCTCAATCCGTGCGCCCGCAATCTTCGCCACAGACGGACAGACAGACGGACAGACAGACGGACAGACGGACGGACGGACATGCAAAAATTAATTATTTTTATCATTCTAAACACACTGGTGTAATTCATTTTTATGTGTGATGACGGGATCTTGGCGTTACAAACGGTAAGGCAAAGTTAATATACCCCTTGGTTTCACCATACGGGTATAAAAAAGTTAACAATTTTATTTATTTAAGTTTCTAAAATTTTACTTTTCTTGCGCCCTTTAGCTCGGCGCCCCCATGCCTTGCATGGTCTGCATATTAGGTTGAGCCGGGCCTGGCAATCGGTTTAGTGGTTCGGGGTATACTATGATAAGTGAGTGAGTGGTATTTGGCTTTTATATAAATAACAAGTATAGATTTCAAGTCGAGCGGCCAAGTATAGTGATTTCTTTTTTTAGCTAAGATTTTTCTAGATCCTTCTCTTTTTTCCCTAAAGCGGATTGTGGCATTAAAAACTAATACAGTCACAAGTCATGAAAAATTTTATGATGCCATAGATAAAACACTAAGGGCCTTACCAATGACATTTATAAAGTCGAGTTTAGTTAGTTTTGAAACTAGCGAATTTTAGTAGTTGACTTTTATATTATTACCAATGGCAAATTTAGTTTTGACTCTAACAAAAAATAAAGTATTTTAGTCTTTCATTAAGTTGTTACTAATGAGTTAGCGACAATTCGTTGTTAAGAGCTATTAAAGTCAACTACTAAAATTCGCTAGTTTCAAAACTAACTAAACTCGACTTTATAAATGTCATTGGTAAGGCCCTAAGATATCGCAAGTCTAACGAAGAAAAGGTGATATTTTTTGATTTAGTGAAAGAAAATTTAAAAACCTTCCAGCAGTAATCAAGAAAGCTTTGAAAAGGGTTTCTTTCAGTGCACTTTAAATAAATATCGAATTGACTTCATGTTCGCGTGTGTGCTTCCGCCACCGATCAATGTTTAACATATAAATGAACGAATTTTGCATTACGTATGAATTTTCTGTGGAAATAACGTATGATACGGATCCGCCTACAAATGTCAAAAAATTCTAAATCATAAATTAAAATTGCTTTCATAATCAAAACCAAATAAATAAAAACATGAAACTCTTCGCAATCGTCATCGTTTCATTTCGCTGAGTGGTTTATATCGTTTGTATCTTTTTGCCACAATCAGGCTGTCTTCTTTCCACTCGTTTGAATATGCGTAACCAACACCAGCATAATCCGTACACTGAGAATGAATCGGAACTAAAAAATTTGTCGACCAAGTGCGAGATAAAGCTCTTGGAGATTGGGTACAATTTTTTGTCCTCCTTTTGTTACTTGCGCTTGAAACATCTTAGTATTAACCTATGACTATAACAAGATATGATATAATATAGGAGTATATAAAATTTTTTTATACCGTTTGAAACGCATCGAACCAATCGTGGGACATAAAAATGAACTATGCCAGGGGGTTTGAGACAACAAAATTTTTGATTGCCGCATGTCCGGCTGTCCGGCTGTCCGTCTGTCTGTCTGTTTGTCTGTGTGTCTGTCTGTCCGTTAACATTATAACTTTCGAAAGGATTGAACTAGAGACTTGAAATTTTGTATAATTTCGTTTCTCGTAAATGGCAAGACCAAGTTCTTGAACGGGTAAAATCAGACCGTTCCTTCCCCACTCCACCATACAAACGAAACAGTTTTCTTAACAACTTTACCAGCTTAGTTATGTAGCCTAAGGGCGTGGCTCAAGGCTTCATATGACTCGGGGCCGAAGTACGAGATGTAGGGGGTTAAGGGAAGGGAATGAACTGCGAAGCGATTCGGGGTGCAGGGTGCCATTAGTAAATCAATATTTTATTCATCAGGTTATAACGAAAATTGTGCATAAACATAGACTCTGTATAAGGAAGTCGTGTACTGTCCCTCAGATATTTCATGTGATTTTCATACTTTGATTTTATAGAAAAACACATTCATAATTTTATCGTCGTGGTCATATCTCGAAAGTATTTTCTTTGTGAGAAGTCATAACAAAGTAATTCTTTGACCTATTTAATATAATAGCCTTCGATTCTCTATTTTCAGAACCTTTTTAATTGGTATTGATAAAACGTCCATTTAGGTAATAATTATGTCCATACTATAAAGAACGGAGGTTCACATAAAGTGTGACGGTGCACAATTAAAGTACGAAAAATAGGAAAGTAACAGTTTAATAACGGAAATTCAATTAGCGAATATTTTCAACATTTTGCGACGTCAATTAATTTTAATGGAGACTTTAATTCATTTTGCTATCCGCTGTCATGTCCGTTCATTTCATTTCGCTTTAAACCAGTACACCTCCTAACAGTAGAGTAAAAACTTTTAACTAATAGAGTAAACTTCGTTATGGTTCTTTATTGAATTTCGTGCAGTGCTTTATTGGTGCACGACCGTGTTGCGCTTTCCATTATACCATCAACAAATTTTATCAATCACATATTCCAGGTCAAACAAATTTTTAAGGACCCGCAATCAAACTTGAAAAAGGTAATAAAATAGCAGTTTCTTGTTTAATAGGATCGAGTATCTGATCCCTAGATTACCTTTAGTCAATTTTTACCGGTTTTTTTTCCATTAGTTTTTTCGGCTTATGGGTCAAATAACAAATTGTTATATTATTTATATGTCGATATTTTTACATTAGAAAAGGTTCTTTTAATTAGATTAAATCATGTCTCTTATAACACCTGCTGTAATGTGACATTACTATTGTCAAGCTAGACCATTAAGTCCAAAAGTAAAGTGAATTTTTGGAAAATAAAATCGGCGATCGGGGTAATGTTAATATTTTGTACTACATACTAGTTTTTACTTTCCTCTTCTATAGAGAGAAAGTATTGTATTCATGACGGAGACCTTCTCAAGAACAGATAGAAACTTTCTTATTATGAAGATGCAAAATTATGATGATGTTCTTGAATCCATTTGTCGGTCTGTCCGTTGTACGTATCTTAAAAACCTCAAAAACGCGTTAACTAAGTGCCGTTTGCACCAACAAAACTTAGCAACTTATGTACAACTTAAAAAATTTAAGTCGAAGAATTTCTACGGTTTAAGTAGGCTAACCACAACTTAATTTTTTAAGTACATATAATACGCACAAACGGGCCTTAGTGACTTAAATTTTTTTCTAAATAAGTTTCACAGTTTTTATCAACTTTTGGAAAAAAGCTCTGTAGCTATAACGGGCCTATACCATTTTTTTCGAAAAAAATACCCATTTTTAGAAAATTTCTCTTAATATAAGTGAGTATATTAAAATTAAAAGGATATAAAGTTTTCTACGTTTTTTGCTTTATCGGTTTCTTTGTATCTCTAAAAGTTCTCAAGATATTTAAAAAAAAATCAGTTTTTTGAAAATCTCTTAAAAACTATACATTTTATAAAAAAACGCTTTTACCCTTTATGAGAAATAATTTTTTTTCCTTTAATGGTTTTTATGTATCTTAAACGATTCTCAAGATATTTGAAAAAAATATTATTTTTTGCATATCTTTTCCGAAACTAAATACTGCAGAGGAAAGTTTAGTGTTGATCACAACTGATATTTTTTTTGTCTGTCAGGGTCAAATTTTGTAATCTAGAAAATCGAAATCTTTAAATAATTTATCTCTTTATAAGCAGCATGAAAAACTATAAGAAAACATAAGAAAAACTAAAATTGCCAGCAATCGACAAACTAATATATAAATATCAGTTGTGGTCAACACAAAACTTTCTTCTACAAAATCTACGACCCTGCGCAATTTACGCTAGAGCCCTGTCGCGTTGTCAACCTAAGACGACCTCCCAATAAATTCTCAGTTTATTCAAAAATATCAAAAACGTACAAAATTTGAGATAACTTGAGAACGGTAAAAGATATCAATTTACGGTAAATGGCAAAAATGTAGAAAATGTTAACATCTTTAATTATTCTTTTAACTGATTTGTCGAAAAACCGTTAGTTTGCAAATTGTTGTGGAGTAAAAATCCACTTAAACAAAATTCCATTCTTGATATTTAACAAAGTAAAATTCTATGAAATATCAATTCCACATTTGTATAAACAATGATTTCCGGCCAAGTGTTCATCGTATCAAATGACACATTGAGCCACACAAAAAGCGTTTCAATCAATTTCGCCAATTCGGCAATCCGGGACCACCGCGGATGATCGATAAGAAATGATCGATCAGCGCGTGGGTGTTAAAAGAAGAACCAGCCACTGAAGCATGCGTGGAGTAATTAGTGAAGTCAAAATTCACGGCTCCAACGGATAGGAGTCAAGTCTCAATTCACGGCTCGAACCGATAGTATTTTCTATCGACATTAAATTACTAGTTCCGTTTTTAATCCTAGTAACATTTCCCAAGTATTTTGTACATTGATTTCCAATCCTTTCAATTGATTCGGTTTCACGATTGTGTAGCAAAGTTTGAGTGTACTTTTGTTGTTGGTGATTCTTTACTGTTCACCTGAGGAAATTATATGCCCGGATATCAGTTTAAATAAGTGCTGTTGATTTTACTAATTGCTGCTGATTGATCAGAGCGATTTTATAATAAATTAGTTATTGAACCGAAATAAATTTAAAGAGAATATATATTAAAAAATACATAAATGATTAATAAATACAAAGAAAAGAATGTAACAGTGTTTTTATTAAAATTATATCAAGAAATAAAAGGTGAGAAAAATATACATTATAACAATATATTAAAATTACAACATAACATTTTGGCGCAGCCGGTAGGATCCGGTAAAAACATTTAGTGGATCCTGCGTGTAAAATAAGGTGTAAAGGAAAAACAAGTGATCGGCATCGTGAGTGAAGCTATGGGTGTCCTTTGAAGAAAATTATAAAAGTGCTAAACGTTTTCGCACATATATATAAAAAAAAAAAAAAAAAACAAAAAATTACTAATTTTAATAAATCACACTAATACTTAAATTAAATAGTGCAGTTTAATTGAAAAAAAAAAAAAAGAGATAATCAAAACAGAATTGTGCAAGCCAGTGTCGAATTGTATGGTTCAAGGTCAAGTTCGCCTGAATATATGCAACGAAAAAACTTCTTTTGGCTTGAAAACAGTGACTAACAAAAAATATAAAGTTTTTAATTTATTACAAGAAAAATAATGGAACTTTAATCAAATTCATACTAAATCCAAAATTCAAATGGAATAAAAATTTAAAAAAAAAAAAAATTTTTTTTTTTAATTAAATAAAAGATTTGTCAGTAATGGACTTAATTAATGCCTAGTGATTTTTGATATCGAAGTGAGACTTGAAGTTTGAAATGACCGGTTGACTAGGAAGTTTGTGACGAACCAATTTATCCTCATCCTGTTTGATGTACTAAAATTACAACACTTACCACGAATACGAATAATCGCTGGACTACAAGGAGTAGTGATTCGAAGTGAATAGTATCGCTAAAACCCTTCGAGCTCCACGAAAGGAAGAGCAATTCTCACCTTCCTTTGAGTATACGTGTGTGTTGAACGAGAAAAACGCCGACGAAACTCTCCAAACCCGGCGTTTACTCAACGATCATCCAGAAAAATTTTCCACAAAGCCTATATAGGCCCACGTTGGACAAAGCCTATCAAGGCCAACAATTGAAAAAGTCCACCGGGGCCAACGCTGGAGAAAGTCCTTGGGACCAACGGGGGAAAGATCGTCAATGAGCCACGACACCCCCAACGAGGACATAAGCAGAGAATTCATCACATCCATCCTGGAGCAAACTATAAAAAATATTGAGCCATCCAACACCGAAGCCAGGACATCTACGATCGGGACGCGAATACCAGCGGAAACTACAAGACAGCGATAGCAGTGTCAACAGCAACAGCGAAACCATCAAGGAAGCTTCCGCACACCTAGACGACAGCATAAACACCCCAGACGGGGACAACAACACCTCAAATCTAGAACAAGGTAAGACCGAAATGGATCAATATATAGAGATAAGTAATTTAGTCTGTAATACGGTGCCAATGTTGTTTGGGGAACCGGGTCCCCAACTTGAAAGTGAAGTTAAGAATTTTGTACGGTGCTGTGAAAGTGTCAAAGAATGTATAGAAGACACTAAGGAAACAGCACTGTGCAAGGTTCTGTCACTGCGCATTCGCGGAAGAGCGGCGGAGCTGCTTGGGGGTCAAACAATAACCTCAGTCGAAGAGTTCACAGCGTTGGTAAAAAATAGATTATTGCCAACAAAACCGTATTATCTTTTAGTGAACGAATTGAGGTCCCTCCACCAGCTCCCCGGTGAGTCGATTGGTTCATACGTTTCACGAGTACGAAAAATTTATTATCAGTGCCGGGAAATTCTAAACGCAAAACATGGAAACAACGCGGATCTTGTTTCTGGCGAACTGGAAGAAACGGCGGTACACATTTTGAAATATGGGCTTTCAAACCCAAACGCACGCTTTTATATGCTCCAAGACTTGAGCAATAAATTCAATGATGTCGTTACCAAATTAATTCGATTAGAGGAGACGGAGGTTAGTTGGGCATCTCCGCCTCCGATGACACCTGCTAATGCAGAGCCTAGTTTAAGTAAAAGTGTTCCCAGAAACCTTGGCTATAATGAAAACGCCACAATTCCACCACGAGTTAACCAGACAAATTTCGCGAACGAAAAGCAATTTTTCAGAAAAACGAATGTCCCATGCGGTTTTTGCAGTAACCTTGGTCACACTTACGCGGAGTGTCGGAAGCGTAAGAATACCCCTTTCTGTCCTGAATGCCGCAGTTACGGACATTACCAAGACACCTGTCCCCGCCGAACACGTAATCAACCGGGTCCTAGCAACTTCAATCGTTATGAACAAGGAGCAAGCAATTTTGGACGGTTCCAACAAAACCAGTCCAATGCTAATCGCCCTACAAATAATGTAAATCCCGGACCTCTGCGAAACCCACAAAACAATTTCAACACAACTCGTTCACCGAATACCGGAAACGGTAGAAACCCAACTCAAAACACATTTAATCAAAACAGGCAGAACAATATAAATACAATCCAAAGTACTGGACCAATTAGCCCAGGTCCGATGAATATGCGGCCTAAATGTACGTTCTGCCAACGTATCGGACATATAGAGTCTCAATGTCGATCCAAAACTACTTGGCAAAATCAAAACGTATCGTCCCACCCACCCTCCCCGCAACCGGAAAACTAACGGGGGGCTGCCATCCACACCCTCCGTTAAACAATGGATGTCAGCCCAAAAAGAACGATCTAGTTCTACCCATTGAACAAAAGTGTGTCGCCACAATCCCTTTAAATTTAACAAAAAACAATCGAGCTACATTATTAATTGATACCGGGTCGGAACTGAGCCTAATCAAGCAGGACGCTTTATCTCATCGCGCAAAAGTAAACAAATCCGAAACGATAAAGCTCACAACTGCTTACGGCACAGGTAACACCCTCGGATCATGCACAGGGCAAATTCCAATGGAAAACCCAATTACGTGCAAATTCCATATAATTGAAAAAAATAACACCATCCCGGGAGACGGCATATTGGGTTACGATATCCTTAAAGACAACTGCACAATAGACTGCATTAAAAGTCAATTAACAATTCATAAAAACAAATCAAAGCAAAATAAAATCGCTCACCAACCACCAATTCCCCAAAATGAAAATTCGAGCCGAAGGGCGTTAACCAAGGTTAAACCCTGCGGAAAACAAACGGGAGTGGTGCCAGAACAAGGAAATTGCAGTTACTTTACCCTACCACCACGAACAAATAGAATTTGCGAGTTACCATGCAGACAAACCGGTGATCATCTCTGTCAATCTGAAGAGATTGCCCCAGGAGTGTTCATTGGAAATTGTCTCGTGAGACCGCAGAATGGCAAAGTCGCCGTCAGCATCATTAATACGAACACACACGAGTTCAAAGTACATAATTATCAGGCCAAACTTAGGCCGCTACAAGAATACAGAATTTCCCCAATCGGGTGCAAACAATCAACAGATGGAACCACACTATCCGAAAAAAGTGTGAACCATCTAGTATCGAATAACACAAATCCTCGCGCAACACGGGTGATTGAACACCTTGAGTTTGATCGCTATCTGAATACCGAGGAACATAAAGAAATTACTAATTTGTGTGCGGAATATAGTGACATATTTCATTTACCTGGTGAAAATTTAACCCAGACGACAAAGTGTTCCCACACAATTCCTACATTACCTAATTTACCACCTATACATCGGAAGATGTATAGATTGCCTGAACGGCAACGCGGTATCATACAAGAAGAGGTCGAAAAAATGCTCAACGAAAACATAATTGCTCCAAGCGGAAGTCCCTATAACTCCCCACTTTTGGTCGTACCTAAAAAGGAAGGTGCCGACGGAATCAAACAGTGGCGAGTAGTGGTGGATTTCCGCGAGTTAAATAAAGTAACAATCGGCGATGCATACCCACTTCCCCGAATAGAAGACATACTGGATCAGCTGGGTCACTCCAGATATTTTTCGACAATAGACCTGGCATCTGGCTATCACTAAGTCCCCATTTCCGAAGAAGATCGGTACAAAACTGCTTTCAGCACACCTTACGGACACTATGAATTCAATAGAATGGCTTTTGGCCTCAGGGGGGCGCCTGCTACATTCCAACGCCTCATGAACACCGTTTTGATTGGACTTCAGGGATTCCATTGCTTTGTGTACATAGATGACATAGTAGTTTATGGAAGAAACCTGGAGGACCATCTAACCAAACTAACGAAAGTGTTCCAAAGATTACGACAGAGCAATTTAAAGATAAAACCATCCAAATGCCAATTTCTTAGAAAGGAAATTGTCTATTTGGGTCACAAATGCTCTAGAGAAGGCGCATTACCAGATCCCCAAAAGACTAAGTGTGTCCAGGACTTCCCTGTCCCCAGAACAGTCCGTCAAGTACAGTCTTTCCTAGGTCTGGTAAACTATTTTCGTAAATTCATCCCGAATTTTTCCAAAGAAGCTGAAGCAATAAATAAGCTTTTGCGCAAAAATACTAAATTCAAATGGGACGAAAAATGTCAGACAGCGTTCACAAAACTAAAAAACGCTTTAGTATCTCCTCCGTTGCTCGCCTATCCCGATTTCGAGCAACCCTTCCAGGTAACGACAGATGCCAGTGGAGAAGCAATTGGTGCAGTATTAACGCAAGGCGAAAAGGGCGAGGAACGACCTATTGCATTCGCAAGTCGATCTTTAAACCCTGCTGAGCGACGATATAGCACAATAGAACGGGAACTCCTGGCAATAGTATGGGCAATAAAAAACTACCGATGTTACCTATATGGTAGAAAATTCACGGTTTATACCGATCATAAACCATTAAAGGGAGTTTTTAACGTAAAAGACCCCACTACCAGACTAGTGCGATTCCACCACAAGTTATCCGAATATGACTACACAATAGAATATCTGCCAGGACGAATGAATAAATGCGCTGACGCATTGAGCAGAATTCCCGGAATGGGCAACGAACAAACGGATTCAAAGCCCATCAACAACAATTTAATGGCCGTAATAACTAGGGCCCAAAAACGAGCAAGACAACTCAACCAAAATCAAGAAACCCCACCAATCCCTGAGGAAAATGAGCCGGTCGACAACAATCCGGCTGTAAACCAAAGCGATGAAACTCCTGAATCCCAACAGCGCACAACACCTGTGGGAGAAAACGAACCAATCTTACTAACAAACCCAAAAGACATCGAGAAAATATTAAAAGACTACCATAGTTCACCACTTGGTGGACACACGGGAGTGTGCAAAACGTACAAACGCATAAGCAGAGAGTACAAATGGAAAAACATGCTCTCGCACATAAGAAAATATATCCGTAAATGCGAATTATGCCAGCGGAATAAGAAAGCTAATCCTACTAAAATGCCTATGGTCATTAGTAACACACCTTTCAAGCCTTTCGACAAAGTCTTTTTAGACATTGTAGGACCTCTTCCGGTCTCCCAAAAAGGTAACAGGTTCATACTAACTTTCCAAGATGATCTCACTAAAATTGTAGATTGTTTTCCCCTAAATATTTGTGAAGCGCACACCGTTGCTGACTGTTTCTATCGTAATATCATTCTGAAATATTACACGGTACCAAAAGTCCTAGTAACCGATCAAGGCACAAATTTCTTGAGCGAACTTTTCAAGGAAGTCTGTAAACTGCTCCGCATTAAGAAAATCCAAACTACTGCGTACCACCCACAGGCCAATGGCTCGTTAGAACGCACCCATGGTCCTTTAGTGGAGTACCTGCGCACGGTAGTGGATAAATACACAGGTGAATGGGACGATTGGCTAGGAGAGGCAGCCATGGTCCACAACCATACGGACCATATGGGTACCAAGAAAACCCCAATGGAAGCGCTATATGGCTTCCTCTCTCCCCTACCCAATAATCTGACTAAGGATCCGGAGCCCATATATAATTTTGACTCCTACTGCAGCTACATAAAAAACAAGATGCAAAACATGCATAAAATTGTGCGGGAAAATTTAATACATAGCAAAGAACTAGCTAAACGCTATTACGACCAAAACACGAGACCTATAAAAATACACGTCGGCGACATGGTTCTGTTAAAAAATCCAGCTAAAGAAAACAAACTTTCTCCAAACTGGACAGGACCATTTGAAGTCAAGAAAATAAACAGTGATATAAATTGCACTATTCAAATAGGCCGGCACCACAGACGAGTTCATTTCAACAGGTTACGCCTATTTAATTAAGCCCCAAAACAAAAAACGTTAACTCACCATAACCAACAGAAAAAACAAAAACCTCGATCCAACCAGAAGGGAAATAATAAAAAAAAAAAAATCACAACACAAATTTTCGACATAACAATCAAATTACAGAATTTCTGGACGTATATGGGTTTCACTGTTTCAAAACAACAAATGCACAAACTAAACCCGCCAATTGTCCAGCAAAAGCAAAATTACATACTTTTAGGCAATTACCTAAATCACGTTTCGTTCCCATCAAGGTCATGACCAGGGCCCGGATATTTAAGGCAAAAAGGCATTTTGCCTATTTTGCTTTTTTCGTTCATTTTTGTATAATAACTGCCTTTTAGGCATTTTTGCTTATTTTCCCACTTTTTCGACCATTTAGCCTTTTTTTAATGCCTTTTTTAATAATTCCGATCTTAAAAAGATTTATAAATTCCTTTTAGGGTAATTTAAGTACCCATAAAAATTATCATTATTTTTTTTTTGATTTGGCAATGCCTATATTTATGACAGTTGCGCCAATGTACGATCAGTTTAGTTTTGGTAGTAAATTGAAATCTTAGAAATGCCAAAAATCACACGAGAAAACCGCCTTATACTCGTGAACCTTGTAAATACATTTGGTAAAGACTGTTTCTCGATAGACGGGAGTTTGCTTTTCTGCAAAATTTGCGAAAAAGTAGTGAATCATTCAAAAAAGTATTTTGTGACACAACACATAAAAATTGCCATACACAAGAATTTATTGCAGAAAGCAAGTTCAAAAAAAGTCGGGATATTCAAAAATGCAATCAGCAGAAGAAGCGACTCATAATTTTTTAGAGATTTATGTATGGCATTTGTTAAAGCAAATATTCCACTTTGGAAATTGAATAATTATATTTTGAAAGAGTTTTTTTCAAAAATATTGCCATGAAAAAATTCCAGATGAATCAACGTTACGAAAGAATTGGAAACCTGCTATTTAGAAACAATTTCGGGGATTAGAAAAGAACTTTTAGGTAAGTTTTATTAGTTCACTTAATTATTTCTTGCAATCAGTATTAGATCCGTATTACCTATTATGATTCTTAATGCACCTAAAGTAACGTCACTATCACAAGTTGTAGGTAAAAAGCAGCGAACACTTATATTACTTAAATGAAGTGAGGCTCTTTATACGGCTATTAGCTTTTTATATATTTTTTTAAATTTATTTATATGAATTTAATTTATCTGAAATTTTTTGCAAGCGTTCTGCGTTCAATTTTGTGATACATGATATGTTATATTCCTGCAATGAAAATGCCTTTTGTTTAAATAAATGCCTTTTTTTTGAAAAATTAATGCTTATTCAGTCTTTTATACTGCCTTTTTGCCTGCCTTTTTTCCCATTTTATAAGTGCCTTAAATCCGGGCCCTAGTCATGACAGTCAAACCCCGATGGAATCGAAATTGAATAAAAAAAAAAAAAAAAAAAATTTTTAGCACAATCCGAAAATGAACCAGTCGATTCAAACAATACCGTTTATCCAAATTTACCGGTAAAAATTTATAAAAAAAATTTTTTTTTCATTTATATATATACATAAAAAAAAAAAAATCAGTAATTTTAAGTATATTTTGATTAAATTAAAATTTTCCGCTATAAACGGCACAATTAAGTACTCAAAAACCAAATTTGTAACCTAAGATCAGTAAATCTAAGTACATTCGGATTCAATAAGAATTTTCCGCTCTATACATCACATTAGCATTTAAAAATTAAATGTTGAACCCAAGTTCAGTAACTTTTAAGAACAACCATACAACAACAGACATGAAAAATTCATTTTTTTTTTCCTTATAAGAAAATACGGAAAATAAACATGTAAGCCTAGAATTTAAGATTAAAAAAAAAAAAAAAAAATGTTTTATCAATACTAGTTTATCACCAAATATTGTCGGGTAAATTATTTTACCAATTGTTACTTCATTATCAATTAAAATGTTTTTTTAAATCAAACCAAACAATAAGAAAATTGAAATGAAATAAAACTTTACCAAAAATGTAAAAGAAAAAAAAAAACCAAAATAAGGTTTCCCCAAACAACAAATTTTTGATTAAATTGCAATTTTCCGCTTTAGGCGGCACATTAGACATCTAAAGTAAAAAATGAAATTTTACACTCAAAATAAGTAATTTTAAGTACATTGGGATTAAATTGGAATCGTCCGCCTTATGCGGCACATTAGCATTTAAAAAAAAAAAAAAAAATCTAAATTTTAAAGACAAAATCAGTAATTTTAAGTTTATTTTGATTCAATTAGAATCTTCCGCTCTATGCATCACATTACTATAAAAAATAAGTTGATCATGAGACCAGTAATTTTAAGATAACCAACCATAAAAAAAAAAATCGGTTTAAGAAAATACGGAAGATTTAAAAATATAGAGTAAAAAAAAAAAAGAAAAACAAGAAACATTTTCACTTGTAATTGACGTAAGAATCTAAAAAAAAAGAGAGAAAACCAAAGTATTATCGACAGCTAAATTCATTTCAAAGCATAATTTCAATTAACCCTATAAATTAAAAAAAAATAAATAAAAAAAAATGCTTCACATTTTTTTTTGTCCATGGGGAAGGAATGTTGTGGAGTAAAAATCCACTTAAACAAAATTCCATTCTTGATATTTAACAAAGTAAAATTCTATGAAATATCAATTCCACATTTGTATAAACAATGATTTCCGGCCAAGTGTTCATCGTATCAAATGACACATTGAGCCACACAAAAAGCGTTTCAATCAATTTCGCCAATTCGGCAATCCGGGACCACCGCGGATGATCGATAAGAAATGATCGATCAGCGCGTGGGTGTTAAAAGAAGAACCAGCCACTGAAGCATGCGTGGAGTAATTAGTTAAGTCTGAAGTCACGGCTCCAACGGATAGGAGTAAGTCTTAATTCACGGCTCGAATCGGATAGCAAGTTTTTTCTATCGACAGAAAATCACTCTTTTGGCTTTATTTTGAATTTGGAAAAGTGTTCGTGTCTTTTAACGGGAATTACTTGATCTTCAAAACGTTTTCCGATCCATAAGTTTACCAGTGCAACTGACACGCATTTGGTGCATTCAAGTCCAATTATTCTAATTGATTCGGCTTTATAATTGCTTAGCAAAATCATTGTGTTAAAGTTAAGAAACAAAAGTTATTAAATTAAAGTAATTAAAGTTGTTGAATGTGAAAGAAAATTGTAAAATAGTTTTAGTCACAAAACAGAAACAAATTAAGTTATTTGATCGTTTTAAATATACAACAAAAAATAACATAGCATTATTATTTAAATAAAGGTGAGAAAGTATAATATAACATTTTACAACATAACATTTTTAAACAATACTACATTGAAATATAAAGTGTTTGTAATAAAAACCTTTTATAAATTATTACATAACAAAATTATTCGCAAACATATGATTTTTTACATATTAATGAAAATATCTCAATAACGGTAAAAGATAACGGATAACGGTAAGAAACAAAATTGTGCAGAATGCCATTCTCATTAATTCACTTCATTAATTCACTTCAACCCGTTAGTTTTCGAGATAATCGCAAAAAACTGTTTTTTTTTGGAAATAACGGTTTATCTCGATAACAGGTTGAGATATCGAGTTATAGCTAACGACAAAAGTGTGGGAAATTTTATTTTCTCCAAGTTTTGTCATACTTAAGGCCACTAAAAAACGCGTAGTTTGGGAGTAAATCGGGAAAAACGAAATTGCGATTTTTGAAAAACCGCCATTTTGGATACTTCCGGTTAACGGATTTCCACCAAAAGTTGATAGGATCGTCCCATTTCAGGACCCAACATGCCTATAAAATTTCATGGCGCTAGCTCTATTAGTTTTTGAGAAATCTTGTACACAGACTGACAGACAGACTGACAGACTGACAGACAGACTGACAGACTGACAGACTGACAGACTGACAGACAGACTGACAGACAGACTGACAGACAGACTGACAGACAGACTGACAGACAGACTGACAGACAGACTGACAGACAGACTGACAGACAGACTGACAGACAGACTGACAGACAGACTGACAGACAGACTGACAGACAGACTGACAGACAGACTGACAGACAGACTGACAGACAGACTGACAGACAGACTGACAGACAGACTGACAGACAGACTGACAGACAGACTGACAGACAGACTGACAGACAGACTGACAGACAGACTGACAGACAGACTGACAGACAGACTGACAGACAGACTGACAGACAGACTGACAGACAGACTGACAGACAGACTGACAGACAGACTGACAGACAGACTGACAGACAGACTGACAGACAGACTGACAGACAGACTGACAGACAGACTGACAGACAGACTGACAGACAGACTGACAGACAGACTGACAGACAGACTGACAGACAGACTGACAGACAGACTGACAGACAGACTGACAGACAGACTGACAGACAGACTGACAGACAGACTGACAGACAGACTGACAGACAGACTGACAGACAGACTGACAGACAGACTGACAGACAGACTGACAGACAGACTGACAGACAGACTGACAGACAGACTGACAGACAGACTGACAGACAGACTGACAGACAGACTGACAGACAGACTGACAGACAGACTGACAGACAGACTGACAGACAGACTGACAGACAGACTGACAGACAGACTGACAGACAGACTGACAGACAGACTGACAGACAGACTGACAGACAGACTGACAGACAGACTGACAGACAGACTGACAGACAGAAAGACATTTTTTAAATATGACTCCAATCGACTCAGGAGTGATCGGGAAATGTTTTTTAGGCAAAATT
Source organism: Chrysopilus asiliformis (assembly GCA_964034945.1). Taxonomy (NCBI): domain Eukaryota; kingdom Metazoa; phylum Arthropoda; class Insecta; order Diptera; family Rhagionidae; genus Chrysopilus; species Chrysopilus asiliformis. The sequence continues at coordinate 71,920,181 of OZ035962.1, forward strand.
AAGAGGTCGAAATTTTTCATGAATACAATACTTTATTATACTCCGTAGAAGAAAGTAAAAATGAGTTGCTGTCTGTTCTTCTTTCACGCAAAAACTACTGAACCGATTAACTTGAAATTTGGCATGAGTGTCTGTGGTAGTTCTGCTTCCAACATAGGCATACGTAAAAGTAGCGCGAGGGGTGGGGGGAGTAAGGAGAGGGGGTAAAGTGATTTCGAAACTTAGTTTTTGAGCTATGTTACTCTTTCGCGGGGAATCTACTGAACCGATTAACCTGAAATTTGGCATGGATGTTTGTTGTGGGCGTGGTTATATATTGGATAGTAACCCGAGCGGTGAGAGGAGTCAGGGGAGGGGTAGAGTGAATCCGAATACAAATGCTGGAATTTAATGTCTTTTTGTTGATTTTTAAGACCATTTTCCGACTTTAAAGAAAAGCACGTACCACCCTACTCTAGGCTATCTAATTTATAACCAACCGAATTTTACTTACGCTTTCAGCCGGGCAAAGTCGGGTCCAAATTCTAGTAGTCTATATGTGAACAGACCGAATTTTGAAAAAACATTCGTATAGAGGAAGAGACAGAAATGATTCGATTTTGCCCGTTCAAGAAATTAGCCTTGCTATTTACCAGAAATGCAAATATTCAAGTCTTTCAAAAGCTATGGTGTTCACGGAGATGCAGACAGATAGGATATAAGCAGGATAGATTTTTCCTTCTTATCTTGACATGGGCATGAATATCTAGATATTTTAGGGTTTAAGTACGCCTGATCTACCCCTAGGATCGGTCTGAAGACGTTTAATACAGCGGTTGATACTACTAGAGTGCTACTTCAAGGCCAATGCAACACGCCTATTAACATTTAACTGTTTCGCCACGCGTTAACTATGGAGTTTGTTTTCTGTTCCTCCTACTGACAGAATTTGAATTTTCGGTACATGAAATTGACGGGAAAACAGGATAAAAGCAGGAGTTTTATAGGATTTTGAACGATTGAAAATTTTACTGGATTCTGGTTGAAAAAAGGACTTTCTTTGCGAAGAGTAGACATATACAAAGATTAGTTATGATAAGAGATAACGTTCTACACGACCATTTTACCATATTTGTGGCTAAATTTAAATCTAGTGTTAATTACTTCTGAATTACCAATTTATTCAAGTTAAGACAATTTTTATTTCATTAATCGAAGTGATACTATGGTTTTTGGGTCGAAATTGGGACTTATTGAGGTCTAACCGCTTGTCCAGCAAAACTTCGACTTATCGAGGGTTACTTTCGATATCGAGGTAAAGTTACATGGAGAGAGACAGGCCAGTTCAAGGGGATAGAAAAATGGCTGAGTGGTCAATGAATTCGAGTTATCGAGGTTCGACTTCTCGACGGAAAAAAAATCCACATAGTAATCGTTCCTATAAAATGGTGGAAAGCGATTATATAAATGTTGGAACTAGTCTTACTTTTCGTGAAATCAGGGGCTGAGAGAAGAATGGACACATTCCAACAAAAGTAGCACTCGTACCTAGTTTGCATTGGACACGTTGTTAATCTGAGGTGGAATCATTACTCTATTATGGAATGGAATCATTCCCACTGTTTTTAGAAATAAGTCCAATATTATGTAGGGCTCAGTCCTACAAAAAAAAATTGAATGAATCCTAAGTTTTGGTGGACTCATTCCTATGCAAATAGGATTCAGCGAATATGATAATTTAAGTCGAATTTTTTCTTCGATTATAATTCACACGTGGTTTGCGAACTCGGACTATATATAGCTTGGACCTGCCTAGTGCCACACTCTGACACTTGTCTTGGAGAAATTTTTTAATTACGGGGCGTTTTTTTTTGCTCGAGCTATTTCATATCTCGAATATTTTGAGGCCCCGAATTTCTCTATCTCGAATATTCGATAACTCGAATTTTTATTTGTCCCCCTTAGATTGGACAGGATCCAATAAAAAAAAGTCTCCAGTCCTATACAGATAGGACTTGGTGCTATAATTATAGGAACGTGTCCTATTTCAAATTAGAATGTCGCGAATATTATATAGGAGAGAATCCAATAATCAATGGAGACTTTACAACGTTTTATAGGATTACGTCCTTTACAAAAGGTAATGTCGCCATATTTTTGTCGTAACCAGTCTAACATATATAGTAAGACTCCAACGTGTTACTCTCCCATGTAACACGTTGGAGTCTTTGCCATAATTAAAAAAAAAAAAGAATACGGCCACTTTTTTGTTAGAATGTGTCCTAAAAAATGTGGGAGCTGTTACACCTTTTTTATAGGAATGATTCCCATATTTGGCCACTATGCCGTTTTTTCCCATCTATGGTGGACTGGAGCATGCGATTTTGGTGGAATGATTCTTACATATATGTTTTTTCCGTGCGCTGTAACTCCTTTTTGAAGTCAAATTTACTTATTTTTTTCAAAATTGTTATCTAAAACTTTTTTTTTTTGGATTCCAATTATTTAATATTACGTTTAGAAATGTTCGTTCAATTTCTCAAACATTTCCGCTCTGTCCGAAACAAGTTTAGAAACGATTTCAAAGTATCCCATTTAATTGAAAGACTGATTTTTCGTTCGTCGTGTAAACCACATTCGCGAAATATGTCTACTGATTGTAGAGAAAACGCATCAATTTTCAAAGCAATCCAACTGAATAAACAGCAAAAGAACAAAATCAAAAAAAAAAAAACTCTGAAGTGAACAAGGATTAATTGCCTTTGGTTATGGACGACACATTTTTTATGGTTTTATTTCGTTTCATGTCCTTTATTATACCAAGAACATGGTCGGATTGTAAATTCAGCTAAAGCTAAAAGCAATTCTCTAACCATCGGCGGATAACTGATATGTAGAATGAAAAAAAAGATTGGATGTAGGTTCTAGGATTCGAACTACAGCAATTTGCTCCAATTCCTTTTTTATTTTAAATGTTCTATCTATATAAGGAGGAGGGGTGAATTCAGAGTATCTGCACTACATAAACAAGGACATGCTACGAGTAGGAGTATGTATGGTAGATATAACTCAGGTCAAAGTCTGAAACCAATCTGTATCGTATTGGCCTATGCAGACCATTCGACAATGTTGCATTACAGTGAAATAAACGAACATACAGTTTCTGAATACAAATAGAAAAGAAATAAATAAATGGAGTGGTAAAACTGAATGAATTAAAAAAAATAGAAGAGTAAAATACGAGAAGTACAGAAAGTGTCCACCATCAATTGGTTTTTAGTCCTTTGAGATGCTCGGGAGACCGGTGCTGTTTCTTTACGCGTAGACTTTAATTGTCGACAATTTAGAGTCAACAGTAGGGTAGACACAAGAGTTGGTGTAGACAATGTAGACTTTGGCGTAGACAATGTAGACTTTGGCATAGACAATGTAGTCTTCCTCGTATCTGTCAAAACAAACTTACCAATGATCATCAGACTGTGAAGTTGATTCTTTTAAAATATGCCAAGCAACAAAGCATTTGAAGAGCTGGGTTTTGATTCAATCAAAACCAATAATAACTATTCCGCTTTGTGCCAGGAGTGCAACAAGATTTTGCAAAAACGCGTTTCTTGAAAACATTTCAGTCTACATTACTTTAATTTCTTCGAGAAACGATTTGTTTGTAGTTATCTACATTGTCTACGCGTAGAGAATAGACATTGAAAGTCTACGCGTAGACAATTATTTTGTCTAAAGAGAAGGGCAAACTACACAAAAATTCCATCTGGACATGAACGTAGAGAAAAAATATAGCAAATTTAACTATTTTGTAATAGGGAATCGGAACTGTAACTAAAATAGTTAATTTCAATTATAAAAATAGTTAATTTAACCAAAAAAATAGTAAATTTTACTACTAAGTAGCTAAATGTATTAAAAAACTGTATACGATTTTGATTATTTTTTGTAATTTAAATTAACTATTTGAGTAATAGTCACGATTCCCCATTACAAAATAATTAGATTTATTATTTTTTCTCTGTCAGTGTTCTTTTGGAATGGGTGGTACAAATGGAAAACCGCGGTTTTTTCAAAATTTTAGGCTCTTTTGTGGCAAAATGCTTACATATTTATTCTTCAAAATATTGTCCATCACTAGCCACAACGTTTTCTCATCCTTCTGGCAGAAAACGGATTTCGCGTCAATTAAAAAAAATTACTCGTGGCTTGTGGCGATCCACAAATCGACCTAATTTTTAGTCTCTCCGTTAGAACGGAAGTGCTGTTCTGTCAAGCCATGCGTCATCGATCGGAACAGGTGGTAGTCGGAAAGGGCGATGTCTGGAGAATACGGCGGGTAAGGTAAGACGTTCCAATTCAGTGTTCCCAGGTAGGTTTTAACGACATTAGCAACATGTGACCGAGCGTTGTTGTGCTTTTTTTCGTTTGCAATGAAATTTTGTGGCAATAAAATTGTGCTATTTCAAAAATGTCTCCTATCCATTTTTTGTACAATTTCCCTCAGCTATTAGCCTGAAATAAGAAATTTAATTCTCGAAGCGAAATCGTTTGAATCAAATGTCAATAGGGAATGTGGTGGCTGAAGGCATCAACTTTTTCAGACTTAAAGGCAGAACTCAGACTCAAAAATCGTATTGTCCTGTGTAACTGCTCTTTCGTTATTGGGGTGTTTTAATTCAAACGCGCTTAAACGCGCTTTACAGATATCGGCTATTACATCCGTCTCCCACATTTTTTTTTTAATTTTTTTAAATTTTTTATGTTACACAAAACTTTTTTACCTATTTTCTAGCTCTTAATAGATATGTCCTATTGACTTTGGCAAGCTGAATCCAACTCTGGCCTTGGTATTTTTTTAATACGTTAGAAAAAAATGTCATTTAAAATTTTCGTTGTTATCCTGTTTGTAAATCAAAAAAGAAAGATCAATAAAATATTTACCAGTGTGTTTATCAACTTCACTATACCCTTGTTGGAAGGTTATGTCTTTTTACTTTCATTTTTTTATACGTTCATGGTGAAGCGAAATGCAGAGCCGGAACCAAGATCCAAGAATACATTCCAAATTATGTCGACCGGTTTAAAAACTGAAGACCGGATTTTTAAAAAGCCGCCAAATTGAGAATAAATATTTGGCCGTTGCTATATTTATTTTGATTTCCTTTTTTATTAATCAACCTCTTAATTAATTTGGATACATTTTTTAATGTCAGCCTTTTCCAATTTACCCAACACGTTTTATCTCTACAATCCTATAGATATTTAATTAGAACTGGTAAAAAGTAGGTACAGCAAACGCAATAGACAATGTTTCAAAGTTAAGTATTTTATATTAGAAAAACATACCTATGTGTAAACTATTGGATATATAGAAATATGTGTATGTACAATGTAATTTTTGAGAGGATATTACTTATTATATGTATAGAATTGTATGAATATCTTTTTTGGTAAAGTAAAACCCTATAGATAAGAAAATCAACGGACCAACAAATGAAACCAATGGGGCGCCACAAATTAACATCCGATGGCAATGATTTCGTGTATCTCCATCTTTGTGGAGTGTATCTCCATCCATACCTCAAATCAGTTCTCTTAAGCCATCTTATGTTGCTTGCACCCCTATCCACCTTTTCTATCCCGATAACATTTTCCCAGTAAGCAATTAGTCTTTGCCAAACTTTGTCCAAAATTAATTAACTGGGCTCTTTGTTAGAATTTGAGGCTCTGAAAGTTTTGTTATACGACTATGAAGTAAAAGCCATCTAGCAACCTTTTCTATACTTTCCACACGCTCCACACTCCACATTCTACTTACGTCTATGGACCGACACCACAAAAGTTCCGGTTTTTGTTATCCTCACCCGCATGCGACTTTCTCCTGTGATCGCCGATTTCTTTCGGTTTGCACGTCTCGGTTATTTGTGCCATTGCCCTAGCATCAGCACCACAATGGAGCACTCACTTTTCTTGATAATAAAGTTATTTTGTTTAATAATATTCTCATATCTGCGACTAGTAGTCCAAAAAAACCAATATTCCTTTAGGTCAATCCATATTATTAAATAAAGTCGTCTATGATAACACCAATAGAAACAGTGTTGTATTGAACCAAAGCGATGGTAGACATTCTACGAAAAACTACCAACCGATGACTGCTACTGCTAAAAGGGCTACCATATATAAGACTATGATGTTATACAATGTCTTTTAAGGACCCTTTTCTAACCAAAATGAATTGGAAATCAGTTTACAAAGTTATTATCAATTACGACCGCTATATTTATCTATTATATTAGCATCTATGCGTCAGATAATATTCCTTTTTAGAATGTATATAACTAGAATACTAGGATACGAGAGAAGATTGATCGGTGTCCCAAAAACGGAAACAAGAAACCTAATATGATCGAGAAGGCACCATTTCTGAAAATAAAAAAAATGGGGTATAAATAGGATGACCATATGTCCCGGTTTTACCGGTTCAATCGTGATGTTTGTAGGGCTGGAAACTCACAGAATAAGTGCTTCGAGGTCTCCTGCTTTTCGTGATCACAGTTACGGCAAAAATCATTTGCGGAAAATTGCAAATGTTTTTTATTCAAAAATCAGGGCATATGTACATAAAATTGTTTTTTTTTCTCTCTTTAAAACTTGTCTAAAGCTGTATTTAATACGTCTTACCACTCATATAACAGATTTTTAACAAACAAGAAATTGCTTTTCTGAACAATTGACAAAATGAATTTTAGAATAGTCATGCTCTGGGGTGGCGAATCGATCCATGCGTAAGTCTCCGCAGGCACCAACAGGGGAAGGGGGAGCATATTTACATAAAAACAGTCCATTGCATGATAACTTCTCCCATAAATAGGGTGACCTGACCATACTTTCCGGAATGGACAGCCCGGAACATCGCCCGGGACAACGTCCTAGAATCTAAATTTTCTCCCGGAGAGAAAAAATGATCACTAAATATGTACAGCGCACTCTATTTCGGCTGGAGGTTTGCAGGAATGCAAACCTTTTTCGCCGGCGGCACATTTTTTCAAAAATTTTCCACAAAATATGCAATATCTCAAAAAACGTGGTCTGCGGCGCATTTCTGTTTATTGCTATTTTTATTCAAGATTTCCGTTGCGACTATTTATAAAACGTAAGAGCATAAAAATGTATGTTATTTTTTGATTGAGACTGTTTCTCTCTTGATTTAAATACCTGAGCTGCATTCTGTTTAAGGAATTTCGGCTGCGACGCACGTTAATAATTTTTTTTCTTTGGATTTATTTTATTTTATTTTCTGTATAAAATTTGTGGTTCATCCTTTCCCGGATAGGCCCTAAACAAAAGTATGGCTACCTCTACCCATAAAATAACGTATAGTGTATTATAGTGTTCAAAAATAGTGTTCAAGTGATTAGAATATGTTGTGCTTAGAGTTTTAAGTGATTTGGCGATCAGTGAAAATAATTAGAGCGGTTTCTGAAAAGAAAAATCAAATCAAGTGAAAAAATGTGATTCAAAATATGAGTATCTTTTCGGTTTTACTACAGTCTTGAAAAGGAGCGATTACGGTTTGGAGCAAAACTTTAACAAATAATACTATTTTACGACGATAACAACTATCTTAATAGCAAATGTGAATACCCTTAATTATTATTGCTATTATTGTCTATTTTTCTTGTGATAGAATTTGGTCCAAATCTACGAATTAAAATTCTTCAAAACATTCAATTCATGTTTTTTTTCTGCGAATTAAAACGAGTTAGATTTGCCAGCCTTGGGCATTTAAGCCAATTTACTCAAATATTGTTATGTAAACGTTTTAACAGGATTAACTCTTTTTCTATAACTCAAAGCTGCAAATTTTCTCAAAATTCCTATTCTTTGGGAATCATTGCAAAATAGTCCACTGTCCCGTATATTCCTATCAAGGTTTCTCTGCGTGTGAAAACCCCCGATCGTGTTATTTCGCACAGTTATCAATCGCCCCTCATTACTAAATAGGAACATATCAGAATGTTTACATATAGTGCCCAAAAGTTTTCATATAGACATACAAATGATGTTAAACTTAGACATTATGGGCAGTCCTTAATATATAGTTTGTATGGCATCATATCCATACATTATTTTGAAACGATAATATTCCTACCGCTACAAAAGGATTTCAAATGGCGGTTAGTCATGTACAAGTAATTTAATTTTGTTTACTAAGTGGTCATGGTAACTTTTAATATGTGCGGTCGAGAATATTATACCGATAGATGTAGCTTGGTTTTTTTTACCCCTTTTAATAAGTCTGCTTTTTTATTCCTGATGTCATCGGAAAATCGTTATTGAACTCGTTATGAAATCATGTCGCTATTACGAATCGAATAGACGTATTTCTTTAAAACATATACATTTGCGAAGTCGCATATAAAGTATAATAAATTGATATAGCAAGAAAATATTGATTTTCCTTTTTTATAGTGGGTATATTTTTTTATTTGCTTTTTTATTTTTTTTTTTTAAATAAATAACTTAAATGTCCATAGATTAGTAAATCGAGTGGAAGAACATTTTATCCATTCTGCCAAATTTAGATCTATAGGTATAATCAAGTCAAATACCCTTTCGCGAGGATAACAAATGTATACATAGGTTTAGCAATGAGAAATATATAGTAATTGTTCAGTATAGCGATATGTGGTAGATTTTTTTAACACACTTTTGTGGTTAGTTATATTATTTGTGGCAGGAATTTTAAAAATGTGCCGAAAACTGCAAATACCCGAAAAAAATATGAAGTGGGCACTATTATTTTTTTATTGTGGCCCAAAAAACATGAAACAGACCACATAATAAAATAGTCTAGTTGTCCAAATTGTTGATCATTTCTAATTATTTCCTTATACTTGTAAAAGTTCTAAAATCGCTCCCAAAATCTACGAAAAACAATCACTGTTCAATGAAAAACGACAATTTTTCTTCCAATTAAACAATTTCTAGAAAACTCAGTGTTCGGATGTGATTATGAAAATGTTAACTTTAGATTCATTTTTAGTGGAAAAACGTAACGTAGATTTTTTTTGTTTTTCGACTCCTCTATTCAATGGTAGAAACCAGGGATAAAAACCACGTCTCCCGATTCCTGATTCCTGAATTTGAACGAAAAAAAATTTCGAATTTTGAATTTTTTTTAAGATTGTAATTTTATGGCACAATATTTTCATAATTTGTGATGTGAATTTGTAAAAAGGTGTATTCTTTATTATTTTAGTAAAATTAATAATTAACCCTAATACGGTCAAAGTTAATATCATTTTTGTCAAAGTAAATTTTTTACTGAAAGCGATAGCGTACGATGCTATCATTGGGGTGCGCAGAATTTTCTGAAAATAGATAAAATAGATAAAGACTCTTTTTAGGCCTATTCTAAAAAAGTAGGGTAGGACCGGGCTTGTTGAATTACTTTTTAGAATTTAGGTTGTAGCGCGTACATAAAGTCACATATCGCTCCAATGGTTAAGCCATTCGATAGAGGGATTCCTTGACTACATTTCATAGAAGAAAATTTTTTTAAATGTTTTTTTAACTGGCCTTCAGGTCAATTTAAAGGGTGATTCAACATGCCCGCCGATTTGCAAGTGGTGCGGGTAAGTTGAATTTGTAAGTTTTCATACTTAAGAATGAAAAAACGTTATTTCTTAAAAAAAAAAGAATGAAATAAAGTATTTTTTAAGCAAAAAAATTTTAATATACATTATATAATGTAAATATGAAAAAAAAAAATGAAATTTACGATTTAGTTAATCGCTTATTTCATTTTTTTTTTTTGTCCAATTTTTGATTGTTTTCCTGCTGCGTTTTTATAAAAAATGTAAAAAATCATCAAGAAACAAACAAAAATTGATAAAAGAACAAGAAAAATGTGAAACCAACGTCAAAAAAACAAAAAATACGTAAGAAAAAATGATTCAACTTGCCCGCCAAGCCGTTATTCAACTTACCCGCAACCCACTTTTTTGATATTTTCTCTTAGAAAAATCACAAAAACAATAAATTTGACTGCCCCACGAGGTTTTTTTTATTCTAGAGGTGTTGCACAACACTTTTAATACAAAAAATTTCCAGATTGACAAAAATTTGTATGAGAAATGGGTAAATCACTGTATAGTCTAATATTTACTTTTAGAGCCAAAAACACACATATTCCTGTCACTTACGATATAAATAAGGTATCGCTGTCAAAATTTTATGGCAAGTAGAAGACATCAGTACTAACAACATACTAAAATTTCAAAAAAATTGACTGAGTAGTATTTTTAAATTTTGCAATAATTCAACATGCCCGGTAAGCCCGCTCCTACCCTACATTATTTCATATAATGTTCGGTTTGTTTTCGCTTGCTTTCCTATAAACATGCTTTAGTATGAGTCATTCAAACTAATTTTATTAGTAAGTTCTCTCCTCACTGTGTTTTCGGTTTGATATTCAAAATCAAACAAACGAAATCGGTCATAGCAAAACAAACCACAATAGGAAAATTGAAAATTGGCTTTATTGAAATTCGATTACAAAATTGTGTTAAGCAATTAATTTTGGCTGTTGCATTATGTCACAATAATATCGGTCTATATTTCATCAACAAAATATAGGTATATGAAATTTGTTCCAGGTTGTGTAATTTTTCTGCCGAAAATCATGACGGAGATCATTCGAAAAGTTTTTGGAAAATGCAGTATCTCAATCGAATCGTAAAAAGATAAATTCTCGTAAATAACTTATATTCTGTGAATAGTTTTCATAGATACAGTCTGTAAAGTAAGAGCGTGTACGGCATAAATGGCAATTGGCTTTGAAATATCGTCCTAGTTTTTGGTGGGCAGATAGATGCAATCTTTGTCGTGAATGCTTTGTCACAAAAGATCCAGTTGGCGTCGAGTTCTTACCCGAGAAACAAGTTAACCGCCATGAATGACGCATACGCATCGCGCTACGAGGCTTTGTTCCTTTGTTCCCACCCCAAAGGACCAAAAATGTCACATGTAGCGGCTGCTAAATACATGGGAAAGTCAAAATCGTTCGTCGCTAAGTGGGTTCAGCAATATAAGAAGATCAAAAATGTCGATGACTTGCCAGAACGTGGGTCGATAGGCAAAGTGACACCGAACATGGAAAAAAAATTTGTGAATTTGTTTAACCGGAACCCCACCTTAACATTGCGACTGGGAGCAGCAAAATTAAAACAGAAGGCTATAGAAGTATCACATACAACTATTCGAACCCATATCCTTGTGCATAACCTCAAATATCGAAGCACAATGAAGAAACCACTATTAGCGAAAAAAATGTGACGAAAAGACTCGTTTGGGCAAAGGAGAATTTGGACCGAGATTGGAGCAACGTGATCTTTACGGACGAAGCTTCTGTTTGGGGATATTCTGTGTGTGCATATCTCAAGCACAAGCTTCGAGGAAAAAGAATGTGCACTTTGAAGCAGCTGACACGACAAATTCGTCTCATTTGAGGGTCATTACCGAACGAATACGCAGTCAACTTAGTGGAAAGTATGCCTCGGAGATGCCAGCAATTATCAATGCCGGTGGTGACTGAACTCATTATTAATGATATAGCATTTTTCTTCTCATGTAATACAACAAATCTATGTACTTAAAAATCATTAAAAAATAAATTTTTGTACACATTAACCCGTACACGCTCTTACTTTACAGACTGTATCACGAATTATTTTTCTGAGTACCTATACTTATTTCATAAAACAAATTGAGTAAATAATAAATGTTAGAATGATTAAAAAAAGCGAGATAAAAGTTTAATTTCCGGAACGACGGGAGAACACGCCGGAAACCGAAAACCTAATCCTAGACAGTCTTGGCCTCATAGTTACCTCAAGAATAAAGATTAAAAAATCGTTTCAAAAATATGTTTGAAATCGTTTTTGTAATCAAATTTTATAATTTTTTGAATTTTAAAAAACCCTGAAAATTTGTTCCCTATGAGTGCTGTCATAAAACACATTACTTATAATAACGTAAATATATGTAAGAAGCTACAATTGCCAGGGGCCAATTGTCAAATGATGACAGACAAAAACGTTTATTTAAAGAAATCCATTTGTATAGGATAGGGGGAAAGGAGTGGCCTGATTGGATTTTGATGTATGGAACGGTTATATAAATATTCTACACAGATTTCACCTTCATAAATTTTTCAATATGACTCACCGTTTTCGAGAAAGTAAAAAAAGTATACAATTTATAGGGGGGAGAGGAAAATAAGTGGTCCAATTGAATTTTGATGTAGAGATAAGTTATGTAAAATAATATTCTAAACACATTTCATCTTGATAAAATTTTCGATACGATGTACAGTTTTCGAGAAAACAGGAAAAAGGTATTCCATTTGTATGGGAGAGGGGGGAAGCAGTGGTCCGATTGGATTTTGATGTATGAGAAGTTGTGTAAAATCCGATTCTAAATACATTTTACCTTAATAAAATTTTCAATATGGCTGACCATTTTCGAGAAATTTGCAAAAAACTGTTTCGTTTGTTAGGGGGAGGGGGGAAAGAATGCTGCGATTTTGCCCGGTCAAGAACTTAGCCTAGCTATTTATGAGAAACGTAACAATACAAAATTTCAAATCTCTTGCTCAATCCTTTCAAATGTTATGGTGTTTATGGACGGACTGCCGGACGGGCAAGCGGAAATCAAGATCTTTTGTCATGTCTAACACCCTGGTGTAGTTCATTTTTGATTCCGATAATTATTGATGCATTATAAATGGTATACTAAATCTAATATACTCCTATATGAAATATCATATCTATTTATATAAAATCGTTTAACCTGATTGACTGACTGACTGATTGACTCATCAACGCCCAGCCCAAACCCCTAAAGCTAGAGACTTGAAACTTTCACAGTATGTCCCAACCATCACGCAGGCGCTCACTAAGGCGGGGTTTTCCGAAATTTTACCGCTAAGGGGGTATACGGGCGGTAAAGGGGGTTTGAGTGTTTTTAAACCGTGATTTTCACCATGAATCCTACTCAATAGGATGCTGAAAAGTTTCACTCAGGGGTTTTCGGGGTCGCTGATCACGAATCTGGTGTTAGAATTTTAAAATTCGGATCGGGAGGTCCTGAAGGCATAACGATTTTTTCAAAAGTTATTTCTTTGCTTTTTTTGGCGCAAGAAATTTTTTGCAAAAAACTTTTATCCGGCAACGGCGGGTTTGCAAGCTAGTAGAGTACAAAAATAACCAGTTAAGTAATTGATTGTTTTTGTTAACCTGAGTTACTATTATACCACGGATACAAAAAGCTTATTGTGAAATTATTATAATTTTTACAATAGTAATTCACGGTATCTACCAAATCTTACATTAATAATCTAAAACGTCTCTATCAATTCCATAGGGACAAATTCGGCTTTTGCCTCCCCACAAGGACTATTAAATTAGTTGTTTTTCTTACGAAATGTCGTGCGAAAATTCGGGTTGAACCTTCTGTGTAGACACACTATTTACAACAAGGTTTCGTATTCTAACCACAAAAATTTATTTATGTTCGAAAATTGAGGACTAGTATTTATTCTATGGATATAAAATAGAATTTAGTGTTTCGTAAAAAATAGGAATAACTTTTCTGCCTCTTAATGAAAATTTACCGCCAAAACCGTAATCCTAAACTTTATACTAATCTCTGTTCTTTACGTTTCTCATCCTAATCCTCCAATTAGGCATCCGTTTTCCTTTTCAATGACAGGTATATATCCCCGAGAAGAGTTATTGTAAGGTTGTGAAAACTTCTTTTCTGGGTTAATCCCTATTCCTACTCCCCCTGTCTGTATTCCCATTTTAAGTACATATATTTATGCCCAATATCACACCATTCGCTAACCTTAATATTTTTCCAGCAATATAACTTGATGGGCTCCGGGGGCAAAAAGAAAATAATGAAAAACACAAAGGAAAACACAACAACAACATCAGCGGCAGCACCAGCACCAGCAAGCTCGGGAAAAACTGAAGTGAAAAGTGAATTCACGTAGGAGAAGAGGATTTTCATTGAATCTTTTACAAAGAGCTTTTTCGGCTTTTGTTTTCTGTTGTTCTGTTTCCCAACAGTACTTTTAACTCATCATCGTCGACTCTAATTGTTGTTAAGCTCACTGCTTGAATTTTTTAATGAACGCGTTATGAATTTATGACTCCTTGGCTTAATTATCAGGTAATTCCGGCTCTCATTCATTGTTAATGAGTTATCTCTCACGCCACGTTATATTCTCATTTTCATCTGCAGTTCTAATATACGCGTTGGTAGGCACACTTTCATATCTCATTTTAAAACCGTTGAGTTTTTCAAAGGACTCCGAATATAAAAACTTCAAAATATACTAAGCCTTTCTAGAAAAATGGAATTTCATATATAAATAGTTACGGTGCCTTTACTGAACTTGGCGTGTGAAATATACTGAAAACAGGTCAATTACGTAGGACAGGTGCAAGCATATCAAGAGACATCAAGAAAAGACTTCTTGGCTTTTTCAAGTATGTCTACTTGAGAGTGTTTATGAGTATCTAAGTTAACTCGCATATCACATAATTTATTATATATATGTAGTATAATATTCATGTAGATATTTAGGTATGTATAATATAATCATGTTACTCCTTGAGCAAATAAAAAATTTCAAAACTCGACAAGTCACGTAACGCATGAGAACTTGCTTGAACTATTTTCGTGTTAGGCATGTTGTCTTTAAGAAACTTATGAGCAGAATACTTCGAAGTATGTTTTCTTAATGAACATTTAATAAACCTTTTAAGGATATTAATTCGTTAAAACTATTTTATTTATGTAGTTATGATAGTTTATTAAAATTTTACGCCTGCAATAACGATTTAGCAAATTTAATTTTTTTAGAAGGGAAAATGATATTATTTTATTTCTCATATGGAAAGAAGAAATTGCGCAAGTTTTTTTTTTTGCAAAACTTATACATTATTTTTTTAAAAACAATATCTGTATTGATTTCGTGTTAAGATTTGATTTTGCGATACTAAATTCATGTTGCACTATCATTTACTCTACTACACAAAATTCAGAATTTTTTTCCTGAAACACGCCCGAACTTAAATTTTTCCATACAAAACCGTTTGCGATAGATGGATAAAATTCGTGAAACAAATTCTGAATAAAATTCGCAGAGAAATTCAAGAAAAAATCGGAAATGTATAAAATAATCCTCATATACAGTGTACGAGGGCAGTCCGATAAGTACTTAGCCTCACCGCCCGATTTTACTATCGTGTAGTACATTCACATAGACGGCTACAGTCAAAATTTCAGCCGAATGGAACTCGTAGTTTTGTTTTGACCGCGTATGGAAGCGCGTGTCTGCGGATTTCAGAAAAATGGAAAAAGGGCAATATCGGTCGGTGATTCGATTCTTGTTTCTGGAAGGGAAATCGCGCAGCAAAATCAAAGAGCGATTGGATGCTGTGTACGGTGACTCTTCTCCTTCGATGGCGACCGTCAAAAATTGGTGTAATGAGTTTCAACGTGGTCGCACGTCGGTTTTTGATGAGCCACGCCCAGGTGCTACGAAAACGGCTACCACGGAGGATAACATAACAAAAATCCACGATCTCGTATTGGCAGACCGCCGATTGAAGGTGCGCGAGATAGCTGAGACAGTAGGTATCTCAAAAGACCGCGTGGGTCATATCCTGCATGAAATTTTGGGCATGTGAAAGCTGTCGGCGCGATGGGTGCCGCGTTTGCTCACTCCGGACAACAAGCGCAACCGTGAAACCACTTCACAGCAGTGTTTGACGCTGTTTAAGCACAATCCGAAGGAGTTTCTGCGTCGTTTCGTGACCGTCGACGAAACATGGATCCACTGGTACACACCAGAGACTAAGGAACAGTCGAAACAGTGGACTTTACCCGGCGAACGTGCTGCGAAGAAGGCGAAGACTGTCCTATCTGCCGGAAAGGTGATGGCCACCGTTTTCTGGGATTCACAAGGTGTGATCTACATCGACTACCTCGAGAAGGGCAAAACGATCACAGGGTTCTACTATACCGAATTATTGGGCCGATTCGACGCCGAATTGCAGAAAAAACGGCCCCATTTGGCGAAGAAAAAAGTGCTCTTCCACCATGACAACGCACCGGCTCACACCTCCGCCGTCGCCTCGGCCAAATTGGTCGAATTGGGCTACGAACTGTTGCCCCATCCACCGTATTCTTCAGATTTGGCCCCATGCGACTTCTTTTTGTTTCCAAACTTGAAAAAGTCACTCGCCGGGCAGAAATTTGAGTCGAATGAGGAGGTCATCGCCGCTACGGAGGCCTACTTTGCAGAACTCGAGAAAACGTATTTTTCAGACGGGTTAAAGAAGTTGGAGCATCGCTGGGTCAAGTGTATCGAGCTAAAAGGAGACTATGTTGAGAAATAAATGGTCACTTTCCCAAAATTTTCGTTTTTTTTGTAGGCTAAGTACTTATCGGACTGCCCTCGTATTTCCGAAAAAAGTTCACTAAAATATGACTTTCAACTTGCGACAGACCGTAACCATGACAACGTACAGGGCTAATTTTCTTCCAGCATGTAAAGCGATAGCTTACAAAAGTCAGTGTAACACGTTCCGGCGATTTCCGGCGATTAAAATTGTTACCCGGCGATTAAAAACAAGCGATTAAAAACAAGCGAATTCCCTGAAGCCCGCCTTTAGGCGGGCATTTCGGCTAGAGGGTTAAGATTTGATTTTGCGGTACTAAATTCATGTTGCACTATCATTTACTCTACTACACAAAATTCAGAATTTTTTTTTTGAAATACGCCCGAACTCAAATTTTTCCATACAGATCCGTTTGCGATAGATAGATAAAATTCGCGAAACAAATTCTGAATAAAATTCGCAGAGAAATTCAAGAAAAAATCGGAAATGTATACACTCAAAGTGATCCTCATATAGAGTGTAAAAGCACAAACCAAACCCTTTTTTAAAAAAAATATCTCCATTGATTTCGTATAAAAATACAAAAATATTCGAATTAGTGTTATACGCAGTAGAAGGGACAACTTTCTTATGCTTTCAACAATACTTTAAGTTATTGTATTCATGAAAAATGTCGTCCTATTAATTTTGCCTAAAAAACATTTCATTCTGTTAGTCTGTCATTTTGTCAGTCTGTCAGTATGTGTACAAGATTTCTCAAAAACGACAAGCGATGAAATTTTACAGGGATATTTGATCCTGGAATGGGACGATCCTATCAACTGTTGGTGGAAATCCGTTATCCGAACGTAACCAATATGGCGGCTTTTTAAAAATTTTGTTTTTTGCTGTTTTCTCTGAAACTGCACGTTTTTCAATACAAAAGCTAAGCGGTCCCTACACGTTCAATCTTGCAGTCAATCATTGCATGCTGTGACAGCATTTTGAACGTCTATGGTGATGCTGTCATGCAAATTCCATGATTGACAGCATGCAGGCCAATATCAAAATCATTTTGATATTTTTCAAAGGAGCTTTTTGAATCACAGCATGCTTGAACGTGTATGGCGAAACTGTCAATCAATTCGTCATTTCACTGTAATTTTTTGTTGTGAAAAGGTGTCGGCTTTTAAAAATAAAGTTTTTTGGGAATCCTTTTTCGAGTTATATCGACAAAGAAGTGAGTTGTGAATGACGAAAAGTGAAAAATATAAGGAGAAAGATTTTTTAAATTTATATTAAGTGTTGTTTTATCTAAAGTTTTTTTTAAATTTATATTAAGTGTTGTGTGCTGTCGGTTTGACTGATTCGAAATAAGTGATGCTTGCGTGCATGATTGAGCGTCTAGTGCAGGGGCCAGGAAAGCTTTGAAAGTTCTCGGGCATCCATTACCACTGACAAGCGATTTAAGGTGTAAACAGAATTGCGGCTTTTTGGGCTTTGGGCTTCGGCTTCAGCTTTGGACTTTGTTGGCTTCGTCGGCTTCAACTTTCATTCGAACACAATTGCAACTTTGACAAATAATTCATAATTCTTCATATTTATTTGATAATTCTTCTTTTTCGCATTTCTGTATTCCTTGTTTTTTATTATAAAGAATTTCATTTTCTTGCACTATATTTATCAACTTTTCTTCAAACATTTTCAATGACAATCATTTACTCACAAAAAAAGTTAGGTTAAAGTTGTCAAAGCCGACCAAGAGTAGAGAGTAGAGCTACTACGACTTCGACTTCGGCTTCACCGGCTTTGCAACTTTGCTATTGTGTTCCATTACGTTGAAAAGCATTGAGTCTACAGAACTGTCAAAGCTGAAGCCGAAGCTGAAGTCCACAAAGCCGCAATTCTGTTTACACCTTTACTTGTTTATATGGCTTGCTCTCCGAGCCAAGTGAAACAAGCTTGTTGAAAGCTCTTTTCGTTATGCTTGGTTTTGACACACTATTAATTGTTTTACTTTACGTTAAAAAAAGTTTTGATAATGAAAAACTTTTATATGAAATTTCTGAATTACAATCGGAAAATAAAAATAATTTCATAAAACCAGAAACATTAATTTGATCAATTGATATTTTATGAAACGACTGAAAATGCCTATATAAATTACATTTTTTTATTGTTTTAATTTCCTGAAATCATAGTAAACATTGCATTGTGTTATCACACCGAATAAGAAAACAATCATGTCCAAAATTCGTGTCGTCTTTTGAGACAGAACGCTTCATGATTTTCAGCAGTGTTAAATTTTTCATGATTTTCTGCAGTATGAAATACACCACTGCTTCAGTCAATGTCCTAATGACAACTGGAGCTAATAAAAATCTCTCGCATAAATGGCCTTACTTAGAGCTCAGCAAAGCTCCATGGTATGTAAAATGCACAAGTGGAAACACAACGGGTTATATGCAAGGTGAAACAGATTATTTCTTTCATATGCGTATGTATGCAGTTTTCGTACAAGCCAGAATGAAACGGGTAGCATGAAGAATCGATGGATAGAAGGGCAATTTGAGCCTCGAAGTTGCTCTTGGTGCACATGGCTTCAGAGCGCTGGTCTAGTGCAAATAAGCTTTTTGCTGTGACAGCATGATTGACTGCAAGATTGAACGTGTAGGGACCGCTTTATAGACAATAAAATTTCCCACATTTTTGTTTTTTACTAGAACTGCGCACATACAGACAGACAGACGGACGGACGGATCTACGAATAGACAGGCAGATAAAATCTTTTGTTATCCTAGAAACCCTGGTGTAGTGCTATTTAGTATCCAATGATAGATTCTATGAATTACAAACGGTATACTAAGTCCAAAATACTTCTAGATGAACCAAATCATTTTGATAGATATTGTATTATTATTTTTTATACAAAAAATAAAAAATAATAAACCACATTTACCATAATTTTTGCAATGTTAAAGAAAAAAAAACATATTTTATGCAAATTGGAAAGTTTCAATTTACACAGCATTAACAAGAATATTTAATAATCATTTTTAATTGATGTTTGCTTATATTTCACCTTAATTGGAATGTCTCTGATAGACCTGTCCATCGTCCATCATCATATAGAAACATGATTCTCTGGTGTTAACATAGCACTAATAACCTTCTACCCTATCGTTTATTTAATAGGCATACAATATCATATTGCCAACTATTCCGAGTATAAAATGTCCGTGTTTTACAATAACAACATTTGGTGAAATCAAGCAATGACAAATCAAATACGATGTACTCTACACAGACTCTATACGTTCATAGCAACCGAAATTCAATACACTTTCGTTTTATCATTTTTAGATAAATATCTACAACTATACGAGTATCCTTCGAAATTAATATCCCTATATCAAAATATAGTCAAAGGCGACTTCATAATATTGTAATTTGAAGTCAAAAATCTTTCAACCCAAATGAGATGAAAGACTGGAAATGAGGACAAATGAAACCTTAGGACTAGAATCTTTCAATTAAAAGCAAAGCATCCTTTTTACTATGAGAGGCTGTCCCTAGGAACCCAATAAGACGAGGGCAACCATATTTTGACTTGTGCAAAATGATGTTTTGTTGTCGTTATACTGAAGCGAAAAGTTGGTGGAGAATTTTATTGTAAGCTATTTACTATTTGGTATTTCTTGCTCTGGACCTAAAGAGGTTAAAATGAATGCTGAATGTGGTGTTGTAACTGTTTAATTAATTTGAAAAGAGCCCAGAACGAATAATCAAAGTACCCTTTTTCACCACTTAACAACTGATGGTTTTAAACAGAGTAGGAAAGTGTGAAAAAGATAAACCAACCACCGGGCAAAAAATGTGAAACCAAAAATTGTGTAAAGAAATCAGCACCCCTCTACATCCAAAAAATTTGTTGTTTGAAAACTGATAAAATATGGTGCTCATTGGACCACAAAAGGAAATGTCTTTGACTGAGAGTGAGAATCAATTAAAAACTTATATCTGTGGTAATAAGTTAAAGTACACTCAGAGAAAAATTTGGTCATATGGATAAAATCATTGTCAAATTAATGAAATTTTTATTCTATATCAGCTTTGTTGGGATGAACCGAAAAAGGGGATGCAAAAACGCTGCTGTTCAACTTAAACAATGCAACTTTATTTTAGCTAGCAGGTATTTGTATAATTCATAATGTGTTAGTATTAATTGTCAAAAATATATAGTTCAAATATAAGTAGATAATTCAATTCTACGTTACTGTTACATTTTACAAAGTTGTTGGCTGATTAATTTTGTTAAATTAACAAAGGAAATCTATTCATCAGAAAATTAAAAAATTGGTCATATGAATAAAATCATTGTTAAATTAACCGTTAAAATCACAAAATCAAATGTCAATTGGAACAAATATTCTTGGAGGGAAATCTTTGTTCAACAAAACGATGGTTATTTTAACCCTTTCGGTACATGTTTTTTTCTATGGGTTTTAAAAATACTCTCTATACAAATTAATGATGTTTAAGCTATTAGTATTCATTTAAAACAAAAAAAAAAGAAAAATTAAAAATTTTAATTTTTTTCAAATACGTCCACTGTGGTCCAGCTTTTTACTCAAAAAATTAAAATTGGGTCAAAAATGCACTTAATGGTGCACTGAATGAGAATAGAGTATTGAAAATAAATAGATAATAAGACAATTCAATTTTTTTTAGCATGATGCCATATGGCATCAAAATAGGGGAGGGTGGGGTAATTGCGAACACCTAAGGGAAAAATGAAATAAAACAAAACCAGATGAAGTTATAAATGTCATTTATTACTTAAAGTTTACTTAAACTAATAAACTTTAAATTTTTAAAGTCAACATAGATAAATTTTTAATAGAAAAACAAATATTAATGAAACAAAAAAAATTTGGTTTCCGGGATTCCCCACAGCACGTGCGGTAATTACGGACAGTGTTCTAATTTGTATTTGGTCTCTGTCTTTCTTTGGTATTTTCGTGGCATCTCAAAGATATTTGAGTAGGTATAAATATTTTTAATTAACAACAAGTTCATGTAGGTACAGAGCAGAAAGCAGAGAACAAGCAAACAAAAAAACTTCCACATTTATATATAATAGCAATAGTATAGCATGTTTTTATTTATTAACAATGATACTAATCAAAATTCATCATCATTGCCATCACCCCGCAGCAGTCGACTGCTGGAAATAAATTATAAAATAAAAAATAATAATTTGATTGTTTAGGGGTCATTACGGATGGTCGGGATTACCCCACTGAAATCGTCCACCATTACCCAACACATACAGTAACACAAAACTATATTTTTATTTGAGGCTAGAATCGCGTGGTTCATGCAGCAAGCCCTTAAAAACATTGTTGAATTGGACTTTAATTCATAAAAAAAATACTGGGTTTCTATATTATCCACCTTAAGTATTTTTCACATATTTAACTTTACTCAAAAATTAGATTAAATTTTTGAAAATATAAAGTTAACATACTGTACTGTGGCTAAATCCAAAATTTTACATTTCTCTATTAGAATTTTATCTGAGATTATAGTTTCAAAAAAGTTTGAGAATCGTTGAAATTTATAAGTAGGTTCAAAAGCTTAAGTCCAAGCTTAGCGTCTAGGATAAGTTGTAGTCGAATCTAGGATGAAATGATCGAATAGGAGATGAAGAGTTGAAATGGAAAATTTCATAAATAATTGCAAAACGGAAATCAGATTTGAATACACATAATTTCCCAATATTAGGCAAGAAATATGTCAAAGAATAATCTACAAATAATTTCTTTACCTATGGGATGCTTTAATGTAATCGGGGAAATGTAGACTTGAAAACTTAAAAAGCATTTGAAATGATGCGAAAGAAAAGGTAGTTAGAATTTTGACAGGATCGGTACCAAAAAAGCATATGGCGCCGAATACAGTCTCAGAAAATCGTTCTTCTCTCAGTCGTGTTCCAGAAGTCCAATCAGAAAGACAAGTGAAAACCGCATGTGTAGTTTTAGAGATGAAATAAAGGTGAAAATTCTTGGAGATTCTGGGTAGATAGGAGATAAAATAACAGGTATGTGATATCTAGCCTAATTTAGCGTAACCTGAGTGCCGTGAATAACGCAGTTTTCTTTTTTTAAACAGTCCTCAGTTAAATTGACACTAGAGAGAAGATGTTAAATACGGTAACATAAACATAAATAATATAAATTAACTTCCAAACTGTAAGTACAAACTTAAAATTTATCTAACCGAAATAAAAATAACCAAACTATTCAACGGTTATGAATCGTAATTATAAGTATTGGTTCACATTTTTTTAAATAATCATTTTTGTGTCAATTTAACTGGGAAAAAATTCATAACTCTGTGACCGATACTATTTGTAAGAACTCGGATAATAATATTAGTTCAGATTTAATACTTTTTTTTATAAATAAATTTATATAAATATTTTCTACGGCATACGATATTCTTTTCTTTTGGAATTGGGGGAAGATTTCCCGACCGTTTGCCCGCCAAAGTCTTTCGATGATCGATAGATTTTATGAGAAAGAAGTTGAAGCTCTTTATGCTGGCACGACTAATCGAAGTCAGGTGTCTGGCAACAATTTTAAATTTAAATGTTAAAGCATTGTTTCTTTTTAAATTCAAATAGTGTTAGTGTAAATTCAAATATGTTAGGTTAGATTTGTGGTAATGGGACGTGGAACATGATTTTTTTCGCGGACTGACCGGACTGAGTTTTGATGGACTTTATTTTCCTAAAGTGTGAAACGCTTGTAATTTGTATCTAACTAATTCTGAAATTTTCTGCTTTTCATTAAAGTTTTCTGATTTTTCTTTATACTAATTTCAATTTTCTGTCCACTCTTTTGGAATGCAGATACGAATTATGAATGTGCATGGTAAAAAAAAATAGGTACAATTTAATGATAAAATTTTCTCGTTATGTAGTCACTTTTCCACTGGCAAGATCCCACCCAAACCGACGAGTTCAAGCCGGCACAGAACTACGTACCTAGCCAGGAGTGAAAAGGATCATAGCCAAGGGTAGCTCAACAGCCAGTCTATCCCTGTTTTCAAGCTTTGAAAAAAACTAATTTTCAAACAAAATCATACCATAACAATACCTTGTACGGTGAGTACGTTTTCACTTCACTACTCTTTGGCACTTCGTTCGGGATCGACTTACGATTGTATTACTCGAAATATTTTCTATCCTTTTCTAACATAGCTAAACGAACGTGTCCGAGATTACCCCACGTCCGTGATTACCCCACTCTCCCCTACCGAAAGGGTTAACAAAAAAATACTTACTAATGATTTTTTGTTACATCAATAAATAGTTGTTAGGTGAGACTAAGAATGCCTAGTGTGTCAAATTGACAAAAAATTGCTATATTTACCAATTTTTTTCTTTTTTAAACAATTATTTTATCAATTCAACAAAAAAATTTGTTGCGATTCAACAAAACAAATTTGGTAATAGGAACGAGGTTTTTGTTTTTTTTTTTTGAGATTTGCACACAGATCACTTTGGCTTTGCCTGAAAATCGACTTAAGTTACTTTAACTTATTACCACAAATATATATGCTGAAAAGACCGAAATTTAGTTGAAATTCATCGAATTATTCTTTATGATTCAAATTTTTCCCATGTGAATTGAACACGTGCTTATAAATGTACCAAAAGAAAGCTCAAATTATACTTCCTATAGACTTTTCGATCAAAAAAATTGTTGGTTTAGCTTTAGACAATCACTAAAAACTAGAGATTGACATTTCACAACTTTTTTGATTAGAACTGCCCCAAACACGAGAAATATACGATTTTGTTGTGTAAAATTGGGGGGGATAAAAAGGTGGATCTTATCAAAAAAGTGCAAGAACAAAAGTTATTTAGGGTATGATTCCACATAAAACTCCCATACATCAAAATCCGATTGGAATAAATTTTAAAAAATCCTATTGAAAAATTTGACTTCAAAGTGGAATTTTGATACAACTGTTCGCCATTCACTTAAATCACCATACGGGTTTTCAATAATTACCAGATTGGAAATTATAGCTTTTGTTATGTTTACATATCTCTAACGGTACTCAACATATTTGAAAACAATAAAATTTTTTGAAAATTTCCCGGAAACAGTCATATTTTGAGAAAAAAAGCATATAAACAAATTCAAAGAAAATAAAATTTCCTGGTTTTTTTTAACGGTTTTTACGTATCTTTAACGGTTCTCAAGATATTCGAAAAAACATTTATTCACATATTTTTCCTAAGCTTGAAATACTCCAGAGGAAAGTTTTGTGTTGCTCACAACTGATATTTATGTATAATTGTTTACATACTTGTATATTAAATTTTAAAAAAAATTCTGAAGGAAAATCGCATCATAAAATCCAGTAAAAATGACTTAATTTTGAACGCAAATAGAAATATTATTTTCTTCTGAAACTTCACAGCATGTAAAACTATAATGAGTATTATAAATTCACACACACACACTAAAAAACAGCCTCCATCAATATTTTTAAAACCACCTAAAATTATATTGAATTTAGCTAAAGAGGCTCATTTTTAAATTACCGCAATTAATAACAAGAGATTTTTATGTGACTATGGCGCCGCGTATAAATTCTTTAAAGTTAATTACCAATCGCCGCCTCTCAAGTAACTAGACGAGTTCACAATGATCTCTTAACTAATGGTAAACAGCAACAACAAAAAAATTCATATAAAAATCATATAAAAATAAATTAACTCTGCTTAAAATTCCTGGCAAAGTTTTTTGCTCCGTTCATGATTCGTTTTTGTAAAAGGCTATTAAAATAATTCTCCTCAGCTTTTAACTTTGAATACAAAAGGTTGGCTCGATGGTAATTTGACCATGAATACGACTATCTACGAATAATGAAAACATCTTGAAGGCAGCCTGGCAACTTAAGATCGCCCATTTCCACTACAAAGTTCAAAAGCTTCTTAAATACACAAAATTAGCGTTTAAGTACTTTTTGGACAAGAAAAGGAGCCATTCCAGTTTGTTAGTGAGCCAAGGTGGCTAAATAACAATAGCAAATTTGCCAGCATACATATAAGAAACCATTTAGATACCCTTTAGATATGCAGGAATGGATATTTTTTAGGTAGACATTACATCTTTATACATAAAAAAATAAAATTAAAATTAGAAGAAAAACTCCGTCTAGATAGGAAAAGTTTTCATCTCGAACGGTACTTTAAAAAATTAACCTTCGAGCGCCTCACTCACAAAAATTTCCGAAAAAAAAACCGAAAACACTGGGAAATTCCCAATGAAAGGGGTAAAAATTAGTCAGTCGTCGGTTCAAGTTCGCTGTGTAATAAAAGTAATAGCGGCAAATTAAACAAACCCTTAATGGTCCTTAATCGCCTTTTTACTGCAGCATAATATTCAAATGAGAATTGTTTACGTCAATGGAAGAAATTTCTGTAAAATCGAGGATTTGCGACAGTTAAGCAAAGTCGTTTGCAACACAACGCAACATTTTAAAAAGGGTTTTATTTACCATTCTCCTTCCATAATATCATTCACATTTAAATATCACTTTGTTTTCTAAATGTGTAACTGACTGTTATACAGTGCTAGCATTTTGCATTTTGTTGCGATTATTCTGGAAGCAAAACAAAAAAATAAAATGTGTCTATAAGCCATTAGGAACACTTTGATTGTTGTTTGGTGCTTTCAACGTAAATCAGGCATTGTTTTTTTTTATTAAAACTTTCAAATTAATATCTTATTGAGCAATTTACAGGTATACAATTAAATGTTTCTTAAAAACACCCTTTTTTATAAGGGCCATAAAATATGTCACACCTTCGGGCAGAGGGGATTCGCCAAAGCCTGGCAAAGTGTGTTAAGTAAGAGGGGAGGTGGGTCGGATCAAGTGTGACGTTACAGTATTTTAGTAGAATTGAGGCGTTGAGAGCAAGAGTGGCCTAACCCACATGTCAAAATCGTGATTTTTTTTTGTGTTTGAATCACTATTGCGAGTAATTTTTTAGATAAAAATGTTTGGATGCACAAAAGAACATTTCAACATTGAGTAATAAAGTCCACACAAATTTTTTTTTCCAAAAATGTACAGTCAATAATAGTACAAAAGTGGAAAAGCTTCAAAAATTCGATTATGTGTGTTAGGCCAGTTTTGCTCTGATAGCCTCAATTCAACCCTTACGAACATTTTACAAGTGCAATATTGAAAAAATTCTTTAATTTTATTTTCCCGGTCAATTTTTTTTTCTTTCGCAATGAAATTTTGATATCAATAAAATTGTGCTATTTCAAAAATGTTTGCAATTTATGCAATACTTTACTTTACTTTTTAGGTTTACTTTTTATGCAATTTCCATCAGTTATCAGCGTGAAATAAGAAATTTAATTCTCGAAGCGAAATCGTTTGAATCGAATGTCATTGGAGGAAATGGCGGCTAAAGTCCTACACTTTTTTTCATTTGTTTGTAAATCGGGAGCTTCGAGGTAACTCTAGTGGCAACTGGGCCGACTATGATCCCATTAAACCAGCGATTCTCAACCTGTGGGGCGCGCCCCTCTAGGGGGGCGCGAGTACATTTAAGGGGGGGCGCGAGCATATCCAAGACAAAATATTTAAAAAAGTTTGTTAATAGACTGAAAGGAAAGTACATACCCACATACAAAACAAAATACATTTCGACATAATATTTAATAATTAACTTATTAACTTACGCTTGGAGCACAATGAACGCGAAACCAGCGCGAAACCAACGCAACTACAACGCTCTGAACTGTCACGCAGTGCAAAATTCTAGCGGCAGAGCACAATGGCAGCTCGTGAAGTAGTACAAGTGACATAATATAAAGTGGTATAAACTTGGAAAAGTTACAAAAATGGATAATTTTGAAGCGATAATTTGCTTTGTTGGTCTTTATCTTTGTTATTTGCACTAAGGCTATCAATTTTTTCTCGAACGACAACGCAGAATTCTGCGGCAAAGTTAGAGGTTTGCAAACTTTTGCGTTGCGGTTACGTTGTAGCTGCGTTCTATACGTTCACTGTGCTCACTTCAAACAATTTGTGGCAACCAAACTTTTAATTGACAGTTTCTGCGCCAGTTTCGCGTCGGTTTCGCGTTCATTGTGATTTCAGGGTTAAAACAACTTCTCGTGAAACCGCAAAAATGACGCAAGAGCAATAAAAAGGCACCGGATTCTTGTTTTGTCAACGCTGAGGATCGGTGTTGCCAAATGTCAATAAATTACTGTTTTCTTGGTAATTTGTGTTTAAAATTAGGGTAGTAGCGTAGGTTTAGCGCCAAAATACTCAAATTACGTTATTATTGTATACATTTTATTGTATGCAGGGGGGGGGGGGGGGGGGCGCGATGACAATTTTGATTGAAAATTGGGCCGCGAATACTGAAAGGTTGAGAAACGCTGCATTAAACGCTTCTTCAAAGTCAAACTGAAATTCAGGTTCCACAGCTGTTCACTGTATCGAGCCGACAACCGTCAAATTCCGCTCTATCGCTGCAGGATTTTCATGAAGCGAATATTGACCCAAAGAAAAAATCACAAATTTCCTTATTAAAGCAATTGCGGCTTCGCAGACACATTATTAATCAGTGTGTCATTCTCGTCACTTCTTACGCTTCTTGTACGCGGATGTGAATTATAGGTCTAAATATTTAGCCGAGAATTAAATTGGGCTTAGTTTTCTTTAAATGAGACTCTGTTTTCTTTAAATGAAAATTAAAATGATTTAACAAGGTCTTTTATTGCTCTTCTGTCAAATTTGGTATAATGGACTTAGCACAATTTCACTTTTAGCCGACGAAATCTCATGTGCCCGTGCTTTTCGATGGTATTCTGAAGATACACAATATCGTTTTTATACTAAGTTCAGGCCGACACAAAATTACGTAATTTTGAAGATTTTCGTAATTTTGAACGAAATCTTGCTCGAAATCACGAGAATTCCAGTACATAAACTTGTTTTCAAAAATCATTAAAAGTATACAATTTCCACAAAATTACGAACGAAATCAAGCAAAAACAATGAATACAACCCTGAATCACTTATTCAGCTCCCTTGAGTACATCAGTTTTGACATTTGTGCTGCATTGGAAAAACGGAAATATAAGAAAAAGAAGCCGTATTCCGCACGCGAAGAGGATACATTAGTAAACAACCTACGCGGGAAAAAAAAATATTGACCTGTTTTTGATGCGATTAGATATGAAATGGAAAATAATTGTTTCTTTTCATTACAGATAATTTCCATTGTCGTCTAAAGTGTCTAATTCTGTTTGCACATATTTGATCGATGTTTTGAATTGTATTATTCATCATATTACTAAAATTCATAGTAATCCTACACTAAAATTCATAGCAATCCTGTAGTTGAAATGTGAAACAAAATTACCTTAATCTCTGTGTGAACACTTTGGTTTAAGATCTAAACCATTTCGCAAAATTACGTGATTTTGTGTCGGTCTGAACTTAGTATTAAACTATTTTTGTATAATTTCAGTTATGCGGAAGAAAATCACGGTTAAAGAATGTATTACAGTGACATTAAAATTACATTTGATAGACATAAAATTAATGAAGTTGCAGGTATGCGTTAACTGATTGTGAAGTAATTCTAGCCAATAAAAAGTTCATTTCGAAATTTTTCATTAATACACTACTTTATCTTACTTCGTATAAGAAAGTCGAAATATGTTTTCCCGTTATGAGATTCGTTATAAAAGTTAATAAGTCCATTCTAATTTCCCACAACATTTCCAGGTTTTGCAGTGTTGAGATAAATAAGGAAAGATTTCTATTCAGTATGTTATAAAACAAATGTACCCATTTATAAATTATGAAAGTTAAACCAAATTCAATAATTTTAAAAGAAAAATTTCCCTTTTTATTTAAAATTTCTTTTGAAATTTTTTCATCAACTACTTCAACATAAAAATACAAAAAAATGAAAACTTGGCATTATATGATACTGTTTTGCATAAATACATATGTTTCGCATATTAAATTAAAGCCATAATATCCCTTCTTATCCTAAGAACTTGAAATATCCTTGGCTCGGATCTGAAAGAATATTTTTTCATTATGGTAAGCTCATCATATGTATAATGTAAATTATACCTTATATGTATATACATTCACGTTATATGATTATTAACCATATGTATATACGACATGTGGAGAAACAGAAAAATTGTGGCAATGGTATGTTCATAAGTATATATACTGTTTGTTATGTATATACACGAGACTACTTGAAGTGCCCATTTGGAGTTTCTAAATGAAACATGTCAATAAAAAATTCAAATGGTAATAATACGTAAGATGGAGCGGATCGCACTAATGGAAGGATCCTTATAATGTTTTCAATGATGTCCCCACATATCCATTCGACTTATGCTGCAATATTCGTAGATGCCTTCCAGCTACCGATTTTCCATTTCTGGCAGTGGCAACTCCTCACTCTTGCCACACTCGTGTATATACGAGCAGATTTAACTCCTCCGCAATTCTGTAATACATTCAGACTTACAACGTTGTCGTACGGGAATCGCTACTACTGTTGTCGGTGCTGCTGCTCTTGGTAAGGATTTTCGAATTAAATGAAACGAAAATTTCCGGTCTAATGAGCGTCCCTAATAGAATTTGACCAGAAAGGATGTATGACCAACGTTGTCCCGGATTACAATTCCAGATTGGCTACGCCTCATCTCCAGGCCCCGAAAATTTCATTTCTGTCCTCTTATCTTAAATCCAGCCAAATAAAATTTGAAAAAAAAAAATAGAAACTGAAGAGCAAAGGAGAAAACGTTTTATTTCACTTTATGCCGGGCTACTGGATACCGGCTATGCATTAACTTTCTTTATACTTCAATGAACTGTACTTTATATACACACACGCTTCTTGCACTTAACTCATCCTACAGTTTCAATGTTAAATTATATCTTTTTCAAAATGAAAATCGAGATAAGAAAATATTTCACATGTATTTTTAAAACATGTTTTAGTGTGCCAAACTGGAATGGATGTCTGCATATCGTAAGTATACAGTCCCTGACCAAATTATTATACGCAAACTAATGTTTGCAACTTTAAGGATTTTCTAATGTTTGCTTTAAGAAAATCTCCTACAACGCGACAGTTAGGTTCCTGGAAAATGCCGCGTTGTAGGAAATCGCGTTGTAGAAAACACTAACTCCATATAAAGATGGGCGTTCGATTCCTAATAATAGAAAACTTGTCTTTTTTGGGGTAAAATTTAGTTTTTTTTATTCATTAAGGCCCGTTTGCGCGTACTATTCTACACACGATTTAACAAGGTTTTTCTTGCTCTTCTGGAAAATTTGGTATAATGGACTTAGCACAATTTCACTTAAAGCCGACGATTTGTAATGCGAAGATCGCGCGTTGTAGGAGGTCTGCGTTTACATGAAAAATATAATTTATAAACCGCGTTGTGGCGAAAATCGAGATGTGACGAAAATCGCGCTGTAGAAGTACAGCGTTGTAGGAAAATTTCCGCATGTTTCCAGCCGCGTTGTAGCGAAACCGCGATGCACCGAAACCGTGATCTCAATCGGTCATTTAAAACTAGAAAGCTTATAGTCTAGACCAGAATGGTCCACCTTTGGCTCTATGGCGACAGAGCGTTATACGCAACTATAACCAATATAGCCACATTTTAAGTGGTGCCCTCTAAAAGCTTATGTAAGTATTAAACAGCGGATGGAAAATGAGCGAATTCTATAAGTCTGACAGTTTATTCACTCAGTAGCATTTCTACTGTTGATGTGAGTGGTTGTGTGTCGCTTTTTTCCTCTGGTAGACTGATGTACAGTGAAGTACAAAAATTCACGTCATGAACTAAGTAGCTTTCATTTTTTATTTTCAATAATGGAGGGCTCATACCCGATTTTATATTGGGAAAAACAATTTCTATGTATTGTAGACAATAATGAAAATTTTCAGTGTTTGAAATGTGATTACATTTGCAACAAAAAATAATTTTGAGAACAATTATTGCCATTCTTGCCATTCTATTCCAGAGCTCTGGGAGAATGGAATCTTTTCTCTCCATATTTGTGAAAACGATCAACAAAATAAGACGAAAATCTAAGAAATAAATATGTCGAAAGTTTAATTGAAATTTAAATTTTGTTGTCACTGAAAACGCCAGTGCGCCACTCTCTCAATTTTGTTTTTGTGTTCAATAAGATACCAAAAAATTGCGAGTGGTGAGAATTCAACACATCTAAATTGGACATCTCTGATCTAGACAGTAATCGGATGTGTGAAAATGACCACCAAGATGAAAAAGGATCGCGAAATATCTTAAAAATTTGATCATTGTTACAAATAATTGCCAAAAAAAAGGGAAATAGGTTAATATAAATAAAAGAGTCATGTGTGAGGTATAAAAAAATGGAGAGTGTTAGTTCTAATCTGGCGAGAAAAAAAACTGTTCTACCTTGCGTAATATAATGTTCTAATTGGAGTTAACAGACTATCCTACGATTGTCCATGATGTACGCTCACAAAGATGGGGTTTTTCGAAATTCTGCCTCTAAGGAAGCAAACGGTGGTTGAAGTTAAGTCTTACAAAACCTTGATTTTTACCTGAAGCCTGCTCACTAAGGGATTGAAAAATGTCACTCGGGGGTTTTTGGTAGTTGTCCGTCACGATTTTGATGTTCGAATTTTAAAATTCGAAACGGGAGGTCCTGGAAGGATAACGCAAATATCCTTTTCACCATTTTTCATCGGAAAAACTCATCGTAGGGGGTTTTCGGCCTCGCTGATCACGAATCGGTCGTTAGAAATTTTAAAACTCGAAACGAAGGTCCTGTAATGATAACGAAAATGTGCTTTTTCCATTGTTCCTCAGAAAACTTTAACTCCGAAAACGACGTGTCTGCATCTAGACTGTATAAATGGAGAAAACTCTAGATGTTAAATTCTAGAAATCAAAGCGCTGATTGATTCTAATTCAAAAATTGATTTTTTATTATTCTAGAGCAGTGATTCCCAACCTTTTTATTCAGTTTCCCAAACACGAAGAGTATATGCTTTCGGTTGTAGCTATCAAAGAAGGGTGTTCGCATGTAACTTTTAAGCCTCTCAACGGAGAACACTGTACCAAATTGCGTTGGTTTACGAGGAGTCTTGGTAACTGACTTTTATTGGATCAACAAACCATACTTTTTTAGTAGATTAAAAATACCCGTAAATGAATTCAACTAACTTGATTAGCCTCAAATTCCTACGCCCTAGTTCCGGGAGTTTCGGCTGGGCAAGTAAAAGAATGAAAAAGGATATTCTATTCCATTCTATATCACTCGCAAATTTCTAATGTTGGGAATAAATGGTTTTCATTCTCTCGCGAAAAGAATGAAATCAAGTCCGTGTCGTGCAATTCATTCTTCCGCGAATGAATGAATTCTAAAATTCTTCCAAAGAATATTCGCCTGAGAATGAATGAATTTCGAATATTCCCCGCGCCCTGATTATTTTTATAGTTTGAGAGCTCCTTACGCGGAATTTATAGTTATAAAAAAATCGACAACCCTTCTTCCATTGTGGACTACATATGTTTATTGTAAACATCTTAAAAAATTGCTATCGAAGATGAAGTTTCATCGCTTTATTCATTTTGAGTGGATCCCTTTTCAAATTTCATATGAAATTTTTCCAATGAAAAATTTTTTTTGCAGCAAACTCCACGAACTCCCGAAAAATATTTGGCGACTTATGGATTGGGAAAGTGTGCTATAGAAATCAGCCGATATATAGTTAAGTATTACTTAAGCAACATTTTTTAATATTTTCAATTTTATTTAAAAATCAAAGTGCCTATAATAATTTAGCCTGACACTGTACAAAGAAAATGTCGTGGCCAGTAATAAGGAGATTTTCACCCAGTAAGTTTAATATCAATTGATAGCATGACATCTGTTCGTCGTAGGTACTTTAAGTTGCTGTATAGGATTTTGTCTGTAAAACCTAAATTCGATCATGTAGAAATTATTTCAAAGCTATAATAGTTCGGTTTCAGTTAAACTTAAAATTTCTTTTGATTCTCGCTTTTGAGCATATAAGTAAACTTTTTATATTAATTTTTATTGCATAGTTGTGGTATATGTGTTCCATGTATAGAAGTAACAAACCTTTCGCATTTAACTAACTTTAAAGTAGAGTTTCTAAATTCCAGATGCTGTAGAAAAATTTAATCCTAAAATGAATTTTTAGATATTCTATTCCTCTATACGGAGAAAAATATTATGATTCCCCCAATCAAAAAATTCAGCCAGCATAATTAAACATAATTGTAATAAGAATCCCCCAATCTTATTACAATTATGTTTGGCTGAAATTTCCCCTCGGGGATTTTTTTGCCATTACAAATATGATTGCCGACACTGTGATTCCAACCATATTATGCTCAAAACTGATAGCAGAAATATTGATATTTTGATTACATTATGTTTAGCTGTACAACAATATTTTCAAATTCACCAACCATATTATGTTTGGGGCAACCAAAATATGTTTGGATTCCCAAATTTTTTTTGCCGTTTGTCCAATCATAATATGTTTGGGGCGAACATAATATGGTTGGCGCTACAATAAATGCTATGATGTTGGAACTTTTAGAAATGATTAGTAAGTATCAAAACATTTTGTTCGAAAACATAATTAAAATGGGCTACGGTCGTAACCCACGGGCATCCTTACGTCACAAAAAAACCATGCGCCCTCTGAAAAGTTAATGTTGGTGATTTGTGCTTTCATCTGTTAAGAAATTCGTTATCTTTCTTTTCATTTCGTGTTTCTTTTTTTTTTGTTTCAATATTCCAGCCTTGTTCCTTCAGAGAGAAAAAAATATTTTTTTTAATACATTTATGGTTCCTATAGACCCCAATAATTTACGGACTTGTTGTGAATTTTGCAATACTATCTACTAAAAACCACTTAGAAAACAGAACGTGAGTTTACGGACTCTCAAGAAATTAAATCCGGTAAAATAAAATGCTTAATACTTATGCGCCACAGGCGAAATGTTTATTAAAACGAATGAGACGCAATAATTTCAATATTTTTATAAAAAATGCTATTAGAATAATGAAAATACTAATAAAGAGAAATGCGGCATAGGTGAAATTTTTAACATACATGCATCTATGGTAAAAAAATATCAGTAGTGATCAACATAAAACTTTCCTCTGCAATGAGTTTACATAACCGGTACATACATCAAAATCTAATCGGACCGCTCCTCTCCTCGTCTTCTATACAAATGAATTTTCAAAAAAAAAAACATTTTATCTGTCATCATAAAGATGTAAGTTCCGGAAAACAAATAATATTTTTTTCAAATATTTTGAGAACTGTTAAAGATACGTGTTAAAGATACGTAAAAACTGTTTAAGGGAAAAAAAGGAAGGAAATTGTAATAGGCTAAGTTTGAACTACTGTTGGATAACTAATTTTAAGTAAGTTTTTATTATTAGTTTTATTATTCGCACTTAAGATTTTCAAGTCAACTGTCGGAATTTTTAAAACTGTAAGTAAAATACAAAAAACTTGAATAAATTAGTCTATTATAAAATTTTATTTCCTTTGTATTTGGTTATAGCTATGCTCGGTTTTTTAAGAATTTTCAAAAAACCGAGAAATTTTCAAAAAGTGGATTTTTTTCAAATATCTTGAGAACCGTTAGAGGTAGAAAAAAAACCATCAAAATGAAAAATGTGGAAAATTTTATATTCTTCAAATTTTGTTATATTCATTTTTTCCGAAAAGCGCATTGGCTTCGAGAAACTTTCAAAAAACTGTATTTTTTCTACAAAAAAAAATGTTTGGGAAGTACCCGTTATAGCTTTTCCAAAAGTTGATAGAAAACTACGATTTTTGTGAAATTCATTTACAAAAAATTTCAAGTTGCTAGGGCAACTCGTTTTCGGGTTATTTAAGATACGTACAACGGGCAGACCGACTGTGAAACAAATGCGGAAGTTCAATACTTATTTATCTAAAGTACAAAAAATTAATGGAAATTCAAAAAAATACGTCATAAAAGTTTTTCCATCCAAATACATACAAAGCAAATTTCCGTATAATAAAAGAAATGCACTTCTGTGCACAGTTTATGTCACAAAAATCTTTAAAATGTAGACATCATGAACAACATATTGCAGAAATGAAACAATCAACGGAATACAATGCACCCCAAACTCAAATATGGTGAATTCATGGCAGAAACCATTTCTAAATAAATAGGAAGAAGAACTTTGTATTTTGGTTTTCGGCTTTACTGATCAAAAATGTAATTACTTTCTCATTTGCATAAAAAATGCTCACAACGAAGAGAATACTAAGGGATTTTACTGCTGTGAGTTGGTGTGGGTGGAAAACGTCAAAGAGATCTAGAAACCGTAAAGAAAAGAAATAGAATTTATTGACACAGCACAGAACACAAAGAAATACGGTAAACATACAGAAACGTTGCGCCAGGAAATTAATGTTTACACCTGGGAAACGAAGAGCGAAAAACTGGAAAAGGATCCTATCATGTCGTCGAGATTGCATATAGACACCCTACACTAATTTCAACATATTACCCTACATCAAGACAATATCAGCTTCTCCGTCATCAACAATGTCATCGACTTTTATTTGGATACTCTCCATGTTACGATGAATGCTTCAACTGCTCTGTCTTATGTTTTCTTCAGTTGAATTCTAAGATTAAAAATTTCCGTCGGGGGATAAAACCAACAGAAAATACACGGCAAGTACTTGTTCCGTAGATGTGGTTATATTCTTTGACGCAAATTTTACCAAAACACAAAAAAGCCAAGAAAATTCATTACTTATTTTTTTTTATCTTTGTTTAAAATTATTTTACGGAAATTAAGGTCACTTAGTAAGGTTTTGTCAGAAAAACAATTCTAATTTTCCCTGGAATTTCGGTTGCAAAATTTTAAGAAAGTCACAAACAATCTTATGATCCGCCATTCACAGAAAAAAATTATGATCCGCCAATCATAAAGTACAACCAATATAATTATGTTTGGGGTATTTATATTACAAATATGTTTAGCTGGAATTTCCCCAATTATGATTGCCGACACTGTGATCCCAACCATATTATGCTCAAAACTGAAGGGAAAAATCTTTACAACAATATTTTCAAAAAAAAAAACATATTTTGGTTGGAGCAAGTATTTTGTCGTTTGTTCAATTATAATATGATTGCGGCGAACATAAAATCGTTGACTTATAATTATAATAATGATTTCTGTTTTTGTTAAATTTTTTTTTAATAAAAACAGAAATCAGTCCGAAAAATTACTTCCAGCAGGTCAAGCATGTCTGCTATCCTGGAGGCCTGTTTCTAACAGCTTCTATGGAATTGAGATTTTCAGCTTGACTTGAGTATTATCATAAATGATGTTTATATAATTTGTAATGTTATACTTCCATGCTACGAATCTCATGCGGATTATGCGCGAAAAGAAATTTTTTAACATAACATGTTTAATTTTTTAAAGATATGATCTGAAGGATCATATTTTAGTTGGCAGATTTAAGGCCGCCCTCCATTACCATGCCTTCGGCAACTGCAAAAAAATAGAGACACATTTCTATGAAGATACGTTGACGAGAAAGGGAGATAAGAATCAACTGCAAAAAATTGTCGGCAACTGCAAGAATAATTTCCCCTGTTTTTTTATGGCGATTTCTACTACAATCACACATTGTCCCTGTAAGTGAATAGTAAGCACATTCAAACTGTTATTATAGCGTGATGTCATTTTTTTCCTTCGCATGCATAGTCAAAAGCTTTGTTACCATGCCAATTTGAACATTATATTCATAGCATAAGGTTTGATATGATTGCTATAAAATTGTAAAACTGGAAGGGATAGCGTTTAACTTGTATTCAGTCATTCCTTTTTAGATCTACATAAGTCTATCTTGCTCTAGTTTTCTGCATTTTTTTGCAGTTACAGAAGTCATGGTAATGGAGGAAAGCCTTTAAGATTTTCCCACTTATTCGGCTCAACCGACTTTGCACATTTGCTAGTGTTACTTGCAGAATAAAAGATAGGATACTTTTTATTGACCTACCCTGACGGAAATCCGATCTGGTGTCTAACATTAGTGAGGGCGGAACTCAGAACGGTCAGGAAAAATGCTCGCCCAATAATATCTACCCCACTCCTTGGAAAGTTAAACCCGAGGCCAAAAGCCGGCGCAGCCCCTAGTACTCTATATGATATACATACAGAAGTATATTAGATTTAGTATACCGTTTGTAACGCATCGAACCAGTCATCGGACACAAAAATAAACTACACCAGGGTGTTGGGGATGACCAACGATTCTGATTTCCGCATGTCCATCTGTCTGTTTGTACAACTGTCTGCCTGTCCGTCGGTATGTCCGTGAACACCATAACTTTCGAAAGGATTGAGCTAGATACTTGAAATTTTATATAGTTACATTCCTCGTAAATGGCTAGACTAAGTTCATGAACGGGGAAAATTGGACTATTTCTTCCCCCCTCCTCCATACAAATGAAACAGTTTTTTGTAATTTTCTCGAAAACGGTGAGTATTATTGAAAAATTAATGGAGGTAAAATGTGTTTAGAAGAGCGTGACCATTTTTTTTTTGAGCCAATCCCCCATTGGCAATGAATCGACAAGTTCATCATCAGTTTGTGCTTGAAATTGACAAACATAAATAAAAAATCAATATTTTGATTTAATAATACAATTATTTTTATTTTTATTTTTTATCCCCCCCGGATGAAGGGGGATAAAAAATAAAAATAAAAATAATTGTATTATTAAATCAAAATATTGATTTTTTATTTATGTTTGTCAATTTCAAGCACAAACTGATGATGAACTTGTCGATTCATTGTATTTTTCTTGAGAAGAGTTTTGTTTCAACATATCTTTGTCCTTTTTCAAATAATCGAAAAACCGCAAACAGCTGAGATTGATATTGTTTTTGGTAAAAAGAATCGATTTAAGAGTTTTAACTTGTAAACGAGTCTTTTCCATCTTCCAAATTTTATTGATCGCCGAGAAAACACGTTCGACTGGTGCTGATGTTCCGGGCAGAGGGAACGCGTATTCGACAATAGCCGAAAACTCGAAAAATGGCGTTTCTTTCATAAATAAATCTTGGAAAAAAGGTGGATTTTTCAGGGGGATTTGGGGATAGCCAATCCCGAAAAGGGGATAATCCCCCTCAAAGGGGGATAAATGGTCACACTAGTTTAGAATATAACTATTTAAATAATATCAAAATTCAGTTAGACCACTCCCTCGTTCGTCTTCCATACAGATGGAATACTTTTTTCCAGTTTTCTCGAAAACTGTGCATCGTATCGAAAAATTTATGAAGATAAAATGTATTTAGAATATGAGTTTACAAAACCGGTCCATACATCAAAATCTAATCGGACCACTCCTTTCCTCCTCTTCTATATAAATGAATTTTCAAAAAAAAAAAAAACATTTGCAAAATGATCTGCGTTGCCAGGAGCAGGTTTTTAGCTATGTTAGATTTTCAAAATTCAAAACAGAAGGTCCTGTAAGGATAACGCAAATATCCTTTTTCTCATTTTTCCCCGGAAAAATTGATTACGAATCCGGCGTTTCAGTTTCAATAACTCTAACGAAAGGTCCTGTAAGGATTACGTTGATTTTTAAGTTTTTTTAAGTTGGTGTTTTGGCATTCTAAATCTATGTATATGTCAGAAAATGGATGTGGTCCTGTAAGGATAACGCAAATGTGTCGTTTTTCCGATTTTTCTCGCAAAAACTGGCTTTGGGAGGTTTTCAGGGTTGCTTATCACGAATCTGGTGTTGGAATTCCAAAATTCGAAACGGAAGGTCCTGTAAGGATAACATTTTTTCCCAAAACTTTTTAAGTTATTTATGGTTTTTTGGCATTCTAAAATTTATACAAAAAACTTTTAGCTGTATCTTATATAATTACATAAAAATTGAAGTCCACGCCATACACGCTTCTAGTTTAGCATCGTCAAATTGGCAGTCTCAAGTTAGCATGGTCTCTAAATGCTCCCATTCGCCCCAGTAAAGGCCATTCACATTTAGAATCGATTTCTCAATTGGCTTCTATAGTGTAGCGGTAAGGGAAGTGGTCTGCAAACGTAGAGTTCCGGATTCTAGCCTTGACAACGGTACGAGATTTTTCAACATAACATGTAAAAGTACATATGTAAAATATTTAAAAACAAATAAAAATTCCAGTTCGCTCGAGTGTTCGAGTATGAGAGTTTTACTGGGGATACAATCGAATATTTACTGGGGAACAGTAAATGTAATTTACTGGGAGAGAATTATAAAATATATAGTTCTTCGTCGTTGTTGTCTTTTTACTGGGCTCCCAGTAAAATCTGGTTAAGAGTACCTACTATTATATAATTTTTAACCATTTATTTTGTATGCTCAATTTTTTTACACGATTTCAAAATTATTTTTCTGTTGTCAGATTTCATGAATTACTTACGTAAAAAAGCATTTAACGAAAGAGAACTTTATTTCTTTGTGAGCAAATAAATAAGACAACAAGATAGAGTTAACTAAAAGTAGTTTGTTAGTTGATTTTTTCGGGAAAATTACAGGACCCTCCGTTTTCCTTACAGTTTTTAATGCCAAAATCGGATTCAGCGACGCCAAAAATGCCTTGATGAGATTTTTTTCCGGAAAATTTGAGGAAAAGCATGGCCGAATTATACAAGGTCTGTTTGACAGCTCAGTTGCTTCTGGCTCTGACGTCATCAACAAGAAATTCTTATAAGACTGAATGGGAATTTTCCCTAATTCTCAAATCTAGCTAACATCTAGCTAAACAACTCCGTACGCACAATCAACATTACAAAGAATTTCTTGCCGATGACGTAGCAAAATGGTGGCTGTCAAAAAATAACCAGCATACCTTGTATAATTCGGCCATGGAGGAAAAGGATAATCACGTTACCCTTACAGGACCTTCCCTTATCTTTACAAGGGCGAAGTAGAGAAAATATTGTATTGTGATCGGACTATGTGTGGAAAATTTCATATAAAAATGTATGTGTGGAAAATTTAAAATCAATCAAATAAGTTGAAGTGGGTCAAAATTGGATTGCAAGATTTGACCCTGACAGACAAATAGACATACAAACAGATACGAAGGCAAGCTGAATAAAAGCTTTTAAAAAACGGATATAAATTAGGCGGGTAATTTATCTTACGGCATATTAACGTCACCATGCTAATTGACTATTGGTTATTTCGAATGTATTTTCCATTGTTGTAAGCGACTTCGATAAAAAAAAATACTATAAGATATCCGAACACGATTTTTTTTAGTCCAATCTCTTTATCAATATTCAAATGAATTTTTTATCAATTTGCGATAAAGAGAAGAATTTCAAATAAAAATGTAAAAATGAAAAAAAATCAAGCAAAACTTTCACTTTGAAATAATTTGAACGAGATTGAATTGAATTTGGCCCCAATAAACATCAAAGACTTTTCTCCCTACCAATTTTACTGCTGTTTCCGTCTCATCCAGTGATGCAATGATGATGATTACAACTACTATTACTACTTCCATTTGTGCCGACATAACGCCCTTATCGCCCCACAATGCCAGCTCCACAACCAATTCGTAACAATGTGAAATGAAATGAAGACCCTACAGACTCTTATGATGTAGGCACCTCTGCCAATATAGAATTTTCACTTCAGGCCATTCCCCTGACCTCTTTAGCCAATGCTCGGGTGTGAAATGTTCTCTTTTATAGCTGATTTTAAAAATTTCCTTGATAATGGAAGAGTCGTGTAATTTTCACTTTTTTTGTCAGTTCGCAGTTCGAATTTTAATGGATACTTCGGTTCGAGTGGTTTAATTCTTTTTGAATTTTTGGGTATGAAATGAAAGACTTCGATATAAATGTATGTATTTTTAAGTCACATCTACTGGTTCTCTAATCAAAAAACCCCATAATCGATGCGTAGTCATTGTATGCAGTGAATTCGTAAATTATTCAAACGTTGGGTTTGAATTATAGGTCTACTATAATAAGGATGTAGGGTAAATTTGAAAGTACGACCAAAGATTGGATAAATAAAGATAACCAACAACAGAACTTTTCGTAGAACTTTTCGTAGAACTTTTAAAAAATATATGGAAAATACTGTAGAGTTATGAGTCTCAATCAAGTAACGCTTGCAGTTCAAATATTTTTATTGATTTCCTCACAGTTAAGGTCAAAATATAATGGAAAAAATCGTCTTATTAAAGATTCCATTTCCTCTGGCGATTTTTTTGGGGCCTCAAAATTTGTTCTAGGTTTCTCATCTCTATTTAACTAATCTTTGATACAACCGTTAAACGATTTTTTAGTGATTTTGGACAATTCTTACTCAATTGCAGTTCTTGTTGATTTCTCAAAAATCTTCACATGATGTATTAGTTTAGTATCGCAGTTTACAGGGTGAGTCACAACTACTGTCAGTGAAGTTTAAGGTTTCAATGTTATCCACATCTGCGAATCAGAATAATTTTATTGTTTTTTTTTGCATTATAAGTTATAATGAACATGGACGCAAAAAGAGAGCTCGTTGTGATCCTGCTATCTTTAAACGCCTTAGGGATGTTGGTATCAATGAGAGATTTATCTTCCGGACTATAAAACGGTTTAGCGAGACAGGTATATGGAAAATTCTCCGCAAAGGTGGACCAAAAAAAATGGCAAGAAGCATTAGTAAAGATATCAGATGAAATGCCACAGAAAATAGTGTGTGCCAACTGCAATACATTTTTCAAACGTTTACATCTCACCATTAAGGAGAAAGGAGAAAGGAGAAAGGAGAAAGATGTGAGCTGCGCAATTAATTATTAATTTTTTTTATGTTTTTAAACAAGAAATATATTACTCCTTGAAATCCGTACATTATTTTATTTTTTACAGCATTTTTATTTGCTGACGGTAGTTGTGACTCACCCTGTAGTATCGCCGTTTGATTAAAAACTGGATATTATTTTGAAATTTTTTATACAGACCAAAACATTTAAAAACTTGAGAACTAATTGCGGTAGAAAGTTGAAATTTGGTTCAGAAAAGGCTTAGGCTTTTATCAAAAGCTGAAGGTTTTCCGAAAATGGGGAAAAATTAACCACGGGAGAAGACCCCATACAAATGGCAAATATTTTGCAATTTTCTCGAAAACGGTCAATTTAAAAAAAAATTGTTTAAATAAGAAGTGTTTAAAATTAGATTCTACATAACTGTACCATAGATCGAAATTCAATGGAACCCCTCCTTCCCTCTTGAAAACGGTTTATTTCTTCCTAGAAAAATTTTCATGCAACATCGGTTTATACTCTGGCTTTCTATTTACTCCACTTGAGAGATTGTTTTGGGCCTTGAATGGTTGGTTGGTTGGTTTGATGGGAGGAGGGCTCACCAGGGAACCCCACGCACGCAGGCCTCAAGTTGGGCCCATTGTACACCTCCGATGTCCCTCGCTGGAGCAGATTGAGCTCAAGTACGGTTGTTTAGCCATCCCGCCAGTGCTATATATTTCCGAATCGGCTCCCAGCCCTGAGTTCCTGCCTCATGGAGTTCCTCTAGAAAGGGATAGCCGAAGCATTTGACGCGAGTACGGGTTATGGCTGGACAGTGACACAAGAAATGCTCCACCGTTTCCTGCTCTTCTCCGCGGCCCCTGCATTGTGGATTATCCACCAGCCTCATCTTGAAAGCGTGATCCTTCAGGAGGGAGTGCCCAGTTAGAATCCAAGTCGTTAGACGAAATGGGTTGACTGTCCATACATGTACCCTTACGAGCAAGTTCATCTGCCTTCTCATTTCCAGGAATATTACTATGCCCAGGAACCCAAACCATTTTAAGGTGGTTGGTTTCGGAGGGTCTCTTTAGGTCTTCCTTACATGACTGCACAAGCTTAGATTTGGCAGTGTGTGAAGAAATCGCTTTGATGGCTGCTTGACGGTCTGAGCAGATGCAGATATCCTTTTCAGTCACTGCAAGGTCCAACAGAAGCAGACTCGCTTTTTTGATTGCCATTACTTCGACTTGAAAGACAGTAGCATACAGGGTGCGCCATCTGTTCCTCCGGTATGAGAATGTTGAATAACTTTTTAAAGAAACAATAGATTGCAAAAAATGGTGTTTTTTTATTTAGTTCAATCCTTTACAATTTATGTGGACTACTTTTTGAAAACAACATCGATCAAATGACCACCTTTATTGGCCACCGCAAACTGTGCTCTTTTTCGGGCATTTTCCATCACTTCTTCGAGCATCTCCGTCGGTATGGCAGCTATTTCGGCACGAATATTGGTCTTGAGCTCGTCAATGGTCTTCGGGTTGCTGGCGTAAACTTTACTCTTCAAATAACCCCACAAAAAGAAGTCTGGGGGGGTTAAATCAGGGGATCTTGGTGGCCAGTCAATATCGCCTCTTTTCGATATCACACGTCTAGGGAATTTTTGTTGCAAAAACCGTATTGTTTGGTCCGCTGTGTGGCATGGCGCCCCGTCTTGCTG
Source organism: Chrysopilus asiliformis (assembly GCA_964034945.1). Taxonomy (NCBI): domain Eukaryota; kingdom Metazoa; phylum Arthropoda; class Insecta; order Diptera; family Rhagionidae; genus Chrysopilus; species Chrysopilus asiliformis. The sequence goes on from OZ035962.1 coordinate 71,964,311, forward strand.
AAACCAGAAGTCAGTCAGACCTTTTTCACGCATTTTCGGACACACAAAATGTGCCAACATCCACCGATATCGATTACCATTAACTGTTTCACCTTCATTGAAGAAAAATGGCCCAATGATGGTTTTTGCGCACACGCCGGCCCAAACAGTCACTTTTCGATCATGCAATGGTATTTCATGAATCTCGTGAGGATTTTCTGTCGCCCAAATGCGGCAATTTTGTTTATTAACACCGCCAGAGGGAGTGAAATGTGCCTCGTCGGTCATTAAAACTTGCATCCAAAATTGAACGACTATTTTCAATGTACATCGTCACTATTTCGGCGCGTTCTTTCGGTGTGAAGCGGTTCATGGTTAAAATTGTACTGGTTTGACGTTTCCAAAACGTGTCTAGGAAAGCAAATCGGTTGACAAATGGCGAAGTTATTCAATGTTTACATACCGGAGGAACAGATGGCGCACCCTGTAGTTGTCTAATTTGAACGATCGCTCCACTCCGAGCTCCTCGCAGAACAGTCTAGCGCCTTGTATAGTGGGAACAGTTCAATTATGACAGCAGACACTTCCAGTTTATGTTTTGCGATCTTCGTCTTTTTTTCCGATAAAAAAGTTAAGAGACTTAAGAAAGATAAAAAAAGCTTGAAAAATAAAATAAATTAAATATTTTAATTTCTGATACACAGCGCCCAAAAAAATTATTTGAAAATAAAAGCTTTTGAAAGAAAAAAAAAGATTTTTTTTTACCTCAATACTTCCTGTTTGGAAAAATCAAAAATTGAAAGTTGCAGTTATTTGAAGTATCTATTATAATGTTGCTAAGTTAATGTGATAAATATTTGCATGTTTATTCAGTGACTTTATGTTACAACTTAAAACTTTTTGTTGTAGAAATTTCAAAATGAATTAAAACTTTATTTGGCATACATTTTGTTTGCAATCTATATCAACCCACCTAATATACTTTTGCCATTATAAACTTCGTACTATACTTATCTGTACAAGGTTTGAGTATTGAACACACTCGCAAAGTCAAATATCTACTTTATGTTGTGGAATTTAATATAACGCATCCGTAAGTAGATCAAATTAGATAGGTACAAGCATACTATATCAACAAACTCGAGTAACGCACACGATAACATAAGGTAAACTTAAATCTGAATAGGTAGATTCACACAGAATACCTAACTCCACTACACATGATATTATAGAGACAAATTCGTAGGCCGTAATCAACCGTCTGCTAAAAGGATATAAATTTTATCATAGGCAAGTGTTCAACAAACAGTTTATAATCTCGAGGAGCTGTCTCCACAAGTCATTGTTAGTTCTAAATTAATATCTGGAAATTGCCTTGACATTTGATTTCAAGAGGTCTTTCCATGAACTTATTTTGTGTGATTCCTTTTGATATTCGACATATAATCATCACATTCAGAGCTATATTATAGTATTTATAGAACTAATATAGCTATATTCCTAGAAAGAAGCATATTCCAATTATGTTTATTTGATACGGATTCAATGCATTCAAAATATGTAGAATGAAGTTACGACAAATTGATTTCAACCGTTTTTTTTTGTATTAAATATCACTAATTGTAAAATATAATATCGGCATGTATTTTTTTATACGAAAAAAATTCAAAAAATATACGAATTCATAAAAATTTATTTAAAAAATATGTTTTTTTTTATAAAATCTGAAAAATCTCAATAACTGGAAAACATATCGATTTACAATGAAATGCCAAGAGAATTTTAATATTTTTAATTCTTCCTTTAACTGTTTTTTTCGTAAAATAGTTTGTTTTAATGAAAATATCCCACCTTTTAATGAAAATATCCCAATGACGGTAAAAGGTAGCGGATTAAGATTGGGTTTGCAATACCAATATTATCGAAACTGGGATCCCGGACCATTTTTCAATATTGAAATACCGAAACCAAAATACCGAAACCAAAATACCGAAAATCGGCCCATAGGTTTTTTAGCATTTCAATTCGGTTTTCGGGAAATCGTTTTTTTTTCATCCCCATTTCGCTATCAAATGATTTTTTTTTTCGATTTGAGTTGCCTTTTTGAGATATTTGAGTAATTTTGAAACCTTTGTTTTATCGATTTCGATCAGTATTTCCCTATAAAGACGAAATGTATTGCAATGTCGCCACCTTATCAATTGATCGCATTGATTAAGGGGATCAGATTTCTGAAGTTAGAATGCTAATCGCAGTCATTGTTTTTTTTTTAAATTCCGATCGTTGTTTTTTTTTAATTCAGATCCGATCGTTTTGATCATTAGGTAGTCAAAACTTATTTTACCAGAATTTCTCAAATTGTCATCATTGCAGGATAACTGCTACAAGGAAGTGACTATGTTCAGGAGGATAAGAAGGGCAAAAAATGTGCCGCAGGCGAAATTGTTTCAAAACCAATGTATCGGAGTGTCATATGTGAAAGTTCTCACATATTTAGTGTCACATATAACTCTATTTGAGGACAGACAGGATTTTTATTTAAAATTATCCATTTGTACGGGAAAGAGGGGGAGGAGTGGTCCGATTGAATTTTGATGTATTGACCGGTTATGTAAAATCATATTCTAAACACATTTCATCTGCATAAATTTTTCGATATGATGCACCGTTTTCGATCAAATAGCAAAAAAGTATTCCAGTTGTATGGGGAGGAAGGAAGGAGTGGTTCAACTGGATCTTTACGAGTTACGTCAAATCCCATTCTAAAAACAATTCAATTCAATAAATTTATCAATACTACCCACCGTTTTCGAGATAATTGCAAAAAACTATTTCGTTTGTATGGGGCAGGGAAAAGGAATGTTCGGATTTTGCCCGGTCAAGAACTTAGCCTTAAAACCAGGGACGGGAAACGAAATTAAAAATCGTAACGTTATACATTTCGTTACGTAACGAAATTGAACTTTTATTTCGTTACGTTATTTCGTTTTGTAACGATAAAAAATTTCATTTCGTTACGTTATAACGTTATATTTCGTTACACATTGTATGGAAACTGAAAACAAAAAAACACACATTAATAATAGTTTGTCACGAAGTAATTCAGTTCAGTTTCCATAAAAATAAATTCTATAAAAAATAATAAAACTTAGCAAAAAGAAAATACAAATAAAAACAAAAAATAAAATAAAATAGTGATTACTAAGTTAAAAAATCGACATTTTGGTCAATATCAAAGATATAGAATTTTAGGCTATTTTGACGTCGCTGATTCTGAGTCGCACTTAGCTTTCGCGAAATTCACTATACTTCTGGAGTTACTAAAAAGAAAATATTTTCGATACCAACAAAGTTGCTTGAAAGATTTCCTTTTTCGTATCTCCAGAAATAGGGGGAATCGGGCCAAAACAAAATCCGATTTATGTAAGGGCCACATCTATCAGTTTTCCATCAATCGCAACTGTTACGGTACTCGTCAGTTTTCCATAAGTTTTTTACATCTAGTTATGCGTTCACATCTATCAGTTGCGAGTGACAGTTTTTTGTGAAAATATTTCCATTCATTTTGTTTGTAGAGTTCAAAAATAATATTTGGTTCTATTCTAATGCGATACGACTGACGCGACTGACGCGAACATACACACCAATCAGTTTCCCATCAATTTCCCAAAAACTGATGGAAAACTGATAGATGTGGCCCCTACATTAGAATCAAAATACGATTAAAAATACTACTCCAATATTTTTAATTATATTTTATGCAGGTGGCAGGTCTGTGCGGTTATACTTGATGAACTTTTGTGGAAAATTGCACAAAAATATAACACTGAACAGAACAAGGAAAAATTAATAAATAACGAAAAAACGTAATATTTTTTTTCGTTTTTCGTTACGTTTTTCGTTATTGTAACGGAATTGAAATTCTATAACGTTATAACGTAATTATGAAGAAATAGCTCGAAAATCATTTCGTTATTTCGTTATTTCGTTACGTTACGATAACGTTTCCCATCCCTGCTTAAAACATTTTTAAATCTCTAGATGAAACTTTTTGAAATTTATGGTGTTCGCGGACGAATATAGAAACCTGCAGGCAGACGGAGGGACACACGGAAATCAAAATCTTTTGTTATCGCTAACAACCTGGAATAGTTCATTTTTGTGTCCGACGATTAATTCGATGCCTTACAAACGGAATACTAAATCTTATATTTTACTATATGATTCTCATATAGAGTATTAAAATACGAAAAAAATATAGAATCGGTTTTTCCTTAAGATTACGCGGGAGGTTATAAAACGTCTCCGTAATAAATTTATGTACCATACTAAGGTCTCTTGAAAATAACAAACAAGAAATGTGTGTAAATTTATTGCAATTAAGTTAATCTTCATAACAAGGTTTTAGTTCTCTTAATTTAAAAAGGGGTTTCAAAATACAGTTATATTTTGGTGACAACAGCCAATTATAAAACCAACAGTGATTCCTGAAATTAATGCCGACAACTTTTAATACAGGTAAAAACTTATTTAAAAACTAATTAAAACTTCAAAAGCCGTTCCTTGTCACAAGCATAATTATTTCTTCTCTGTGATTTCTGTCTTAATTTCCTTGTAATTCTTATTTTAATTAATAAGTTTTCTGGTTTATCCTAGACAACACTGACAATTACATAAAAAGGTTTCATTAAAAGCTCGTAAACTAATAATCACAAGATTTCAATTAAAAACGAAGGTCTTAAGAAAACTAGAGCTATTTAAAAAAAAAATTGTATCTATGGTTTGTAATGAACGCGCTTATTATTTTCTTTTTCTTTTTTTTCGCATTTTTTTTTATTAAATAAAGTTAAACATTTGGCAACGGCGCGATAGTAGCTGGAAACAAAATTTATATAATTGCTAGCCAAAGATCTCCTTTATTTCAATGGAATCTGTTGCGGGTCAAACGGCATCTTCGATTTCAAGGTTGCACGCGCCAGTTGACCAACAAAGCAATCGTCATGAACAATATTGTTAAATTCGAAGTTTTAGTCCTTGCTGGACGATTGCATTGTTGGCCAAAACGGGACTCAAACAGAAAAGAAAAAAAAAGAAATCGAAGCGATGAAAAATTGAAAGAGTCAGTTGCCGTCCAGATTTCGTTGCCGCCGGTAATTTTTAATAATTTATCAAATGCTTAGAATTTTCGTTTAAAAGAAAAAGAATTTAGTTTTCGTCGCCGTCAACACAATAGTAAAATAAGATTTAATTAATTAAAACAAGAATTCATTTAAAACTAAGTAAACTCAACGAATATTTAGAAAAGATTAGAACAGTTTAAAAGTGAATTTCACGAAATTAGTTGTGTCTAGAGTTAAAAATAAAATATAAGAATTAAAAGCATAACGATAAAAAAATTGTCTAAAATAAATAATTTCGTTCAAACTAACATTTAAATAAAATCGTCGAATTTTAATTCATCCAAATTCAATAAAACGGACGGAACTAAAACTAGTGAATAAATAATTAACAACTAATCTATAACTAAAAACAATAGAGTGAACACAAAAACTAAAATCTAACTTAAACTAGTGAAACCGTCACACATACACTAACATATTCGGATTACCCTTCACGGAGGCAACATAACATTTACGACCAAAAATTCACGGAGGCAACATAACATTTACGAAAAGGACTATTTCATGCAACATAATTATTCAGGCGTCCTAGTGACCAAACATTTTGTAAGTACGCATACAATCTTCTACATTAACACGAACAAAAATATGGTGACGAAACATCAAATTTAAAATCTACAAAATGGCGTACTCATCTTGTAAACCCCACGTGACATAACTTTATCCACATGCAACATGCGTCAACATAAATTCACAACATTTAACGTTCATACAAATTTCAAACACGCAACATGCATCAACATAGATTTGCAACATTCAACACTTTCTAAATTCGCGATATTCAACATTCAACACAAACATATTTAAATACATTCACAAACAGGACTTCGAAACATTAAATACAGAAATCAATAAACAAAACCAATAAATAAAATAAACAAACCAAATTCGACAATAAATTAACAATAGAATTAAGAAGTATCAGGCAGGGATTCCTAACAATTTTTTTTTTTGATTTTCTTATTATTTCTTTTATTTTGTAATTATTTTGTTTTCTTTTTATATTCAATTTTATAAATTACTAATAAATTAGGAATTAGGTAGGCGTGGCCACAAAATATTCTTTTGGAATTGTTTTACTTATTAGCTAGAGTTTCTCATTCCGACATAATTATTATACAAGTTATTTTTGTTAAATATAGAACTTTTCTTTTACACCATAAACGTTGAGTTTCCGTTAGTTTTTTTTTTTGATTTTATTATTTCAGTTTTTTTTTGGAAAAATGGCGGTTTCGACGACAATTAAAAGTATTTTTAAGGTTTCGTAATTGCCTATCAGATGGCGTGTTAAGTTTTTAGGAGAGAGAGCGTCGTGATCGAAGAGATGAGGGGAAGGCATCAGCGGTAGACTTAGTTTTGTTAATTATGCTGTGATTCCTTTTATTTCAGCGTCGTTTTTAGGGAGTTCATTGGCTTGAGATTGCCATAGAACTTTATTCGGTTCCGGATTTGCTCTGGAAAAGGGGTGGGAAAATCTCCTGGCATCATCTTCCGTTTTATCTCTTTTTTTTTTCTTTCTTTGAATTTTGTTTTCTTTTTGGTTTTCTTCAATTTCTTCTTTTTTCTTTGCGTTCCGTAGCTACCTTGGATAATAAGGGGCCTGAGAACCCCTTCTCTCCCGTTATCCAGCTACCCCTTTTGACATACCACCTTATGTGTGGCAGGCGTGCAACCTTCGAGACTCTAACCCACGACCCCCGAACCGAGCTAGCTAAGGTATGTCCGTCTTTGAAAGCCCCTGCCGCACCGCAAGGGGTAAGATTGTGAGAAGGGTGTCACAATCCCCTCTAGCCGTGTTCACCACAGGTTGAGGGTTTCAAAATAAGTTATTGCGTCATCAAACTGGTTTGGCAAGAATTCCAGAAGTCATGATCAAATTATGTCTAAGTGACCACAATTTATGACCTCTTGTGCGGTTAAGGATTAGCAAATATTCAGAAAAGAAGAAAAATTAAGTTGTATTCAAAAATTTTTGGAATACTCCAACATTTTTGAAAAACTCACAGTTTGGGGACCGACACCGCTATCTGGAAACAACTTGAAGCGCTAAATAGATAGACTTGGATAGTCAACGGCGAGAACGTCAAACCAGACACTTTCAGCAGCTCGTTATACTCTACACTCAAGAAAATAATAACAGAAACCTCGTTCCAATTGAAAATATTTGTTTTGTTGAATCTCAACAGATTTTTTTTGTTAAAATTATAAAGGAATTGTTGGGAAAACAAAAAAAATGTAAATATAACAATTTTTTGTCATTTCAATAAATTATGTATGTCACCGACTAAGGTAATTAAATTTGAAATAAGCTTGTGGCTCACTTTATTTTCGGGGCACTGGCTCACTCAGCGGCCTGTATGACAGCTCAGTGTGTCGAGTCCATGAAACCGGGCAAGCGGTGTGAGTGTGCGGAGTGTCGAGGGGGTGAGTGGCATTTTAATTAGCATAGTTTTATTGTAAAGAGTAATCGGGATGGTGTGAATGAGAATCCATTGGGGGTTGCTAGTTTTGGGGCGATTTCCGACCGTCGAGAAAGGGGCGCGGGGACGAAGAATAAACGTGTGTCGTTGTGCGAGTGTGAGTCACTGCGTTCTACGTGTGTCGTAGAACAGCACAATCGTCTCTGACGTCCAGCTAAGCAACAAAGGTTCTTGTTATGTGTTTGAGCGGGTTAGGCGTATGCCCTCATTAAGTCGCGTAGACTTACGTTTTGTTTCTTTGCAGGACCGGCGTGCGACAGAATGGCATCGGACTCGTGCTGCTTGTTAATAATGAACCGTATTATTATGTACCGAAATATGAAGTTAGAATAAAGCGATTCGTTCCATTCCGATGTTTGAGTTTAGTATGAAAATAAAAGCCTTCTGACATGTATTACTAATTTCAAAATTGATTTATTGATTTAACGAAACATCATTTGTAAGTTTATTTTTGTTAAAACAACAATTTTTTTGTTGAACAGAGATTTCCCTCCAAAAATATTTGTTGCAACTGACCATTTTTTGTGATTTTAATTTAACAATGAATTGATCCATTTGACCAAATTTTTCTCTGAGTGAATCAATCGTCGAACACAAAAATGAACTACACCAGGGTGTTAGGTTTTAATTTCCGCATGTCCGTCCATCTGTCTGTCCGTCTTTTCGTCCGTGAACACAATAACTCTCGAAAGGATTGAGCTAGAGACATGAAATTTTGTATAGTTGCTTGTTTAGCAAATGAACGGGCAAAACCGGAACATTCCTTCCTTCCTCGTTCACACACCCAACCAGTTTTTTTTACAATTTTCTCGAAAACGGTGAGTCGTATTGAAAAATGTTTGCAGGTAAAATGTGTTTAGAATATAATTTTACATAACTGTATAGCAGAGTTGGGCAAAATGTAATTAAATTAGTAATTACACAATTACAACTACTTTGCAATTGTTAATTCAATTAACAATTACGAAAGTAATTGAGTAATTGCAGTAATTGAAAAAGTAATTGAGATTAACAATTCCAAACTATATAATTGCAATTGTGGATTTGAATTACTTTTATGTAATTGTAATTGTAGACAAAAAATTACAAATGTATGAAAAAGGCAAATTTTAATACAGACAATTAGTTATTTTTGAAATTTAATCGATATTTGAAACAATATTTTTCAAAACGAACGTATTTGATTCTCGTTTTATGGGAAATTGCATAAAAATGTATTTACTCGTAATTTTAACTACAATTATTAAAAACTCATAATTTATTTACTTGTAATTGAGATTCAAGGAATTACAAGTATTTTGATTACATGTAATTAAATTAGTTGTAATTGAAAAGCAAAATTACATGTAATCACTTGTAATTTAATTACTCGAAATTGAAAAAAAATATATAATTACAGGTAATTAAATTACTTTGTAATTGAATTACTTGTAATTTAATTATTAATTTAATTACTTCGTAATTAAATGCGCCCAACTCTGCTGTATAGGTAACATCAAAATCTAGTTGGACCACTGCTTCGTCCCTCTTCCATACAAATTGAATAATTTTCTTCTATTTTGTCGCATAGTATTGAAAAATTTATAAACACAAAATGTGTTTAAAATATGATTTTGCATAACCGTTCCATACACCAAAATTCAATCGGACTTATCCTTCCCCCTCTCCCTCTCCCATAGGGTTTTTTTTTATACCCGTATGGTGAAACCAAAGGGTATATTAAATTTGCCTTACCGTTTGTAACGCCAAGATCCCGTCATCACACACAAAAATGAATCACACCAGTGTATTTAGATTGATAAAAAAAATTGAATTTTGCATGTCCGTCCGTCCGACCGGTTGTCCGTCCGTCTGTCTCTGGCGCGGATTGCGGATGCACGGATCGAGCTAGAGGCTTGAAATTTTACGTAGATTCGTTTTTCGTAAAATGCAAGGCTAAGTTCGTTAATGGGCAAAAATGAACCATTAGGGGGGTACCCCCCATACGAACGAAAACGTAAATATCTCAAAAACGGTACATCTTATCAAAAAAGTGCAAGAACAAAAGTTATTTAGGATATGATTCTACATAAAACTCCCATACATCAAAATCCGATTGGAATAAATTTTAAATAATCTTATTAAAAAGTTTGACTTCAAAGTGGAATTTTGATACAACTGTTCACCGTACACTTAAATCACCATACGGGTTTTCAATAATTGCCAGATTGTCAATTATAGCTTTTGTTATGTTTCATAAAAATTTTGTCTCCCCTCATATAGAGTATTTGGCGATTGCCCCCTAGGAATTCTAGCTTTTCTTATGTTTTTTTTAAGTTTAGGTCAAACTCCTTATTATGGAAGCTGCAATAACGCTCCATTGGTTTTACAGAAATGACCAACTGTTTGTTTTCCTAGTCTGACATCACTTTACCCCCTCGTTTTTCTCTCTCATTATCTAGAGAGCCTTTATTGATTTACGATACTTAATATGGTGAGCACATGAAACACTTCCGTAAAACAAATTAAATTTTAACTGCATAAATTTGTAATTGCATACTTTAATATGAACGTAGAAATGGTGAGGATGACCATAAACTACACAACCCATAAATATACTCAACATCATGGTTACTTTTTCAACTCTTTTTGAAGAGTAATCAAAAATGTGGATTGTGTTAAATAAAGTTTCTTGTTTCAAATTTTCGCCTTTGCATCGTTGCAACATAGTTATGTATTCGGTTATACGTGACTGAAGTTATTATACGTTATATACATATTATATAGTATACATATGACAGCTGGTATACTTTTAAAGTATGTACAGAATATTGTGTGTAAAAATTTTTTTACGCAGAGTGGTATTAAAAAAAGTCGGAGCACTTCATTTTCCACGTAAAATCAACCTGAACAAAGCAATTTTCATGTCGGCAGATATGAACGATCCCTATATAGGGCGAAAAAAAGGAAAATGTTTTCATTTTGATTTTTAGTATACCCACTATTGCTTCAGCAGTGCAAATTGGTTAAAAACTACATATACAGATCCACAGACGCCCTTTCTTTGTGCAACAACAATTTACTGTTGTTTCACAGTTCCAGCGAGTTGCATTCTGCCTACCTGTTTACATTTTTGGCACTGAATCCGGAATATTGTTGGAAAATGTAACATTGCATTGTTCACACACTAGAGGAGTCATCATGAATTTATGACAACACACTATGGAATGTGGTTTTCACAACAACAACAAAAAATACAATTTTCGGGAAAAAAAAGAAATGGCACGGACAAACTAAAAAAATCGTGTTATTATTTGGTTTGGTTGTTTCGGTTCAGTTAAACGGTATACACCATCAACGAAGTTAATTAAATATTACTTAATTCTTTATTAAATTATTATCCCCCATTAATTTTTACCTTAATTATTATACTCTCATTAAGTACAATTAATATCCTTTTATAAAATCTAGCTCAAACTAATTTCTTTGATTTACGTTAAGCTTAATCGATATATAGGTCTATATTAAAATAAATATTAGATACAAAATTTACAGCAATTTGTAGTTATGATTTTAGCTTATTTTAAATTCTAAAAAACCTGTAATAATTCGTACTAGCTTGCATATCCGCCGTTGACGAGTTAAAGTTTTTTTGCACCAAAAAAAAAACAAAGAAATTACTCAAAATCGAAAAAAATCGTAATCTTTAAAAGACCTTCCGTTTCTAATTATGAAATTTCAACACCAGATTCGTGATCAGGGACCCCGAAAACCACGTAAAGCCAGTTTTTTCGAGAAAAAAATGGGAAAAAGATATTTGCATTATCATTAAAGGCCCTTCCGTTTCGAATTATGAAATTCCAGTACTAGATTCGTGATCAACGACCCCCAAACCCCCGAGTGACATTTCTCAGCCTCCTAACATTCAAGTTTCATGGCAAAAATCAATGTTTTATAACACCAACCCCTTACCTACCCATCGTTTACCCCATTAGGGGTGGAATTTTGAAAAACCGTTTCTTAGCAAGCCACCTGTGTGCAAAATTTCATGACAACACAAATATTGCACAAATCTGTGTGCAAAATTTCATGACAATCGATTTGGTGGTTCGGAATTCTGAAACATATGCTTTAGAGAATGTGATTAAAGTCAAAAATATCTAGCCATTTCTTCATCCAAATATAGATTTAAACTGTTTATTAATAACATAAATTCCGCGTTTGCTTGAAATGCTACTAAACTTGACTTATAAGCTAAAGTTCTCAGGTGTCCTTCTCCGATTTAAATGATTTCCGGATATGAATTCCGGGTATTTTTATAGCCGTTAATTTACACATTTAGGAGGTAATTTGGACCGGTGAAATCACCTTATTTTTTCGACAACCAACATTTCTACCAATTTTGAATTAAATCGGAGAAGGTCCACAAAATTTTGGTCCATTGATCAATTTCCATAAAAGCATACAAGATCTTATCGCATAAAAGCAGGGATTCGCCCTTCAAAACATGTTCGATGAAAAACCCAAAAAGAGGTCGATTTTAGAATTGAAAACCACGTCTAAACAGAGAATTTCAAAAACAATCGGACATAACATTTCCGAGTTATTAAGTGAAATAACCGATTTTGGGGCGGAGTGAAAAATTTTGCTGGGGTGCAAATTTTTTTTTGTATCAGATTTGAATTGTTTCCTTAATTTACTATTCCCTGTAAAATTTCAGGTCGATACGTTGTCTCAAAAGAGTTTCGCGGAAACGGTTGTGCAACCGTTACTTAATAGCTTTAGCTACAAAAAACCTAGGCAAAAATGGTTACTTAACCGTCGCAGCAACATTGCTGTGACGTTGAAGCAACCAATTTATTTGCAACCTAGGTTTTGTGACAGTTGGTAACCAGCATGTGACCAATTTTTGGTTACTTGGGTATGATCGTCGTATAGAGTATAACACGCATTCTAAATTTTCTAAGCATGTGAAATTGACATGAAACCAAAAAAACGGTTTGTGCCTTAGGTATTACTTTCATTAAAATTGGAAAATTAGATATTGCACAAATTCAGAAATCGTTTTACTTTCTTATATGTAGTATAATAAAGAATAACATTCATGAAAAATTTCGACCTCCTAATTTTCCGTAAAAATTTTCTATGCACTCCTGAGTCGACTTAACCCTTTCAGACCTGATGTCCCACCAGTGGGACAATTCCTCAAACTAGTTTTTACAGCTATCCGACGTTGAAATTACTGTTTAAATCCTTGAATGAGCCTTTGGTTAATTACGCAACTCCGTAAAAACCAATTATCTGACTTTTTTGTCAGAAATATTTCATATATTGTCGGAAGCAAACAAATAATCCCAAACAGCATCGAAAAGTACGGGAACATGAGATTTGTTCTTTGCGACTTGAAAGAGTAGAAATTTACACAATCGGGATTAAAAATTTACACCTATAATTCACATCCGCGTAAAAGAAGCGAAAGAAGTGACGAGCACGATCTTTGGGGCAACATTCGCTTCATGAAAATCCTGCGGCGATAGAGCAGCATTTGATGGTTTTCGGGCCGAAATAGTGATTGGCTGTGGAGCCTGAACGTCAGTTTAATTTTGAAGAAGCGTGTGATGGAAAAAGTGACGAAACTGCTACCACTAAAGTTTCATTAAAGCTCCCCGTCTGAGAAACACCAAAAAAAATTGATGCCTTCAGCCGCCATATTTCTCACTGACATTTGATGGAAACGATTTCGTTTCGAGAATTAAATTTCTTATTTCAGGCGAATGACTGAAGGATATTGCATAAAAAGTGGATAGCAGACATTTTTGAAACAGCATAATTTTATTGGCATCAAAATTTCATTGCAAAAGAAAAAAAAATTTTACCGATAAAATAAAATTAAAGAAATTTTTGATTAAAAACAAAATAATTTGATGGCCCATTAAAATCTGTTTAAACTTCAGATCCAATATTGTCGAAAAATTTTAATGGCAATTAAAATCACGACATGCAACCGGAAGAAAAGTCCATTATAAAATAACACTCCACAAAAGTTTCCATTAATTTATCGCCATTAGATTTTTCTTGTTCGCTTTCTGTTTACGTTTTGATTTGTTCATCTCTGTTTACTAACAAGCTAAGTAACCATTCGAGGGAGAAAGAAAACCCGCTCGATGATTTGTGTAATTGTGTGATATAATGCCGTCAGATGACGCTCGCGCATGAGGCTACTAATTACGTCCCTGTCGTTATAATTGCGACGTAGCAAACCGCAGAAAAGTGTTCCCCACTATGTGTGTCGTTGCGCGTCTCATACGCACGACTAAGGACGTGTTTTCTACATAAATTGCTTATCGCCGTGATCTGCATGGTGACGAACTATGGGGATAAACATCATATTTGCTGCCTAAAATGCTATTTGGGATGTTAAAAAAAATTGAAATTTAAGCTGTTTTTGATCTCTAACATAAGAATCTCACATCAAAAAAATTATTTCCAGAAATAATTCAGGTCTGAAAGGGTTAAAGAGTGATTCATTTGTGATTCGTTCACTTCAATAAATCACTCCCAAAGAGTGATTCATTTGAATCATGAAGATTGAAATCAAATGCCCGATTCTAGCGACTGTCACTCACATTCTTACTACCTACGATTTTTATACTCTATATGACATATCATATTTTTTTTATAGTTCCCGCCAAAGCTTAGGGGAAGACTCTTTAATGCCGAAGCACAGCTCAGGATGGTCATAAGAACGAGATGAGATGTCGGTTTATATTCTCCTTGAACTTCTGTAGGTTATAGTCAAGGGGGAACACATCGGATGGTAAATCGTATATAGAAGTATATTGGATTTAGTATACCATTTGTAACACATCAAACCAGTCATCGGATACAAACATGAACTACACCAGGGTGTTAAGGATGACAACAGACTTTGATTTTCGCATGTCCGTCCGTCTGTCTGTCCGTCTGACCGTCTGTCCGTCCGTCGACACCACAACTTTCGAAAGGATTGAGCTAGAGACCTGAAATTTTGTATAGTTTCGTTCCTCGTAAATGGCTTATACAAACGAAACAGTTTTTTGCGATTTTCTCGAAAACAGTGAGTCATCTTCAAAAATTTATAGAGGTAAACTGTCGGACCACTGCTTCCCCCATCTCCCATACAAATAGAATACTGTTTTCTAGAAATCTGTGCATCGTATCGAATAATTTATAAAGATGAAATGTGTTTAGAATATAATTTTACATAACTTATGTGTACATCGAAATCCAGTTGAACCAATCCTTACCCCATACAAATGGAAAACTTTTTTTCTATTTTCTATATATTTTCTACATATAAAAATATGTTTAGAATATGAGTTTACATAACCGTTCCATACATCAAAATCCAATCGGACCACCTTTTCTCCCTCTCCTATACAAATGGTTTTGATTAAATAAACAATTTTTCTGTCGTCATACAGAGTATTTGACGATTGGCTCATGGAAATTGTAGTTTTTCTGATGTTTTTTAAAATGTAGTCCACCAAACGATTACTTTATACCAAAATATCAGAGATTTTTTAAAACTGATACGACCCTACAAGTAATTTTTAAAAGTGCCACTTAAAACGGTAAATTAATTTATGAACTAAGGGTACATTGATGCTCACAGTAAATCAACTTACAAAGAACCAATAATAAATTAGATTCAATTGTTTCATCATCTTCGAAGTCCCTTTCAATAGATGGATCAGGGAACAAGGACATCATTCTCCTCTATGACCTTTCAATCCACTCACTAGATACCATTGAGCGAAAAATCGAATGCGATGGTATTGGAGTAAAAATTTAGATCGTTGAGCAAACAGCTAAGTAGCCCTCGCGCCTTTGGGTCGAGAAATTTAAAGTCCTTCAATTAATACAAAATCGGGACATCAAAGTCTATCGTCGCGCTCTCGCGTCAGGAATAAAATTCATTAGAGCAAAAAATCCCTTTGTTGTTTCAATATAAGTCGCCTTTGATATTGTTGGACCGTGTAAATCGCTCTAATTGAAAATAATTTTGTGACAATTTTGTGATGGCAGGACGAAATTTCACTTTTTTCTCTCCGCTTTATTTCCCATCATTTTTTCGCATTTCCGATTCTTTCTTTTCTAGTTTAGATTCCCTTTTTATTTGATTCTTGCTCTCCAATGTTCGGTAGTGATAATTGTGATGGACTATACCATCGTTGCCAGGATGGAAATGTTGAGGAGGGTGGCGATGATATCGATGATAAAAAGAGCATTATATAATAAAATCACACGAAATACTATACTTCTATAGTAAATAGAATTTAATTGAATGATTTTAAAAGATTAATCAGGAGGAAATTTAATTTACTTTTGTGACGAATATGCCCTATTTGACAAAATTATCATGAGACACGAGATCAAAAATAGAAGGACAAGCGTGAATTATTGTAAAAATAAATGAATCATAAAATTGCAAAGATGGGAGTTATTTGATCGAACAACTTCAAATTTGTCTACAAGTGATTAGTCTTAATGTTTTGTTGATTATAAGGGTCAGCTTTAAATTTTGATATATAGGGGGCTACCCACAAGTATCCATAGACAACTTAAAAATCACACTACATGATTTAAATATAAGATAAAGTGCCAAGAGGCAATTGCCAAATACTTTATGTGAGGACAAAAAACTTTAAAAATTCTTTCTGTTTGAGGGAGGAGAAGAAGAAGTGGTCTGATTAAGAAAAAAGGGAAAGTTAAAATTAAGTAATCACACTATCTACTTCTCCGTTTTTTTGTTTTTTTTTTTTTGCTGTTAAAGCAAGTGGTCTATTTTACTCAGATACCTTATTTTAAATTTTATTTTACTTGCCTATTTTAAGTAGGCATTGAAAACTTGAAAATTACTAGATTCTCGCGGTTTATTTGAATTTGACTCATGTTTAAAATTTGTTTGAATAGTTTAGTTTCGATTTAGAATTCACGAGTCTGTTCACATTAGGCGATGCGAGACGCTACGTGTTTTCGCAAACGTGAAATGGTTTATTTTCAGGATTACTGCGGCACCGTACGTGGAGTATCTTTTGCTCTGGCCGTGTAACCACACGCATATGGGTAGATATCGATGTTCCGATGGCGCTACAGCCCGAAGCGAGCCTTGGCCTCCGTGATGCACCTCCTCCAATTGTCTCGGTCTAACGCCTTCGACCTCCAGTTGGCGAAATTTAGGACTGCTCTGCAGTCTGCGTCGATTGAGTCCTCCCAGCGTTTTCGCGGTTTTCCTTTCGGCCGGTTTCCTTGAGCTCTGCCCCTTAGCACCTGTTTCGGTATTCTGCCGTCGTGCATTCTTTCGACATGGCCAGCCCATTGGAGTTTACGGAGCTTGATTGTGGTCGACACGGACGGGTCGTCGAATAGCTGGTATAATTCGTGATTGTAACGGAGACGCCACAAGTCTCCTTCTTTCACCGGTCCATATATTTTTCGGAGGACCTTTCGCTCGAAATTGTCGAGAAGTCTTTCTAGGGACTGAGTTAGCGTCCACGTTTCGCATCCATATATCAGTACAGGACGAATTAATATTTTGTAGATGCGTTGCTTGTTGTTTTTGTGGACATTTTTAGACTTCAATACGGGAAGCACCGCATAGAGCGCCTTATTGGCAGCGGTGATCCTTTGCTGGATTTCGTGGCGTTCGGTGCCATCTTGACTGAGTAGGGCTCCCAGGTATACAAATTTATCTGCCTGCTCGAAATTACAATCGCCCATGGTTATGTTTTGCCTGCTCGGGGCAGCTTTTCGAGTTTGAGTCATGAATTTGGTTTTGATTTCGTTGACCCTGAGCCCTACTTCTCTCGCTGCTGACTCTAATTCCTGGAAAACTTCCTTCACACGAGGTGTTGATCGCGCGATGATATCTACGTCGTCTGCATATGCCACCAGTTGTGAGGATTTGACGAGTAGTGTACCTCCGGTATCCACTGAGGTAATCTTCCTGACGACATATTCTAGGGCCAAATTTCTAGGGCTCATTTTGAATTTTAACTTGGCACTCAATGTTATGCATCGTGGCTTTAACTAGCCGTACTAGTTTCGACGGCACTCCGAATTAGATCAGGATTCTGAATAGAGCGTTACGATCAATACTATCATAAGCTTGGCAGAAGTCAACGAACAGTTGGTGCACGTCGATGTTGTATTCCCAGCATTTCTCAAGCACCTGTTTAACGGAGAACAACTGGTCCGTTGTCGATCTTCCGGGTCTAAAGCCGCCTTGATATTCGCCGATTATATTGTCCGCATATATTCTGAGTCGTTGTTCGATAATTTTTGTAAACACTTTGTAGCATGCACACAGCAATGAGATTCCCCTGTAATTTTCGCAACGTAGACGATCACCCTTTTTGTACACAGGACATATAATACTTTTCCGCCAGTCCTCGGGCATTTTTTCACTTGACCAGACTTTAACTATTAATCTATGGATTTGTCGAGTGAGCTCGGATCCACCTTCTCTTAAGAGCTCCGCCGGGATACCGTCGATTCCGGGTGCCTTATTTCGCTTAAGACTATGTAATGCTGTCTCTACCTCTTCAAAGGTAGGAATGGTGGGCAGCTGTTCACCATCTGAGTCGTCCGGAATCATATAATGTTCAGTGTGTGACGTTGTCGAATTTAAATGCTTATGAAAATACTGAGCCCATCTTGTTTTAATTTCATTCGCGTTGCTTATGATGTTACCATCTTCATCCTTGCAAAGAGTCGTTTGGGGTTTGTATCCTTGTCTCATCTGTTTCACGGTTCTGAATGCTGCTCGGACGTCGTTTTTTTCCATGTCTTCGTCCAATGATAAAATTTTATCATTACTCAGTTTTCGTTGTTTACGCCTGCAGAGTTTTTTTGCGTATCGTCTGAGTTCATGATAATTTTCCTCTCTGGCTCGTGTTCGTCTTTCAATAAGTAGCCGGTAAGCTTGGTTTTTCTTATCAATTGCATCTTGGCATTCCTCATCGAACCAATCATTCCGTTTCCTTCGTTCTAGATGCCCTAAGGTGACTTCTGCTGCGTGCTGGATACCATCCTTTATGTACTGCCACGTGTCGTCAACACTTTCTCCGGGCTCGCCCTGGGAAGATACATCAAAGTGTGCTTTCACTGTAGACATATAAGCTGTTTTGAGGTGATCATCTTTCAGCTTGTGTACATTAATCTTCGGGGGACCGTTTTTCTTATACTGACCCTCACGTGCTATACGGCAGAGGTATTTCGCTCGGACAAGGAAATGGTCCGAGTCACAGTTAGCACCGCGAAGCGTTCTTACATCTAGAATACTGGAGGCTGCCCTTTTTTCAATCAGAACGTGGTCTATTTGGTTATATGTCAATCTGTCGGGTGATGTCCATGTTAATTTGTGTACATTCCGATGCGAGAAGCATGTGGAGCTTACCACTAGATTTCTGCTACTGGCGAGGTCAATGAGTCTTTGGCCGTTGTCGTTTGTTTCACTGTGAAGACTATGCCCTCCTGTTGTGCCTCTGTGAAACAATTCCTTACCGACTTTGGCGTTAAAATCTCCCAGCATAATTTTGATATCATTTGAGGGCAGACTATCAAGTGTGCTTTCTAGCGTAGCGTAAAATTCGTCTTTGATGACATCATCTTTTTCCTCTGTTGGGGCATGGCAATTGACGAACCAGACGTTGAAAAACCTCAACTTGATGCGAATTGCGCAGATCCGATCATTAATTGCTTTGAAATTCGTTACCAGCTGCTTAAAAGTCTTATCCACGACAAAGGCGACTCCAAATTCTCTGCTTCCTTGTACTTTGCCGCTGCTGAAGATCGTATACGAGCCACAATCGTTGATCTCGCTTCCGAGCCATTTCGTTTCCTGGAGTGCGAGGATGCTGATGTTGGTACGAGCTACTTCCTGAAGAAGTTCTCGTAAGGCACCCGTTCTATAAAGTGATCGCACATTCCAAGTTCCAAAAGAGAAGTCCATTTTTCGTTGCCTGAGTCGTTGCCGTTGTATCCGAAACCATATCCGAGGCTGTGTCCTGGGTTCCTTGATATATTAGGTTTTCCGGGGAGACGTTATCAGCGCCTCGCCCAACCCCCAACCTGGAGGGCCAGTCTGGGTAACCATCCCGTTTAAAGCGCGGGACACTCGCTTTCACCCTTCTCCGTCTGCTGTCTAAAAAGACACCCAGTGGTCACCACGAGGAGGTGGAGATAGGATTCGATAGCAGAGCTGATGAGATATCGATGTAGTTGGATTAAAAAAAGTCGAACTTTAGTACAAAAAGGTTGGGCAGGCCTCGAAAAACGTTTCGACAGATGATGCGACCTTGGCAACTTCTCATTAAATAAAGCGATTGTTGCATTGGCTGTGTGGCATGTGGCGCCGTCCTGTTGAAACCACAAATCATCGACAGCCAGAGTATCCAATTAAGGACATAAAAAGTTAGTTATCAAGGCTGATCAAAAAAATCACGAAATGCGCGAAATGGATTTTTGTTTCAACGCCCATTTTCGTAAAAGGCTTCAAAAACTTTAACACATTGTTCGTTTGCTAATCTGTCCATGGTTGAAATTGCTAAAGACTGAACTTAGCAAACCTGAAAACCGATGTCAAAAATCATTAGAAGTTTAAGCCTCAATGACATTTAACATCGGTTCAAGCAATTGGAACAACCGATAGAAGAAAGCGATTTTGCCATGGGAACCCCATTTCTACAAAACTGGAGACAAAATTTTTATCAAGGGTTTTTTTTTTATTTTCTCCCTCATTTTTTGTAAGACCATTTGACCCTGATTAAAAAATCTATTGTACATCTGTCTTACATTTTATTCCCAAGAGGCTGTTCATGAATTGGAATGCTATTAACTAACTCAAACAGTGTTAATAAACCGAGGTAGTTTTTGTCATAATTTGATTGCATGCAAATGATTTGTTTTCCAATGCCATAATTCTCTTGGAAAATATGCAAAAATCTCAATCGCAAGGAAACCATGATAATATGAATTCCCAAAGGTATAAAGTTGTCAGCAAATACGTGAATAGAGCATTTAATACATGTAACATTATTTGTCAGCAATGCGCTATAGAAAAACAAAACATCATCCATAACAATTCAATCACAATGATTAAAAAGGTTCAATTGAAATTCATGATATACGATTTCTCATACTTTTTCGTCCCTCGCCTTGACTCCTGCTGCAAATTCATCCCATAGCATAAAAATATCATATTTTAGTAATATAATAGCTGTACTTGTATATCAAATCGGTACTAAAGCATATAATATCTTTATTCCCGAAAAATGTGTGTGTATATATATTCCGGAACGCCTAGTGTGTGCGTCCTTTTAGCACTCTAGTTGTCGGTGTATACTTTTTTTTCACAAAAAGTATACTCGTAGTTGTTGCATGCCGTGAAAAAAAATCGCAACATAAAACTCAATATTCAACGTATTCCATATAAATATAACAGCTTTTGTATTCGTGTATCTATACACATATACGTTTGAGTTTAAATATTGCATAAAAAGTCAAGAAAAAAACACAACGAGACCGTATTGAAAGGCATAAAGTGAAAAATCATTTCAAGATCATGAAAATATGGCGTTGGGAATGTGAAAAATTGCAAGTGATTATTTTATAATATTTCAATTTATATTCCGTCATATCAATCTTTGCGACTTGCGAATATATGTAATAAACACAAACCATTGAAAGAAAATACAGACTGATAGATATTTTTTGATCATATTCATTTATAAACTTGTACAAAATATACTCGTACTATAGTTATAGAGTGTTGATACACCGTCGACATTATCGTCAATATCGACGACGAGTCCCTAGTTTTTACTTCATGTGATTTGATTTTATTTTCGTCCTTTTTTTTCATTTTTGTACAAAAAGGATACCTTAACGATTCCCACTCCTATAAAACATAATAAAAACCTATATTGGTTATAAGTTTCCATAGACATGGATATTTACCTAGTTATACATTAATGCAGGAAGAATGTTTGAAAAAAAAAATATAAGGATAATGGGAATTGAAACAGGTTCGGGGGACAAAAAGTACACAAGAAGTCGACGATATAAGAGGTGGCGCGATGTGAAAAACATAAGAAGCGTCTGCATAAAATCTCTCATCGATATTCAATGAAGAGTTGAAACGAACGAGGTTTCCGGAATAAACATCAACATATACATAATAATATACTCATATGTTCGCAATGGCATTAAGCAGCTAGGCGGAACAGAGCAGAACCATAGCAGGCAACCATCCAAAACGAATCGAACACAGGAAACATACGAATGAACCAGTCCTGGATTGAATATGTTAGAACGGAAGAAATTTCTGGATTTGATGTCATCACTATATGCCGATTCTGTTCGCGGATGAGACACGATTGTCGCGAAATCTCGAAATGAGTATGTCATTCAATACAGAAATGTGAAAATCTAATGTTTCCTTAATGTTTTCCAACGTCCTACAACTCCCATCTAATCATAATATCCCAATATACTTCGCGTTATGTTGCCCACATAAAATCTGAATTGAATATAATTTCAACACACTCCAATGGGGAGAAATCCCATATAGTCTATAGAAAAGGTGAATATCACGATGGAGTGGGGAGCGGGATTTAAAGAAGCGAATAATTCCATATCTAATATTTTATGATGGAACCATTGAGTCCTATTAGTTTTGTGACTATAAGAGCCAAAGCAGAAAATTGTAAGTGGATTACATTTGTATAATATAAGTCAATGAAAAAATAGAGTCAATCTGTTTTGTATTTGTATTTAATGCACTGTAAATAAAAGTATAATTTTTCATAATATTAGCTGAAAAATAATTTCATACAAAAAGAACTAACTCTTATAGTAGAGAAAAAGATGCTTTTATAAAAATAACCTAAAGGAGCTTTTCTTGAAAAAATGCTTGACTTTATTTTCAAAAATATTTTTTTTTCTATTACAAGCTCTTTATTTTCGCTTGGCACGCTTATGTAAGTACCATGACAATAGAACTCATATTTATATAAGGAAAACAAAATGGCGACTGTCAACGTTAGGTGCTATGTTATCTAAATTAGTTTTATCTCAATGCCATACCCTTGATGAAAATAGGTAGATAGACAAAATACAAATGACATAAAAGGGATTTAAAAAATCAATTAAAAAAACAAGCTTTTTTCGAAATGTACTAAAAGGTGGAAAAATATAGTTAGTGTGCATTCGAAGGTTCGGTTTTAACTAGCTTCAGTGCAATCGCAAATTATTAGGGTAACCATTTTTATTTTGGGTCTATTCGGGACGTGATAAACAGGATGAGGAAGGGAGGGGGGGGGGGGAGGGGAAGGGGTCGAGGCCGAGATTGAGGCTGAATCTTAGCAACATTACCCCGTTGTACAAAAATTTCGAAAATTCAAATTATAGGAAAAGCTGCACAAGGGAAAACTAAAAGAGACATTGAAAAATTGGGTTTTGTTTTATTCCAGAAACGAAGCATTAAAATTAAGAAATGAAAATTAATGAATTTGCGCAGCAAGTCAATATTTTTAAATGGAATGCGGCACAATGACTGAAATCAAAAAACAATAAAAACAAAAAAAAAATCGAAAAAAATTTTGAAAAAATATTAAAAAGTATGACAAAAAATCCAAAATGACGTCTGTTTTGTTTCGCCACGTTTGTTTATACTTTTTAGTCTTCGAATAGTTGTCCTTGATTCCTCTGAGATATTTTTACGGACTTTCAAACTCCAGAATCTTGATTCAGCAATCCCAAAAAACCCAGATGATTTTTTTTCTGGAAAATTTGAGGAAAAGGATAATGACGTTATCCTTACATGATCTTCCATAATCCTTACATACTTCTAACATGTGGTCTAAAATACGCTCCTTGATGCCAATAAGGTAAAAATTTTCTCTAGTTGTAGACGAACATACAGGAATCCTATCCTATAATATAATACGAGGAATATCTGTCTGTCTGTCTGTCTGCACAAACGATCTCGAAAACCCGCCTAACGATTTTCACGAAACTTGGTGGTTAGGGATTTTCGGGGAAAAGGAATCGATCTAGATAGGTCTCACCTCTGAGAAAATTCCCCTCGATACCCCTCGCCTGGTATCTTCGAATTGGGTAGTTCGCTCTTAATGAAACTTTACAGTATTACTAAGGGGGCTAAGGGCTTTCGATTTTTCCACTATAAACCTGACTTTTCCCTCCCCTCGATAACCCTCACCTGGTGTCTCAAAACAACGTTTCAAAAATCGGTGACAGCAATTACTCAATGACGACTCAACCGATTTCTATGAAATTTTGTTATCGCGCGTTAGTTTTAGTTCTAGCTTTCTAGGTCGGGAATTTAAAAACTCTGGAAAAGCTCTGTAAAGATAATGTGAATTTAGTTTTTCCCCAAAAATCAGCAAAAGTAGGATTTTGAGGTCACCGAGCATGGCTCGGTTTTCCTGGTACTATAGATAAATCGAGGAAGCAAGCTAGAAATATGGGCCACTTCGGGTTGATGCATCATCTAAAGAAAGGGTGTCCAACTTTTTAGCTTTCCTGGGCCACATTGGGAGAAGATGAGTTATGTATATTGGGCCACAAATAAAATATACTCTCATTGCTTAAGAGTGTGCTGAATTTAGTAAAGTTTTTTGAGTCGCTTTCTCATAAAGTTTGTAAATATATCAGTTTTTGTTGGGCCATATTGAAACACGTCCAGTGTTGTGCGGGTTTTTTGCGCAAAGTAATTGACCTATTTTTTCTCACGTAAAAAACCTCGATTTTAACGCAAAAAAGTGTAAAAAAACCTTAAAAATTGTTGATAAAAAATTTAATAAGAAATAATTCACTAAGTATAGGTACTCGTATTGTAAATACTTGTAATTCAATGTTCTTAGAATAATAAAAAGGTTAATAATATTCGACAAAAACTGAAAAGTATTCAGAAGCAGCAATGTTATAGCACTCTTGAAAGAGAAAAAGACTCATTTTGAATTTAATGAATATGAATAATGTGGAGGGATTTGCGACATAAAGGCTATTTTACAGAAACATATGTGGACTAGTTATTGCAGCAACAAGCGTAATTGTACAGATTTTTTTTGCAAATATTGCAAAACTCCACAAGTTTTCTCCAGTTTTTCAACAACGGGAATTCCAGCAACTCATATTTTGTCGTAGATGGTCTACCATCGCTTTTCGACCTTATTCTGATTAATTTTAAATATTTCACAAGCAATCACAAATCACAATTTCAATTACACTTCGATATTGACATTCTGTCCATTGTTACACGTTTTGAATTGGCTGATTTTGAGAGCCTATAATCTACAAAGACTCTGATCTACAAAGCCTATAATTTACAGAGCCTATAATCTAGAGATCGGATGCCACCGAGCGGATAAAACCCTGAGAAAAACTCTTATATAAAAAAAAGGTGTTTTTATTGCACCCATTGGGTGCATGATAAAAATATTATGATTTTTTGATAGCCATTTTATTAGCACTAGATTGCCCAAGCAAGTCATTTTGACTGCTTTTTAATTTCAATCAGAAAAACAATTATGTATATAATGACACAATTTGCTAGAATATTGTGACTTTTTGTACAACATATAAATGCGTTTATTAATAATTGTACTTACCTCCCCCTCCTTCATTTCCGGTATATATATATGTGTTATACCTATATTGCCAAAAGCAGTCATTTCGACTGCTTGACTTCCTTGGGCAATCTAGTGTTAGTAAAACAACAATTTTTTCAGACATACGTTTTGCAAACAAGCCAATTTGATTTGTAAAAAAGCTCAGACTATATCGCAATATAAGTTGCGTTTTTTTAATGTTCTAGAACACGGAACATTAAAAAAACGATCCAGAGTAAGTGGGGAATTTCATCGAGTTCGAATGGCAGCTAACTTCATGTTGGTTACATCAGTAGGCCGTTATTGCTATATTTTCTTGATATAATCACGATTCAGTATCTCCCATGATTAAAACTATTTCGCTGTCGAACAGAACCAACAAACCACCAACACAAAATCCTCAATTGAGAATAAAATGTCAGATTTATTATGTTGAAATTAGCAGCATTTCATTACCGTACATTACCGTATAAAATTCCCCTTTGTTCCAAGCGCTGTTCGAGATGAAAAGGTGGTGCAGGATTTTGTATGGAAAGCTTGTTCTGAACTGCTCCAGAACATTAAAAAAACGCAACTATAGTCTATTTGATGTATAAAAGGTTTAATTAAGACTAAAAATCCAGTATTTATTGAAAACAATTATGAACATAATGCAGTAAGAACATAAAGCTTATGCGTACAGAATTGTGCGCGCATACGCCTTACCTTTTGCTCATGACCAAATGCTCATGCTACATGCTCATGCTTTGAAGCATTTGCTCATGTTTTATGCATACGGCCCATTATTCCACATTTTCAAAATAAAATATTTCTTAACCAACCTAAGTTATTCCGAATGCCATATAATATTAGGTATACAAAATTTTACATTAAACAGTTGTCATGCCTTTATTTTGCTGGGTTCAATTTTAATTTTCCCGTAGTTTCCTTTCCCAATATTAACACGGCCGATCAGTTTTTCCCAACTACAGAAATTTTACTTTTAACCTAATTTAAAAACCTGGAAGCTTATAGCAATTTTATTTAATGAAATCTTCTTCACCTTTTGAATGAAAAAAAAAATTCACTTTACAAAATTAGCAAAAGTCTTTCTCTTGTTTTTTTCCTCTCGTTTAGAGCTCCGTCTTCTTATTAGGGTGCCATGTTTCAATCTTTTTGCAAGTCTCCACAGGGAGCAATTTCAGGCACGTTCTGACAGCGCAAATGACTCAATTACACGTGCCAAATATAACTTCATTTTATTAGCAAACATTTTATTTTTGGTTACCTAAATCGACAGGATCTTATCTACTGCTACTGCTTCTCTCATGCTCGTTATACTGAACCGTTCGTATTTCTATTCGCTGTGGTTGTGTTACGTTTTACTCTAATATGTGCTTAGTAGAAACATGGTAAGCAGCAAGGCAACCAAGAAAAAACATGTAGAATGTACAAACTTAGATCAAAATATCAAAAAATAACACACTGAACATCACTTTGATGAACATTTCAGCCGATCCCGTTAAAGTAAGGATCTATTCAATTTAAGTGTTTCGTTGCCTGGTTTTTGTAACCTCGAGTTCTCTGCAGTTTAGGCCAATTTTTAGTTATAGTTGGACTTTTTTCGTATTCAACTCAGCCAAAAAAGCTTAGACCAACAATAACAGGCAGGCACATTCAAGGTTTCTCATAATTGACTTTGCACTTGGCACTGGGAAAATTCCGCAAGGATTATCCTCTTCTACTTTGAAATCCGTCCTCTGTTCAGTCGAAATCCCTAAGCAAAGCAAGCAAGCTAAACCCAGTATAACTACATTTATCATTCCAGATATTTGAGTTAGATACTTTCTGGGATATAGACATTTCATACATGGATCTCTTAACGTTATATAACTAAATGTACGTAGGGGAAGGATTCGTATCTTGAGCCGAAATTTACTTTTCGATCGGGGTACGAGTATAAATAAATCTATGCAAATTAAACAATTTTTTTTATAATGAATCTATGATAACTTGTATCTAAAAAATTCACTAAAAAGAAAAAAAAAACTTTTTTGGGTGCTGTCAGAAATAAACGCGTGATAAATATCAATTTTTTTTTTATTTTTAAGGGCTCTCCCCATTGCCAGGATATTTTAGTTGCGATAAAATGTAGGGACACACTTATATAACAAAGGCTTGGTAAGAAAGAGAGAGAACGAAAAAAAAGCGTGCGTCGCCAGATGTCGCTTTTGTAGTTTATTTTATAGGAAGCGTTTGTCGCCAGGTTTCGCTTTGGTAGATGTATTTGAACTGACGTACGCTTCCTATAAAATAAACTACAAAAGTAGTCAAAATCTGTCTGATTTTGACAAATGCAGTTTCAAAACTTACAATACAATGAATAACAACGAAGGTACAGTAGAATCCCGATAATTCGTACCTCGATAATTCGTATATCCCGCTAATTCGTATGAATTTGCTGGTCCCTTGAAAAAAAATCCGATAATTCGTACCCCGATAATTCGTATATCTCGCTAATTCGTATGAATTTGCTGGTCCCTTGAAATACGAATTATCGGGATTCTACTGTATTTATATTTATTACATGTTTTGGTATACAGACTATAATAATAATAATAACCATATTTACAGGTAGGAAATTTGAGATATTAGAGGACATACAGATATGTGATTCGGAGATGCAAATTGAATGTTTTGGACATGGAATACGGTTTAAATTCCTATGATTTTATTCTATAAAACTTTCTATAAAGACTCGTGCCCGTATTCTGTCTCTCCCATTGACAATTACAGCTATCTGTCTCTTTCTATTTGTAACACATTTTTATCGCAACTAAAATATCCTGGCAATGGAGAGAGCCCATTATGCTTCGCCTCGCTTTTATTTCTGACTACCTTGCCGTCGTTGCTCGGCTAATAATAAATTTTTGGACATGAAAAAAAAATACTTTTTTCCATAAGTATTTTCATGTATAGAAAAATAATGAAAGAATGATAAATTTCAAATAATTTTTTTTGTATTTTTTTTGGTTTGGTTTTCAAGAAAATCGCAAATATTTTTTTCATCGGCTTGGGAGAAAGGAATTGAATTTCCCTAACGCCGGGCACTTAAGGTTTTCGCATTTATTTTGTAACGTATGTTGAAAATTCAAACAATAGTTTCCGAGATAGCTGAAGAGCAGGTTCGCAGCATGTGGGGGTGATTTGAGTGGGCATAAATTTTCCTTGACAGATAGCCGATCCAACACTAAAAACCGTATAAAAATCCAATTTGTAGTTCAGGATATAGCAGGATAAGGGGTTCGCATCATGTAGAGGCGAGTGGTATGAGTGTCCATTCAAATTGTTCAGTACTTCAGAAGATAACAGGCGAGAGGGGGTCTAGGAGCATACCTAACTATAAACATGACTAGTGGTCATAATTAGACTTCGGCGGAAATTTAGATTTTGGTCGAAGCCGAAGCCGAACTTAGGCGTTTTTCTTAATCTTCGGCGGGCCGAAGCCAAAAGTTTGAATAAAAGCTGAGATTAATGTTTACCGTAAGGGAAAAGCAATTGCGGTTCTATTAAAATAATTTTTTTATCGTTAAAAGAATAGAAATGTTTGAAAACTTACACAATCAAAATACAAACAATACCCATCAATATTAAAGGAAAATTTTATTAACATTTTGATACCTTAAAAATATAGTGACTATACTGAAGACGGCCACCATATGGGTATAAAAATTGAATATTGCATGTCCGTCCGTCTGTGGCGCGGATTGCGGGCGCACGGATTGAGCTAGAGACTTGAAATTTTACGCAGATTCGTTTTTCGTAAAATGATAGGCTAAGTTCGTTAATGGGCAAAAATGGACCACGAAAACGTTTTTTTCGAAAATATCTCAAAAACGGTGCATCTTATCAAAAAAGTGCAAGAACAAAAATTATTTAGGATATGATTCTACATAAAACTCCCTTACATGAAAATCCGATTGGAATAAATTTTAAAAAATCTTATTGAAAAGTTTGACTTCAAAGTGGAATTTTGATACAACTGTTCGCCGTTCACTTAAACTTCGTACAAAGCCTTATCACCATATGGGTTTTCAATAATTGCCAGATTGGCAATTATAGCTTTTGTTATGTTTAAATCAAAAATTTGGAATAGAAATATATAGGTTTTAGTAATTCGGACAAATCGATAATTCGGACAACGTCCGGTTTGCAATTGTTCGAATTATCGAGCCACCACTGTATTATATTTTTGGTACACTTAATTTTTTTTCTGACTTTTTTTAAACTAAGACAATGAAAAAATTGACAAAAATTGCGATGAAGTTTGAAGACGAGGAATTGAAGGCATTACTCGATGAGGATCGACGAGGAAAAAACAGGATGAGCAAACTCGCTATAGAATTATTCCGAAATTCATAAAAGGAATTATTTGCAGAAGTGTTACGGTTTATCTTTAGTTTGACCCAGACCAAGGTACAACCGGGTTAAGGTACGAGCTCTTCCCCTACATATATTTCGATATAAAACCAGATGCAGATAACCGTACACTTAAGTAAATAGAAAATAACAAATGGCAAACAATCAAAATGACTTTTCCTAGCTGATTCCTGGTAACAAAATCACATTTCAAAATTCAGGAAAGGTAACAACTCTGGTTGACTTTTAAAATTTCCTACCCTAACTCCAAAAACAACAACTAAACAAAACATCAAACAAACAACAAAAGAAAAAAAAAATGGAATGGATAAACTTTGGGTTAATTGGCCCGAATAATTTGGCAATTTATCCTTTAATTTTGATTTTGTTTTACAATATTGGACT
This sequence comes from Chrysopilus asiliformis, assembly GCA_964034945.1. Classification (NCBI taxonomy): domain Eukaryota; kingdom Metazoa; phylum Arthropoda; class Insecta; order Diptera; family Rhagionidae; genus Chrysopilus; species Chrysopilus asiliformis. The sequence goes on from OZ035962.1 coordinate 71,994,407, forward strand.
AGGTCAACGAAATTAAATTTATTTCTTTTTTGGGACAGTGGTGTAGAAAGCAGTCCCAAGGGTCCAAGCATTCCGTGTATGATGTTTCCCACTCCTGGTAATGAACCCAAAAAACACACGCTTGCGAAAAAAGGTCGATTTTCAGATAACCTGTCGATGGAAATGATGAACTTTTTCTTAACGTTTAAAGTTTCTTGAGATACTTCAAGATTCTTAAAGCGATCTATTGAATATTCCGTCCTTTGGTTTCAATGAGTTACCAATTGACATTCTTGGAATTAAACAGAAACGACATGACATGACTTTCTTCTATGGCCCATACAGACCAAATCCTAGAGGAACACAATTTTAGAGAAGCTTAACTACCCTGAATGATGAGCTTCAAAAAAAAAATTTTTTTGTCAATTTTATTATTATTATTTTTATATACATATTTTTAAACTCTCAATAGGTGTATGTAAATGTGTGAAGTCATTTGTCTAACAATAAGCTGAACCCCCCACTGCAAGATCCCTTTCATGGACAACCAAAGGATACGCTCGTTGCTTTGTATTTAAATCTATCTGGGCCTTGTTCATGGTTGTTTTTTAAACATTGCCTTAACTAAACTGGGTGTTAAGTTATTCATAGAGAACCACTGTTTAAACTGGGCTTGGCGAAGGGCACGTTTCAGTTAATTTTAAGCTTGGCGAAGGGCACGTTTCTTTATAAGGTTTTGCTTGTAAAAATCAAGTTAAATAATATCTGTCGATAAGGTGTAAATGTCTCCTAGTAATCAAGGAGTGTGTAACTTAAAAACATTATAAATTGTGATTGTTCTTATTTTCTAAATGTTGGTAATGGGATAAAAGAATAAAAATATAGTGGCATTGAGGGATATAAATTTTTCAATACGACTCATCATTTCTGAGAAAATCGCTAAAACCTGTTTCGATTGTAGGGGGTGGGGGAAGGAATGGTGCGGTTTTGCCCGTTCAAGAACTTAGTCTTGCCATTTAGGAGATGCAGTTATGCAAAATTTCAAGTCTCTAGCTCAATCATTTCGAAAGTTATGGTGTACAGGGACAGACGGACAGACTAAGAGACAGACAGATAGACGGACAGACATGCGAAAATCGTAATCTTTTCTCATCCCAAACACCCTGATGTAATTCATTTTTGTGGGCGACGATTGGTTCGATGCGTTACAAATGGTGTACTAAATCTAATATCATATAGAATAAAAATGCATGATTTATAATACAATTGTTCGGAATTCATTTTTGTGTCGTGGTTTTGACGATAAGTATGCTGAATGATGTTGACCACATTTACATCGTTCGGTACGTCCGTCGGCTCCACGCTTAATATTGAAAACCATTTGGATTCTATAGTACGACTCTTTCTAGATAGATCCACTAAAGTCCAAGTATTTTTTGAGATTAATGTATAATACTCAAAATCCACGCCAGAAACCCGGGCATCAATCGTGTAACGCGACGCAGACACGAAATTGCGTCTTTCATTATGAAAAGCAATCGCGTATGGCGACGCGTCTTTTCGTTCAGCGACACAGTTCGAGGTGTCGCTCAGTGTCATTTCGTCTGTCATTTCACAATGGAGGAACCAAAGTAAATAAAAGTTTTTGTATTTAAATTATAATAAATTTATATTTTTTTAGGAAGATAACGAATGAAAAACAGTGGGAAACCCTTGTAAGCTTTATGGAGGAAAATTATGTATTAGCGAGGGGTGTGTTTGACACTGGTGCCTCCGAAAACAAAAAGAAAAAACTTTTGTGGGAGGATTTGATTTTTATTCACTTCAAGCAAAAAGTCTATTAATTATACATCACAGTTTTGAGGTGAGCTGGAACGGATCAAATTAATTTCAGCTAATCCAAACATTTTTATTTTGATGTCTCTGTATCAAGATATTTGTAGTGAGCAAAACTGGTCCGTATTGTGCACTCGGAAAGCTTTATTTAGCATGACCTATAATTTTAATTTAAGAAATTATAATTTTAATTTAATAATTTTAATTTAAGATTTAAGAAATTCAATCCATTGAACGTATAAACTTTTTAGTGTCGCGATACAAGATTAGAAAAACGTGTCGCGTCGATGTCTCCGTCTCAGCTCAAAGACAGAGACGCGTCTCGTTACAGGATTGATGCCCAGATTAAAAACGGCTGAATGACTTGTTCATTGACTTCAACAACTTTCTTCTCACATTTTGAAGCGGAGTGTCCGTTTTGTACCATTTAAAAATGTTTTTTGATAGGAGCAGCAAGTTTGATGGAACGTCTTATGAGGTGTGAAGACATCAAAATGGCCGTGTAGGCCTCCGGGTGAAGCACTGTGTTCACACCTGAGTACGCGCGGTCTTCTCAACCTAACCTAACCTATTCAGGTTTTTATTGCTTTTAGATTTTGCTAATAGACCATGCTGGCCATCATTGGAACCTTCGAGATCCGTACTTTCTCGACGATGCTACTCTTCAATCAGCTTAATTTTCAGATTCAACAGCGATGGCAACGTGTCAAGTCTTTCGATCGCCACCACGAAATTCTCAAATGTTTCTGGGAGACTGCACAGAAGAATTTTCGCCAATATCTCGTCCCATAACCTTACGCCAATCTCTTTCAATTTTTCAATAGTATGAGAAAATGAATTCACATGATTGACTACAGACTGATCTTCCTTCATCCTTGCCTGGGTCAACTGCTTAAACAAGGACACTTTGCCTGCACAATCGGAGGGCCGGTAAATTTCTTTAAATTTGTCCCAGGTTTAGCTTGAAGTTTCGCAGTACTTGATGTGAGTGCTTTCTGATGCCTTTACACAGAGTAAAAGGGTTGCCAATGACTACTCGTCACTGAGCCTTCATCCTCCGAAATCGTGTTTTTGTTTAATTTTTCTGTGCCGCTTGCGTACTTTCACAAATCCGAATTTCATCCAATTTTTCGATGTTGTACAGGGAACTCATAATCCAATGGAAAAATGTCCTTAACAACGTATATTAACGAATAACTGGGGCAACATTCGCTTCATGAAAACTCCTGCAGCGATAGAGCAGCATTTGATGGTTTTCGGGTCGAAATAGTCTGCCACTAAAGTTTCATTAAAGCTCCCCGTCTGAGAAACACCAAAAAAAATTGATGCCTTCAGCCGCCATATTTCTCACTGACATTTGATGGAAACGATTTCGTTTCGAGAATTAAATTTCTTATTTCAGGCGAATGACTAAAGAATATTGCATAAAAAGTGCATAGCAGACATTTTTGAAACAGCACAATTTTATTGGCATCAAAATTTCATTGCAAAAGAAAAAAAAATTTGACCGATAAAATAAAATTAAAGAAATTTTTGATTAAAAACAAAATAATTTGATGGCCCATTAAAATCTGTTTAAACTTCAGATCCAATATTGTCGAAAAATTTTAATGGCAATTAAAATCACGACATGCAATCGGAAGAAAAGTCCATTATAAAATAATACTCCACAAAAGTTCCCATTAATTTGTCGCCATTAGATTTTTCTCGTTCGTCTTCTGCTTACGTTTTTATTTGTTCATCTCTGTTTACTAACAAGCATTCGAGGGAGAAAGAAAACCCGCTCGATGATTTGTGTAATTGTGTGATATAATGCCGTCAGATGACGCTCGCGCATGAGGCAACTAATTACGTCCCTGTCGTTATAATTGCGGCGCCGCAAACCGCTGAAAAGTGTTCCCCACTATGGGTGCCGTTGCGCGTCTCGTTGGCACAACTAACGACGTGTTTGCGACATAAATTGCTTATCGCCGCGATTTGCATGGTGACGAAATATGGGGATGAACACTGCTTAAAATGCTATTTGGGTATTGAAATATTGATAACCAGATAAATATTATTATGTGTTAACCATATTATGTTCACCACAGTTATATTATAATTGGACAACCGACAAAATATTTTGGGAATCCAAACACATTTTGGTTGCCCCAAATATAATAAGGTTGCTGAATTTGAAAATATATATATATATTCATCTAATCAAAATACACATAATGTAATCAAAATATTAAGATTTATAAATTAATTGCAATCACAGTGTCGGCAATCATAATTATACTGGCAAAAAAATCCATGAAAGGAAATTTCAGCCAGACAAATTTGTGATAAAAATCTCCCGAACATAATGATGTTGGCTACAATTTTTGGTCGGCGGAATCAGAATTTTTTTCTACTGAACAATTTGGCAAGGTTTCTTTAATCTTTAGAAAATCCAATTGCACTATTTAAAGTTCCACGTTCGTTGTGATTACAAGCAAAATTGACTGCATATTTTATAAGTTCCTTAATAAAAAATCAATTTTCATTTCAAAATCATTTTTTTTAAACATTTCACCACAAATCTCGTTTATTTGATTAGTTAAATTTTCTTATTTAATTGCTGAAAAATTAAAAAAAAAACTCGTCAGACTATCTTAATAGTTTTCGGGCCTAAAATACCTATTTGTTTATTACTTAAAAATGCGTGCTCGTGTTGTTCATAAAAAAATTGAAAAAAAGTGGGTGGCACTGGAATATCATTAAAAGTACCAGAGGTCCGACTTTTCGTACTAAAGTTTTTTTTCTGGTATTAATACCTGAGTACATGCTAAATAACTGCAAAATTTGATAGCACTTCGTTTAGTAGTTTCCGGGTTTTTAAGATAATCTAAAAAAGTAACACTTTTGGCGCCACCCTACTATATCTTTATTTGATGACTTTTCAAAGTTGCTGATTGAATATTTGACAACATTCCGTCACGGACATTTCATACCTACTGAAACTAAATACATTCCTATAATTCCTTGTAACTCTCTCCTCTTTTATCGGCCTAATTTTTTTTAAAGACATTTTTGCTTGCTTTTAACATCAAGGCAAAGGGCTAATAATGACGAAGAAGGTTTGCACCGCAAACACCTCAAGAGCGAAGTCTCTAACATAGCTAAAGATTTATCGCGTCTATTTCATACGCAGGGCAAATTGCCGGACATTTCATATTCCAGCATGGCACAGAATAATTTGGTTTTATAGCCCAATATAACTATTATCAAGCCCCTGTTATACCAATCACTGAAAATTCTCGATCCTCAATATTTAAAAGGAAAATCTCTTACCAACATATGAAATGCGGGGCAAATAAATAAAATCTATTTTACGATATTTCAAAAACTATTAATTTTAAAAACAGCAGGGCAACGAGTTTCTTATTTTCCCATCAAAACCCACTGTTTTTGATTGGCCTGCAAGCAGCATGGCAAAACTTGCCCTGCGTATGAAATAGACGTAGATTTATCAGCTAAATTGGAAATAGGAAAAGAGTGTAATCTATCTATTCAGGAGTTTAATTAAGATTTGATATAGGAAACCATTCTCGTAAAAATGTGGATGCTTTCAAGACAGGTCAAATTCGAGATTTTCTTCATTATTTACAATTAGCTCCTGACAGTATTACATAATTTTATCATATAAGGTATAGTAGAGGAAAGCATCAACAAACATAAATATATCAGTATTTCAAGTTCCTATAAAATAAATGAGGAAAAAATAAAAAGAACAGAAATAATAAAAAAAAAGTATCCCCTTCTAGGGGTGAGGGGCACATCAGTTAGTTACTAGCAACGAGTGGCTTCATAAATAATTGCGAAACTTGATCAAATATTTATTCAGGGACCGCACATCGGCCGGAGGCCAACATTTTCTTTGAGCTATTGAAAAACTTTTGTATAATTCCAACGCCCCAAAATTGCTTGAAGGCTACAAAATTCAACCATCCCCATTATCAAACCCAACAATTTCTACAATATATTTCAACTTTTTAGTTGATGTTGATTTCGTTTCATTTCGTTTCGTTTCAATTTTCCAACAAATAATATAAAAGTCTATGAAAGATCCGGAGCACTCTTTGAAACAATTTCGTGATAGCACGGTAAAGCAGGGGGTTGTGACTTTATACATACTTTCATCAAAATAAGATCGCAATTGCCACGTATGTATTGTTTGATATATACACAGGGATAACGATACTCTGTTGAAAGAAGTTCCAGCTCCAACTGATTCTTAAGAACTCGATTTATATTCCAGGGTATTCGTCTGGCCAATGCCAGGATCCGGTCTTATAGGGAGTGCGGGAAGATGTTTGTAAGTTCAGAGCTAAAATAACTCGAAATTGACGACTGGCTGTTAAGAAACAATTTTAGAATTTTTATTCTTATTCCTTTCTTTTGGTATTCTTTATTATTTTCATCTCCTTTCCGAATACACGAATCCAGTTCGAAAGGGATGATGCTGATGGTAACAAATAGAAGATTATCAATATCCTGCGGCTGTGATGACGGTGTCATATTGTTGAAAGGCAAAAAGCTCTTCAGTCCTAAATTAATTTCTTGTGTTATCGGTCTGGAGATAACGTTGAAAGATATTATCCGAGAAAATATATTTTCTGTATGGGAAATCTTTCATAGGTTAGAGGAAATATTTCGCTACAAAATATGTATGTACGTTATATCCAAATGATTTTTTTTCTCTATAATGTGTCCGAAAAAATATTGGAGATTTGAAATTGAAACTGCAAAATTAGAAAATCTTGTGTGGTTGAATATTGTTTTAAAAATTTGTCCAATTCCAATGAAGCTACATACTTAATGTGTATATGGGAGAGGGTAGTGTCCATATCGGAAATGGGTATTTTGAGTCGTCACTCGGTCCCCTCCCACCTTCTGGGCCACTAAAGGTTTGCATGAAAGAGTGGTCCAGAAGGTGGCTTGAGAGGAGGAGCGGGGGGGGGGGGGGAGGGGGGGCTGAGCGAGGACTATTTTTTGGAGGGATGTAGCGGACCATGTATTATCTTCAAAGAAGGATCTCGAAGAGCAGGTTTTAAAAAAATACAGCATGATCAATTTATTACCAGATCCTACGATTTATACCAACCCAAAAAAAGTAAAATTCGTGAAGAAGGAAGGGGTGGGGGATCTGGAACTCAAAACTTTAGACCAAAAAAAAAAATGGGTGAAGGTGCTGGTACAGGCCAGGGTTTTGTGAGGATTGACTCCTAGGTCCCTTCATAAAAGTTTTAAGGTAGTTGCCATATTGTTTTTAAATTTTTTAATTGTTCAACATATTGTGGATAGATATCAGGAGAGGGCGTATCACGGAAGGGGAAATTTGAAAACCTGCATAGCCTATAACCATTCCAATGATACTCTGAACCTAACTTTAAAGTTTCATTAAAATCGGTTCAGGATAGTTTTATAGTTTTATCCGATCAAAAAAAAACCGACTTTCCTTTATAATAAATATTAATATGAATATATAAATAGGGGTATTCACAGAAGCTATTAAAGTAGCTGTTATCGTCGTAGATAGTATTATTTGTTAACGTTTTTTAAATAACAACTAAATACATGGCAATATTTTTTATGTATTAACCGCTTGGTGTAAAATATTAAATTTGGGTAAATATTTGAAATAAGCAAACATATACCTACTGAGCTAAGCAATTCGAGCATATTTAACAGTTTTAGTTAATTGTTTGGTAATACAAAAAGTGTTGAAAAAGTGTGTTCAAGTGATTAGAATCAGTGTTGTTTAGTGTTTTCAGTGATTTTGTGATTCGAAAAAATAGTTTAGTGCAGCGATTATCAACCTGTGGGGCACGCCCCCCTAGGAGGCGCGAGTACATTTAAGGAGGGGCGCGAGCATATCCAAGACAAAATATTTAAAAAAGTTTATTAATTGACTGAAAGGAAAGTACATACCGACATAATACATTTCGACATAATATTTAATAATTAACTTATTAACTTACGCTTGGAGCACAATGAACGCGAAACCAACGCAACTACAACGCTCTGAACTGTCACGCAGTGCAAAATTCTAGCGGCAGAGCACAATGGCAGCTCGTGAAGTAGTACAAGTCACATAATATAAAGTGGTATAAACTTGGAAAAATTACAAAAATGGATAATTTTTGAAGCGATAATTTGCTTTGTTGGTCTTTATCTTTGTTATTTGCACTAAGGCTATCAATTTTTCCTCGAACGACATTTTTCCAATCTCACTTTATGAACTGTCAACGCAGAATTCTGCGGCAAAGTTAGAAGTTTGCAAACTTTTGCGTTGCGGTTACGTTGTAGCTGCGTTCTCTACGTTCACTGTGCTCACTTCAAACAATTTGTGGGAACCAAACTTTTAAGTGACAGTTTCTGCGCCAGTTTCGCGTCGGTTTCGCGTTCATTGTGATTTCAGGGTTAAAACAACTTCTCGTGAAACCGCAAAAATGACGCAAGAGCAATAAAAAGGCACCGGATTCTTGTTTTGGCAACGCTGAGGATCGGTGTTGCCAAATGTCAGAAAATTACTGTTTTCTTGGTAATTTGTGTTTAAAATTAGGGTAGTAGCGTAGGTTTAGCGCCAAAATACTCAAATTACGTTATTATTGTATACATTTTATTGTATGCAGGGGGGGGGGGGCGCGATGACAATTTTGATTGAAAATTGGGCCGCGAATACTGAAAGGTTGAGAAACGCTGGTTTAGTGTTTTTCAAAAATCGAAAAAGTGGAAAAATGTGAGTGAAAATATGGGTATCTTTTTGATTTTACTAAAGCAGCAAAAATTGCGTTGACGATTTAGAGCAAAACAAATAATAATATTTTACGACGATAACAGCTATTATAATAGCAAATAGGAATACCCCTAATATTTTTTTTTATAAAACATAATGTACTTGGTAAATATTTATCAGTAAATAAAGAATTATATTTTGTTGTTTTTATTACCTCTATAGATATTTATATTTATTAAATTTCAAATAAATTTAAATAAACTAAAGTTTTATAACAAAGTCAGTACATATTTATTTTTATACTCTTAATGATATATCAGAAGTATATTAAATTTAGTGGTACCGTCTGTAACGCATCGAACCAATCATCGAACACAAAAATGAACTACATCAGGGTGTTTGGAATGACAAAAGATTTTGATTTTCGTATGTCCGTCCGTCTGTCTATCCGTCTGTATGTCTGTCTGTCTGTATATTTGTGAACACCTTAACTTTAAAAAGGATTGAGCTAGAAACTTGAAATTTTGTACAGTTACGTTTCTCGTAAATGGCAAGGCTAAGTTCTTGCACGACCGAAATTGGGTCATTCCTTTCTCCCTCCGCCATATAAATGAAACAGTTTTTTGCAATTTTCTCGAAAACGGTGGGCCATATAAAAAAATTTATTAAAAGGATTTTACGTAACTCATCTATACATCAAACTAATATTTAATTTATTTTTTATTTTTTTTTTTTTTTTGGAAAGTTCTAATCCTCTTAAAAATCACCCCTTATATCAGGATGAATAATACCAAACATTTTTTTTAAGTCAGTGATTTTGGAAATTGGAAACCATACAAAAACAAATCACACAATACTTAATCATCATTTAAGATAAAATATAAGTGAATATAAATTGACTTTTCTGTGATTAGCCCAATATTTTCGTTCGATTTACTTTGAATCCACTGAAGTGATTCAATTAACAAAAATGTCATTAAAGACCAAAAACTACCTAGCATATGTTTCTAGGGAGCAACCAACCATCCAACCACTCGACCGAACTTGCACCCACAACAGAATAGAAACTAAACCAGAGCTCAAGTCGATGTGCACGCGTATTGAGTGGCGGGGAGTGAGGGTGATTGGGCGTTTTCATCCCTTAGAATTTGCTTGTTATGTTACGGTTTAGAGGCCGTTGTTTGGCTGTAACAAGGGCTGCAGACATTAATCTTAAGCTAAAGCAATCGCTCCGCGCTCCGACTCCACCTCTGACACTTTACTTATTCGGTTTAGCTGCGGGGGACAGAAAAGCATATACCAAATACAAATTAATTAATTTTTCAGAGTCAGAATTGTGTATAGTATGGTGAATGGTAAACACAAATACACCGACAATTAATTGTTGAACAAGTTCAGTGCTTATCCTGACGACGCTTTATAGTTATGTACCTTGTCGGTAGGTCGATAGGTAGGTGGATACGTACAGAATGAGACAAGTACACAATTGCGGTTTCTAACTTACGACCGCAATGTTGAGAAACCAGAACCACTTCTTAGTCCTTATCCTTATCATTTGTGCCCTCGGGTTGACTGTGTACAAAATATCCCGCAATATGGAGAATATCCTTTGCGAAAAACATTCCTATATGGATATATGCACATGTTTATATGATACTTTATTATAAACTACACAAATTATATACGGGTAGGTATATCGCCATAAAATATCCACATTCGAAACAAACATTTGCATTCTTTAGGAACGAAGGGCACCCGGACAGGTATTTGTTTCAGTTGACTTCCTTTAGTGTTGTTTAAGAGGTTTAAAGCCAAATACACATTACATGGCAATCGTACGAGGTGATTAAGCTCTAACTCAAATGATAGCACTCATGAATATGGGATATATCCACATATCCTCATATGGTTGGGCCCTTACACTCGATTTTTACTAACAACGAAGTGTTTCTCAACATCCAGATGCAAAAGGTTTAAATGAATTAAGGGTGAAAGAGGGTTTTCCTCAGATGAAAATTTACGATACTATACAACTATTCCCTTTATGGGTTTCTGCATGGGAACGTAACTGGGTTGACAATCACTATACGTAAAATGCTTTAATTTTAACATCTCCTTTAGTGCTACCTTCACTTTGTTTACGATTATATTCATTTTAATACTCTATATGATATATCAGTTATATTTAATATTATATTTAGTGTACCGTTTGTAACGCATCGAACCAACAACCGGACACAAAAATAAACTACACCGTCCGTCTGTCTGCCCGTGAATATGTTTAGAATAGGATTTTACACAACTCATCCATACATCAAAATCCAGTCGGACCACTGCTTCCTCCTTTTTTTCGAAACTGTGCTTCGTATCAAAAAATTTATTAAGATGAAATGTATATAGAATATGTTCCTACATGACTTATATATACATACATCAACATCCAGTTGCGTATTTCATGATTTTCTGGCAATTGTAGTTATCATTATGCTTTAAATTAAGGATGTGATTTGTTAAAAACTGAGAGTTTCAGAACACACGCATCAAAATTTCATTGAATAAAATTTAAAAAAACTGAAAAAAAAAATTTTTTTGTTGAAAAGAAAATAATATCAATGCCCATTAAAATTCGTTTTAATTTTAGATTCAATATTGTCGAACAATTTTAGTTGCAACTAAAAACACGGCATGCAATCGGAGGAAAAGTCCATTATGAAATAATCCGTCACAAAAAGTTTCCATTAATTCATCGCCATTAGATTTTTCTTGTTCGCATTCAACTTATGTTTTTATTTGTTCATCTCTGTTCGGTCGGTAACGCATGTAAGCATTAGAGAGAGAAATAAAACTCCGCTCGAAGATTTGTGCGATGCAATGTGTTAAATCACGCTAGCATAAGGTTTTTTTTTTGAAATGGTATCGTCAGAATCACATTTAATTGTTTCTGAATGCAAATTATTACAAATACAGTAATCCCTCCAACTGGGCGGTAGATAGGTTCTACAAAAACTGGTGTTAGGTCCTAAACATTAAAAAAATTCCTGAAAAAAATAGAAAAAAGTTTTTATTTAACTACTAATCTTATTGAAAAGACCTTGTTATTATTAAATCACAAAAATCATAAATTTAATTTATGCTTACCATATAACACACGTTTTTATTGATGTAAGGACTTCTTAATAATTGAAAAGTGTCTGAAAAGTCGACGGAATTGCAAATGGAAAGCAATACGTCAGAAAATACGTCAGAAAACAACAAATTGTCTACAACTATTCAAAAAGGGCACTAAATAAAGGGTGGTTAAATTTTAAGGGCCGATGTTGAATGTGAACCACACCTAAACGTCAAGTTTTTTTCTGCATTTCATTTGACATTTCTTAATTTCAGACTAACTCAATTTGAACCATGGAAAGATACACAATCGAGCAACGCGTCGTCAATGGTCAGAATGGTGGCAAGAAATGGCAACAGTGGATGATCAATTTTCGAAGAAAATCATCTTCAGTGATGAGGCACATTTTCACCTCAGTGGATTCGTCAATAAGCAGAACAGCCGCATTTGGGCGAATGATAATCCAAGAGTGATTGTCGAAAAACCAATGCACCCACAAAGAGTGACTGTTTGGTGCGGTTTATGGGCTGGCGGCATCATCGGGCCGTATTTCACGAAGTGCACGATATGCATTTTGATTTGAACGCCCATTTTCATAATAAACCTGAATAACTTTAACGCGTTGCTCGATTGTGTATCTTTCCATGGTTCAAATTGAGTTAGTCTGAAATTGAGAAATGTCAAATGAAATGCAGAAAAAAACTTGACGTTTAGGTGTGGTTCACATTCAACATCGGCCCTTAAAATTTAACCACCCTTTATAAGCACGAAATTCTTGTCGGGGATTTGCCAAAATATATATTCAGAACATGTTTTTTTAAACGAAACTTATAAAAAACCGCCCAGCTGCGAACATTTTACCGCGCAGTTGCGAAACCGCGCAGTTGAAAATCGCTTACTGTACGGAGGGATTACTGTACTCTAATATTTTTTGGATTAGATTTCAATCATTTTTAATTGTGTATCAAATTTAAATACTTGAAAAAATGAAAGTAATACCGAAAGTATTTATTCAGTTATGTTTTAAAAAAAAGTGTGCCGCGTTGGACCTAGGTTAGATTAGGTTGGGGTGGCTGCCAAAAAAGGCACACTTAGGCCAGAAATTACTAATTCTGATACCACGCGAATCTTAACGACCCATTTCCCTATAACTTGAACCATTTGGAGCTTCTGATGAAGCGGAGTAGATCTGCGACGCTTGTGGCGTTTAGGTCTTCCAGATCGTTTAGGAAGAAACTACCCAAATGAGTTCTTCTGTGTTGAGCTAGTGCTGGGCAATGACAGAGAAGATGAGTTGTCGACTCCTTTTCGTCCACATCCCCACAGCTTCTACAAAAGTCGTTTGAGGGAGCTCCGAGCCTATCGGCATGTCTACCGATTAGGCAATGCCCTGTTATTATTCCCACTACCGTGCTGATCGCGTTTCGTTTTAGTGAGAGGCTTTGGTCAGATTAGTTTGGTGACGGTACACGTTCTTTCCCGTGTCCAGCTTAGGTTTGCATTGTTTAGAGCAGGGGTCTCCAAGATAACTGTCTCTGTACAACCACCACCACGTCGAAACCACCACAACCTGAACTCGAAGCTTTTGCTACTCGGCATTCAAAACCTCATTACAAATCTAATAAATATTAAGCAGACGAATGACATCCTCTTGCATCGAAAGTCTGAAACAAACTAACTACAAATCAAACTGCATATCGATTCTAGCTTACTGGTGATGGAAAGAGATGTTCGATCACGTTCGGTGGCCTTTCTTTCAGGTTCGTTTTTCTGAATGCTAATGTAAGATAGTATTGACAAAGACATTAATGTGGACAAAGTAAAATGTGTCTGGCTCAATAATATGTACCAGGAGCCGCAAGAGCCAAGGCCTGGAGATGCCTGGTTTAGAGCTTCAGAACTTAACAGTAGTTTGCCATAGGTATACCTATGCTCTCCTTTTCAGGTGAAGCTGGCGCAAAGTTCATCCGCTTTCTCATTCCCATCTATATCACCATGTCCGGGCATCCAAATGATGTTGATGTTAAAGTATTCAGACATCTCATTCAGAGATGCTTTACACTCCCGTGCCACCTTTGATGTGAGTGCGATAGATTCTAGGGATTTTATTGCCGCTTGGCTGTCGGTAAAAATGCTAATATCTCTATAAGATACAACATTGTTTTTGAGCCACTTGGTGACGTCTTTAATTGCCATCATTTCGGCCTGAAATACACTACAGTGATCCGGTAGGCGGAGGCATTGACTGATCTTTAAATTACCAGAGTAGATCCCCCTGCCCACTCTCCCATCCAATTTGGATCCATCTGTGTCATCCATCTGCGTTGGACCTATATGTAATACAATTTTGATGGAATTTACTCCAAGATTTTTTACCGTGTATCAAAATGTACCTTATTTTTCTACACCTCTTTAATCCATTAATAACTTTTTATATGTATATTTTCGTTTAGCTCGAGTACCACCTTAAAAGGCATCACAAATTAGCTTTTTGTAGCAAAAAGTTATTCTTTGAGAACAGGACATGTATTGTGTAGTTTCTTTCCTTTACCCTTTTAAGTTTTTTTTTTTGTGAACGCAACACCGATGGCAACAATAGAAGTACTTGTACAAAAAACAACAAAAAAAAAAGTTTAAAATTTGTTTAAAGTTTAGGATTTTTTGTTTGGGGTATACCAAAGATCCTCATTCAAATACTCTTTAGCTTTTCTTTTTTCCTCACTTTGATTTCCTTTTTTCCCCAATGTACGTATTGCCCGTAATTCTTTTTTCCCTATATTTACAGCAAGTTTGCCGTTTCACTTGTTCCCTTTGCTCCTTTTTAGCCCAAAGTTAAACGTCGTCCTTGTATAGCATAGCAGGATATACTCTTAGCCACTTTTTACCCTTTTATGTGTGTGTCTCGTCGATAGCACTTTTCTACCAGTGAAAGAATACACTTCCCATTCAATATCGGTTTGTTTGTGATTCTTTTGCCGGATTTTCCAGAGAGTAAAGGCCAAAAGCAATGATGATAAAAAAAAAAACACTGAGTAACAATGGGGAGAAAAAATTTCAATACACCAGAATCGGGTAGAGATGAAGAGGGATATAAGCATTTGAAAATCTTCTCCAACTCATTCCGTCACTCGTCCTTGCCACGTCGCACTTGCTCTATTTCCTAGTTTATGGGAATGAAAGGATGAGGATTTCAACATAGAGTCTCAAGTTATTTACGTTGAAATAAACAAACATTCGTTTGCTTCGATCTCATGTCTGATGGTTTCTAGATCGAGAATTTTGATGCTTACTTGAATCGCAAGTGAGTCCTTTCGATTTGCGTTGCCTACGCCTTCCTTTTTCTCCCATTCTGATCATCACTTTCAATGCTCATCCTATCGTCTGAACTGGTTCTGATTCCCAGTCCTTACTCTCGCCTTGATCTATAAACGTCTCGATTGAAAGCTATTGCGGACTTGGTCGATTATATGGCTGTTGGGGGTTCTTCAGTACTTCGGAAATCAACAAATTGATTTTCAACAAGTGTTTAACAGGTGTCATAAAAGAGAAAAGAGTTCTGAAAGAAATCGAAAAATGGGGAAAACCCCTGCAATAAAAAATGGCTAAAAGGGATTTCATACAATTATAATTGAAATGTACTTACGGCTGTGAAGTGAATTGCCTTACTGTAGACTATACCTTCAGGAAAAGCACAAAAAAACAAAAATCAAAAAGAAATCTAAAATACAATTCGAAAAAAAATGTGAACGAACAGAATAAAAGGCACGAAAAGAAATGCCAAAAGGGAAATCCTTTTTGATCCTTCAAAAAAGCTTAATAGGTCACTTAGCTTGGGAAGTAAACATTTTATTGGCTTTCTATTACTCATGACTTAAATAATTGATATTTTTGTATATCCTCGTTGTAAAAGGGTTACAATAAGATCTAGAATCTAATAGAATACATTCGGATTATTAATTTGGATTACTGGATTTACACATGTAATATACAATTGCTATTAAAGTCAATTGAAGACTGAGTGTAAGCATAAGAGAATTCCATTAATAATTTGAGCCAATCGGTAATTGTTCACATAACAACATAATCCTGCAATTAACAAGTATTTTAAATTTGTGATTTACTCCGTTTTCGCCAATTTTGACATATTTAATTATGAAGAAGTTATTATACTCCATATGATATTTGGGTAAAGCTTTAGGCGAACTACCTTTTCAGCCAAATATTTGTATAAAACATGTTGATGATTTGTTTATTTGTTCATTTGCCAAGGAATCAAATATTAGAGAAACTTTTCATCAGTATAAATATAAATGATAGTACGGTATAAAAAAAAATGTTTCGGGATTGTAGGTTATATTCCAGATTTCTCGGAAAATTTTAATTTACTGTTTAAACATAATGATAGTAACTTAAAAACAGCCTTTAAACCGCTAAAAATTCCGAGACTCTTGGAATCAAACATAGTATACGAGATTTCATACACTGGTGGAATAACAATACTTGAAACGCAAAATATGTTGGCACTGCCAGCATCAAAAAAGTATAATCGGTGGACACAAATGGGATGTAAAATCTAAGTTGGCAAACAAATCCATGCTGACGGAGAACTGTATTAATTTCAATCATGTTCCTAAACTTTATGCAAGGAAACAAAAATTTATGCAAGGAAACAAAAATTGATTAGGGGGTGACGTTAGGCCCCGTTTACACTTGCGATTTTTTCTTGGATTTTACCGTGAATTTTATTCACAATTTGTTTTGCGAATTTTATTTATTATTCCGCACTCAGATAAATGTTCAGGTCAACTTTTTGTCAGGTTAACTCTGACTTTACAGAGGTTTCTGTAAGCCAGCTAGCGGTCAGAGTTAACCTATCTAAGGTCAACTCGTGCAGCTCCCAATGCCCTACTTCACCTGCTGGTGGCTTAATTTCCGAATTTCTCCGACCACAGGTCAACTCAGTTTTACTTGCCCACATGCAGGCGAACGCGCGCCTGCCCGAGGCCAATTACGCCGTATGTAGGTCGTCGAGTTAGCCTCCATTTTTCTGAGTGCGTGTTTAACCATTGAACCATTTCTGATTCATGGTTTTTACGTTCCTTTCCCTTATAATTCTTATAAGGTCTGTGGCAATCGGAGCATAAGTACAAAAATTGAGTCTTACTACACCAAATTCTGTAAGCCTGCGTTGAAACTGGTAAATCGGGCTCTGATGACGGTGAGCCAGCTTACGTGCCAGATACAATGGGGTTTCAGGGCATACATGACCTGTTGGGGGGAATTTGGATGTGCAAACATCCACAAAATTAATACAGTAGAGATTCGGTAAATCGAATTAATAGAAACCAGACCTAATTCGAATCATGGTGATTTTCTAATTTCTGCATTCTATTTTATATGGTGCACATTTTGTTTATTAAAACAATTTTAATAGGCGCCTCCACACGTTCAATGTTACTTGACAATTTTACTTGAATGACTCATGTTTCGTTTGGATGCTCTTCAATGTTACGTTTGCAGGCAATTTCCATCAATGTTACTTGAACAAAATTTTCATCAATACTTGGCAAAAAAATACATTTTCAAGTTACAATTAAGTAACAATGTTCCTGCATTGCATTCAAAATGTATATATACCTATGTGACAACATTCAGTTCTTTTTAAAGAAACTTGAAATTTTCGCTTCAAAATTAATACCTGTACAGTTACGACAGTACATACCACCACTCAAATTCTCCTGGTAAATGCCTTAGTTACTGTATTCAAGCCATTTCCATGCTCGATCAGAAAAGTTCGAATTACAGAGACCAATATATCGCCCACAATTCGAATTACAAGATACCCAATTTTAAAAAATGGTTGTTCAAATTAGCGTGGTATTCGAATTACAGAGTATTCGAATTACAGAGTCTCTATAACATTTTTTTATTTTTTTTAAATACCTATAAGCCAGCGTTTCTCAACCTTTCAGTATTCGCGGCCCAATTTTCAATCAAAATTGTCATTGCGCCCCCCCTGCATACAATAAAATGTATACAATAATAATGTAATTTGAGTATTTTGGCGCTAAACCTACACTACTACCCTAATTTTAAACACAAATTACCAAGAAAACAGTAATTTCTTGACATTTGGCAACACCGATCCTCAGCGTTGACAAAACAAGAATCCGGTGCCTTTTTATTGCTCTTGCGTCATTTTTGCGGTTTCGCGAGAAGTTGTTTTAACCCTGAAATCACAATGAACGCGAAACTGGCGCAGAAACTGTCACTTAAAAGTTTGGTTCCCACAAATTGTTTGAAGTGAGCACAGTGAACGTATAGAACGCAGCTACAACGTAACCGCAACGCAAAAGTTTGCAAACTTCTAACTTTGCCAGAATTCTGCGTTGACAGTTCATAAAGTGAGGTTGGAAAAATGTCGTTCGAGGAAAAATTGATAGCCTTAGTGCAAATAACAAAGATAAAGACCAACAAAGCAAATTATCGCTTCAAAATTATCCATTTTTGTAATTTTTCCAAGTTTATACCACTTTACATCTGTACCCCAGAGGTAAACTGTCGTAACTGACATTTTGCAAATTTTACAGGAGAGCCATTTTTAGTTCGGAATTGCAATTTTTATTGTGTATGATTTTCGACAATTATTTGAAACTTTTGTAGTTTATTTTATTTTAGGACATTGTTTAAACAAAATATTAGTTGATATATAAATTTGTAATGAGTGGGGGAGCAGTTACAACCTTTTTTCTCTAACCATTTTGCTTCATCCGGAGCAGTTACAACCTTTAACTGTAACGAGTTTGCTTCACCATATAGTCAAATTAGACATTATAATCATTACTGTATAGATACGATACTTTGCCAATTAAAAATATACGTCCCCACAATGTAGTTTCAACAATAACCCCAAAATCGCGGTTTTGTCAGTTACGACAGTTTACCTCTGGGGTACAGATATTATGTCACTTGTACTACTTCATGAGCTGCCATTGTGCTCTGCCGCTAGAATTTTGCACTGCGTGACAGTTCAGAGCGTTGTAGTTGCGTTGGTTTCGCGCTGGTTTCGCGTTCATTGTGCTCCAAGCGTAAGTTAATAAGTTAATTATTAAATATTATGTCGAAATGTATTTTGTTTTGTATGTGGGTATGTACTTTCCTTTCAGTCAATTAATAAACTTTTTTAAATATTTTGTCTTGGATATGCTCGCGCCCCCCCTTAAATGTACTCGCGCCCCCCTAGGGGGGCGCGCCCCACAGGTTGAGAATCGCTGCTATAAGCCAAGAAATTCCGGTAGAATTCAATGCTAGAAAATCATGTAATGGTTAAACATAAAATAAAAATGGTTAAACACAAAAAAAAATTTAATTTTAATGATTTATCAAAAAGAAAACCGAAGCAAAAAAATGTGCAAGCAATAGTGGTCCAACCCACATAAAAATTTATCTGTTGTGGGTTACACCATTTTCACATTTTTCAACTTGCTCTCATCGTGAGTCAAAAATTAAACGTTTGTTTATAATTTTGTCAATAATATTTTAACCGTTGTGTTACCAACCAAATCTATCAACATTAAATACCAACCAACATACCCGGGTATGCGATCAGAAAATCCTCAAATAATGCGACACTTTAGCACCAAAAATGCCATAGAAGCCATGTTGGGTCATACTACTTCCGCAAGTTCTTCAGCAACTAATGAAGAGCGTGATAATACAGGACGTATCAAACATAAGGGGAACTGCTATCTTTGTCCAAAACGTAGACCAACTCGTAAGGCCTGTGGACAGTTCCAAAAACCGATTTGTCTTCAACATTCCATAGATATAACTAAATGCTTGCAATGCCAAAATTTATGAACTTTGATGTACTATAATTTTTCTAATTTTGCAATAAATAATATGAAAAAATAAAAATCTAGCTTTCCAACCACATTTATCTAATAAATTTTGACTTACATACCGGGGTATGCTGGTCAGTAACTAGAGAGCTACAAATCCAAATGTCGACAAAAATACCGTTTCCTGCTATTTCACAATCTGGCTAATAACTAATATTTAGGCGAATAAAAAAAATTTCAGATCGATTGGAGCATGGGAACATGTTTTTTTTTTTGCAATTAAAAGTGAAAAACATACCCGGGTATGTGGTTGGTAACATAAGGGTTAATGTGCACCGTTTTTTTCCCAAAAAAAATTACACTGAATAGCAGTATAAAATCCAAAAACCTCAGAATTTCGATTTCACAATTCACATTGGATACATTTCGTTCCCAACGCCTCATTTATGAATGTTACAGTGAGAAAAAACGTTTTGATCGGACAATATGAATCTTCCGGCATGCTAACCCCGCCAGGTCGATAAAAGAGATTTCAAGAAAGACGGGATTGAAAATTCAAGTTACATGCTTTGAAAGTTTAAATGGTCTTGCTTAAAATAATATAATTTGTACGAATTTTGACTTGACATTTTGAGGACTACGAATTATTTAAAGAAAAAAACGCCAAAATAAAAAGACTTAATCGTCTTAGGCTCATCACAGTGTGGTTTTTCCTTAAATACTTAGAATTTTTTTTCATGTTTTATTATTATAAAATTTTATTTATTTGTTATACGAAAAGTAGAAACATTGCCTTGTGTATTTTCAGCTTGAGTTTTGATCAAAATTAAGAAACAGAAAGCTTCATATTGTATTCTCTTTTCACGACTCCGAATGCTAAATATATCGCCAAATTTTGTAAAAGCCTGTTGTAAATTGAATTCAATATATTTCTATATTTAATTAACCACAAACCGAAAGTAGTTATTCATTTGAATTTCTTAAGATGAATTAGAACTTTAATAATCAGATACTTGTACTAATTCCATCAAAAAGTTTCCGCATCTCCACTTTCTAATATAAGGTATCGGTATATAATAATTTTTGTAAGGATTATTTTCCATTATTTACTTCCAGTTCTTTAAATAAAATCCAAAGATAATTAACTAAACGAAAATCTTTCTTGTAATCCAAAGTTCAGTTTATAAGATCAAAGAAATGAAACCAGAATTCAATAAGGAGTGATGAATTATTTCGACGTAAATATATTGTTATCATTCAGTATTTTTGGTAAGGTCATTAAAAGTGGGCGTTATTCTCAAAGTACATGAGATAAAAAATATTTGAAAAACTTTCGCTCATTTATATTTATATATAGATGGATGTTTGTTGGTTGGTCTGTTGGTCTGAGATTACAAAACTCAAAAATTAGTGGACCGATTTTTACGCGGAAAAATGATCTGATTTGCCAGGAGCAGGTTTTTAGCTATGCTAGATTTTCAAAATTCGAAACGGAAGGTCCTATAAGGTTAACGCAATTATCCTTTTTCCCATTTTTCCCCGGCAAAATTGCCATTATGGGGTTTTTGGGGTGGCTGATCACGAGCTGGATGTTGGAATTTCAAAATTCTAAACGGAAGGTCCTGTAAGGATAACTTTTATTCCCAAAAGTTTTTAAGTTATTTATGGTTTTTTGGCATTCTTAAATTTATACAAAAAACTTTAAACTTGCAATGAAGGGTCTGCTAGTATTATTATAAAAGATTTTCAAATTTCAAAATAAATCCGTAATTCTCCCCTTTAAAATACAATACCGATAGTGAATTTCCTTGGAAATGGGAAAAACATTTTAATTGCTATATGAACTTGTGAAAAATCTAATTTAAATGTCAAAAGTTTCTTTAACAGACTTCCATTCGGTTGATTTTTCTTTGCATAGTACGACAAGTTATAACACAAACAAATTTCACGGTTTTCCTCGCCTTGTCTGCTTAAGATTTTGCATTTATCATCAACGGTTTTCCGTTTTCATAAAAAAAAATTCTCAATTCGAAGAAAAATTTGCAAGAAACTTATCAAGGCACTTAATTCTCACCTCTTAATCAGACCGACCAACTGCAGAACTTAACTAAGAAGTTTTTCTTCCGCCATTTCACTAAGAAAATGCCAAGGAAAAGAAAATAATTTGGAAAAAAGAAAGCCTTAAAATCTTTCTCAATTTTTTCATAAGAAAGTGCCTTTTACCCGCTTAAAACTATGTTGAAACTGACGGCAAGAAGGCATTTAAGGCCAAACGCTGTGGTACTTGTGACAGTTATACAACTTCCATCATCTGACTATACAAAAAGCTTCAGTACTTTAATTTTCTCAACTTTTTCTCACATTTTCCTCGACTTTTTTATTGTGTTTAATTTTTTTTCACTCGCATACACACTAATACTATATAATTTCAGAAGTTCACTGAATTTAAGTTGGATTTTTCTAGTTTAGGACTTAAGATGACTACCAACTGTTAAGACTGCCATTGGATAAGTGTGGTGTCGCTTGTTTGACTTATCAGAGCTTTCTTGGCTCTCGCCTCTGTCTTCGAAAAACTTTTAATCTAATTTCTTTGCAGACAAACGGATGAAGGAAACAAATTTAAGTTGAGGCAACTTTTGAAGATTTCTGTTTACATACATTAATTGAAAAACGTCAAAACCATATTCTTCCTTCTTTTTGGAAATTTCGTGATTTTATATTTTGCGACTGCATATATTGTTGTTTTTCATTTTCTCACACTAATTTTATTATTTCCTCGAACAGTTAGACCGCTTGATTTCGATGCATGAAAAATTTCAATAATCCTATCTGTTGCTCGAAATATAATAATAATAATATTATATATTATAGACAAATACGAAAATCTCAATCACTAATTCTAACAAAGAAGATAAACTTTCGATTGTTTTTCTTCAAAATAGTAGGGTTCAGCGATCTTTGTGTTAAATACAGGGGTGTGAAACACTACCGTAATGTAACGAAATAAAGAAATAACGAAATGATTTTCTGACTTTTGCAAAATATACCTACATACAAAAATGTATGAAGAATGGATCCCAAATCTTCAATTCCTCGTCTTCAAAATTTTTCGGGCTTCATCGCGTTCTTTGTCTCTGACATTAAGATTACCACTTTTAAAGCACTGCATCCAAAATCTGCATGTGGATTCTGATAGAGCATGATTGTCATAGGCTTCCTCAAGCAAACAATGCGATTGCGCGGCATTTTTCTTCAAAAAATGGTAATATAGCAAAACTTCCCGCAAATGACACTTACTAGGCACAAAACTCTACATTGTCAGCAAGAGAAAAATAATCGTTGTTTACTCTTATAACAAATGTCACATACTATGTTAGACAGCTCACACATACAACTTCCAAAGCCATGTAATGGCGGATGCGGATACATGCATGTGGAGCGGCACCTATTCACAATCGCTAAGAACTTATTCCCATAGCCAATACTACTAAGATATTATTCCCTTATTAAGAACTTATTCCCATAGCCAATAGGGACATCTAACCTCTAGTAGAATCAAGAACCGTTACTTGATCTAACTGATTCTGATTAATACTTAAAAATCAAATGTTTTTTATTTGAATTAAAGGACAAAGTAGTAAAAACAAATACCTAACCATTCATTTTAAATGCAGGTTTTTGATTTAAATACATCTAAAATTATTTAAAAGAAAAGTACTGAAAACAAAAACCTAATCAGTTAATTTAACTGTCTGGCAGAGAGCGCTTTCAAAACAAATAATCGAGCAGTTGTTTTGAATGTATAGGCATTTAATCAGGGTTATTAACATTGGCGAATTGAAAAGAGAACGAGAGAGAATAATCATAATCGTCGTTGGGGGCACACACAAATACATTTTCTTTGTTTTTTTATGCACGCAGAATATCAAAGATAGTGATATGGTTTTCATGATAATTATGTCACTTTTGAATAAAAAAAAAAAGAGTTTCAAGAATAATATCATATTCTAGAAATTAGTTTGAGCTATTTTTCTTGAGTTTTTAAGTAAATTTTTTTCAAAAATCATTTTTTTACAAAGTTTTACGAGGGCAGTATGTTTTTTCGAGGTATGACTATCCTATCCATCAAGAGAATTCATTCGTTTAAAGTTTTTGGTCTAAAAATCATCGAAATTTCTGTAATTTTATGTTCCTAGTATATTTTTAATTTTCAAACGGTAAGGCAAATCTAATATACCCTTTGGTTTCACCATACGGGTAGAAAAATGAGTTGGTGTCTGTCTGTCTGTCTGCTTGTCTGTCTGTTCCTCTTTGACGCAAAAACGGCTGAACCGATTGACTTGAAATTTGGCATGAGTGTCAATGGTAGTTCTGGTTCCAACATAGGCATACGGAAAAGTAATGCGAGGGGTGGGGGCGAGTAAGGGGAGGGGGTAAAGTGATTTCGAAACTTAGTTTTTGCGCTATGTTACTCTTTCGCGGGGAAACTACCGAGCCGATTGGCCTAAAGTTTAGCTCCAACATAGACCATAAAAAAAATGAAAAAACTTAACCCGGCAACGACGGGTATGCAAGCTAGTACTCTATATGATGACAGACAAAATATTTATTTGAAAAATCCAGGGGGTGAGGAGTGGTCCGATTACATTTTGATGTATGGAACGACTATGAACATAATATTGTAAACAGATTTTACCTTTATAAATGTTTCAATAAGATTCACCGTTTTCGAGAAAATAAGGTATACAATTTGTAGGAGCGGGGAAGGAGTGATCCAACTGAATTTTACTGTATAGACAAGTTATGTAAAATTAAATTCTAAACACATTTTATCTTTATATATTTTTCGATACGATGCACAGTTTTCGAGAAAACAGGAAAAAAGTATCCCATTTGTATAAGAGAGGTCCGATTGAATTTTGATGTATGGATTAGTAATGTAAAATTTTATTTATTATTAAATTTTTCAATATGACTCACAATTTTCGAGAAAATTGCAAAACAGTGTTTCGTTTGTATGGGGGAGAGGAAAAGGCATGGTCCAATTTCGCTCGTTTAAGAACTTAGCCGAGCCATTTACGAGAAACGTAACTGTACAAAATTTTAAGTCCCTAACTCAATTCTTTCGAAAGTCAATTCTTTCGACACCATGTTCACGGCTGGACATGTGGAAATCAAAATCTTTTGTCATCCCTAACACTCTGGTGTAATTTATTTTTGTGTCCGATGATTGGTTCGATGCGTTACAAACGGTATACTAAATCTAATATACTTCTATAGAGTATAAAAAGAATTTTCGGAAAAATTGTGTCGAAAAGATCTACAACAAACAGATGAAACTGCAATGTTGTTTTTTTTTTTTTTTTTTTTTGATAAAAACCAGTCACGGTGTTCTTGTTTTTTTAAGCCATGATCAAAATTAAAATGACCCGCAAATCTTACGTGTAAAATGAGGAAAATCCAGCCATCTTTTATATAAAAAAAAATTCCAATGAATGTGATTCATTGATAATTTGATAATGTGCTATGGATTCTAATTATGTAATCAATAACTCTTAAATAAATTATTAAATTACAGAACATACGTTACTGAAGGGTTATGATATAATTCTATTAAAAAGTGGAATAACATTTAATTGGATGTCATGAATGAAGGGCAAATGAATATTATCAACTTGAATAACGAATTCAATATATTAAGAAACAAAATGTTGATAAACACTCTAAATTGTGTAGTGGAAAATACATCAGATATATATTTATCTCTGAATATAATATTAAAATGTTTTGGATTCGTTCATTTAAAACTCCATGTTTACTCTGGCGTTATAATCAATTTGAATATGAACGTTGAATGTTAAACACTGAACGATTTGCTGGTATAAAAGTGTAGAAAGGTTTAAGAAACAAGTTAAGGCAACCGTAATGCCTGCTTAAATTTAAAGAAGCAACCAATTCAGTGTAATCGTTTTAGTATTTATGGTGAAATTATTGTTATGAAAAATTGAAACCTCACATCATGTAGAAAATTGTTCAATTTTTCCGGTTTTTGCTTCACAAATTTTCAACATGAAATATCAAAAACGTACCACGTACAAATGTCTATAATATAAGTGAACACTTTTATATTAAAAATACATCCGGCGATGTAAACAAAAACGACAAAACTTTACGAACAATTTTAAACGGAAGGACAAAAATAGTTAAGCAAGAGGCACTCTCAGTGCATAATTCATCTTGTTGTGCCTTGAAAATGTTTACCCATGGGGTAATAATAAGGAAAGACCATGAATTTCAGATTATAATGGTTTTAAAGAACCAGCCAGCCTAGCTTATGTAGTTATTCTGCTATAAAGTAACTAACTGTTATGCATGTAACTTAACTGAATTTTGTGTGGGTAATAAAGGAGTTAAAAACAGATTCAAGTATCATGTATCCTTGAGCCACTCGTACTTGTACTTTTGTGTAAACAGCAAAAGCAAGTCTAAGAATACAAAATTCCGAGTACAGCATTAAACCTGATAAACGTGTACGAGTAGGTATATAAAGGTACCACTTATTTCTCAAATTACTTAATTCTTAAAGGATTCCGCATGAACAGATCTTAATATCTTTTCCGTGTCTATGTGTACAAAGTATTCTCGGCAGGACGATTCATGAGGATTTGATTTTTTTTTTCATTCCTCAGAAAATCCCGTATTTTCTTGTATTTTCTGAAACAAGATGGACATATTTCTGAATCAAACGTTCTTTCATGGCTCAAAACTTCTAAATCTGATTGGTAAGAGAGAATTGTATGGTTTGCCTCGTTTTTATTTATTTATACGTAGCGTCAAATAAATATCATTCTTACAACATTTTTTTCTTATTTCTAGTCCGAAAATACCTCTACAAGTTGTTTACTATTTGCATTGTCTGGAATTTTCGATACGACTTCCAGTTTTCTACTGTCAGCAATGTGGGTAGTGGCAATATTTCGATTCCTGGTCAAATATCTTCACAAATTGTGAGTCTCACTAAAGTAGAAGATTTTGAGGAATTCATAAACAATGTAAGAGATGCAATGGAGATAAATTCTTGTGAGGTGTGTTAACTTTAGCTTGTAAGATATCATGAAGGATTGTTTGGTTTTATCAGTGTTACAGTGAAATCATACTAATATATAAAAATGAGTGGGTGTCTGTCTGTCTGTCTGTGTGTCTGTTCCTCTTTCACGCAAAAACGGCTGAACCGATTGACTTGAAATTTGGCATGAGTGTCTGTGGTAGTTCTAGTTCCAACATAGGCATACGGAAAAGTAGCGCGAGGGGTGGGGCTAGTAAGGGGAGGGGGTAAAGCGATTTCGAAACTAGATTTTTGCGCTATGTGACTCCTTCGCGGGGAAACTACTGAACCGATTGGCCTGAAATTTGGCACAGATGTTCGTCGGGGGTCCAGCCCCAACACAGCCGCATTAAAAAGTAGCCCGAAAGGTGGGGAGAGTAGGGGGAGGGGGTAAAGTCATCTCGAAACTTAGTTTTCCCTGTATGTTACTCTTTCGCGTGGAAACTACTGAACCGATTGGCCTGAAATTTGGCATAGACGTTCGTCGGGGGTCCAGCACCCGAGAGGTGGGGGAGTAAGCGGAGGGGGTAAAGTAATACTGAATGCAAGTGCTGAAATTGTTAATCATTTTCCGAAGAGAAAAAACTAACGAACAGCATGTAGGCTACCTAATTTTTAACCAACTGAATTTAGTTTTCTTAAGTTTTTTTTTTCTGTTCACGCTTTTAACCGGACGAAGCCGGGTCCAAATTCTAGTGTCTTAATATTTGTTTGACGTTGCTTCTCAGGAATAATAGTAATACACCCAATTCTTCTTTTACACGTTCCTCAGAAATTCCATGTAAGATGAAATAAAGAACCATATTTATATACAAATAATATATATATACATATATACATAGCGCTCATTCAATGCAACAACGGCATAACTCAAAAAAAATTGATTTCGAGAAAAAAGCAATTTAAGGTTTCGAAATTCTGTAATTCTGGTGTAAAAGTGATGCGAGAAGAACGACAAATCATGCTTTCTGGTGGCAAATTTTTGAGTTACAGATTTGAAGTTTCGGCAATCGAAAGTTTAAAAAAAAGTAGGTATGTCTAAATAACTCAAAATTTGTGTTTTTTGAGTTATGCCGTTGTTGCATTAAATGAGCGATATGCAGTTTTATTGGTCAATAAAACTTAAAATGCATCCGTATTGCATAAGTACACTCTAGAAAATTTTATTGTAATTTTACCCCTATAATCGTAGGAAACCATTTTCCTACTATAATAGGAGTAAAATTAAACCGAGTTGTAATGGCTTAAAAGCTATGCATTTTTACTAATTTTGTGGCGTACAAAAGCCTCTTTTACGGGGGAACTTTAAGCTAAATAAGAAGTAAAAGTACAATACGGGTGTAATTTTACGACATGGATGTTTAAAATTACCACATTTTTGTTGTAATTTTCCTCCTATTTGGTAGCAAAACCGTGTCTTAAAGGTGTAATTTTACGACATTTTTTGTTTAAAATTACACCGAAAATGGTATTAGAATTTCTCGGCTTATACGGTCTGAAAAAAAAAATAATATATTATTTTTGCGGATGTTTTCACATCCAAATTTCCCGGGCATGTCTGCCATGTGGCAGGCGCCACACAGGATTTTGGTAGAGTAAAACTCGATTCGAGTACTTATACTCCGATGCCACAAACCTTATGCGAATTATAAGGTTAAGGTAACATAGCTCCATCAGGCCAGAGCGAATATCCGTCAACTGCATTGTGAAATAATGAAATTGTCCGTTCAATAATGCAAAAATACCCTGCGAGCGTGTTTTTACACCAAAATGAGAGTAAAAATACGAATATTGGTCGAAATTTTACGCAAGGTTTAAAATTACCCTATTTCTAGTGTCAGATTAATGTTTTTTGGGTGATTTTACAACTTAAATGGTGTGCAAGCTAAATTCTGATTTTTTTTTCGAAATTTTACGACGTTTTTGCAAATTTGGTATCATTTTATCTGAGAACAAAATTAGCTAACGCAACATTTTTGTGATATAAAGGCATTTACAAAAGGTATTAAAATAGCACTGAATTTGAAAATTCGTAACAGAAGATCCTGTAAGGATAACGCAAATATCTGAGGTACAAGTGAGCGGCCCACATAGTGGACATAACCTCAACGTTCTAAAGAAAGATCCAACTTTAATCATACTAATATATAAAAATGAGTTGGTGTCTGTTTGTCTGTTCCTCTTTCACGCAAAAACGGCTGAACCGATTGACTTGAAATTTGGCATGAGTGTCTGTGGTAGTTCTGGTTCCAACATAGGCATACGAAAAAGTAGCGTGAGGGGTGGGGGGAGTAAGGGGAGGGGGTAAAGTGATTTTGAAACTTAGTTTTCGCGCTATGTTACTCTTTCGCGGGGAAGCTACTGAACCGATTGGCCTGAAATTTGGCATAGATGTTCGTCGGGGGTCCAGGCCTAACATAGACCCATTAAAAAGTACCCCGAGAGGTGGGGGGAGTAAGGGGAGGGGGTAAAGTCATCTCGAAACTCAGTTTTCCCTCTATGTTACTCTTGCGCGAGGAAACTACTGAACCGATTGGCCTGAAGTTTAGCTCCAACATAGACCATAAAAAAAATATTGAAAAAACTTAACCCGACAACGACGGGTATGCAAGCTAGTAAAATAAATAAAATAAAATATCCTTTTCGCCATCATTCCCCGGAAAAACTGGCATTAGGGGGTTTTCAAGCTCGTTGATCACAAATCTGGTATCAAAATTTCAAAATTTGAATTACGCAAATCTTGTTTTTCCATTTTTCCTCGGAAAAACTGGCAATATGATATTTTTAGGGTCGCTGAGCTCGAGTCGGGTGTTAGAATGTCGTATTCGAAATCCAAGTCCTGAAGGAATAACGATTTCAGTTATTTCACGGTGCAAAAAAAAACTTATACTAAAAACTTTAATCCGACAACGACGGGTATGCTAGTCTAAATATATTTCTACGATTTTTTTTGATCCCACATGTTTTATGTTAACTCTATGTGAGCGCTAAACAATGTTGAAAAAAAGAAAATTAAAGCGGAATAAAATTTTAATTATATAATGAAACTTTTTTTTCGTAGGGATTTATGGTCTTTGACGATGATATTATTGACTTTCTCGATGTATTTAGAAATGCCAGTGTCTATTCGGATCGTAGATTTCCACGAAATCACTTTATTTTAATCGCACCAAAAAAGTCGGAAATGGATGAATCCATATTTAATCATGACGTAGTCAAAGGTAATTTGATATCGTATTTCCCGTTTATGTTTAAATAAATACCTCTCTATTTTATTACCTCTATTTAAATTCTTGTCTATCACCATGGAAAGAATTTTAATTAAAATTTTAAAAAAATAATTAATTTTTTTATATAGACCATCCCGATGTTCTATTTATTGAGCAAGTTGACACCGCCAACTTTAATTTATGGACAACGCAGTTTGTTGGCAAATATAATAATTCAAAGAAGATTTTTTTGGATTCATACAATGGCATTAATAATTCATTTATTACACAAAAGAATCTCTTTCCGGACAAAATTAAAAATCAACAAGGTCGACCGTTAAAGCTGGCAACTTTTACCTATAAACCGTATACAATTATAACAAAGCCAGTAGGTATCCATATAACCGACTAAATACCTGTCAAGGCTTATATATACCATAGAATATTCTAAGCTTTGTTAATAATATTTTCGTCTTGTTTTATAATTTCTTGGTAGGAAACTCCCAAAGATGGGAATGCGAGGGACATGGCTGACACCGAGGATTCCCGTGTTCACTTAGATGGAACTGAAGGACTTATAATACTACTTTTTTGTGAAAAGTTTAACTGCAGTACTGAATTGATCTTAGGCTAGTATTTCATATTATTTAGACATTACTGATTTCCCGATTAGTTTCTAGCAATGCAATGTATTTAACCAGAATACTGGAAAATATGAATATTGTTTATGAAGCACGTTTAAAAGTGATATTTCTTTAAGTGTATGAAATGTTGAATAGACAAACTGATGACTTTTATATATATTTATAGATCAAGAAGGTGAATGGGGTAATTTATACGATAATATGACTGGCACTGGTATTTTTGGCAATTTAATTGCCAGGAATGCGGAAATCGGTATTGGAGCTCTATATTTATGGTAATTGATATTGTTTTTAATGGACATAAAGATCTAACATAATAAAAAATCTTCATATATTCAGGTACCATGAATATCATTCATTTCAATTTTCAAAGCCCATCACTCGTACTGGGATTTCGTGTTTAGTTCCCGTTCCCAGGTAATTCTTAAAAAGAGCACATTACAATTAAACAATTAAACTGTGTTTTCTGAAGACGCATTGCAAGTTGGCTGTTGCCAGTACAGCCATTCGCTTGGGATTTATGGGTGGCCGTTATTGTTGTAATGATTTTATCATCGATCAGCTTCGAAAAAATGCTCAAAAACCTTATGAAGTGGAAAATTTTAAAGGGCCGGAGAATTTTTTTACAAGGAACAGAGACCATCTTGAGGACATATTTGGGACAATCAGCAGATATAAGGACACATTTAATGTCGATTCGAACGATATTTTTATCTTCATTCATTCTAGGATTATTGATTTCCAATGCTTACAGCGGAGGCTTGTCCAGCATCCTCACGGTTCCAAGGTAAAAATCGAGGATCATGAAAAAAAAAATTATCGCATTTGATATTTAACTACTTGCAGCTATGAAGAACCAATTGACAGTATTCAAAAAATTGCTGAAAAGCGTTTGTCGTGGGCAGCAACATCCCCTGCTTGGATCTACACAATTCAAGGTTCGCCAGATGTGAGTAAGGAGCTGTCCATAAAATACATCACGCTAATTTCCGGCCTCTCGCACACCCCCCCCCCCCCTTCCCCATTTCCCCCACCGTTTTCCTTAAATTATTGTCCTTTTCCTCAAATTTTCCGGGAAAAAATCTTATCTGGAGATTTTGGAGGTCGCTGAGTACGATTCTGCCATTAAGAAGTCTGTAAATATAACGAGAGGTCCTTTAACAATAACGTAATATTTCTTTCTTTCAAATTTTCCTGGGGGGTTTTGAGGTCACTAAATCCGATCCTGGCGTTAAAAAGTCCGTAACGACAACGGAAGGTAACGTCATTATACTTTCTTAAAATTTTTCGGGAAAAAAACTTATCTGGGGATTTTTGGGGTCGCTGAATCCGGAAAAAAAACTTATCTGGGGATTTTTGGGGTCACTGAATCCGATTCTGAAGTCAAAAAGTCTGCAAGGAGATTTCAAAGGCAAGGGCTAAAAAGTATTCGAAGACTGAAAATTACGAAATAAAAAAAAACAATTTAGAAAACCAGTTTTCTAATATTGCACTAAAAAGTACAAAAAAAATTTCCACTAATGTTTCAAGATTCCAACAGCAATCTTTAAAATAGTTTATTTTGATAAAAATATAGTGTGTGGCGTTGGAACAGTGTAAAACTGCACCGCCACCATTATGGTTGACGGGTATTACAGTAGCCGTATGATTAAAAACGTATGTGTGCTGTGTTCAAACAGCAAATGCAACGCCATACACTTTATATTTTTATCAAAATAAACAATTTTAAAGAAAAGTTTTGTATTTTTTAGTGCATTTTGAAAGTGTATAACATTAGAAAACTTGCTTTAAATTATTTTTTTAAGAGTTGTGTTATTTTTTATACCCGTATGGTGAAATCAAAGGGTATATTAGTCTTGCCTTACCGTTTGTAACGCCAAGATCCCGTTATCACACACAAAAATTAATTACACCAGTGTGTTTAGAATGATAAGAAAAAGTTGAATTTAGCATGTCCGTCCGTGCGTCCGTCTGTCCGTCCGTCTGTCCGTCTGTCCGTCTGTCCGTCTGTCCGTCTGTCCGTCTGTCCGTCTGTCCGTCTGTCCGTCTGTCCGTCTGTCCGTCTGTCCGTCTGTCCGTCTTTCCGTCTGTCCGTCTGTCCGTCTTTCCGTCTGTCCGTATGTCCGTCTGTCCGTCCGTCTGTCCGTCCGTCTGTCCGTCCGCTGTCCGTCCGTCTGTCCGTCCGTCTGTCCGTCCGTCTGTCCGTCCGTCTGTCCGTCCGTCTGTCCGTCTGTCCGTCCGTCTGTGGCGCGGATTGCGGGCGCCCGGATTGAGCTAGAGACTTGAAATTTTACGCAGATTGGTTTTTCGTAAAATTCAAGGCTAAGTTCGTTAATGGGCAAAAATGGACCATTAGAAAACGAACGAAAACATTTTTTGCGAATATCTCAAAAACGGTGCATCTTATCAAAAAAGTGCAAGAACAAAAGTTATTTAGGATATGATTCTACATAAAACTCCCATACATTTTAAAAAATCTTATTGAAAAGTTTGCCTTCAAAGTGAAATTTTGAATCGCCGTCAATCACCATATGGGTTTTCAATAATTGCCAGCAATTATAGCTTTTGTTATGTTGTTAAAAAGCACTTGTATGAAATGTGCATATCTGACACTTTCAGTTTTAACAGCATTTATTTTCTAATTTTCTTCTTTTGTTAATTAAAAAATCGTAAAAACTTAAAACCCAATAAAATTCTTTTTCATAACACATGCATCGAAAATATGCCTTTCGATGCCTCCGTAGCGGGTCGAAAGTTGCGTTTTCGGCCCTAGGGGCGAAAGTGCGATTAGCAGGCCGAAACTGTGTTTTCGCGACGTTTATGAATGAAACTGAACGAGTGAAGTTATAGCTATACGAGCGCAGTGTGATTTACAATAGTTGCGCATTGTCGATTTCCATTTTTTGTTATGTTGATTTTTTATTTCAAAGGAAAGAAATTTAAAAATTAAAATCTGTTTTGACCAACATTTCATAGTAATAAAACGAATTTATAGAATAAAGTTGTTTTGTTTCTTTTAAAATTTACTTCTGTTGAAGGGCTCCGCCCCTGGACCCCGTATATGGGGCTTCTCCCCCCAAACCCCCGTTTGCATTACTCTGCAATACGAAAATCGCATTTAAATGGCATCTCAAGTCATATTTTCAATGAATTTGTTATGAAAAATTGTATACGCAACTCGGAGCGAGTCAACGATTTCACTCGTGTGATATCTGCCCTCGCTTCGCTCGTGCAGCTAACTTCACACTCTTGAAAACGTTGACTTTCGCCCCTTGTTGCGTAATATACTATTGCAACCCACGGTTTTTTGATGTTAGAATTTGTAACAAAAGAATATAACCGACAATACACTAACAGCCAATCTATCAGTTCAGTTCGACTTGAATCGTCGTCCAATAATCATTATATTAATCGCAACCCAACTGTGTTTTATTTTAACTTTCAAGCTATTGATCTCTTAACATTTGACAACAATTTTACTAACTCCCGTAGATCATAAATATTTCAGAGCCCATTTACAAAATTAAGTTTGTCTGGCACAAAATAAAATAAAAAAAAATCAGGTATTAAACATTTTTTCATCATTTCAATTTGTAGCCGGTAATTCAGAAGGCATTAAGCTTATTTCACCTTTTAACTGAAGACCAAATGCGAGTAAAAAGCTTTACCAAGAAATACGGATTTACAATTGAGAGACTTCCTTTTGGTAAGTTTAAATTTAAATTTTTGAAAAGGACTTTTCCCTCTTCATAATTGTTTCTTCAAGGACATTTTGCTGTTGGCTCACATATCACAGAAGAGGCAGCTGAATTTCTTCAAATGATGATGACTGACATATATTATGAATACTGTGTGCTATTTTCGTTTAAAACCTGGTCGGGAATGGAAGATTTCGATGATCTAGTATTGCGTGTACAACAAAGTGGCATTCAGAAATATTGGGAATATTCGGTAAGAAAAACAATTACAGTTTATGGAATTAGTTTGCAATTTTTTTT
The DNA here is from genome assembly GCA_964034945.1 of Chrysopilus asiliformis. Classification (NCBI taxonomy): domain Eukaryota; kingdom Metazoa; phylum Arthropoda; class Insecta; order Diptera; family Rhagionidae; genus Chrysopilus; species Chrysopilus asiliformis. The sequence continues at coordinate 72,028,891 of OZ035962.1, forward strand.
GTGTACAATTTTTTTTATGACACATTTATCAGTTAGCTAATTTTTTTTTAAATTTTTTTATATAAGTCTTTTCTTTTTCTACCAATATTTTGAACAATTAAACAACAACTAATAAGATCTCATTCTCAATTAAAATTTGTTTACAGATAATTGCAAAGTATTCCAGTATTAAAATTCAAGTCAAGGTGGCGTTATCCAGACTTAGGGAAAAATCGAATGATCCAGAAGCTCTAGGCTTAATTAATTCACTAGGAATGATGATCATCTGGGCAATCGGTATCACTATAAGCTCTATTGCCTTTTTCTTCGAAATCTGTGGATTTTCAGCAAAGCGAAAAAGAACATTGGCCACTGAAATTTAATTTTTTTTCCACATCCAAAAGGGTTGCGTTTTCAAAATTTCACAAAATTAAAAATTAAAAGTTATTGGTTCGTCTCAGGTATCCGTCGAACTTCAATAATAGGACAGGATGGCAGCATTTGTAAGGATTTTCCGTCTAGTCAAAACTATCTCATCCTCAGTCTTCTCAGTCAGTGTAATTTTGTCCTAAAATTTAAAATATCTAAAATATTAATTGAGGCACTCAAAGCAAAAATAGATTAATTCACAAAATCGCGATTTTGGGATTTTTTTTTGTCAAGGCTGAAGGTAGTTGGCCTGTATTTGTTACAAGCATTATTTAGAGGAATACTAAGTTGCCATAACCTCAAACGTTAATCGTTTTTGCATTTTATTTCTGCTTAAAAACGACACAATGGTATTTTGTAGATGCGTAACCTATATATTTGCAAGGTGTGCACTGGTTCTAGGTACCACTTTGGAAAATTATATTTCATAATATGTCTGATGTGTCTAGAAAAAAATTTTATTTTTGGTATGAAACACTAACAATAACATTTAATTTACGATTCGAACCACTCAAATCGTATTCTCCAAGTGGAGTCCCAGGTAAACTTTAGTTTCGATAGGTCTTTCAAAATAAGGAATTCGTTTCGCAGTTCGAATTTATAGGAAAGAGTGGGGTTGAAAAACAAGGATCGTCACTACTCGATAGAGAAAATTGAAAAAAAATCTGTTTGATTCTATTTCCTCAAAGAAAACCTTTGGTTTTTTTCTCATGAAAATCCGAAAATTGGGTGACGAGTAATGGCCCAAAATCGGGGTTTCGGTCAAAACTTACCCCTTCCCTTGCTGCGAAACACTCTTTATAAAGGACTTTCTGCCCGTTTTGAAAACACACGTGTGTCTTAGCTTTCGGTCTACTATAGTATAAAAACAATTCAATGAAATCGGCGGATCGGTTTGGGGTACTTAACTTGTTAACTAAAACAAAATAAAAATGGTGTACAAAAGTATCCCGAAATAAATGTTCAATTTCCATTATTTTCAAAAAGTTCGAATTTATGTTCCAACTATAATTTTTTGGCAGCCACGATTCGACCCGTGTGCCTGACGATTCGACCTGCGCGACTAAAAAATACGAGTTTTGGGTACTCAACTCACTCCGCTTTTCATGACATACTACATAGTCTGACTTAAGACGCACAAATGCATAATGAAGCGAATATCAAATACTCACATTTTCTTAGTCGCGCTAATCGATTCGTCAGGCACACGGCAATTGGAATGTTCAATCATGTCCAAGTGGCTGTCAACCACTGACCCTTAGCGATGGATGTGGTTCTTTTTTGCTTAAGTTTTGTGAATAAATACAAGGGATCTCATGGCTAGTTCTTGAGACCAAATTTTATCATAGAAAAAAAATTTATTAGTTCTTAAGACGAAATTTTATAATTTTTTTGCGACTTCTATTTCGTGTAATTTTTACACTCTATATAAGAATCATATAGGAATATATTAGATTTAGTATACCGTTTGTAACGCATCTAATTAATCATCGGACACAAAAAAGAACTACACCAGGTTGTTAGCGATGACAAAAGATTTTGATTTCCGCATGTGCGTGTCTATCCGTCTGTATGTCTGCCCGTCTGTATATTTCTGAACACCATAACTTTTAAAATTTTGCTAGAGATTTAAAATTTTGTATAGTTACATTTCTTGTAAATATCTAGGCTAAGTTCTTGAACATGCAAAATCGGACCATTCCTTTCCATCTCCCCCCATATAAAGGAATTAGTTTTTTCGCAATTTTCTCGAAAACGGTGAGTAATATCAAAAAAATTATTCAGGTAAAATCTATTTAGAATAGGATTTTACATAATTCGTCCCCACACCAAAACCCAATCGGACCATTGCTTCCCTCTCTACCATGCAAATGGAATACTTTTTTCCTGTTTTCTGGAAAACTGTGGATCGGATCGAAAAATTTATAAAGATAAAATATGTTTAGAATATGATTTTACATAACCATTCCATATATTAAAATCCAATCGTCCACTCCTTTCCTCTCGCCTATACAAATTGTTTTTTTTAAATGAATATTTTGCCTGTAATCATATAGAGTATTTGACGATTGGTCCCTGGCAATTGTGCCCTTTCTCATGTTTTTTAATCAAATGGCCGGATAACATTTTTAATAAAAAATTTTTGTTGAATTTTTGTGTTCACTACGAAAGAAAGTTTTGAAGTGCAAAATGAGTTTAACTCATAACTGACAAATAATAATCCGGTCAGGCTTGCACCCTTTTCTATTCAAATACTTTTGAGATGCTAAGAACCAAAAGAGATGCTAAGAACCAAAAGAGATGCTAAGAACCAAAAGAGATGCTAAGAACCAATATTTTTCTTTCTTTAAATTGGTGCACATAAATATAAGTACCATTAAATTTATTTTGTTCACTTTTCTATAAATACACTCATACCTCGCTATACGGCCGCTCTTTATACGGCTTTTCGCTATAACGGCCTTCTTTAATTATGGCACTTTTTCGATTTACGGCCCAAAATGTTTCGTTATACGGCCCAAAAAAAATTGCGAAAAAAAACAAAAGCTATAATTGCCAATCTGGCAATTATTGAAAACCCGTATGGTGATTTAAGTGAACGGCGGTTCATTTTCGTCATCAGATTAGAACCGATTTAAACATTTTAAATTATGTTTTTTATTATGTATATGGACACGTGCATATGAATTTTTTTAAATTTTTTTTAAATTATCTTTTTATGTACATATGAATTTTTTTTTGTTATTGAAGTCATCCTTATATTACTTGTTATGTATTTTTATTTTGTATGTAAGCATTTTTAAATGAAATAAAAAGAAAAAAAATGCTTTTTAAACTAAAAACTACGTTATTTAAAAAAAATTGGAACGGATCCTATTGAATTTGCATGGGTTTGTATGAAAATAATTGATTCGTTATACGGCTTTTCGCTTTACGGCTAACTTTCCCGGAACGTATCTAGGCCGTAAAGCGAGGTATGAGTGTATAAAAAAAATTGTTTGTTTTAATGGTCTGAATCGTTACTTTGAGCGCCTCAATTAAAATCTAAAAAAAAAACTAAAAAACATAAAATTACAAGTTCACTAAATTTTAGTTTAAAAAAAATTGTGTAATATAAAAAATAAAAATTATTATGTGTTATAAATATTAGATTATTTTTTATAAAATCAATTTTCCTGTTACGATATCAATTCACAATATATTCACATTTTTACCTACATAGATTATATCAAAACAAAATACAACAATTTCCGTTTATCTAAAAATCAATTGATTAAGGAAATGGTATGAACTCATATATGAACACGGATATTGACAAAATATGAATTGTTTTTCAGCAAATATGTTATTTCCTGTACAAATATATTCAATAAATTGAGAAGTAAAAAATATGAAATAAATACGGGAGAATAAAATAAAAAAAACGATACATTTTGTGCACCAATTGTTTCATCAGAATGCCAAGAGTCTTTTTTTTTGTGCAATCGTTGTGAAGTGTCACAAAGTTTTACCTTCCATTTTTTGCATTTTTCATTGGGAATTATTAAATTACTCAAGGTTTAAAACACGATAAAATGGTTTTTTGTCATTTTTTGCAAGATTAATACTTTGAGATTCCTGATGAGCCAATAAATTTATTTTTTTTTATCAACCCATTTGCATCGCAAGCGTATATATATGCGGTTTTTGTACATACACGCACGTATATATACGCACTCGCTATTCAAATAACATTTTAAGCAACCGTGTCCTCTTTATTCACATATTTCGTCACCAGGCAAATTAAGAAGTCGGTAAGGACAACGACAGATCCTGTAAGGATACCATGATTATTCTTTTCCTTATATTTTCGAAGAAAAAATCTTATCTTGGAGTTTTTGAAGTTTCTAAATGCCATTCTGACGTTAAGAAATCTGTAAAAATTAGTGTTATATACTTTTAAATGTTTGGTAAAAAAATATAATGCGTTGTGGTGTTGGAACAGTGGGAAACTGCACCGCTACTGTAGTTTACGGCTACAGTAAAACAGTATGTGTGTTGAGTTCAAAGAGCAAATGCGATGTCATACACTTTATATTTTTATCAAAATCCTACATTTTAAAAAGAACATTTCTCTTGACGCCCCAAAACATTAGTGGAAAAGCTGCTTTTTTGTGCATTTTGAAAGTGCGTAACATTAGAAAACTTGTTTTTTCCCATAATTTGATGTCTAACATTTTTGAAAACTTACTAAACTCTGTACATTTGAATCTCCATTTCTTAAGTTATTCCTTTAGAGAAATCGATAAATTTTTATGTCTGTTCGCAGAAACTACATGAAAAAGAAATAAAAATATTTAAAGTCACAAAAAACACCCGGAAAGTCGTTGAAAGGAAATCCTTGTCATCCTATATATGCTAACAAGGTCACATTTAATTTTCAATTCGCTGGTGTACAGTCCGCAGGAACCCAGAACGATTCTGGGACCGCCATAATTCCGGTTGGGGTGAATGAGATTTATGACAGTGACCCGCTTGCATTCGATTGACGTTAAAATCACATTAAGGCCAACATAATGTCCACACACAAATCTCGGTTAAGAATTTATTCTTAGCTTTTATTGATATTTCTTAAGAAGAATATGCTACCGTTGGCGTTGCTTGTTGTCGACCCAACGGATCCTGCTGCCACGGCATCTTTCTGTGCCACCCGAGGTCTCCTCCCGACACCTTTTCCGTTTGCGTAGTCGTCATTCCGGTTCTGATATTTTCCTACGAAAATCGACTTAAGACCGATTTGAATCACCCATAGACTATACTTTCAACTAATGCTACCCAATGAAAAAAAAACACTTTATGTTTTGTGAATCAATTCAGGATATTTTTGGGGAAGGAAGACTACGATGGGTTAGGAGGGATATCGAATAGAAAATCAAGGAAAGGATGTGGAAAATTTTGGGGAACTCACTAGAGAAGGAGGCTGTTCTTTCGAATCTACTTCGCATCGCACAAGCAAAAGTTTAGCTTAAAGATTTATTGTTATGCGGGAAGAGGAAGACGTCAGTCCATTTATCTTTTCTAGGGGCCAATTAATGTTCGCCAACTGTTGAATTTTTGGCAACTTTTATGGCCGAGAACTTGCGTTTTATGCTGCCATTTTGAAAACTAAATGGCATTTTAATAGTTTAAGTTCCAACAAAATTACGAAAATTCAATTCTTATATTATCCTAAAAGAAGCACACAAACAACCATAAGAGACAAGTCTTTCGTTCTTCGCATTTAACGTGAGGCATTTCTCCATCGCAGGAAATTCTTATATGAATGGAGAAAGTATAAAATGAGTTAGGAGGGTATTTCAAACCACTACCCGTATTAAGAGGACTGGCTGAAAAGTAATCGGCCTAGGCGAGAGAACACAGCTTTTTTCGGCAAAAGTCATTTTATTTCTCAACATACTTGTAGTCTCCTTTTATGGCGGTACAGATCGTCCAACGATTCTCCAATTTTTTGAAACCCTTTTGAATAATATTATTTCTCAAAGCCCTCAAAATAGATCTATGCTTCAGCGATGACCTCCTCGTTCTCCCTTAATCTCATACCAACGAGTAATTTCTTCATTTATTGTTGATAGTTTGGAAATAGATAATAGCCCTAGGGGCCAAATCTGGAGAATATTGTGGATGAGAAATCAATTCGTGACGCAAATCATGAAAATTCATGCGTATAATGAATTGATCCAAAAGCTCTCCATAATATACGTCGGTGATCGTTTTACCCTTTTCAAGGTAATCGATGTAAATGATACCATGCGCATCCCAAAAAACTGCGGCCATGAGCTTGTTAGCCGACAGACCCACCTTGGCTTTCTTCGGCTTCGATTGGCCAGGAGACGTCCATTATTTCGACTGCTCCTTGGGTTCCTTGATGTGTTGTGATCTATGTTTCGTCTACAGTAACGAAACGGCGCTAAAAGTCTTAATCGTGGTTGAACATCGCTAAACAATCCTTTAAGGCAGCACCCATCTGGCAGCGAGCTTCCTCATTCTGAAATATTCATGCAACATATTTTCCACTCGTTCACAAGAGATGCCGCTCTCTCAGGAATCTCGCGTCGTCGTTCGTCGATCGTCAATACCGATAATACCATGGATTTTATCGACCATTTCTGGTGTGGTGACCTCTTTTTAACGGCCTAAACACTTTCCGTTTTTAAACGCTCAAAACGCTTTTAAATTCAGTTGGCCAAGATTTTATTGTTGATATCGAAGGCGCAGCGTTCTATTCGGTGGCGATTTCATCATTCAATTTCTTTTTCAAAACCAAGTATTTCGATTTTATTCATTTTTGTAAAAATGCAAAAGCTGTTAATTATCAATGACTGACAAACACAAACTAAATAACACAGCTAGTTTGTACGAAAAACAACATTGCAATTATACTGGTTGGGATATCTCTTGGCTCGGCCGATTACTTTTCAGCCAGCCCTCCTACTGCTAGCACACACATTCAACTCTGTTATTACCGGACAAAAGATCGGCAAAATATCGAGGCTGTAGCCAAACTTGCGCCTACACCGACCCACTTATTACACATCCACCCAACGCCTGGGTCGAAGGGTCAAAGGGTTGATGTAATGACCTTTTCCATTTAGTCCGCAGTGTGAAACTATTTTAACTGCACTAACGCAAAGTGAGTGTAAATTATGATGTGAAAAAGCACTGCTTTCTCACCATTTTACATTCTTGCTGGTAAGAAATAATTTTTAATTCCTTAACTAAAGCAAGAAAATGTTATTAGAATTAATTGCATCATAAATATTCACAGATAAGAGATTTTTACGTTAATTATTTCTCTTTTTTAATTAAAAACTATCTAAAAAGTTTTGAAATGTCCACACTTCAACAGGAAAGTTTTTTATTTTTGAATTCGTTATGCGTACTTTCACTTAAAACTTTATTGTATTAATGAACATAAACTACTCCTTGTTTTATGCTATTTTAATTTTTCCAGTGAGGACATGAAAAACCTGTATTAAAATTATATGCCGTAATCGTAAAACAAGCTTTTTTTATAACGGTATATCTAGAGAGACTTAAAAACTCTCTAATGATGAAAAAATTGAAAAAAGGATATTCACGATATTTTTGCAGGACTTTAACGAATTTTCCCAAAATTCAGACGCAATTCGCCCCTTAAAACTATAAGTACCTTAATACTTTCATAGCTGGCTATCATGATTTTTTTATGTGTGGAGACATTGTTCGGTCACTCAGGCAGTACTGATTTATTAATTTATAAACTTTTGTAGAGAATATTTATAGCCCAAAAGTCATTTTTAATGTTACTAACCTTGTGCTCGATGAAATATCTTCGTGGTTGACACAAAACAGTAAAAAGTTGTTTCCATGAGCTTAATTTTGGTATCCGCGGATCTTTGGGGTCGCTGAATCTGAATCCGCTGTCCAAATTTTGAAGCTCGTAGTGGGATGTCGTCCTGTAAGGATAACGAACATATCCTTCTTCCCATTTTTCACCATTAGCATTAGGGGGTTTTCGATGTCGCTTCTCACGAATCTGATATTTCATACTCTCAGTATGGATCCTGAGGATATTTAAAGGATAGGAACATTGTCCTTTTTGCATTTATTCTCAGGGAAATCCGTCTTGTTGACTCCTGAGATTTGCCGATTAATAATGCAACGTTAAAATTCAAAAATTTTAATCTTAAGAACCGGACACAAATATCCTTTTCAAATGTTTTTTTCTAAAATTTTAAAATAATAATTTACGCATCAGACATCAGATCATGGGCCTTAAAAAGCTCGCAGGATTAATTTTTTTCCATGAAGAAAAAAAAATGGAAAACAGGATCTTCGTGTTATGTTTACATGTCCTTGGGATCCAAAAATTCAACTGACTGCGAGACTGATTTTCCTGAGAATAAAAGTAAACAGGACGATTTTGTTTTCCTTAAAATGTCTATGGGATCCGAATTTTTAGAGCCGTCCACAAACGATTAACTTTGTTGTCAACATTGTTGAATTTTCCGTGGGTATGTTGGCGGTTGATATGTCGTTGAAAACATGGTTGTGCTGAGATCAAAAAAAAAATGGAAAACATTGGATATTCGGTGGGGGGAGCCTGATGTTGGCGACCATGTTGTAGCGTCTGTACGGAAGTTGGCAACAAGGTTATGAACGGGGGAGGGTGGAACTAGTGGTCTGATTGGATTTTGGTATATGGATGAGTTTTACTTTAATAAATTTTTCAATATGACCAACCGTTTTCCAGAAAATTGCAAAAAACGGTTTCGTTTGTATGGGGGAGGGGGAAACGAATGGTACAATTTTGCCCGTTAAAGAGCTTAGCCTTCCCATTTACCAGAAACGTAATTATACAAAATTAGCTCAATTCTTTCGGAATTTATGATGTTCACGGACGGACAGACAGACGGACGGACATGCGAAAATCAAAATCTTGTGTTATCCCTAACACCCTGCACGGCAAAAAATCTTGGAGAGAATTCCAATCAAAACTGGATTACGCTGGACCTATATGTAATCCAATGGAAAATTCTAATCCAATAATATGGATTGGAAATTTTTATAAATTTATTTTTGGTTTAATTCAGTATTAAAGTCTAAAATTTTGATTAAATTGTAGACATTAATGTTAAAAGTACTTAAGTTCGATACATAATAAAAAACTTTTCAAATATGACTGCAAAAAAGGCTAAAATATTTTCAAAAATTCGCATGTATTAAATTCCAATCCAAAATATGTATTAAGATTTCGTCAATATATAATTTTTGGATTGAAAAATACTCCAGGATTTTTTGCCGTGTGGTGTAGTTCATTTTTGTGTCCGATGATTGGTTCGATGCGTTACAAATGGTATACTAAATCTAATATGTTTCTATATGATATATCATATCGAGTACTAGCTTGCATACCCGTCGTTGCCGGGCTAAAGTTCTTTTAAAAAAGTTTTTTGCACAAAAAACCCAGAAATAGCTTAAAAACTATTGGAAAAAATCGTTATACATTCAGAACCTCCCGTTCCGAATTTTAAAATTCTAACACCCGATTCGTGATCAGCGGCTCCGAAAACCCCCTAATGCCACTTTTTCCCGGGAAAAATGGGAAAAAGGATATTTGCGTTATCCTTACAGGACCTTCCGTTTTGAATTTTGAAAATCTAACACCAGATTCGTGATCAGCGACACCGAAAACCCCCTGATGCCAATTTTCCCCGGGAAAAATGGGAAAAAGGATATTTGCGTTATCCTTATAGGAACTTTCGTTTTGAATTTTGAAAATCTAACACCAAATTCGTGATCAGCGAACCCGAAAACCCCCTAATGCCATTTTTTCCCGGAAAAAATGGGAAAAAGGATATTTGCGTTATCCTTACAGGACCTTCTTTTTCCAGTTTCGAAAATCTAACATCGGATTCGTGATCAGCGACCTCGAAATTCCCCGAGTGAAACTTTTCAGCCTTCTATTGAGCAGGATTAATGGCGAAAATCACGGTTTAAAAACACCCGGACCCCCTACGCAATGGTTGGGACATGCTGTGAAAGTTTCAAGTCTCTAGCTTCAGGGGTTTGGGCTGGGCGTTGATGAGTCAGTCAGTCACTCAGTCAGGTTAAACGATTTTATATAGATAAAAAGAATTATTCAAGCCAGTCCCCATTTGATAATACCAGGTGTGTCGGTAAGTCTTTTCCGGTTTTTTCGCTAAAGAAAACATGTTATTTACAATGGATAGTTAAAATTTATTTATTCAAAGTATTGTCCATTTGATTCTACACATTTTGCCCATCTCCCAGGCAATTTATGGATGCCATCCCAAAAGAACTGTTTCGAGCTAAACCACTCATCGAGCCATTTTTTCACTTCTTCGAAATCGGAGAAGTGCTGCTCTGCAAGCGCGTGCCCAATCGATGCAAAAAGATAGTAGCAAGATGGAGCCAGGTCTGGAGAGTACGGCGGGTGCGGTAATACTTCCCATCCAAGTGGTTTCAACACTTCTTTGACTGATTTTGCTGTGTGAGACGGCGCGTTGTCATGCTGCAAAATCACCTTACCATGTCTTTCAGCGTATTGCGGACGTTTTTTGATCAATTTATGGTTCAAATTGAACATTTGTTGTCGGTAGCGGTCAGTATTAACTGTTTAATATTCAGTATTCCTGTAATTCCGCATCTTCAAATGTTTTCGGCCTCCCAGCACGTTTTTTGTCCTGGATGTTGAAATCACCACTTTTGGATTGTCGAAACCACGTCTCATATGTTCTTATGGTTGGGGAATGATCACCGTAAGTTTCTACCAGGAAACGATAGCTTTCAGTGGCCTTTTTCTTTTGATTAAAGAGGAAAAGTAATGCGTGCCGCAAATGCACGTTTTCAGGCACAAAACTTGACATTTTCAAACAGCTTTAACACTATGACGTTGTTATTTTGACGGAACGTAACTTGTGTAGTTTTGAAGATTAATGTCAATAGAATAAAATGACATATGTCACAAATCATATCACTGCATACTTATGGCTAGCGACATCTGTTAGAAAAACCGGAAAAGACTTACCGACACACCTGGTAAAAACGAATGAGCGCAGTTTTTGAGACCCAGTCCCGTAGAAATTTATAACTAAGACAAGAAGAAAATCATATTTCATTATATGTGCGTAAAGCCCAATTCAGACTAACGATTACGGTTGCAGTTACGATTGATCTTCCTCGACCAATGAGATCAAAGTTTTCATGTCTTTATAGTTGAAAGTTTTGATCTCATTGGTCGAGAAGATTCAATCGTAATTGCAATCGTTAGTCTAAATTGGGCTTAAGACTATTGAAAAATGTGTGGTTTACGAGTAAATCGCGAAAAACGAAATTGGGATTTTGAAAAAAGCCGCCACACGATCAATAAAAAAAACCAACACGTTTATGGTTGCGTTACGATATCTATAATACGATGCCAATGCCTGGAATTAAATTGATAATTGCAGGTTACAAAATCACTGTCGTTTCACTTGACTTTCGAATAGGACAAATTCGTTTGTACTGAATCGACTAAAGTCGCTTCAGCTCTGGTGACTAGTCTATCAGAATCGAAGTATTACTTTTAATTAGTTTCCTGTCAAATAAAAAAGCATTTACTGAAATTTCCTTCGATGGTTTGGACTTTTCGAGAACAGGAAAAAAAACTAAAAGTAATTTTTATTGTATGTGTCTAATACAGAATGTAGAAAAAAACGGTAAGAGTAGGTACCTACTCTACTAAATTAATTTACTCGATCGGATTGACATTGATACATGTGATTTTTATATGTAACGAGTATTTTTTCGGCTTCTTTCCGTCGCACTGATTGTAATAAAATTGGTAGTAAAGGCAAGATGGCATATAACAAGTACAAAAATGCCGCCATGCATGCGATCCAGAGTTAGTCAAAGATTTTCTTCGTCTAAAGAGATATTTCAAGGAGAAAGTTCAAGGAAATGTTGGCTTTTCTCTATATATATATATCTCATTGGTCTCGTATGTTAGAAGCCATTGGGAATGGGAGTTCCATAAATTTGGATTTTACTCCAGGAAAATTGCCGGGAGCATATGGCATGTCATGTGCCACCTAATGAAATGGTGTCACGACTGCTCCATAAAATAAGGTCCTTTGTATTTAATGTTCACCATGGTTTCTCTATCTGCTGGTCCGGAGGCTCGCTTAGCTCAACACCAGATCGTTCTCCATCAGTACAGACTAACTCCATTCACCCTGTTACTGATGATACCTCTCAGTCCCGAATACTGCAAAATAGCTTCCAAATCCATGATTTCTATTGCTTGTCGGTATTATTGGAATTTGGATTGCGATTCCACACATCGTGTTTTTTCCAATGAAAAAAAAATCTTATTTGGTATACGTGTGTTAGGATGCTCTATATCGACAGAGTGTTACAAGCATAAGAGTTCAATGGCAGAAAAATAAATAAGCCATAAATAATTTATTTGGTATTGGCGTTAAAGGTACTCCTTGCGGAATCGTTACTCCATGTCAAGAGTATTAAAAGGATAATACGAGCAACATCCGGTTACATTTTATGTGAACTATACACACCAAAAAGTGATAAACAGAGGAAGAGCTAGATTTCAATGGACATTACGGAGGAGGGATTCCCTAGAACAGATCACCATGCTTTATCGCCCTTTGGATGCTACTAAATTATTTGTTTTATGTTTCATTTTGATGTTTTTTTATGTCATTGTCTATTTTTATTTTATCTCATGCACCCTTAAACTACCACACGAAATACACTTGCGTCTACATGAAATTTTATTCTATGATTTATATTGCAGAGGAGGGGCAAGACAGTAAAACGCAGTAAATTTAACTGCTTTGCTAGTAGACATTTATTTATCGTTTTGCGAATTACTTAAACCAAGTACAATCATAAACTTCTTTATCGCTGTATAAGTTGACTTGACCAATATTACGACGGATTTCATAAAACATTCCAGATTATGACGAATTTATTATATTAAATAATACCTTTATCAAAAAATAGTGCACAGTATTTTTCCAACTATGAAGCTATGTAAAGACCGAATTTCCAAAGCAGGGCATTTCAAACTTTTTTTTTGACCTCTTTATTGTTTACTTGAACTAATTACTAAAATAATAACCGCACTTTTATACTACACTTCCATAACAATAGCGACGCATGTGTGTTTATGTCTGTGCCTTTGTCTATAACTCGAGGGCAAGTGAATCGATTTCAACCAAAACTTTAAGGCGACTAACAAGTGAAGTACCCCAACTCGACCCGATTTTGCTGAATCTGTTATAGTAAACCGAAAACTAAGAAACCAAAAACAAAAAAAAAACAATTAGCAGCGGCGGGAAAGGGTGGTCTCAGCTCCGAGCTTCGCGGAGCCTAAAATCTTTTATTAACTCCCGAAGCCCTTCAAGTAAGCCTTAAGGGAATTTTCATATTTTTTGGAGCCAATTTTGGAGCATATCCTGCATTCAATCTATCTATCGGATTTTTCGATTATTCGCTCGAACGTGTCCTCCAACTTTTTAATGTAGTTTGAGAACGAATTGAGATATTTAAGAAATTCTTCCCATTTAATACAGGAAAATTAGGCGAAAAAAAGCATGAACCTCTTAAAAAATCCTAGTTAACTGGATTTTTGCACAGACCTTTATTTTGATATAACAAACAACGTCCCAAAAGTCCATTCCAAAATTGCGCCGGCGTCGTGAGTTATTCAAGGTCAAAGGTCTCAAAAATCAGTTTTTTACGTTTATCTCACTTTGTACGGGTTGTACGTCTTTTTGAGCTTCAGATGAATTAATCACAATAAAATTCTCTACAAAAAAGGTTGAATACAATTTTCTTGTAGGACAAACAGTTTTCGAGATACAAGTCGTCAAACTATGCGTCGCACAGAGAAATTGCTATTATTCAAGGTCAAAAGTCAAAAAAATCGTAAATATCTTGCTTTGTATAGCCTGTACGCATTTTTTGTGTTCAGATGAATTGCTCCTTCGAAAATTCTCTACAAAAAAGGTTAAATAAATTTTTTTTGTAGGGCGAATAGTTTTCGAGATAGAAGTCGAGACACTGTGAACTGCACATTCGTTTCCCCACCACCATTGAGGTAGAATGCAAGGCGCGTTTTTTACATGGTTTCCCCATTAGGCCTAATCCATATTTTTTCCACCTTCATTCATTTATTCTTGTTCTCCTTCTGCTTCTTCTTCTTCTTGTTGCTCTTCATCTTCGAATCAGTGATATCAGGATTCAGTGATATTACAAGAAGCAGGATGATTGACCCCGACAAAAGGTACAAACGATGAATCTAATTTTTCTGCATGCACAATTAGAACCACAACCTTTTGTGCAGTTGCAAAAAACGGAATTCAGGAGTTCTTTCGGTGCTGGTGGAAGTAATATACTATAGTATCCCGTGAGCATTTCCTTTGCTTAAATATTTCGATAAAGACTCAATAAGGCAGTTAAATTATCTTCACTTCCACCCACAATAGGAGCCGCACAACACCATCTGCAGCGGTATTGTGATTTAAATTTGGAAACGAGGTGGAAAAACTCACGCATGAATTTATCCGCCTAGTCAAATTCACTTCACTTTTGAAAAATACTCACCACTTCGGTATTGTGATTGTAAAACTCACTTTAAGTGGAGGTGAAAAAGAATCTACTACAAATCTAGTACGTAAATCATAAAAAGTGAGTTTATGATTTGACGTTTTGTCAGATGGGAAATAAACAATTCCGAAAGATCAGTCTTTTGGCTACTGTGGACGAGGAATATGAAATTAGAAATTATTCCCGTATCAGTCGTCGGATATTGCGAGACACCAAGAACCCGTTCGACATGTCGCAGAGGCACTTCATTGCGCTATACCATTTTCCGCAAAATTTGGCAACGAATTTAATCAATGAATTAGCACCATTATGGCGTGAAAGCCGATATAAGAATAGTATACCCGTATACCTTAAAGTGCTATCGGTACTTAGGTTCTACGCGCATGGCGGGTACCAAAATGCGGTTAGCCAGGAAGCTCATGTATCTCTTAGTCAGACAGTAATGTCTCAGAATATAAAAGAAATATCCATAGCGCGTGATTTAAATTTGGAAATGAATCGCGCTGAATCGCTTATTGAATCGTTATGCCAAGTTTCCGGCAACCAATGAAGAAAAACTTCCCATTAAATAAAGGTTTGCATTTTTTTTTTGAATTCCATAAAAAAAAACAATTCTGAACGTTTTTATTTACCTATGCCTTACAATCAATTGTGATTATTATAATTTTTTTAAATAGATTTTGTTAAATGTTTTTCGGTTTTATGAAATCTCCGGGTTTCGGACAGTTGCACTTCAATGGGCGCTCCGCGCCAGTCCCTGAAAACTGTTGACGGAGTACAGCGCTTCTATTTTTCGTCTCCCGACGCTGCTCCTGCCAATATTTTTGCCATTGTTGTGTGGTTTTGTGGGCGCCGCCCATAGAATTTAATAGAGTTTAATCCCACTTTTGTTTTTTTGTTGGTTTCCCAGCTTTGCCCTCAAACCGGGAATTGGCGAAATCCTTGTTTTCCAACATGAAATTTATGAGGGTTTCTCGCTGGGAAGCAGTCGCTTTCTTCTAAGAAAAGGGTACCCAAAATTAAATAACATAACCTCAATTGTCCGATTAAACAAATTATTTCATATATTTATAAAATTACACAACAAATGATAAACAAAATTGAATTTTTTTTATTTAGTTGAGTAAATAAATGGGAAAAACATACCGCTTTTGTATCTATCTTACACTTCTACACGCAGAGAAAAAAAGTAGTCATTCTTAACAACTTTTCAATTATTTAGTTGTTCGAATCGGGAACATTACTTTAATAGTAAGTTTTATTTTTTTGTAGTTAATTTCAACTACAAGAAATAATTAAAAGAACTATAAGATAACTAATATTTATTAAGAAGTAATAAGATTTTACTATTTTCTACTTGATTGCATTACAAAATAGTAAAAATATAATGCCAAAAAAGTCATTTTAAATTATTTTGTTGTCAAATCAATTAAAAAGTAGTTACAGTGACTATTAAAATAGTTATTTGTCAATTCTTTCATAATTACATTCGACTACAAAATAGTTGAAAGGTATTATCGAAATAATACGTTTTAATTATTTTGTTGTTGAAGTGACCATAATGTGGTTGAAAGTGACTATCAAAACAACCATTTTTAACCATTTTGTTATTGGTTCGACTAGAAAATAGTTGAAAGTTACCAGTTTGCAATTATTTTGTCGTGGATTCAACAAGAAAATAATTAAAACGTATTATTTTGATAATACTTTTTAACTATTTTGCAGTCGAATGTAATTATGAAACAATTGACAAATAATTATTTTAATAGTCAGTGTAACTACTTTTTAATTGATTTGACAACAAAATAATTTAAAATGACTTTTTTGGCATTATATTTTTACTATTTTGTAATGCAATCAAGTAGAAAATAGTAAAATCTTATTACTTCTTAATAAATATTAGTTATCTTATAGTTCTTTTAATTATTTCTTGTAGTTGAAATTAACTACAAAAAAATAAAACTTACTATTAAAGTAATGTTCCCGATTCGAACAACTAAATAATTGAAAAGTTGTTAAGATTGACTACTTTTTTATGTGTAATGATTAGGGCCCGGATTTA
Source organism: Chrysopilus asiliformis (assembly GCA_964034945.1). Lineage (NCBI taxonomy): Eukaryota > Metazoa > Arthropoda > Insecta > Diptera > Rhagionidae > Chrysopilus > Chrysopilus asiliformis. Next base: position 72,045,515 of record OZ035962.1, read on the forward strand.
AGGCACTTATAAAATGGGAAAAAAGGCAGGCAAAAAGGCAGTATAAAAGACTGAATAAGCATTAATTTTTCAAAAAAAAGGCATTTATTTAAACAAAAGGCATTTTCATTGCAGGAATATGACATATCATGTATCACAAAATTGAACGCAGAACGCTTGCAAAAAATTTCAGATAAATTAAATTCATATAAATAAATTTAAAAAAATATATAAAAAGCTAATAGCCGTATAAAGAGCCTCACTTCATTTAAGTAATATAAGTGTTCGCTGCTTTTTACCTACAACTTGTGATAGTGACGTTACTTTAGGTGCATTAAGAATCATAATAGGTAATACGGATCTAATACTGATTGCAAGAAATAATTAAGTGAACTAATAAAACTTACCTAAAAGTTCTTTTCTAATCCCCGAAATTGTTTCTAAATAGCAGGTTTCCAATTCTTTCGTAACGTTGATTCATCTGGAATTTTTTCATGGCAATATTTTTGAAAAAAACTCTTTCAAAATATAATTATTCAATTTCCAAAGTGGAATATTTGCTTTAACAAATGCCATACATAAATCTCTAAAAAATTATGAGTCGCTTCTTCTGCTGATTGCATTTTTGAATATCCCGACTTTTTTTGAACTTGCTTTCTGCAATAAATTCTTGTGTATGGCAATTTTTATGTGTTGTGTCACAAAATACTTTTTTGAATGATTCACTACTTTTTCGCAAATTTTGCAGAAAAGCAAACTCCCGTCTGTCGAGAAACAGTCTTTACCAAATGTATTTACAAGGTTCACGAGTATAAGGCGGTTTTCTCGTGTGATTTTTGGCATTTCTAAGATTTCAATTTACTACCAAAACTAAACTGATCGTACATTGGCGCAACTGTCATAAATATAGGCATTGCCAAATCAAAAAAAAAATAATGATAATTTTTATGGGTACTTAAATTACCCTAAAAGGAATTTATAAATCTTTTTAAGATCGGAATTATTAAAAAAGGCATTAAAAAAAGGCTAAATGGTCGAAAAAGTGGGAAAATAAGCAAAAATGCCTAAAAGGCAGTTATTATACAAAAATGAACGAAAAAAGCAAAATAGGCAAAATGCCTTTTTGCCTTAAATATCCGGGCCCTGGTAATGATTATTATAAGCTGAAAAAGATATCAGTTGAAAAAAAAGAACAATTGTTTTTGAAACAACAGAACTTTATTTCTCCAATAAATATTTTTACATAAAAATAATATTTACTAAAAAAGTTATAATTAACAAAAAAACTGGTCCTTATAAAGATTTATTGCAAACCATGTTAATATTAATATTTTACATCTTAAAAATAAAAAAAATGACTTAAATGTGCTTTAGTCTAATACCTTATTTAGTCTCAAATAGGATGTGTGCATGCATTGGGAAAGTTGCAAATCCTTCTGCCCTGAAAATGCAAACACTTGGAAATTTCACTCCTAAAATATATGCTTGATAGTGTTCATTAAAACTCTCATTTTCGTATTCGTTGCAAACAAAAAACACTTCATTGTGTTCGAAAATAATAATGGGTTTTAATTCAAAAATTCTTAAATCTGTTTCACAAAAAGTTAAGAAAAATCCTTTTTTGTAAAAAGTCCCTTTCACATTTATTTTATCTGTTTTTAAGATCACAACATTTTTATTTAATTGTATATCTGATTCTAATTCCTGATTGAAATACGGTTCTGACCCTAAAGTGATTTTCCTACAGTTTGAAGTATCCAATATTTCCTCTAAACCTTTAGCTTGCAGCACTCGAAAAGCATTCATAAATTGCATCTTTATGCTAATTGAGTGACAAATGTTAATTCTGTTATAGGTGTTGCTGGCATACATTTTCAAAGAACGATGCTTTGCTTCAAAACGGAAACAATTTAAAAATTTTATCGGTCCACTATTCTCAATAACACTAGCGTAATGTAATAAAAAATGATGCTTAGGTATTAAACGTTCATCTTTAAAAACATTTAAAAACGTTGCATTCATATCAGAAATTGCACTTTTAAGTAAAGAGATTGTTTCTGAACTAAATGCAGGCAACATTACTAAATCAATAACTTTAAGCATTTTTACGAAAAATATCCAAACATCATTATCCGAAGGTATGCATTTCCCGATAATAAATGGCGAATGATGTATTAAACACCACATTTCGCGGGCTGTTGAATTTATGTGATAATTTTTTAAATTTGATAAACTTATAGTTCCAGCAGGAATATTTCCTAATTCTATTTCGCCATAGTTGAAAGAATTTAAATACATATTAAGTTTCTCTAAAGACACTAAATTTGTGTTATGAAAATATAAAAGTATACAACTCAAGTTGTAATGACAAATACCTTCAAAGATATCATGCATTATATCAACTGCAAAATTTTTGGTCACATGAAAATTTGGAATTTCGTTAAAAATCGAATTTCGAAAAATTGCTTTAGTTGAGATTTTAAAGAAATAATTGTTCCTTTTCTTGAATGAAAATCTAATGAAATGGTGTGCTGATTTCTAACTAAGTCGATTTCATTATGGATAATAAATTGCTTTGATTTTATCATCAAATGTTTCTCTTCTAAAATTTTGATCAATTTATGCTCAGTATCAAAATTTTTAAAAGGATTTTTCAAACGTATTTTCAAAATCTGAAAATTCTAAATTTATTTCTAAATATTCATTTGTAGGGTTGGATAGAGTCCATATAGGTTGAAAATCAACGGTCACACATTCACAAAAAGTCGTTTGGGAATTATTTGACAAGTCTACATTTATACTCGATACTGTATTGTGTAATTGTAGGTGTTTTTTAAATGAATTTAAACTAAAAAATGACTGCGGACAACGATTTTGTTTACATACGAACTTACTATTAGCAGTTAAACTATGCACAAACTTTAAATGGAAAATGAGAACTTCTACAGAATCAAACAAATTTTCGCACAGAAAACAAACGAACATTTTAAGTCAAGTCTGCAATTAATGCAACGATTTTAGATGGCAAATTAATTTTCTTATTTAAATTATTATAAAAAAAGGTTTCAATAAAAATCCACACAAGTTCGCTTTCTAGAGCGTATTTTAAGTTGAAAACAGTGTAAATTTTGAAACAAGCGTCCAAAGATTTTACAAAATTACTATGTTTGTATAAAATATCTTCTAAAATAACATAAAAATTTTTTAAACTATGAATAGTTTCACCAACCGCAATTAAATAAGGCTGACACCCCAATCCAAGATCTTTGTAAAATTTAGCTCGCTTCTCCACAGTTGGTATCACTTCAGATTCGGTCAAAACATGGATCAGGAAACTGTCCTGAGAGGCAGATATAGTTGGTCGCCATAATTCGGTGGTGCCACCTTTTTTTATGTTTATGCGCTTTGAAGGCCGTAAGATGGAATGAATGATTTTCATTACAATCACATCGCGGGAATCTATAACAAATAAAAAAAAGCTAAAGAAAAAACAATTTAAAAAAATTCAAAAATAGCTTTTCAATTTTTTAGTAATTTTGTATTTGATTAATAAAACTAAAAATCAAAAATGATGTCTACTCAATGACGCAAACCGCGTTAAAATTGCTCCAACGGTTCCGGAAATAGTTGAAGAGGGGGTTGACAGGCAGATTGCATACACACATTTTGAATTCTGTGGTAATTTGCCAAAACTTGATAACTACATTTTTCAAATTTTGAACGAAGCAATTTCAAAATTTAAAAAAAATATGACATGATCAGTTTGTTTGTTAATTAAACATTTATTTAAACGTTAATTTAAACTTTAAAATAACCAGCCAAAGGAAAGTTTTGTCATGTCATATTTTTTTTTAATTTTGAAAGTGCTTAGTTCAAAATTTGTAAAATGTAGTTATCAAGTTTTGGCAAATTACCACAGAATTGTCATCGGACTTTCGTATGTGTGCAAAATTTCAAGTTAATAGGATGATTGGAAGCCGATGTTGGATTGGAGCTTCTTCCCTTCCAGGTCTTGTCGGTTTTTAATATTTTGGGCAAGTGCGGCTACCTCTGGTGGGGCCTCTTCACTTGAATGAACTGAGATTGAATTAACTTCCTTTGAATTAAGTCAAATGCGGCTACCTCGGGTGGGGCCTCTTCAATTGATAATCACTCAAAGACTAATTAACTGTTTCTGGTTTTTATTCTTACAAATCATTATTTATATACAAAATTTCTTAACATTGGAAATTCTAAATTCTAAATTCTACATGGTTCCCGTGAGAACATTTTCCAGACGCATCGTCAGCGGAAAAAGGCAACAACAGGTCGTATTTCGTTTGTCTTATGCGTTGTCTGCCTCACGTGGCGATACAGGTGCATCAGGTGATAATTGCTGACGGTTGGTACCGAACAGCCGATTAAAATCAGATTCCAAGATTTGATCCTGACAAACAGACAGACAGACAGACAAACAGATACGAAAGTAAGCTAAATAAAAGCATTTTATAATTAAATTTACCTTCAGTACTCCTTTCAGTTATTTCTTGAAACAGACTTTGGTTGTATTTGTCTTTAATTTTTGAGGAAATCGATGGAAATTTTAATACAAATCCTGCCCATTTATTAGTCAAAGACATAGACGCATTTTCACCGAATGTTTGATGAAAATCTTTACATATCTATAACAAAAATTTATTAGTTACTTCATTAATGCAAACAGATAAAACCACTTTACTAGAGTGTGACCAAGGCTGTGCCGCAAAATTGGCCATTCATTTACTATCGCTTTTAATTCCACGTTAGTTTGCAAATATTTTTGCCTGTAAGAGTATAAAATTTCCCATTTGCTTACACAAGTTGTCCAGTCGTCTTGGTGATATCTTAAAAACTTTTTATTGTTTTCAATATCTTCATCTAAACATTGAGATACGTTATTTATAAGATTTAATACTATTAATAATTTGTACCTATACCGTTTAAATCAGATTCAACCGAATTTGAAGAGTTAGTTGCAGTAAGAGTACTTGAAAGTGTATTTCGGACTTTATTTTTTTGAAAAGTCGACTCGGGAAATAACGACTTTTTTCTCAAGTTTTTTAATTTATTTTTGTATTTGTAGAAAAGAATCCCCTTTGGAGGCTGGTTCTTTATTCTCGGAGTGAAATATATATTCTAAAGGTATTTAAAATCAACTGTAGTGGATTCATAAAAAAATGTTTTGTTATAACTTACTTTGTCCTCTGTTGGAAATTCATTTACTATTTCATTGCTTATTGCATCAATTTGATTTGCTGTTGCAGTTAACCCGGTTGAAAAAACATTTTCCAGAATTAAGTCTACCAGTTTGTCACGTTGACTGTCATTCAATTTGTTGTTTTGATTATATGAGTCGACAATTTGGTATCCGACAGAGGACTTTAAAATTTCTTTCACATTCTAAAAATATTTAAAACTCTAAAGTATAATAGTTTTGAAAAGAAATTGCAAAGTGAGAACACAACAAATCTGAAGAATGCTTCGAAATATTGAGCTCTGCTAATAACTCATGGATTCTGGTAGGGAAAATGTTTTTTTCATTTTTACCTGTAAAGATTTACTATGAACAAAATTAGGCGGATTGTTGTCAGAATCTGGTATCCAGGATACCACTTTTCCTATTGCAGCTAAACTACCAGCACCAGGTAAAATTTCGTCAAATCCCTAAAAGATTAAGCAAAAAATTAATTAAATTAAATCAATCATAATTACAATTTTACATTTTTTTTTCGCCAAATCCGCAAATTTCCTTTAAATTTCACTTCAGTTCCATACGATTCTCCTTCAGTTATTTTTGAAATGTCATGTAGAGTTAAAAATTTTAGGCAGTCATAATCTATTCCAAGATCTGAAGAGAGAAACTCGAACGAATTAAAAAAAATTTGAGATTTTGAAAACTTAACAATTAATAAATTTTAAATATAGGTAGATAACGAATAACGGTAACAATGAAGCTATGCACAAATCGGACCTGCCCGGGAGTGCTCCGAAAATATTTTTAGACAAAATTAAGAGGTTAAATTTTTTTACGAATAAATTTCGTTTATGCACTATGTACTTCGCATAAGACACTAAAAACGCACACTTTTTCGCAAAGGGCTTAAAAAACTTCACCGGGAGTCGCAAAGGCTGAAGAAATATATATATATATATATTTTACTACAAGAAACTTGCGAGTCCAATTTTTGGTGATTTTTTCTTGCAAATTCGCCTTGTGCGATTTTTCCGTTCAGACGAGAATGAGACATTTAATTTATGAACGCTTTTCACTTTTATTTGGTTTTTTTAATCTATTTAAGCACAATTCTTACCTTGAAATTTCCTGTGCAATGCTTCCAGATTCCAATCCATTAAAACTTTATACAACTGATCGGGTTGTGCCGACTGATCGATCATTTGGTTGTAAATGATGAAAGGTTCATTTACGAACACACTTTTCGCCGCCATTCTTATGCAACAATTCAACAATTTTCTATAATACTTTAGAACAATTCACTGTACTTCGAAACTTCACTGAAAATGGCGTACAAAGTGACAATCAAGTATTAAAAAGTAATAGTTTTTTACTATTTGTTTGTTAACTCTATTACTTTTTAGTCAAAAAAAGTGTGGTGGAAATATTATGGAGGCAACTTGGAACAACAAAATTGTTGTTTTAATCACAAAATAATATAAAAATAGTAAGAAATAGTATTTCTTTACTATTTTGTGATTATTTTCACTACTTACTAATAGTTTTTACTATTAATTAATTAATTTTCAACAAAAAGATAGTTACATTTTATTATATTATAATACCATTTTATATAGAGAATAACTACTAAATAATTGTTTCATTTTGATTTCAACCCATTTTGAATTTTGATTATTTATTGTAGTCAAATTTGATTTTTTTGTTGTAAAGGATAAAATAATGGCATGTCAGGGTTTCTACTATTTTGTTACTATTCCTTAACAACTTTTTACTATTTTCATGAGTTCGAAAAATGCAAGCCATTTTTCATTTTGACTACTAAAAATAATCAAATTTACTATTTTTTTTCTCTGCGTGTACTTCCACTGAGAAACTCACTTTTAATTTCCGCTTGAGAAATACGTGGTGGAAATTTTGACATTTGAGATGAAAATCTTCACGTTCAAATTTTCACCTTTTTTAGATCACAATACCAAAAGGTGAAAAAACTCATTTATTCAGTTTTCTCACGTAAAAAAATTTCTCACTTTCTAATCACAATACCGCTGCTGATTTGTATATCAGGTGCAAACTTGGCTTGGAAAAGACTTAGACCCTCAACAGTGGGGATGGACCTTTAACAACAATTTCTTGCAGCCAGTTAGTACATTACTTCCACCAGCACCGAAAGAACTCCTGAATTCCGTTTTTTGCAACTGCAGTTCTTTTACAAACTTTATCCTTTTTAGTCCTTTTGTATTTGATTAGTATGGCTAAAAATCCAAAATGACGCCTGTCTTTCACAACGCTTGTTTATACCTTTTAGTGCCGTTTGCACCAACAAAACTTAGCAACTTATGCACAACTTAAAAAATTTAAGTCGAAGAATTTCTACGGTTTAAGTAGGCTAACCACAACTTAATTTTTTAAGAATAATACGCGCAAACGGGCCTAAGTCTTCGAATATTTATCCTTGTTATTGAGATATTCTTACGGACTTTTTGACTTCAAAATTGGATTCATTGACCCCAAAAACCCCCAGATGAGATTTTTCCCGGAAAATCTGAGGAAAAAGATAATCACGTTATCCTTACAGGACCTTCTTTTATCCTTACAGAGTTCATAATGCCGGAGTGGGATTTAGCGACCCCAAAACAACAAGATGAGGTTTTGTTCCGGAAAGTTGAGAAAAAGGTTAATCACGTTATCCTTACAAGACCTTCCGTTGTCCCTACAGATAACAGAATCGGATTCACCGACCCCAAGAATCCCCAGATAAGTTTTTTTCGGAAAATTTGTGGAAAAGGGTAATTACGTTATCCTTACAGGACCTTTTCTTATCCTTGCAAGGACGAAGTTGTGAAAGTATCCGATTGTCAAGGTCGCTCAAAATAAGATTACAAAATTTAATTCTGACAGACAGACAAACAAAGAGAGAGATAGGGGGACAAACTAAATAAAACCTTTTAAAAAACCAATGTGATAAGGGATGGAAAGTGGATCGCCTACCCTATTATTTGACTTTTTTCGATCAAATCCAAAAAGAGGTAAACTTTAGTTTTGAAATATGCAATCAGTTTTGAAGTGCAACAATTTTAAAGTAGAGCGGGTCACAAAAACATTTTAATATTGATAATAATTAAATAAAGAAAATCAACTTTCCGCACTATTAAAAAAAACGCTTTTTCTCTTTAGTTTTCGGTCAACTATAATATATTCAAAAATCATTCAAAAATTGGTTATAAGTCTACAAAAGTAAAAGTGGAGAAAATCAATGTTTTATAATAGTATTTTTATAAATTTTTAACATTCCCAAAAATTATTTTAAGTATATCTAGACAACTGGTCGAGATAGGCAACCATATACAAACAAAAATATTAATATATAATGGGAAAATGCCAATTTTTGAGAAGCAAAGATGAATTCATACTTTTTGGCTTCTGAAGAATTTGAAGATACCTACCTTGCCAATGCTGTTGTAATTTTTTTTTGGCAATTGATTCTTAAAATTTTAATGAAATTCTTGAATTTGTGGTTTTCGGGACGAGAAAGCAATTTTGCTAGGTATCCATTTTGAGAAAACTCATTTAGAATAACAAGAAAACCCCTTTTTTTAATTTTTCCTTGGAAAAATCTGAAGTTGGCGATCTCGAATCTTTTAACAGAAGATCGAAATCAAATGTTTTTCTGTCTTTTGTCGAGAAAACAATACGAGAAATTAAATTAGTATTAGATAGTACAGTAGAATCCCGATAATTCGTATTTCAACCGTCTGTAACGCATTGTACCAAACGTCGGACACAAAAAAGAACTACTCCAGCGTATAGGGATAACAAAAGATTTTGATTTTTGCATGTTCGTACGTCTGTCTGTCTATCCGTGAATACCAAAACTTTTAAAAGGATTGAGGTACAGATTTATAATCTTGTATGGGTGCGGTTCTAGTAAATAGGCTCTTGAACGGGCAAAATCAAATCATTAATTCCCCCCTCCCCCATACAAATGAAACAATTTTTTGCGTTTTTCTCGCAAAATTTATATTTTAAAACATATTTTACGTTTATAATATAATTTTACATAACCGTTCTATACATCAAAAGCCTTCATGTAGAATTGCCCCTGGAAACAGCGGCTCTTCTTATGTTTAAAAATAAAGGGTTATTGAAAGACCCTCGAAGTTCGTTAGGTTATAGCGGCCATGTTGTTTAAGCAACATCTGTCAAATTTGTTGTGAATTGTTGCAAATTCATACGAATTAGCGGGATATACGAATTATCGGGGGACGAATTATCGGGATTTTTTTCAAGGGACCAGCAAATTCATACGAATTAGCAGTATATACGAATTATCGGGGTACGAATTATCGGGATTCTACTGTATTTAAAAAATGTTGTTTTTTCATACAAAATATCTTTAGTTTCTGAACTAGTGATCATGTTTTAGTGTTCAGTAAATTACAACCCAGGACGAAAGTCTAGTTTCCGGCATGCTGAGATAACATGATCCCGGTTATTCCGGGACGTATGATCCCTTTTCAGAACATATTTTGTTAAGAACAGCCGTTCGCGAGCTACGAATTTTATAAACACTGATTTTTTCAGTTCTCAGAAACCGTTAAAGATGCCAAATATTGTGATTTCAGATGAAATTTGGCATTTAACAAAAAAAAATTGATTCTTCATAGAATTTCGCTAAACTTTCCTAAACAGTGGACAATTTTGTGAAAACATTTTTTTTTACAATAAGTTTTGGAAAATCGAAAAATTAATTTACAGTTTTCCACGGAAACCTTCGGTCTAAAATTTTTTTGATTTTATTTTTGTTGACAAATTTCAAACCCTTTCTGTATGCAAAATTTCAGTGACAATTTTTCCAGTAATATAAAAACGTGCCCATATTTTTTGTAAGTGATTAAAAAATATGAAAAAAATAGTTTGGTGAGTACCCTTAAAAAATCTATTTCAAATCTCTACATTTTGGTGGTTCCACAAAATAGAATTTTCCATGAAAAATCATCATCGGTTGCCTGCTCTTCCAAGACTCGGGGAAATCTACTGTTCTGTCTTTATTAGTGTGGAAAATAATCACGCTATATAGTTTTTAATTGAAATTCCATTTCAACAGCTATGTAAAAGAAATTCAATTAAAAACGTAATTCAATAAACCCATAATTATAATAACTTCAACTTAATAAATTCAAATTTAAAATCAATTCGATTGAACTATACACTTTCACAATTTTTTGATGTTGAAAAATATGTGATACGGAAATATATGAATTTTAACGGATTACAAATTGCCATCCCCACCCCTAAATATAAAATCGGTTAAGTCACAGTGAAAACGAGTACATCCGATCTACATTTTGCTGAACATGCATCCCAAATATAACTTCTCTATAATGCATAAATGGATTCCAATCTAATAATCTATAATTTCAACTAAAATAAAGTTTGCGGATAATTAGAATAAGTTTTGAAAATTGTTCCAAAATGTTACACCAAACTACGTCATCAGGCCAACGTTATCAGATTGGGATTTAAGGCCACAAACTAAACTAATAAATAAATAATTACACACGATTATTCTCTAAAATACATTCAAAGAGGAGTACATAACCACGAACGAAATTACATACTCTATTCAAATATTCTATGCTGCATTCTGCTAAAATAATAATAATATCCGATGCTTTTATTCGATGCGGATAAAATTTCAAAAAAAATGGTTTATGTTTAGTAGGTACTGATTTCCAATTTTCTATCACAAAAACAGAATACAATAAAAATTTAACAATGAATTAAATTAAAATTTGTGAAGTATCATAACAGAGATAAATATTAAAATATATTATATTTAAGTTCTCACATGGTGGAGAAGGAAGTATTGTCTTTATCAACAAGTATTAAATACTAAAATGTCAGTACATATTAGCTAGTATTCACTTTTGGTAGCAGCTAGCCTGAAATAAGCCTAGTTCGAAAAGTATTTTAGGTATCCACCGAAAAAATAATTTTCGTAGTATTAAAAAAGTTTGTGAGCCAACCAATTTGGACAAAAATTGTGTTGATGGTGGGTATGAGACTCAAAATTTATTATAATCTACGTGTTTTTCAAAAAAATTTAAATGTTTTAAAATTTTGAAAATGTTAGAAATCTTATTATTTTGCTGTTTACTTTCAAAAACGGCCATGGAAAACAATTTATGGAAATTCCTAATACATTTTCTATAGTAGATTCGGCTATTTCTTTAAAATTTTAAGCCGAATTTATTTTCCGGAGATATTTTTGTAGGAAAAATTTACCTATAAATACGGAGTAAATTTTAGACTTTATGTACTAAAATTAAGGTAAATGCTGGAAAATGCCATTGCTAATAGTAAATGTGAAATAGCAAATGCTTTAAAATTTATTCACTTTTGTCGTGCTAAAACTGGCTAAAATGCTAGTGAAAGCATTTGCTACGTTTTATTCACTCGCTTGTTATACGGTTTCGAAATTAAAGAAATAAGGAAACATAACAAAAGCTATAATTGCCAATATGGCAATTATTGAAAACCCGTATGTTGATATTCGTATCAAAATTCGAACAGTTGTACCAAAATTTGACTTTGAAGTCAAACTTTCCTATAAGATTTTTTAAAATTTATTCCAATCGGATTTTGATGTATGGGAGTTTTATGTAGAATCATATCATTAATAACTTTTGTTCTTGGACTTTTTTGACAAGATGCACCGTTTTCGAGATATTTGCAAAAATCATTTTCATTCGTATGGGGGGTACCCCCCTAATGGATCATTTTTGCCCATTGACGAACTTGACCTGGAATTTAAGAAAAACGGATCTGCGCAAAATTCCAAGTCTGTATGTAGTGCGCCCGCAATCCGCGCCATAGATAGACGGACAGACAGACGGACAGACAGACGGACAGACAGACGGACAGACGGACAGACAGACGGACAGACGGACGGACGGACATGAAAAAATTAATTATTTTTATCATTCTAAACACACTGGTGTAATTCATTTTTTTGTGTAATAACGGGATCTTGGCGTTACAAACGGTAAGGCAAAGTTAGTATACCCTTTGGTTTCACCATACGGGTATAAAAATACAAGAAAGTGAAAAATTGCCACTCCAATAATGTCTCCAATTATCATGACCTTAAATTAGAATAATACAGCCACACTTGAGTTCCTTGATAGATCAAATTTTTGTCCTCTTCACATTCGACTTATCGTAATTGACAGATTATGTACTATTAATACATATAAATCTGACAATTAAAATTAAAAACACCTCGAGAATTGGTTTTATCTATCGGGGAAAATCAAAGTAATAGGGGTATTCAAATTTGTTATTAAAATAGCTGTTATTGCCGTAGAATAGTATTATTTGTTAAAGTTTTGTAAACAACAACAAAATACACGGCAATATTAATATTAAATTTGAGTAAATATTTACCCTTGGGTACTAAGCAAAAATCATTGCGACTTCTTGTCCGCGTTGGAGAGGAAACTACTCAGAAGGATCTTTGGCCCCTTACATAAAAGGGGACGATTCCGGAGACTCTACAATGATGAGGTCTATGAGAGATATAAGGACGTACCCGTAGTCAATATTATAAGACTCAGCAAACTCTTGTGGGCTGGTCATGCCACTGGAATGAGTGAAAGTGACCCGGCTCGGAAAGTCTTCTGTGGTAGGTTATTAACAACAAGGCTACGAGGAAGACCCAACCTCAGATGGCAAGATGAACATCGGCGCGTGATCGGGACCTTTTTCCGATTGTGATTCGAAAATTTCATATAAAACTTTTTCATTCATGTGAAATTGACGGTGTGCCAAAACACCAAAAATACCAAAAAGAGCTTTGCTCCGAGAAAAGCCAGTGGTAGTGGATACCCGAGAACTTTCAAAGCTCTGCCGACCCTGCTCTAGAATTACGCCCTTACGTGAAGCGATCAACTTAAAAAGGAGTCTAATCAGCAGTCGCTTGAGACCTTACAGAATTCCTCCTACCAATAAAAATCTTTATTGCGACAAAATTTTAAATTAAATTAATTGTTTAATTTTCGCTATTAAATTATTCATTAGGCTATTTCAGATATAAAAGAAAAGCAAACAAAATTTGTGTGTGAACTGTTTGCTTGTGCATTCATGGATATATTGGCCATAAACAGCATCGTATAACATTCTTGAATCCTAATTAAAGGTAATCGATACTTATACAATCTTAATAGGAACCTCCTTTAATAAATCCGATACAAGAGATTCTTATCCTGTATGTTTATCCTCACTGGACCAAATAAATACACGATGATGTCCTACCTAAACAAATACTCGTTCATATCTAACCCGAAATCCTGATATACAAACAAAATATGTGTATAGACATTTACCTACTATATATAAATATAACACGTGGACGTTTTCACCAAATATCGCAAACTGAACACCATATAGATGATTATCCTATTGACCAAAAACGGACCAATAACAATTCTATTTGTAACTGCATGTGTGTTTTTGTATCTCTGTACATTATTTGTTAGCCACCGAGAATACTTAATTGATTCCGAATTGGCGCGATGCTATTGATTTTACTTTGTTATATTTTTGCAACATCAGGCAACAACCAGGGAAGGTAATTTTTTATATGTCGGTCGTTTCGAGATTCAACAACAACATTGGTCCAATGAAGTATGTTAATTTATTTTTTTTTTAAAAAAAGGGCGATAGCTACAAATACACAATTTTACATAACTAGTACAAAGTTTTGTTTTTACCTTTTTTGGATCAAAGCATCGGAAAATATTTATAAATCCCATGAAAACATTTGGTTTAATTCCGGTAGACAGGGGTAGATTTTGTATTTTTACATTCCGTTTTTGTGTTTGAAATCTTTATTTATTTTTTATTTCTCATTCTCCCTCATTCTCCCTCTCAAACCCCCAACAGCAACAACAACAACAACAGCCGATAAAACCCTTTTTCGTACCATGACTTTTGATACGTCTGTGAACATGCATAATTGGGATTTGATTTTAAAAGCAGAATGTTAGGGTTCTGTGTGAAAGCTTTTGGTTTGTTCATTGAAATCATTGATCAATTAAGACTAACATTTCGAATTGTGTTTTACCTCGGTTGGGGAGGGTTTCACATTCAACGGTTTGTAAAAAAAATCATGTTATTTAATAATTTCATATTCATGCCAAAACCTTTAGACCGGGTACACACCACGCTATTCAAACGCATCGGAACTTGGTTTGTGATTTAAATTCATAACCGGTTACTTACTCATTAGTGATGCCGTTCTACAGAGGGTACTACTCAGAAGTGATTAAAATTTGTAGTTTCTCCATGTCAAGTGAACGAGTAAAAAATTTTTTTTTCTCGGATTTCTTTATAATTCGACTCAACTAATGTACCCTCAAACCTTGTTAAAAATGCGAAATTTCAGTTTTTTTATTTTCAGTAGTTTCAGAGTTAGAGTGCACTTTGAAATCTTTAGGAAATCGTAGTTTTCCGCTAATGTGCACTCAGATTTTTTTTAAAACGGAGACTAGGAGTAAGATAGCGGTCTGATGTTGGACGCATTTTGAAGTTAATTTCACAAGCTTGCATTTGATGTATAACATCACATATTTTAGACAGTTTTTAATAATATCAAGGTCACTCCGTATGATATTTGGGCTTGAATATCTCAAAAAAGCACATTTCAAGTTTTTTGAAGAAATCACTAACAAACTTTAAATTTTCAAAACCATTCATGTAAAGTTGTAAAGTTTCATGCTGGAACCACAATGGAATCACTTTTTTCTGGGGGTTTTTTTTAATATCCAATTCACGATTTTCCGGTCAAATAATAGTCACTTTCATCACTCTTGCATTTCATTAACGAAATTTGTTCATTTTTCCTTGTAAATACTAAATATATGGATAAACTATAGTAGGCGTGTACGTATTTAGTACACCGAACTCCATACTCCAAAATTATATTTTTCATTTTCGTAAACAATTTTCTAATCGGTATTGACTGTAAAATAAACATTATCTAAACCGAGTTTTAGTTTTTATTAATTTGCTTAAATATTTGCAATTTTTGTTTCTGGAAACAAGGTGGGTTCAAATTGAACCCAACGGTAATTCGCGATAGAAAATTCATAGCAAAAAAAGCAATCTATCAATTCCAACAAAATACAAACAGAAATTTGTAAAGAAACAAAGTCAAGAAGTTACAGAGTCTTGAAGGTATCACAGCTCAAATGAGATCAAAATTTAATCGCTTTGGGGTCAATTAGACTCCAGTGACAGACGGAGAGTTAAAAAGCAAAAAAAAAATTCTGTTGCCGTAAATCAATGTCTAGAATAAAATATGGTGCATTGTATTTCAAAATATCTTGTATCAATACTTATAAAGTGAGCCATGAAGTTGCCATCAGAACTTATTCAATATCATGAACTTTATTTCACGTCGAGTTCACTGTTGATTTATCAATATTTCGATACTTAGATCTTTTAAAAATCCAAAACGTAAAAATATACTACTTTATAGTTGAGCATATTAAAATTTTAATATCTGATCTAAAATCTATACGCAATTACATAATTTTTTTTTTGTAAACTCGTTTTCCACATCGTGTTAAAAACTGAAATGCTTTGCCGTGGATGTTTTTATCGTTATATTTTCCAAGCGGCCTTTTGTCTTTCAATGTTTTATCATCGCAAAACTGGACCACATTAATTTATCTCTGAGGATTGAATTCGTTAAGCCGGTCATAAATTAAAGGCAGGAATTGAATTAAAACCCCGGGAATGGATAAAATGCTTTTATGAGTTAATGCGACCCTCAAACTATGAATATGGCAGAAAGCTTGCCCAGCATTGAAACCGGAAAACTGTGAAAAAAAGGGTGAAAAAGTCCCCGAGGAAAACTAGTGGAAAACTCGAAATTCAAAAATTTCAGAGTGGCCAGTGACAATTTGTTGATATAATAGCCTAGTTCTCATACTCTGCTCTCTCCCAAAAATGACAATAAAAAACAAAACGAACCAAACGAATAATAAAAAAAAAGAACGAAAGCGAAAAATTGTGAAATAAAAAAAATTGTCATCTGGTGCGGACGTTGCACAATTTATGCGGTTTTAGTATTACGTCCTTTTCATCCTTTTTGCATCTTCCTCAGAGCGCTCCTCTGTCTCGATCCTCAAACTTGATCCTACCGACGAACGGCATCCAAAATAACTCATCCCCAATGGATTCAAAGTCATCACCATCATCATCAACAACTCTCCGCTTCATGCAGGCGTTCCAAACATTTTCATTTTATTTGATTTTTTGCTTTTGGAGTTGGAACTGGAATCGCCACAATTTCCAACATAACAGTTGATCTCGATATTTTTTTATTTGGACTCATTTATTTACAATTTTTTGCACATGTTGTAGCATTTTAGCCGACCGATACGAGGATGAGGACATCGGCAGGGGAGTAACTTTTAAACAGCTCTAAATTTACGCCTGAAATACTCGTTCATCATCAGCTAGCTGCCTGCCTCATCTTCTACATATTACATAGCATAGTTCCATGCTGTGTCCTTGGCCGAAAATGGACTCGCAACGAAGCTAAAAGCAGCCAGTCTAATAGCGTAGATGAGGGGAATCACAAGCTGACTGCCCTGAGATGTACTTTTTATATTTCTGTATTTTATTTTCTATGGCGATTTTTTGTTTGTTTGGGGCTGTACTCTACCGGGAATGGTTGCGGTTATTGTACTTAGAGGATTAAGCATATAAAACCGCGAATATAACTTTATTTTTTGGTCAAATGATAAAATGCAAGGATTCTAAATGAGTTGAAATTTGTATCTACCATGAGTCGAATTTTTTCATGAGTGCATTGTAGGGAAGCAAATGAAGTACTTTCTAATTTTGTGCTTTTGTGGTTAAAGTTCTGAAATATTTTAAAGAGATGATTAAGCTAATTGTAAAATTGACTTAATTTTATAAACCGAAATGGCTTTAACTTTTTGTTTGTAGCAAATATTATGAATGTAAATGTTTTTTTCCAGTTATGTAACAGATTTTTCAATATCGTAAAATTATGGTAGAATTTACTGTTTAAAACGAATTAATCGGAAATACTACCATAATTTTACGAAATTGGAAAATCTGTTACATAAACACATCATGCTTCTTAATGGCTTTATTTCGTATGATTTGCTTAATTAAAAATTACAGGATTTTAGAAAGACGTAAAACATTCCGTTGATTTGATTGATGGGTGGACTGCTAAAAGAGAATGTTCCAATTTTGTAGATTAACAAACTTGGCCTTGTTTGTTATCAAACAAATTTAGATTAGGAAGACATTCGAGAGTTTTCTTTGGCAGAAAAAAAACCGGAAATTCTTCACCAACAACATAAGAGTGGGTAACCGATCAGTAGAAAATCATGCATATTAGCGCAAGTGACATGGTGATTGCGATGGTGGTTAGAGAACGGAGTTTGTGCAAAGTTGAATAGTCGGAAGGGAGGAAAGTAAGGTAAGAAGGTATGCTAAATTCCAAATCTCTAGCTCAGGGGTTCGCACAGTTTTTTTTAAAGACTTTATTTAGGTTGCCTTCGTATCTGTCTGTTAGTTGTTTGTCGGGATCAAATCTGGCAATCTAATTTTTACTCACTTCCACTATTCCGTATGCCCTGAAATTTTGCACACATACGTAAGTCTGATGACAATACAATATTTTCACTACTTCGTCCTTGTAAGCATAACGTAAGGGCCTGTTCGAATAACGTTATTATCTTTTTCCTCAAATTTTCCGGATAAAAATCTTTTCTCAGAGTTTTTGGAATTTCTAAATTCGATTCCGACATTAAAGATAACGGAACATCCTGTAAAGATAACCTAATTATCCTTTTCCTCAAATTTTCCAGAAAAAATATCATCTGGGGTTCTTGGGAATGCTGAATCCGATTCTTGGAGTTAAAAAGTCCGTCTCAAAGACATTAAGGCTAACTTTCATAGTAAAAGTTTTTAGCCAGTATTTTATAGATATTTTACATGCTTAATAGGACCTCTCGTTATCCTTACAGACTCCTTAACGTCAGATTCGGATTAAGCGACCCCAAAATCCCAAGATGGGGTTTTTCCGGGAAAATTGAGGAAAAGTATAATTACGTTATCCTTATAGGTCCTTGTGTTATCCTCTCAGACTCCTTAACGTCAGATTCGGATTAAGCGACCCCAAAAACTCTAAGGTCAGATTTTTTGAAGAAAAGGATAACCACGGTATCCTCACAGGACCTTCCCTTTGCTGTAGTGAAAATATTGTATTGTAATCGAGGTTACATAAATTTCAAGTCAATCGGATGAATGGAAGTGGGTCAAAAACAGTTTTTGTGGATCAAAAACAAGCGTGACCAAAACAGACGTCATTTTGGATTTTTAGTCATACTAAACAAATTTAAAATGAAAAAATTAAAATAGATTAAAAAAGTTTTTATTTAAAAAAATGCGCTAAAGATGCAACGGTTATCATATGTTTTTTTCGTGTAAATAGATTTACCATTTTACTATTTTCATAAAAACATAAAATTTTATAAAATGACGTACCGCACATCGCAACCCCGGGTCAAAGATACGTAATAATATTTCTAACAAGCAAAGTGGTAAAACGTGTTAAATAAAAATCAAAGAAAAACCATCAAATCAAATCAAGCCATCGGTCCATCCGCGATATCAGTCAACATTATACGAATTTAGTTTCGTTCGTTGAGTTGTCTTGCCAAGACCTCAACAGAAGATAAAAGAACATCAGATTTGATTAATTCACTACATTAACGACTTGGGTCATAAAAACGCCTGCAACAATTTTTACGGTCAATAAAATTCGAGCAAACGAATTCAATATGGCCACTGTAAAATTAGTCAGATTGATTTTTGGGACCGTTAAGATAAGAAAGAACTTTGTTGTCCAGAGGACTCGTCCATCGATCAACCACCCGTTCATCTGTTTATCGATATCTTTATCTATCCATCCGTTTATCCATTTATTTGCTTTCATGCATTCAATTGAATCATTCAATTGTGATCCGTATTGGGTCCACACTGTAGAAAATGAATTTGAATTTAAACCGAAAAATGGGGTAAAAACGGGGTAAATTTGCAAAAACGTCGTAAAATTTCGAAAAAAAATCAGAATTTAGCTCGCACACCATTTAAGTTGTAAAATCACCCAAAAAACATTAATCTTACACTAGAAATAGGGTAATTTTAAACCTTGCGTAAAATTTCGACCAATATTCGTATTTTTACTCTCATTTTGGTGTAAAAACACGCTCGCAGGGTATTTTTGCATTATTGTACGGACAATTTAACCTTAACCTTATAATTCGCATAAGGTTTGTGGCATCGGAGTATAAATACTCGAATCGAGTTTTACTCTACCAAAATCCTGTGTGGCGCCTGCCACATGGCAGACATGCCCGGGAAATTTGGATGTGAAAACATCCGCAAAAATAATATATTATTTTTTTTTTCAGACCGTATAAGCCGAGAAATTCTAATACCATTTTCGGTGTAATTTTAAACAAAAAATGTCGTAAAATTACACCTTTAAGACGCGGTTTTGCTACCAAATAGGAGGAAAATTACAACAAAAATGTGGTAATTTTAAACACCCATGTCGTAAAATTACACCCGTATTGTACTTTTACTTCTTATTTAGCTTATAGTTCCCCCGTAAAAGAGGCTTTTGTACGCCACAAAATGAGTAAAAATGCATAGCTTTTAAGCCATTACGACTCGGTGTAATTTTACCCCTATTATCGTAGGAAAATGGTTTCCTACGATAATAGGGGTAAAATTACAATAAAATTTTCTAGAGTGCAGTTTTGTTTCTGCTTGTCGTAAACTCTAGAGAAATATCCTTGACTCAATACTTAAAACATTTCAAAAACTCAGCATTGTTCTTAAGCAATAAAAGATTTATTTTGCAGGTCTTAATAATTATATGTATGTTATTATTTTATTTTAAAATCTACTTTACCTTCTTTATACACGGAGAGAAATCCATATTCTATAAGGCGCATATCAACAAAAAACTGCTTGATTCCAACCGGTTTAATTTAATATTAAGCATGAAAATGACTAAAATCAATCATATACTGCTTGATGTCAAAATTTAGTTAATTAAGCAAAAGTTCGTTTGAAACACGGAAAAAACATATAGGAACCATTCCACCAAAATCGCATGCTCCAGTCCACCATAGATGGGAAAAAACGGCATAGTGGCCAAATATGGGAATCATTCCTATAAAAAAGGCGTAACAGCTCCCACATTTTTTAGGACACATTCCAACAAAAAGTGGTCGTATTCTTTTTTTTTTGGTGTAATCATTCCCAAAATTATGGCAAAGACTCCAACGTGTTACATGGGAAAGATTACTATATAGGTTAGACTGGTTACGACAAAAATATGGCGACATTCCCTTTTGTAAAGGACTCAATCCTATAACACGTTGTAATGTCTCCATTGATTATTGGATTCTCTCCTATATATATTCGCAACATTCTAATTTGAAATAGGACACGTTCCTATAATTATAGCACCAAGTCCTATCTGTATAGGACTGGATACTATTTTTTATTGGATCCTGTCCAATCTAAAGGGGACAAACAAAAATTCGAGTTATCGAATATTCGAGATAGAGAAGTTCGGGGCCTTAAAACATTCGAGATATGAAATAGCCCCGTAATTAAAAAAATTCTCCGACACAAGTGTCAGAGTGTGGCACTAGGCAGTTCCAAGCTATATATACTCCGAGTTCGCAAACCACGTGTGAATTATAATCGAAGAAAAAATTCGACTTGAATTATCATATTCGCTGAATCCTATTTGCATAGGAATGAGTCCACCAAAACTTAGGATTCATTCCATTTTTTTTGCAGGACTGAGCCCTACATAATATTGGAGTCATTTCTAAAAACAGTGGGAATGATTCCATTCCATAATATAGTAATGATTCCACCTCAGATTAACAACGTTTCCAATGCAAACTAGGGACGAGTGCTATTTTTGTTGTAATGTGTCCATTCTTCTCTCAGCCCTATTTACATAGTAATGATTCCACGAAAAGTAGGACTAGTTCCAACATTTATTGAAGCCTTTCCTACAAAATGGTGCAATGACTCCTATAATCGCTTTCCACCATTTTATAGGAACTATTACTATGTGGATTTTTTTCCGTGAACAATAAGAACTTTATTAAAAATCAGTAGAAATCGGATTAATTCAAACAAACGAAAATAACGATTCTATCCGATTCTTCTTGTTATCAAAATTTAGTAAATCAAGCAAAACTCTTCTCATAATCAGCAGAGTTCAGTATAAAAATGAACCTCATGAAAATATAAAATCCTCACTCTTTCTGAGTGAATCAAGCAGAACTCTTCTTGATTATTAAAATTCAAAATCGTCGAATAAATACTCCAAGTGGAGCACAAAGTTCGCATACCAACGAAGACTGATATATTAGCTGTATTTTTTTAATAATAGGAGATCCGGATTACCTATCATACAATTTCGTAACCCAAGTTTTATCGGGATCATGATCTGATTTACTTTCTGAGTTAGTGGGAAATAGAAAAAATTCCCTCGGTGCATGTCTCCGATTGCGTATTTCGTTTCACAGGTGTGTGGATATTGAATACTATTTCTACCACAATAGGACTATTATCCGAAAACGGAAAAAACCTAGCGGCGAGAAAAAGAAGCTATTCCTATTCTATCTGGTCATGACATGGGTTTAGCGATTTTCAAAGTTATTGCAACAACATACGGGTTACAAACATAACCTAAAAACAAATTTAAAGCCACAATAAACTCGCTTACGTTTTGTTTAATTATCCATATAGATGTCTTAATCGGTTCATTAAAAAAATACAGCTAATATAATACACATATCACTCACCGAGTACACCTATATCGACAGCTCATTTTTTCCAGTTTCGAGATATCAGCGATTAAAAATCATGCCTTTTTTCAATTTCGTAAAAAAGCGACGTTTAAATTTGTATTTTTTTTGAGTTGCATGTTTTTTTCAATGTAATGTTTTTGAAGGGTCCCAGAAACGTAGCCTCTAATATGGTCATATAATTTAACCATACAACGAAAAATTATCTAAAAAAGTTTTAATAAAAACAAGAGAAAAAAAAATTAAAAACTTCTTAAATCAAGAAGGGTTTTGCTTGAATCAAGCAGAAAGTGTGTTGATTATCAATTTTGAAGAATAAAGAAGAGTTCTACCTGCAAGATTTATTTCTGTATATTTTCACTTTATATTGCCACCTCAGAATTTAATTGTTTTATGTTATCCGACGTTTACAACAACATACGACAATTAAATTCTCAGGCGACGATATGGTAAAAATATGAAAAGCGAAATAAATGGTCTGAGCTCCAAGTAACTCAATTTTGTATGAAGTCATTAAGCATAGTTCTCTTTTTTAGAGATTTTTTGTTTGTTCAACGTTGCTGAATATTTATGAGTCATGAAACACATGGTAAATTTACGGTTTTAATTATTTAAAAGGAAAATTTACGCGGATGCAATTCAAAAAAATCGATTCTCTTAATAGCTTTTAAAGTTTTAAACTTTTCGAGATATCGTTTGTGATAATTACTTTTGGAAGGCTCGTGTAACTTACCTCAATATTTGAAGAATTTTTTTTAAAAATTGATATACAAAATGGTCACGTTTTTAAATAAAGTACCAGGAAAACCGAGCCATGCTCGGCGACCTCAAAATTCTACTTTTGCTGATTTTTGGGAAAAACTAAATTCACATTATCTTTACAGAGCTTTTCCAGAGTTTTTAAATTCCCGACCTAGAAAGCTAGAACTAAAACTAACGCGCGATAACAAAATTTCATAAAAATCGGTTGAGCGGTTAATCGCTGTCACCGATTTTTGCGAGTAATCGCTGTCACCGATTTTTGAAACGTTGTTTTGAGAAGGGAAGGGAAAATTCTGGGGGCATATTGCGGATCTCGAACAAACGCTAGTACGATCGAGAAACCATGAATTGGTATTGCCTATCTCGATTTTGTGCTCGACATTGCATACCAATTTCTCGAAATTTAAGAGTAGTCGAAACAACATTTTTTTGCATAAATATCGCAAAATTCGCATTTCCAAAAAAAAAAAGTGGGTGTTGGCTTTTAAAAATACCTAAAAACCACAAAAAAATGTTGTTTCGAAAGTAATAATTTCTTACTGAACGCACATAGAATAATACAAAATTCTGTTATTAGTGGTTTTTTATAAAACCCAAATAAATATTTAAAGGGTTTTGTAGCATACCACTTGAAAGAATTTATCCGCATAAAGCAAAAAAATGCGAAAAACTTAAAAATATAAAATGCTTTTGAAATTTTCCAAAAATTTCCCTTGGGCTCGTTCGTTTTCTCGAATTTAATGCCTGATTGCTTATCTCGAAAATCGAGGGTATGTGACTCAAAAGCCCTCAAAAGCCCTCAAAAGCCCAAACACCATTAAAAACCACAATTAAACACAGAAAAAAATATTTGTTTTTAATTGTCGATATTAGATATAAATAAGTACATTTTATTTAAAAAGTAAAAATTTCATCATTTAATAATAATTCAGGATCTTTTCCATAAAAAATAGACGTTTTTACTCTTCTACTCTTCCTCTTCGTATCCATCACAAACAAAATTTAACGTTTTTATCGGCAATCTAAAAATTTTACTTTTACTTGTAAACTTAAACTTCTTTCACTAAACAAAAGACACAGGATAATTGAAATATGAAAAATTTATTAATATGATTTATGTTCTAAATAATTTTTATTTTTCTTATTTACATTAGATAATACGAGTATATCTGTTATTTATTATAGATTTTACTTTTTTATTTGCAATAGTAAAATGTATTTTTAATATTTAATTTGAGTAAAAACCCCCAATAAAAGCCAAAAAAAAACCGCCAAAAAATCCAGCTTTGTGTAATAAAACCCCTGGTTTTTCACAACCCTGGCTGAGATAGTCTCCCCCATTTCGTCGGTTCTTTGGGCAATTTATGCAGTCTGTCGAACTGAAATGATGAGAGTTAATCCGGATCTTTGATCTCTCATTCAGAGTTAATCCGGATCTTTGATCTCTCATTCAGAGTTAATCCGGATCTTTGATCGGATCATTAACCCGTTCGGTACATGTTTTTTTTTATGGGGGTTAAAGATTCTCTCTATACAAATTAATGATGTTTAAGCTATTAGTATTCATTTAAAACAAAAAAAAATTTTTTTTACAAATACCAGCTTTTTACTCAAAAAATCAAAATTGAGTCACAAATGCACTTAAAGGTGCACTGAATGAGAATAGAGTGTTGAAAATAAATAAATAATAAGTCAATTCAAATTTTTAACTGCGTTGCCATATGACATCAAAATACCGAATGTGTTAAAAAACAGCTATTAGTTGCATTTACAGTCTTCATGGCTTTCTCCATAGTGAAAATGGCATTGCCGAATGTGTCCCAGGTTAACATACTATTACTATTGATCTTTCATTGGCTGCGTTCAGACGAGGTTGAAACTGGTTGAAGTCAACCAAGTTACTCTGGGTGAAAAAACCTGCTTGCGTTCTCACGTAGTGTTTTTCAACTTTTGCACTGCAGTATATTTACACATGTGACATAGCATGTGTGCATGTAGCAAGAAAAATTTTGTGAACCCCCACCATTGAACTCTATGTGTGTATGTGTTTTCAACCAAGTTCACCCGGACTAGCCAGCAGGTGAATTCCCCGCATACACCCGATAGCGTCTGGCCCTTAAAATCGAGTGGAAACTTGGTGAAGTCAACCAGTTTCAACCTCGTCTGAACGCAGCCGTTGGGAATAAAAATTGTTTTCCGTTTGTTTTTATTGAATTTTTAAAATACGGTAAAAAATATTATCTTTTATGAAAAATTATACCTTACTTTTGCAACATATTTTTTTCAGTTGCTACAAAAATAAATTTTTGGTCTCAAAATTTATACCGAATTATTATTGAAGGTTAAATTTAATATTTATAAACAAACGGTACCTATGCAATATGTATCTTTAAAATATTATTAGCAAAAACTCAATTACCCTAATTAGTTTTGTCCACGAGAACATCATTTGATGGCTTTATATTAAGAATTCAGTTTCAAATTTCGACCCCATGTCGAAATAGGGATTTTAATTTGAAAATGTTTCAAATGAAGGTTAGCTCTTCTTCCATGTTAAACCTAATTATATAATTTTCTCCTGTTTAACAAGAAATTTGTGGTTCAGTAAAATTAATTTTTGTATAATCTCCTTTTAATTACTGTTGTGGGAATATTTTAGGAGCATCCGGATGAAGGCCCATATGAAGGAATGTTTTACGTTGGTTTTTGGTGAAAAAGAAAATTGTTTCGAGATATTTTGTTGGAATTTTCATGCATGTTTAAAAGCAAATAACCTTAAAAAATTCTCAGAATGTGAAGACAATGGATGATGTTTTGCAGGAGATTTGGAATTCGTCTTTCTCACCTTGTCTTCGTTTATTTCCAAAACTCTTATCTCCAGCTTTCGGTAGTTGGTATGTTATTCTGAAAATGCATCTATAAATATAGAAACGTAAAGAAGTATAATTTTGGTATTTTAGAAGTTTTGCTTGAGAGTTTTAGAAAATAATTTTAGTTTGTATTTCCTATACAATGTTTGCTTTGCAATGTTTGTTTTTAAGACATCTTAAAATAGTTTTTTTCTTTCTGTTTCGAGTTTTTCTATTGTATTATTTTTATCTATTCATGTTTATCAGATGTGTGAAAACATTGTTTTCAAAATATTAAATTTTGAATATTTCATTGTAATTGCACAAGGGTTCAATTGAGCTCTGGTTTTCACAAATGCGGTTTCTTAAACACAATAGAGTAGCTATAATGTCCAAGATGCATCGTCAAATTCTCTATAAAGAAATTTCAAACCGAATTCCGTTTGTATGAAGTAGGGAGAAGCAGTAATTCTATTGATCTTTGATATATAAAAGAGTAATTTGTATTTACTGAACCATTTCTGATTCATGGTTTTCTCGACCTTCTAGCAATGAATAATCCTTTTGGAATTTCTCGCCTTATAGGTCTACAAAAACAAAAAATAATATAACAAAAATATTATATTATTTTTGTGGATTCACATCCACACAAGCTCTGGCTTGATGGAGCTATGTTGCCTTAAACCATCTAATTCGCACACGGTTTGTGGCATCAAAGTATAAATACTCGAATCGAGTTTTACTCCACCAAAATCCTGTAAGCCTGCGTGCAAGCTGGTACAGCAGGCTCTGATGACGGTGAGCCAGCTTCCATACCAGAAACAGGCTCCTGATGGGTTTTCAGGGCAGACATGCCTGATCTATTGGGGGGGAAATTGGATGTGAAAACATCCACAAAAATAATATAATATTTTTGTTATAAGCCGAGAAATTCCAATAAGATTATTCAATAAAAGAGTAATGTTAAATTTAGAATATACACAAAATCCATTAGTTTTAGTGGTAACCGCAAAACAATTTTTTTTTAAATAACGGTATTTTTCAATAACAGTCTGAGATGACGATAAAAGTGTAGAAAATTTTATTATCTTGAAATTTTGTCATGCATAAGACTACTGATTTCCACCAAAAGTTGATGGGATCGTCAGATTTTTACCATTAATTTATCAGTATACACAACAATATTGAATTTACCATTCGAACCAATCGTATCGTGTTCTGTGATAGGGCCTCAGCATATCAATACCTTATAAAAACATAACAAAAGCTATAATTGCCAATCTGGCAATTATTGAAAGCCCGTATGGTGATTTAAGTGAACGGCAATCAGTTGTATCAAAATTCCACTTTGAAGTCAAATTTTCCAATAAGATTTTTTAAAATTTATTCCAATCGGATTTTGATGTATGGGAGTTTTATGTAGAATCATATCCTAAATAACTTTTGTTCTTACACTTTTTTAATAAGATACACAATTTTTGAAATATTCACAAAAAACGTTTTCGTTCGTATGGGGGGTACCCCCCCTAATGGTTAATTTTTGCGCATGAACGAACTTGGCCTCGAATTTTACGAAAAATGGATCTGCTCAAAATTTCAAGTCTCTAGCTCGATCCCGCAATCCGCGCCACAGACGGACGAACGGACGGACATGCTAAATTCAACTTTTGTGTGATGACGGGATCTTGGCGTTACAAACGGTAAGGCAAATCTAATATACCATTTGGTTTCACCATACGGGTATTAAAATTTTGTTGTTATTAGTAATAGTTGGTGTTCAAATGAGGCGTTAAAAGCTAGAGTGGACCTAGCCACTAGGGGATGCATTACCGATAACCGGTTAACCGGTAAACCGGTTTTACCGGCTAAAACTCTTACCGGTTTTTTTTACAAATTACCGGGAAAACCGGTAAATTTTAAAGCTGTTTTCAGAATCTCTTTCTAAGTAGAGTGCCTATAAACCAGAGTGTGGATAAAATACATAATCAAAATATATTGTACTAGATTCCACTAGTGTAGTGTAGATATTTCAAACAAGTACAATTATGTGAAAATAGTACCAGTACCAGAGCGATCTACATCAAAGCCGTGGCATACTGGTACCTCTGTGCCTATATGTTTGTGAGTGGAATTCACTGAGTATTTACACGCAGGATGAAGATAATTTGGATTCGACTTAACATTTGAGTCGTTAGATGAAGAGAATGATGTTTCACATGGGGGTATCTCCTCAATAATGTATAAAATTCGAAAAGTGGTTAAAATTTTCCGACGCTCACTGACCAAAAATGATGCGATTCTGCAAAAGCACGTTAAAAATGAGTTTGGCGAATAAATAGCTTTAATTTTGAACAGTAAGACAATATGGAACAGCTTGTTGCACATGTTGGAGCGATTTTTTAAATTAAACTTGTGTGTTCGCAAAAGTCTCATTGACTTGAATTCAGACATTTCTTTTTCAGAACTTGAAATTAATTTAATCAATGATATAATACAGGCATTGTAACCTATAAAGCTAGCTGTAGAAGCGTTAAGTGCATTTGACGCTACATTGCTTAGTGCCGACATAACGCTTAAGTTCATGTTAGATGAATTGTCATCGCAAAATTCACTATTAAGCAAAGAATTAAAAAATGAATTACTGATTCAACTTAAAAAACGGCGTACCATCTATTCAGATGTGATTTATTTTCTGCAGAATCCAGACAATTTTAAAAACGTTCTTGAAAGAGATAATTATGAATTATTTAAGTTTAATAAACTTAACTTTACAAAAACAATTGTTTCGCTCATTGAGCGCTTGAACCCAAAAACGGAAGTGAGAATGAAAATGAAAGCATATGCGCTTGTCCTGATTCTTCAGATACTGGTATCGTTACAACTCAAATGGCTCAACATCCCATAAGGTTGCAGCAGGCAATAAAAAAAAGTGAAGTTCAATTTAACATATCGGCAATAACGTCTAGTGCCATTAATTTAACAAAACTGGTGAAGACAGAATTATCCGTCTTTGAAACTAAAAAAACTCGAGGAAAGTACTTGAGTTTGCCATTCAGTCACTTTATTACTATAAAGCCAACTAGTGTCTAGTCTCAGAGGGCCTTTTCTGAAATATATCTTTAATTTTGTTGATTTACGAATAAGAGATTTATGTTATTTACCTTAAAAATTCCTTAATTAATTATGAATTTCAGTTGATAGAACTTGAAATATTCCATAAACGGAATTTACCGGTTTTTACCGGTAAACCGGTTTAAGAGTGCAATTTTTACCGTTTACCGGTAAATTAAAATATCGGTAATTTTGCATCCCCTACTAGCCACATAATCGAGTTTTTGAAGCTTTTCCACTTTTGTACTATTATTGACTGTAAATTTTTGGAAAAAAAAAATTTCTTTGGACTTTATTACTCAATGTTGAAATGTTCTTTTGTGCATCCAAACATTTTTATCTAAAAACTCACTCGCAATAGTGATTCAAACACAAAAAAATTCACGATTTCGACATGTGGGTTGGTCCACTTTAGCTTTTAACGCCTCAAATAATCCAGTAGTTCATATAATGCGATATATATGTATACCCCCCTGCCTTTAAAATTCAAGACAAAATTAGCAACTTATATAGAAAATTTAAACTGTCCTCGCTTCTCCGCATCCTTCGCCATCAAGTCATTGACAGAGATCTATGGCGTTACACTGACGAAGATCCGCCCATTATGTTATCGGGATCCAAACATGTTTTTTCAACTTCTCATTGTTTCAAATTTCTGTGTATTCAATTGTGGCCATAAAATATCTGGTACTTTAATAGAAATGGTTTGGAGAGAAACAATAAATGAATATTCCAAATTGACCTGTAGATCCTTCAGTCTTTTATTCAAACAAAAAATATTAATCAAAATTTTCGAGAAAACCAAATAATGAAAATTTACATCTAAAACTTTCTCATGATTTTTTTTTTCGAAACACTGGCATGTAGAAAAGTTTGTAGTTTTCATAGCGAAAAAGTTTTTTTTTTGGTTCACAATAGTAGGAAAAAGTCACTTATTCGCGATACTTTGATACTAATTAGAAATCTTTAACAGGATTTTATTAGAAAAGTTTTACAAAGTACATATCTATAAAACTCTTTTAATTAATTACAAACACATTTTATGTTGGCTATGGCTCTTCACCATGTTACACAAAAAATAACATAATTTTTCAAAATTATATTTATCTGTAATTTAAAGAATTTTGACTTGGTACAAGATGTCTATTCCGTTTTCATTATAATAATTAAAAGAAATTATGCGTTTTTACCCAATTAATAGTAGCACATATTTTATCATGTCATATAATCAGAAAATACCATGAATTTCTGTACTAAATTTTGTATTAATTCACGAGTGTGTCGTAACTTTTCGTACAATGAAAATTGTTCATTTAAAATATGTTAGCTTGGTTTCATTACACACAAAACAGACATGAATATTATGAACTTCAAGGAATATTGCCTGTGGGTGCATATCATATAATCATTATCCACAGATTTTAAGTTAGAAGCGCTCCTTTCCGCCATCATCATGGTTTTATAAAAGATCCTGAATTCAAAACTCAAACTTTCAGTGTTTAATAGAAATTGCCAAAAAGCTTAAATGATGCACTCATCGTTCAATCAATATGTAAACGAGTATGCCTCGAAGGGATATAATCTTCTATTCTTCGTTATTTGTCAGTGCGTATGTCTATCTGCCAGCTGGCTGTCTGAAGCACAACTAAATTTTAATGCAAGTTCTCGAATTCAAATTCTAAAATGGCAGATAAAGAACTCAACCCTATTGATTGTTCCATGCGATGTGATGTTAAAAGGACCACTGTCATTTTATGATCATCGATTTTCTCTTTGAAAATGTTTTCGAACTTACTTTGAGTTCAGGAGTTTCAAATACAGGCTTTTTACTTTCTTATACAAAGTGCGATAAAGTATTGTATTCATGAAAAATTTCGACCTTTTAATTTTGCATAAAAAACATTTTCCCAGCATTCATGAAATATTTAAAGCATTGTCACAAAAATGTCTGTCTGTCAGTTAGTCTGTTAGTCTGTTTGTCTGTTTGTCTGTTAGTCTGTTAGTCTGTTAGTCTGTTAGTCTGTTAGTCTGTTAGTCTGTTAGTCTGTTAGTCTGTTAGTCTGTTAGTCTGTTAGTCTGTTAGTCTGTTAGTCTGTTAGTCTGTTAGTCTGTTAGTCTGTTAGTCTGTTAGTCTGTTAGTCTGTTAGTCTGTTAGTCTGTTAGTCTGTTAGTCTGTTAGTCTGTTAACCTATTGGTCTGTTTGTATATTAGTTTTACTAATATACAAACAGACCAATAGGCTAACATTTGATACTTGTCGTCATACACCCTGCAGCCCCAGTATCTCGTCCATCCCCAGTGAGTGCGAACTTGTTCGCCATAAGCCCAATGTAAAATCTCCATCGTCGGCACCCAATCTTTTAGAGAAGAAAAAATTTGAGCCTCTGTATAATAACTACTCTGTTGATTTTGTATAAGAAAGTCAAGCGATGTGCTATTGTTTTGATGCAATTAATAGTTTTAATTTTAAAGGCACCGAATTCTTTGCGAATCCAATTACAAGTAAGATCTCTTTCACTAAAAAAGTTTGAATACTACAAATTTGACAAAATGTTTAAAATATTATTAGCGTATATTTAGTTTCACTTTTCAAGTTCGTAACCTAATTGTGACTGCCTGCATATTCGATTGACTTGAACCTTAGCACACTTGCACAGGTCCGATGACAATAACCGGTTTTGGGTTACCCTTAGGGGTCCGGTCGCGTGCTGATGTGCTCCAATTTTGTTTTCTAATTATCTTCTTGTCCTGGTAAATGCAATTTTACATATTTAGGCTTGGTTTTTCCCTTTTTGTTAATAACCAACCGAGAGAAAAAACGGAAAATTCAAAACTAGAGTTTTCTCAACACAGCCGCCATTTTGGGCATTTTGACAGTTTTTTTTATCTTTTATCGGGAGTTTCATTTTAATTGTGTCAACAGTTTCATTATTCAATAAGTGGTCTCTTGCTAGAAATTTAACAAATTTTCAGATACCTTCTTAGTGGTTTCAAAACTTTTTGACTATAAAATCGATTAAAAATATATGAGAACGTATTTCGATGCCCTGTTAAGATGATTGCAAACAAGTGTAGGTTATCTAATAATTCACTAACTTATAGTGGAACCACAATAGCGCTTTGCCAGCGTGCTTCAAAGCGCACTGACGCCGAGAGTGGTCCTACTTTCTACTTTCAGGCGCGTTGGTACTTTCACAGTTGTCATTCGGACGTAAATAGATGTTTATCGATTCCAATAAAAATGGATTATATTATATTTGACGAAATGTTAATTGAAAAGGTGAAAAGTTATGAGTATTTATATAACACGAAATCGAATGTATACCGAAATACCATCAAAAAGAGTTTGCGTGGGCTAAAATGTTCACATTAATTATTTAACTTAATATTTACTTTTTTCCAAACCAAATTGTAGTTGAAACTTGCAAACAACGACGGAAAAGCTTAAGAGATCGATTCGTCCAAGAAATCAAGAAGAAAAATTTGCCATCCGATAGTGCAGCTTGCGAAGATGGAAAGTGGTGTTATTTCGAACAATTGGTTTTTTTAAAAGACAGTCTCGAAATTCAAAAGTATGAAATATTAGTTGAATGGTAACCAAAATGACTTTAGCTTGATTTCAGGCAAACAGGAAACTTTTCCACTACAACAGCGACAGCACTTCAAGAAGAAATTAGTCAGTCAGAATTTTTAAATGAAGAAATAAACACCTCAACACCGCAGCCCCAATTCCTGGTGAGACTGACGAAGTTTTTTAAAGTAGCAGCGAAAATGTGAACAATTGAAATCTAAGCAAAAGAAAGAAAAGCAGCTTAGATGTGCACGAAAATTTTTGGCAAGGATTATCACAAATCGTTGACAAACGATTCAAAAGTCCGGAAACAGAATCACCAAACGAATTGTTCATGAAAATGATAGGTAAAAAAATGGATATTCGACCGTCAGAGATACAAGAGGAGCTGCAGGGTGAAATTTTGGCAATAGTTAACTTCCAGCTTAAGGCTGATTTACAATGAAGCAGCAACGCCAACAGCAACAGCAACGTCGACGTAAAGAGTGACGCGAAAAAGAGAAATGCTGTCGGATGAATTACAATGAAGCAGCAACAGCAACAGCAAAAATTGACGTTCCAGAATTGTTAGAAGTTTTTTGGGGATTAATCTTTCTTGAATAATTACCTAAATTAAATTATTATTAATTAACAATCTTAAACTTCATTTTAAACACAAAATTCGCCACCAAATTCGTTCCTAAAAAGTCAATCACATGTATTACATAACCAACAAAAACCAGCTATCAACATTGCTGCTTAGCGTTGCTGCTCAAATTTAGGATTAGAAATGAATCGGCAGCAAAATATCTCTCTGAAAATCTGACGTCAAAGAGTCGATTCTCGACCAATCAAAACACTTTCTCCGTCACGTTGCTGTTGCTGTTGGCGTTGCTACTTCATTGTAAATCAGCTTTTAGATTGCATAGAAATAGAGATGTTAATATGTGAAACCTAAAGGTAGAATCTGAATCGTACGTCGATGCGTCCGTCATGCGTGCGTCCAGTTGACAGTTCGAGTAGAATCAACGGGCTGCTATGAGTACTCCCCTAATAATACGTTTTCCGATGCGGCAACCGCATAGAGTAGGTCGAATTTCTACTTTTACATGCGGCAACGCACGGAAATGTCATTTCGCAAAAAAGTTTGTTTACGATTTAAGCAATTTAAGTATGGAACAAATTGAAAGTAATTGTTTCGACGATAAACTAATAGAAGAAGTGCAAAACAATCAATTAACTCCAGATTCGTTGCCGTACCCAACTGTCACCGCATCGAACTGTCAACCGGACGCACGCATGACGGACGCATCGACGTACGATTCAGGTTCTAGCTTAATAATAAAAATACTTTTCAGGGAAAAAAACTATATTTTATGTTGAGTTCCCGAACCCACCAGCGTCTTTCATTGGTTTTTTTAAATAATTGTTGAGCCTTGTACGTTGCTTCAGCTACTAAAGCTATAAAAACAATGTCTTGCAAATCCCTTGACGACATTTTTCAATTCGAAATTCACAAAAAAATATTTTACCGTCAAAGCGTTACTGTGGTTTAGCACAGATGATTCATGGCATCCCAGCGTCAAAGCTCGTTAGGTGCACTGAAATGTCAACGCTGACGCAAGCGGCAAAGCACTATTGTGTTTCCACTATTAAGCGTAGGATTTTGAAGTTTTCATATGGCATACTAAGTTTAGAGGTAAACCGAAATACGGTGGATTCGACAAATTTTTCCATGATGTTGTGCCTTTTAGGCTGTTTATAATTCTATTTCTGAGTTGTACCTAAAAACTTTGTGTGGTGGTGTATGGATTTTCTTCATATTTGCAATAAAAAAATCGAGCTATGCATCATTCGTCCAGATTTTCTTTGCACTCCTGTTTGAATAAAATTCTTTGTATTTTTACAATCACGGCCAACACTAAGACCCCGTTTAGACACAGCGGAATCCGCGCGGGTTCAACCGCAGATTCCGTGCGGATGCAAACTTTGTATGTGAACCCCGACTTATTGCGTGTTCATCGGGTTTACGTATGTGTGCAAAATTTCAAATCAATTGAATGAGTGTAATGCTACATATACACGAATGACAAATTTGTCATTTTTTCTTGTCATTATGTTAATTCCCGTGTAAATGGCATAATTTTTGTAATTTTTTCTGTCAGAAAATGTCAATCTCTCATAAAAGAATGAGCTTGTCCATTCTTTTATGCCAGATTGTCATTCGTGCAAACGCAATATTAGTTATGACAACTTTAGTATTCAACTTTTGTCATAACTAATATTGCGTTTGTACGAATGACAATCTGGCATAAAAGAATGGACAAGTTCATTCTTTTATGAGAGATTTACATTTTCT
Organism: Chrysopilus asiliformis; assembly: GCA_964034945.1. Taxonomy (NCBI): domain Eukaryota; kingdom Metazoa; phylum Arthropoda; class Insecta; order Diptera; family Rhagionidae; genus Chrysopilus; species Chrysopilus asiliformis. The sequence continues at coordinate 72,080,295 of OZ035962.1, forward strand.
GACAGAAAAAATTACAAAAATTATGCTATTTACACGGGAATTAACATAATGACAAGAAAAAAATGACAAATTTGTCATTCGTGTAAATGTAGCATAAGTGAGTCAGAAGTAGATTACAAGAATTGACCCTCAGAATTGACCCCTTTTGAAAAAAAAAACTAGTCAGTAAAACCCTACTATCCCAAAAACCGTTAAATATATTGGTTTCGTGGCTTGAAATTATTTTAAAAAATAAAAAAAAAATTTCTAAAAAAAAATAAAACCGACTTTAAACTTCTTCCGTCCCTCGGGTCTAATTTGACCCAAACAGAAATTAGTTTCCTTGTACCTTTAAAAGTATTTATAATACGAGCCTGAAATTTTTTTACTTTGCCTTATTTATTGTAAACTAGCAGTATGCAAAAATTTGGCAACTTCCGATTACCCGTTACACTGCTACAAAAATAGTCACACTAAAGACCTTCGGGTCTAAAATGACCCAAGGCAGTTATTCGTATAAGAAATGTTTAATTTAGTCATATTATATTATATTAGTTAGTGTTTGTAAACTATATCTAGAATACGGATCTAAAATCTTTGACCGAACGGGGTGAATTCTCGGATATAAGAAACCGATTTTGTTGGATGTCAATTGGGAAAAACTCAACTGCCATATTTCTCAATTTTTGTATGAAGTTTTTTGACCGCTATTTTCGGGGAGAGTTCATTAGAACAATATATAAATCTTTTGGGTTATCATATCTTGTTGTATGTTGTAAAAATTTCGAAAAATATAAAAAAAACTCGTTTTTTGATTTTTGTATACACTAAATCTCTATGGGTCAAAAAAGACCCGAGGAACTTTAGTGTGATTTTTTTTGAGGGACGGATGAAGGTTAAAAAAAAACTGAAAAGAGAAAAAAGCACTAAAAAGAAAAAAATAATTTCAAACTATGTCCACTAATAGCGTATTTAAAATTCGGCTTTTTTGGAGTGGCGTTAAATTTACACTAAATAAAATCGTTGTAAAATTTCTATTGTCAAGTTTCGCACAAAATCAGTTTGTACATGGAGACAAAAAATAGGATAGATTTCTACAAAAAATAGTAACATATGAGACAGTGGCCTTTTTTATAGCGATTGCTTAAAAATAGGGAATCCAATTTGGGATATAAAAGAACTTAGTTTTGGTGCTTCGAAGAGCCGTATCTATAGTTAATCTGTTTGACAACAAAATTTTTGGAGTCGATCTTAGTTCTTAGTTAGCCTTAAGGGTTAGAAAGTATGTAAACGATTAGCCTTAAGGGTTAGAAAGTATGTAATTTATTTTAGTTGCAAATTTAACGCCACTCCAAAAAAGCCGAATTTTAAATACGCTATTAATGGACATAGTTTGAAATTATTTTTTTCTTTTTAGTGCTTTTTTCTCTTTTCAGTTTTTTTTTAAAGTCGGTTTTATTTTTTTTTAGAATTTTTTTTTTATTTCGAACGTTTTTAGTTTCAATTTTTAATATAGGTAAAATTACAAAGGGTTTGAGGGGATAAGTCCGCAGATGAGAAATATATAAAAGAATCTTCCAGATATTGTACTGAACACAATACAAAGAATTTTACTCGATATCCCAAGCAGGGAGGGGTTTGAAGGGGTAGGTTAACACGGGGGAAATATATAAAAGAACCTTCCTTGTGTTGTACTGAACACAACGTAAAAACATAACAAAAGCTATAATTGCCAATCTGGCAATTATTGAAAACCTGTATGGTGATATTGGTATCTTAATTTGAGCATTTGTACCAAAATTACACTTTGAAGTCGAACTTTCCAATCAGATTTTTTAAAATTTATTCCAATCGGATTTTGATGTATGGGAGTTTTATGTAGAATCATATTCTAAATAACTTTTGTTCTTAGACTTTTTTGATAAGATGCACCGTTTTTGAGAAATTCGGAAAAAACGTTTTCGTTTGTATGGGGGGTACCCCCCCTAATGGTCCATTTTTGCCCATGAACCAACCGGAGTCCAACCAGGAACTTTCTCTACAACTTTCTCTTTGGGATGACCAAAATCGGTCAACCCAGTAAAAAGTTAGGCGTGAACACACATTAAAAAAAAAAAAAAAATATTCAGGTGGAATTGAGAACCTTTTCCTTTTTGGAAGTCGGTTAATAACGGTGCGCTACTATAAATATTGTTGCGCGATACTATAAATGCTGTAGCGCGTCACTAGAAATGTTGCATTGCTGGGAGAAAAACTGAGAAAACTTTTAGAAGAAATATTTTCCCTGACAAAAATAAAGTGAGGTGGCCCAGAAATGGAGTACATGTCCACAAAAAATTTTTTGCTAGATATAGGAAAGTCATATGCTTTTCACATCAAATACCAATTTTTGAATAATATTAAATAAATAACTCAAATTTTACGGGTGACTTCCAATTTACTACAACATAATAATAATATTTTAACAATATTAGCATATATTATGTGTGATTATGATTAACGCTCCATTGCAGATACTTGCTCCTTTACATATTCTAATTTTTCAGCATTTTGTTGCATAACTTCATATTGATAACCAATTTGTGTTCTGATTAATTCCATTTTCCTTAACTGTTGTGCAGTATTATCCATTGTGTTTTCCAGCTGTGCCAAATTCCTTGCCGTTTGCATTAATATCTGGAATTAATTATTACTTATAAAATGGAAATTTTTCAAGACCAAAAAATAATTACTTCATTCGATTTAGAGCTCCTCACAACTTGTCGCGCCACTGACCCGATGTTATTTACATTCACACTAACCCTGTCGGCCAATCTCTTTTTGCTATCGCTAAACAGGTGTCGCGCACTGCTAGTAGATGCTGAGGCCATTCTAATCTGAAAAAATAATGTTTATTAGAATTCATGAAATCAGGTGGAAGATACAGTTTAATTAACGATTTATGTATAGTACAACCCGCTTAAATGCACAACGATTTTTGTAATTTATGTTTTATCGGGTTACCGGTCAAAAAATAGGTTTTGAATAATTTTTGTCGCTATTTACTTGCATTTATCCATTTTATGCATTTAACGGTGTAGAATTGAATGTAATTTAATCGATTTGAAAACAGCAATCTAGCGAGCCACAAAAAAAAACCTAGTCGCCGCTACTTATCACCATATGCGACTGGCGCTTGTGTATGTTGACATTTAGCATCCGATAAAATAAAATTAAAATATAAATATATAAAAAAGAATGAATTAAATCGCAAATTTAACAATTTTAAATCTATTTCGGTCATTTTCCCAATAAATGCAGTGCGTACACTGGTGTGAAAACAGCAGCCAAGCCAGCAGTCAAAATCTAAACCAATCGCCGCTACTCGCCACCATGTCCAAGTGGCGCTAGTATATAAGCGAAAGGTTTGTTTCGAGATTTCGCTTTTAATTTTAAATTATTTAAAAGTTTTAATTTTACGCGAATTTAATAGTTTTAAAAACGTTTCCGTCATTGCAGCGATTAATGTGAAATGCCTATATAAAAATATTTTCGGAATATTCGAAAAATCGCGATTTTCTGGTACTACAAAAATTTGTATTTCGAACCAAATGGTGTGGTATGGTGCCGGAACCGGAAGTTTAGGCAAAATTTCTCCTTCCGGAAGTCCTGGTGTGGCTTTTTTGCTGCTAGCTCGGGAGCTGTTTTCACAAAGGCAGCTGCGAGAAAGATTTTTGCGTACCTTAAAAAAAAGCAAATGAAAAGATAAATTGACAGGCAAGACTTTTCTCGTAGCCTGTTTCACAGTAGCCACTGCCAGATTTTTATTTAAATGTATGCGATACGAACTTATTTAGAGTAAAATTTGATTCATAATTCTTTACAAAGAAGACGCAAACTCTATCACACAACAATTCACTTTTACAACAAAACGTCAAAAGTAATGCAAATGCAACCTAGACAAGTGAGAAGGCAACACAAATTTTCAGATACTTTTATACAGAGCGCATACAATCCATTTTTCTTTGCACAAAAAAGTAAACTGCAGCGCCGAATCGATATTTTACATCACTAGCGCTCATGCTGATATCATAAACTAAAACCGTTAAATTTGAAGTAAAAAAATAAACAAGGTTGCTAATTTGTTTGAGCAATTGAAACAAAGAATTTACGAAATATACTTCTCAGATAAAATAAACATCCGGTCTGTGACAGAGAAAAAATAGTAAATCTAACCATTTCATAATGGGAAATCGGGGCCATTATGAATTGGTTATACTATACATAAATTGTTAAATGAAACTTTGTATCGGTTAATTTCAATTACTAAAAAAGTCAAAATCGACTATTTCTATAATACATTTTACTACTTAGTTTTATGGTTAAATCAAAAATTTTTGTAATTGAAAATAACTATCTTGTAATTGAAATTAACTATTTTAGTTAGGGTAAGGAATGGATAGATTCTTCGGTGGGTTAGACGCCTTGATGCGTAAATCGATTAAACTAAGCAATCTAGAGCGGATACAAATTACTAAATAAAAAACCCACATTTCCCCAATATACTTACAAAATTACAAGCAGGACCAATACCCATGAACTTTACGACAGCTTTTTTAAAAAATTAAATTGTAGTAACAAATGACTGAATATGTTTTGTGCTGCCAGAAAATTTTTATCTGACAACTAATTTTAGGAGTGATTTCAATTTTTTCGGTTTGTTTGCGTTAAATAAATGGCAATAATGTTATTTTAGTAGTTCGTTTGAATATCTGTGAAGTGAGATTTAAAAATAACCAAAAGTCCAAGAAGGACAGTTGCCCCAGTTTCGGGTATGGATAGATGTCCATAGAGGATAGACGCCCCCCCATTTAGGCTTAGTTTTAATATGGGTGGATCTCATATAGAAATTGGTATAAAAAGATCAATTTTACGCTAAAATATGACATTTTACTGATCCCCATACGCAGTTTGGGTAGAAAAAATCACGAAAGGTGCTGCGAACGAAGTAGACACTGGAGGTTTTAATACAGACAACCCCAATTGACCCCCGTATATCTCCTTAGGGGTCGAATTTCGAAAAACCCAGTATTAGTCAGCGTCTATTTTATGGAAGAAACATACTATGAAAATTTTGAGTTTCTAGCTCCATGGGTTTCGTCTGGGCGTCGATGAGCCAGTCAGTCAATCAAAATAAACGTTTTTATATATACAGATTAAAGAGCATTTTACGCCTGGGCAGAAATCGGCCCCTGAGTTGAAAATACCAACAATTAACTGAGAAGAAAAGTTTGGGTTGGAAATTGTAACTCCAACTTTTAGAGCTTTTCTGTCTGCAGACAATTTATTCATTGTTTGAAATAGTTCAAATATACATATTCAAAAAATTTTGAGTTGTATACACCAAAACCTCGATTTGCGCCGTTAATTGTGACCAAAGGAAGGCGACGCAAATCGAAATCTTACCGATGCAACTTTGAAACCACGAACATTTTTGAGCGACGCAACTTCGGAACGCTGCAAATCGGAACGACGCAAATCGAAGTTTTGCTGTAAACTTTAGTTGGATTCAGAGCATTAAAAGTGAAAATTTTTAAACAAAAAACCCCCCCTGAAAACTAATTTTTGTACACGCTCAATATGGGAAACTCAAAAAACAAATAGGGATATTCACTATATCGAATTGTTCATTGTACTAAGAGCTGATTAAATTACCATATTTCCCTGTTTCCAAAATCAAATGAGGCTATTAGTGTAAGAGTGGTCCAACCCACATGTCGAAATCGTGAATTTTTTTGCGTTTGAATCACTGTTGCGAGTGAGATTTTAGATAAAAATGTTTGGATGCACAAAAGAACATTTCAACATTGAGTAATAAAGTCCACAGACATTTTTTTTCCAAAGATTTACAGTCAATAATACTAGTACAAAAGTGGAAAAGTTTCAAAAACTTGATTATGTGCACTCAGAAAAATGTTCAGGTCAACTTTTTGTCAGGTTAACTCTGACCTTACAGAGGTGTCTGTAAGCCAGCTAGCGGTCAGAGTTAACCTATCTAAGGTCAACTCGTGCAGCTCCCAATGCCCTACTTCACCTGCTGGTGGCTTAATTTCAGAATTTCTCCGACCATAGGTCAACTCAGTTTTACTTGTCCACATGCAGGCGAACGCGTGCCCGAGGCCAATTACGCCGTATGTAGGTCGTCGAGTTAGCCTCCATTTTTCTGAGTGTGGCTTGGGCCACGTTTGCTCTCAACGCCCCAAATAATGCATAAAAATTCAACATAGTTCCTTAAAATGTCTTTTTTATTTAGAACCCCCATCATTTTACAGTAATTTTTTCATTTTTGTGATTTTTTACTTTTTCAGGTATTAAAAAAATTGGTTTTTACAGTAGCCAATGGTATAAAAATCAAATAAAAACGAAAGTGCACTTTATGAGCTGTTCACTATAGCGAACATGCACTGTATTATGCATTAAAAAAAAAATGTTTCATCGACGTAAAAATTTCGAAACTACGTAAATATCTTTTTAAAATCATTTTTAAACTTTTGTGTTTTTATCTATGAAAAAATATAAATGTGTATTTGCACTTATAAATTGAGCAACATTTTCTCACTGATCTTAAAAACAATTGATCACGATCAATAGCAAGTTAGGAAATACACATAATCGATTCTCGCAAAGATTTCGCATAAAAACGCAGCCAAATTGCCCCAGATACTAAAATAACCGACATTGTTCTTAAGCCATATCGATCGTGCGAAACAAGCGCGCACGTAGAGAAGTTCAGGTAGATTCAACTAATTCCTCGTGAAAACTATACCGATCAATGCGAATAGATCATTTCAGAGATCATTTCTGCTCACTTCCACAGAGTTCAATACCTGCAGTAAACAAATTCCATTCTTCTAACATCTGGCGTCTTAAGACAAGGTGACCACTAGAGATCGCTTCTATGGAACCATAAAACATCGATATTGTAATTGACGACCTTGGGTTGTATTTCTGTGATAAAAACTTGCTGAAGGTAATACTGAAAGTGTTCTTTACAGTCATTTATTCTTTGACCACTACTAGCAGATAATATGCACCTTCGAAGAAAAAGCACGTTAATTTTTCTTGAGGAATAACAGAACACACCTGCATGCATGAAAACTTCTAATCTCAACAAATAACACGCGTAATATGCCACCATGCCAGAGCAAAAATTTGAAATAAATAAAATTACGTGTGTGTAAAAATTCTTTGCCATTTTAAACCTATAGCTTGATACAATTCTACGATTAAAAAGTGACCTTCACCCGAATTTCAATAACTTATTATAGTACGTACATGAATTACGCTGGATTGGAATAGATAGAAAACGATAATGAAATTTATATTAAAAGATAGATAAAAAATTAGCTTCGATAGATAAAAATTAAATAAAAAATTAGTATTTACTATTCAGAATTTAGTCAATTTATCTCTGCATAAATGAACTTTATGTATTGTGTTTTATTTTGAAAACTTTTGAAAACAAAATATATTATGAACAATTGAATCTAACGGAAGAATAAACGTTGTTATATTAAGTGGAAAAAATCGAAATTGCAAGGTACATACTAAAGATATTTTCTAGATATTTTACACGGGAAAAAAATATTGGTACCGTTCCCCCGAATCCTCATGCTCCAGCCCAATTTTTATAGAGAAAAACGGCATCGTGACCAATTATGGAAGTCATTCCAATAAAAAAATTGTAACAGTTACCAAAGTTTTGACCAATTCCAACAAAAAAAAATTACAATAACCACTTATAATAAATAGGGTGACCATACATCCTAGAATGGCCGGGACAGACGCGGATTTAGGCCTGGTGTCCCAGCGTCCCGTAAAGTAAACTTCTGTGCCGAGCTATTCAGTTGAATGCTATGCTTAATGAAGCGCTAGAAAAAACGATAAGGATATATGTATATATAAAGGGTCTTTCAACAAGGACATAACAATTTTGTATTTTAATAAAAACGCACCCTAAAACTTTTTCTATGATCTGGCAATGCTAAAACGTCAATCAAGGTTTACATTTTTGGCATGGTGAAGTTCACGAACGAACAACGTTTGGAAATTATTAAAACTTACTACCGAAATTCTGAGTCGGCGGTCGCAACTTTAAGAGCGCTTACTCCAATTTTCGGTCGTAATGGTAGTCCCACCAGACAGGCTGTGCGTGCTATAGTGGATAAATTCGAGTCAACATATTCACTATTGAATGTTCCTGTGCCAGTGAGACAACGCACCGGTCGAAGTACTGAAAATATCGCAGCCGTAAGTGCTTCAGTTCAAAATGAGCCAAATGAGTCGACTTCACGCCGTTCACAGGAATTGGGAATCTCTCAGTCCATATTGTGGCGAATTTTGCGTAAAGATCTTGGTCTACACCCTCACAAGATCAAATTAACTCAAGAATTGAAGCCACTTGATCATTTGAAGCGCCGAAACTTGTCCGATTGGGCTTTACAAAAGTTTGAAGAAAATCCTGAATTTCATCGAAAAATCATCTTCAGCGATGAAGCTCATTTTTGGCTCAATGGCTTTGTCAATAAGCAAAATATGCGTTATTGGACAGCAACTAATCCACGTGGGCTTCAAAAGACTCCATTGCATCCACAAAAAGTGACCGTTGGGTGTGGATTTCATGCCGGAGGTCTGATTGGACCGTATATTTTCGTCGCCATGTTACGGTCAATGGAGTTCGCTATCGTGCCGTGTTGGAAGACTATTTTTGGCCAGAATTGGATGGACTTGACATCAGTGATATGTGGTTCCAACAAGATGGTGCCACATGCCACACAGCTGGTCAAACAATTGATCTATTGAAGGAGAAGTTCGGTAATCGTGTAATCTCGAGAAATGGTCCGGACGAATGGCCATCTCGCTCATGCGATTTAACGCCGTTGGATTTCTTTTTATGGGGTTATGTTAAGTCGTTGGTTTATGCCAACAAGCCAACAACGTTAGAGGAGCTCAGGAACAATATCGAACGCAAAATTGCCAACGTTCCGGCCGATATATGTGGAAGAGTGGTGGAAAATTGGCTCCAAAGAATCAATCTGCAAACGTGCTCGCGGTGGCCATATGAACGACATCGAATTTCATACTTAAATGTAACATGTCCACTACACCTGGAATAAATTTCAGCCCTTATTCTGTGTTTTATTTAAATACAAAATTGTTATGTCCTTGTTGAAAGATCCTTTATATATATGTAAAATATAATCTACTTCGGCTAAGCGGTTAAAGGTTCCTATAAATTATATTTGTTATCCTGCGGGGCATTTTCAAAGCAATTTTCATCTAGGACTCATGTATCTCTAAATATCATGCCTGCGGCGAATTTTAGCAATTTCAATTGAATTTATATATGAAATGCAAAGAGCTAAGTTATTCTGTTCAAACATTGCGCCACCGGCACATATTTCTTAACTGCTTTTCCTTAGCTTTATTTCAAATCGTTTTTTTTTTCTCTATAAAAATTTGTTTTTTCGTTGGTGATCCGTTTCTGAAATCCTACTAATCCCCCCCCCCCCCCCCCTTCTTTCGTCTTAGCTGGTCCCGGGTTGACTCAAAAAAATATGGTCACCATAATGGAGGAGGGGAAAAGTACCCAAATAGCATCGAAAAGTACGGGAACATGAGATTTGTTCTTTGCGGCTTTAAAATGCAGCAATTTACGCAATCGGGGCTAAAAATTTACACCTATAATTCACATCCGCGTAAAAAAAGCGAAAGAAGTGACGAGCGCCTCGCACCGATTAATAATGCGTCTGCAAAGCCACAATTGCTTTAGTGGGGAAATTGGTGACCCACGGTTCATTTTTGGGGCAACATTCGCTTCATGAAAATTCCTGCAGCGATAGTGCAGCATTTGATGGTTTTCGGGTCGAAATAGTCTGCCACTAAAGTTTCATTAAAGCTCCCCGTCTGAGAAACACCAAAAAAAATTGATGCCTTCAGCCGCCATATTTCTCACTGACATTTGATGGAAACGATTTCGTTTCGAGAATTAAATTTCTTATTTCAGGCGAATGACTGAAGGATATTGCATAAAAAGTGGATAGCATACATTTTTGAAACAGCATAATTTTATTGGCATCAAAATTTCATTGCAAAAGAAAAAAAAATTTTACCGATAAAATAAAATTAAAGAAATTTTTAATTAAAAACAAAATAATTCGATGGCCCATTAAAATCTGTTTAAATTTCAGATCCAATATTGTCGAAAAATTTTAATGGCAATTAAAATCACGACATGCAACCGGAAGAAAAGTCCATTATAAAATAACACTCCACAAAAGTTTCCATTAATTTGTCGCCATTAGATTTTTCTCGTTCGTCTTCTGCTTACGTTTTTATTTTTTCATCTCTGTTTACTAGCAAGCATTCGAGGGAGAAAGAAAACCCGCTCGATGATTTGTGTAATTGTGTGATATAATGCCGTCAGATGACGCTCGCGCATGAGGCAACTAATTACGTCCCTGTCGTTATAATTGCGGCGCCGCAAACCGCTGAAAAGTGTTCCCCACTATGGGTCTCGTTGCGCGTCTCGTTGGCACAACTAGATACGTATTTGCGACATAAATTGCTTATCGCCGCGACTTGCATGGTGACGAAATATGGGGATAAACACCATAATTGCTGCTTAAAATGCTATTTGGGTATTATTTAAAGAGCAATCCGTTTCTATAAAATATTAAATTGTACAAGATCTTTGCTGTTCATGATCCAATACATTGTTGATAACCAAACCGTTTACAAATCGATCTTCCACATACAGTTTAGTAAAAAAAATTAAAAATAATTTATAAGTTAATTAGGAGCTTCGCTCTTGACCACGGACTGTCCTTCGACCTTCCCTCCATCTGGGCCTCCAGCTACCCACTAAATTCCGTGAAAAAAATTTTGAAGTTTCAAAACATAAATCATATCCCTTAAAGGTTAAAGGATCAATAAAAGAGAATAAAGCAAAAAAAACTGATTTTTTGATGCCAGTAAGCTCCCCTGGAAATTTCATTCTCGAGTTTTAAGCGACCATACAGACAGACATACCAGACTATTGTTATAATAGATTAATCAAAAAAAAAAGTTTCCTGCCTTTAAAAGTCCAGCCAAAATTGTAAATTATATACCTACTAAAAAGTATCACTGCGGTATTGCGGTCGTGTACTTAAAATCTCATATACTCAAATTTAATTAAAAATGACAAATAATCGACAATTGACATGTCCATTTATCTATCACTTAAATAATAAAAAATACATATCTTTACATACAAAATTTATGATGTTAGAAAGATTTCGCCAAAACAGAGCTTGAAATATATAATTTCGATTAACTGAATATGTGTGTTAAAAATATGGGTTAAGTTCAAGCTTAAGAGCTTTTTTGGAATTATTATGAACGCGTAGAATTTTTAATTTTTCGATTCGATTTTGTGTTATGAATACCTTTGATCGACGATCTGAATAAGTTAGGTTAAGTTAAGTTTTATAGGTGGATAGTAATGGCATTGACTGGGGAAGGTCAAAGTTGCCACAATTTTTTTTTGTGTTAGCTTTTTAATGAGAACCGCTAAATATGTGTGAAACCGTTCAATTTGTTGCCATTGCGTTTAATAGTTTTAATATAGAACCTAGCATAGATACCTACAAAATATCAACAAATTAATCAATGGGTGTCAATCAATTGGTAATTTGCCAGCACAATAACAACGACATTTTTTCTATTATGTTGAGAGATTAGAATTTGTAGCATGAACCGACAATATTGGTAAACGATAACTAAGTTAGCATTTCTAGGCAACGTGTGTTTTTTTTTCTAACGCTCGAACTTATTTTTAGATAATTAACGCATGTCAGAATATTTCCTGATTTTGACCGACTTGCTGTGGACTGGTCACTGACTTTTGTCTAATAGTAGAATAAAACTTAAAAAATAAACTTGTTTATATGTCCAGACATTTTGACTTAAGGAAGAGAAAGGATAGCTAGATATTTTTGTAGCAATTTTTATATAGGCGCCAAAAAAAAAAAGAAACAGGTTATATTAGTTTCAGTTTTTTTTTGCATTATTTCAATAATATAAATACTTACAATTACTATCCATGTCAGGTTATTCTTTATAGAGAAATTAACTCTTGAAATCCTAATCCAATTACTTGTTTATATTCACGTAAATATCTATTTAATGAAAAAACTTCTGTTGATACTCCGCATGTATTTTCATCTATTATTTCCCACTTTACCTAACAAATCTTGCAAATCAAAAGGTAAAATGCCATTAGCAACACAGGAAGGGTGAACACGCACGTTGCTATTTTTGTTGCAAAACAAATGTTTCTGTCCGATTTTACGAAGGTTGCGCGCAGACCAACGAATACTGCAAATATAGCAGTAATAAAACAAAATCCAACATTACTAGGGAAAGAATGAAACAATTGGATAATCGCATCTGTTACATGCAATTCACTGTAATTACTTTTTTGGTTTCAAAGTCATACATTTTTTTCTTATTTGTTATGTCTACATCTTTTTTACTTATCTAAATTCAAAAATTGTCGTATCTCTTCCTACATTTAATTAAAGACGACTGTAAAGTATTAAAAATAATTTCTAGGAATAAAATCCATTATTGTATCTTATTGAAATCCTTAGTAGATAAAAAGTGCCTAAAATGTAATTTTGCATAAGTTATTAAACACCAGCTAACAAAACTCTCGTTGTTGGATTAGCAAAAAAGGAAATTTGTCACTTGTGACCTTTTTTTAAAAAAAATATATTTTTATCATGAAAAATAATTATTCATTTGATAAATTTGTATAATTATAACCAAATTTTATAAAAATCACAAAGCCAATTTCATAGAACCAAAAAAATGAAATTGTCGTATTCATAAAATTAAACCAAGCCATAAATTTTTATTTAATTAACAAAATTTTGTTGTATCCACAAAAAATTATGAAATTATTGACATTTTGGTTTTTGTTATTTTGATAATCTTTTCCGTTCTGTGTGGGGTTCTGAAAAACTTTGAAGTATATTGAAGACTTGTTCTACTTTCTAATTCCAAGTGGTTAAGCGCAAGACGTCGTGAAATACCACCTGTTTATACCCGTATGATGAATCAAAGGTTATATTAAATTTACCTTACCGTTTGTAACGCCAGAATCCCGTTATCACACACAAAAATGAATTACACCAGTGTGTTTAGAATGATAAAAAAAATTGAATTTTGCATGTCCGTCCGTCTGTCCGTCTGTCTGTCTGTCCGTCTGTCTGTGGCGCGGATTGCGGGCGCACGGATTGAGCTAGAGACTTGACATTTTGCGCAGATTCGTTTTTCGTAAAATGCGAGGCTAAGTTCGTTCATGAGCAAAAATGGTCCATTAGGGGGGGTACCCCCCATACGAACGAAAACGGTTTTTGTGAATATCTCAAAAATGGTGCATCTTATCAAAAAAGTGCGAGAACAAAAGTTATTTAGGATATGATTCTACATAAAACTCCCATACATCAAAATCCGATTGGAATAAATTTTAAAAATTTTTATTGGAAAGTTTGACTTCAAAGTGGACTTTTGATACAACAGTTCGCCGTTCACTTAAACTTCGAACAATGCCATTTCAACCTACGGATTTTCAATAATTGCCAGATTAGCAATTATAGCTTTTGTTATGTTTTTTGGATGAAACCACTTTACTGCTGGAAACTTCTTCCAAACTCTCCTGTCGATAGCCACCGCTTCCATTTCCCGTATCGATTTCCCCTTTTCGCGACCTAATTTAACAAGAATCAATACTTTTTTCAAAAGCAATTCATTTTTCCCACAATAAAAAAAATATTTTTACTCTAACAGCCTTATTCTAGCTACGGTCACTAGTCACAACTCGGTCACGAGAGCCTCAAATTCTATGGGCTTGTGACTTGTGACTTAAGTATCACAACGCCAGAATACGGCTGTAAGTTTGTAGAAGGAGCTAAGCAATTAATAAAGATTTACAAATTTCCCTTTTTGCAGAAAAAGAGAAATAAATGTTCAACGATAAACATGTTGACATTTACAAGTCATACTCCACCTGATGATTCAATTACTGAATCTACCAAAATAAATTATTCCAGGTGTACATTTCACAATAAAATGTAAAATATTGGTACTAAATTGCACATTTGTTAATGATAGCGACATGTTACAACCTAGAACAAGAAAATCGATTTATCAACCGAAAGGGGTTTCATTGGGAAATTTGTGTCAATATGATTTAGGTTCAGAGTTGAGGATCATCATCACCTTCAAAACTAATTGTTTCGTATTTATTAATTAGACAACTTATCATATCTATTCTTGTCAACATTAACAGCATGTTATAACTTATCCCATTTCAAAGTGTTATGAACAAGGTAACTATTTTGTCAGGTAGAAAACCTCTGAAGTCACACTCAAGTTCAATTTCAGCAAGTAATAAATTTGTAATTTGAGTATATAAAATGGAATCAGTGACAGTTTACTCATCTTGTCGAACGCGAATAAACTTTATAAAGTCTATGAAAATTTAGGCGTGCTTTAGAACCATGGAAGTGTGGTCTTATGTAGAATCATTGACAAAACACTCATTATTGTAATATATTATGAGAGGATAATGAAAGACTACTTAACAATATAAGGCTATTTAGGCCCGTTTGCGCGTTCTGTTCTTAAATGTGAGTCTTAACAAAGTATTACTTATGATTTAAGACTTACTTAAATTAAAGTGTGTTGCACGAATATTTTTAAGCACTACTTAGTAATCAGATCAAATCAAATAAAAATTTGATATGGGCAATGAATTTTTTTTAAAATTCTGACAATGAAGTAGGCGAAAATTGTATTTGTCATTTTGTGAATTTTATTTAATTCTTGAGCTGAATTTTTAAAAACTTATGAAAATGGAAGAAAGAAGGAAAAGAAGCCCTAATTTTTCGGTAGAAGAAAGAAACACTTTATTACAGTGTGTTTTGGAAGGAAAGAGCGTAGTGGAAAACAAAAATATGTATGCTGTAACTTGGCGAGAAAAGGAAGCGGCATGAAAGCGCATCGAAAAAAATTTCAATGCTTAATCCTCATCAAGCTACTTTCGAAATTTCGAAACATTGAAGAAATTCTACAACAATTACAAAAAAGTTGTAAGAAAGGAGGCTGCAGTGGAAAAATATTCTGCATTAAAAACCGAGGGTGATCGACCGTATAAAATTCCTTTGATATATTCTTCTTGGAATACCTGGGGTGGCTTCATGTAACTTATTTTCGATCGACTAATTGGTCGAAGGAAATCTTTCGTCGACCAAAACTGATTAAACAGGAGGACAATCACTCTGGCGCACACGTATTAAGAGTATTTTCTGGGTAATTTGGGGTCGCTGAATCCGAATCTGGCAGTAGTTTGGCTGTGCCAGCTTTATTTTTTCAGATATGAAGGAAAAAATAATTGTTGATTTCCAGATTATAAACATTTATGAGTTACTCACCATATCGGAAAAATCAGAGCTGGTACAGCCAAACCACTGCCAGATTCGGATTCAGCGATCCCAAATTACCGACAAAATACTCTTATATGCACCAGAGTGAGTGTCCTCCTGTTTAATCAGTTTTGGTCGACGAAAGATTTCCTTCGACCAATTAGTCGATCATGAATTTCAAAGACTTCGACATCATCTTCATAAATGCCCAATGTTTCAAAATATTCCATTTTACATTTAAATTATTATTTTCTTTTTAGATATATCTTTTAACAAAAGGCTAAGTTTGCCATAAATATTTAAGTACAAGTGCATCCTGCACTTAATTTAACTTATACTTAATGAGTTTTAAGTCATACTTAGACTTTCGTGCAAACCAATAACTATAACTTTATAAATTAAGTTTGACTTATGTGCTTAAGTTAATTTCGTGCAAATGGGCCTTAATGATTAAGAAGAATGAAGCATTTCTTAAATACAATGATTCTTGTTTAGAGTTTTATAATTTTACATTCTACATTATTATACCCGTAGGTTAGGTTAGGTTCGGTGGCGGCCTGCTCGATTGCAGGGCCTCGCATAGACCGCTAGGGTCCATAGCGCTACCACAAAGGATGCCTAAGTCCTGTTGTCCGTTGTGGCTATGTCTTTGTGAGATCAAAGACTCCCGTAGCCATCGCGAAGTTTAAGATGTTTTTCAGATCGAACTTGGCAGCTGCCTCTAGGCTATCAAGCGAGTGCCCACCCAGATGCTGGCATCTTGCTCTTGCCAGCGCGGGGCATATACATAATAGATGTTCTAGGGTTTCCACTATTCCGGGCTCCTTGCAGCTCCTGCACAGATTAGAGTCCACCAGGCCCAACCACAGATTAGAGTCCACCAGGAGAACGTGTCCTGTATACATTCCTACCAGTGTCCGACATCGCGCACGTGATAGCAGTATGGTGAAACCAAAGGATATACTAACTTTGCCTTACCGTTTGTAACGCCAAGATCCACAACTTTGCCTTACCGTTTGTAACGTCACCACACACAAAAATGAATTACACCAGTGTGTTTAGAATGATAAAAAAAATTGAATTTTGCATGTCCGTCCGTCCGTCTGTCTGTCCATCCGTCTGTCTGTCTGTCCGTCCGTCCCTCCGTCCGTCTGTGGCGCGGATTGCGGGTGCACGGATTGAGCTACAGACTTGAAATTTTGCGCAGATCCGTTTTTCGTAAAATGCGAGGCTAAGTTCGTTAATGGGCAAAAATGGACCATTAGGGGGGGTACCCCCCATACGAACGAAAACATTTTTTGCGAATAACTCAAAAACGATGCGTCTTAACAAAAGTTATTTAGGATATGATTCTACATAAAACTCCCATACATCAAAATCCGATCGGAATAAATTTGAAAAAATCTTATTGAAAAGTTTGACTTCAAAGAGGAATTTTGGTTAAGTGTTCGAATTTTGATACGAATATCACCATACGGGTTTTCAATAATTGCCAGATTGGCAATTATAGCTTTTGTTATGTTTTTTAAAAATTTTTGTTCGATTTATATATTTATATTAATTCAAATATAAATCGTTGAACAAAGACTTTTTTCTCTATTTGCAATTTTTCTAATATCTTTTCATACAAAGTACGGTTCAATATTTCATAAAGTACGGTTCACAGTGCGCGATTTCGGTTTGCGGACTGTTTTTCTAGAACATATCTACCGCGCAGATAGAGGGATTACTGTATATGTTATTTTTCAATTTTAAATTTAAAAAAACTTTAAATTTAGGCATCCTTTGAGTTAATATGTATCTATAATCTTTGACTAAATGTATTTATTTTTAAATTTTGTTCCAAATTGTTATGGGTGTGATTATCAATACTACGTAAAACTATTGGTTGACATGCAAATTGTGCATTAAATGTAATTAAGCCTTCATTTGAAAATGGGTCAATGACTACAATTTTCTTGGGAACAATACCTTTATTCAATGAATTTTACCAATATTGTGATTGAATGATTTCGCATTTGTTGAAATGTAGTACACTACAGAGTTCAATCAGATGTAAAATCAAGTACTGATCGAGAGGAACATTCGATTTTTTTTTTCTAATTTTAATACAACTTAAACCTCTTAATGGCTTTGACGATGAAGATTTTGCAATAATTTGTGACTTGACTTGACCGAATCATCGCCGACTTCGTGCATTTTGTAAGAATCGAGTTTCCATGCGATCTCGTCTATTTCTGTTTTAAAGGCATTTCGACACATTAAATTCTCTTTAATTACACGGTCAGTTGTTTTCGTCAAGAAAACAAAAGAAGAAAAGTATACTGAACGGAAAACAATAAATGGAAAAATCGATGATAAATGCCATGTCATTATTAAATGAATTTCCCCTTCTTTGATACTTTTATACTCTATTTGATATATTATATAGGAGTATATTATACCGCATAAAACCAACCATCGGACACAAAAATGAACTACACCAGGGTGTTAGGGATGACAAAAGATTTTGAGTTCCGCATGTCCGTCCGTCTGTCTATCCATCTGTTCGACCATGAACACCTAAACTTTCGCAAGGATTGAGCTAGAGACTTGAAATTTTGTATGGTTACGTTTCTCATCAATGGCTAGTCTAAGCTTCCGGTCATATTATCAGTGTTGAACGGCCAAAATTTGGACCATTCTCATCCCATACAAACGAAACATTTTTTTGAAATTTTCTCGAAAAGGGTGAGTCATTTTCAAAAATTTAAATGGTAGATTGTGTTTAGAATAGGATTTTACATAACTCGTCCATACATCAAAACCCATTCGCATCAATGCTTCCCCCCTCTCCCATACAAATGAAATACTTTTTTCCTGTTTTCTCGAAAACTGTATATCCTATCGAAAAATTTATGAAGATCAAATGTGTTTAGAATAGGATTTTATATAACTTATCTTTACTTAAAAATCCAGTTAGACCATTTCTTTTCCCCTCTCTTATACGAATGTATTTTTTTTAAATAAACATTTTGTCTGTTATCGTATAGAGTATTTGACGATTGGCCCGTAGCAATTGTAGCTTTTCTTATGTTTTTTTCTTTTCAAATGAATTTTTTTCACGATCACTTACAGCACAAAAAAAATTTATCTGAATTTAGCTTTAATAACTTTTTGAAGCAAAATTAAGAGAAAACCATTTTTGGTTTAACCCCTGTAGCTGACACGAATCTACTCGATTAAGGGTAAAATAAACTCATTAATACCAAAACGATGTCTTCGCATACGCAAAATAAATAATTCAAAAATGAGACGATTTCGAAATTAAAAGAATGCCTCATTTCATGGAAGCTTTGCAGCATTGTTTCGATTAATACAACTCCAATGGATAAAATTAAATGGCATTGGCTGAGTTTGACATCGAATTAGTATGCGATTTAATTTGTTCTTTGGAAATATTGTGAACAGACAGACAATTAATTACTTTTCGTTTTATGCCGAGTTCACTTCAAATATAGCTGCATAAATAACAAAAGAGACCGAGTTTAATCGATGCTTTTGCTTAATGTGCTACAGCTTCCGGTAATATTATCAGTGGACCAATAATATGTATACCCTATATGGTGAAACCATAAATAGGGTATAATAGGTTTCTGCTCCATCATTTGCATTGCAAAACATAACAAAAGCTATAATTGCCAATCTGGCAATTATTGAAAACCCGTATGGTGATATTCGTATCAAAATTCGAACAGTTGTACCAAAATTCCACTTTGAAGTCAAACTTTCCAATAAGATTTTTTAAAATTTATTCCAATCGGATTTTGATGTATGGGAGTTTTATGTAGAATTATATCCTAAATAACTTTTGTTCTTGGACTTTTTTGACGCGATGCACCGTTTTTGAGATATTCGCAAAAATCGTTTTCGTTCATATGGGGGGTACCCCCCCTAATGGTCCATTTTTGCCCATTAACGAACTTAGCCTCACATTTTACGAAAAACGGATCTGCGTAAAATTTCAAGTCTCTAGCTGAATCCATGCGCCCGCAATCCGCGCCACAGACGGATAGACGGACGGACGGACATGCAAAAATTAATTTTTTTTTATCATTCTAAACACACTGGTGTCATTCATTTTTGTGTGTGATAACGGGATCTTGGCGTTACAAACGGTAAGGCAAAGTTAGTATACCCTTTGGTTTCACCATACGGGTATAAAAACGGACTCGATCACGCACTGAAACGGAGAGGGAGCCCAACATCTTTCGGAGAAAATCGAACTACTCAGGGCTAGGAAGTTCACAACAGTTCCCTGTGGGTGTTAATTTTTAACACCTTTTGGTGTTTAATCAACTTATTAGAGGAGTTGAAAAAAAAAACAAATAAATGTTACCTCACAAATGTTTGTTTTTTTGGGTGTCTTGACTTTTTTTCATATTTTCAAAGTTAATATTGGTTGTTAAAAGCTTATCTTGCACCTCTCGATTTGTAAGCCATTCGCCTTCCCAATAGGGAATAGGCTATTCAAGCCAATTCTTGAAGTCTTGTCTAAAGTAGGGCACACATCTATCAGTTTTCGATCAGTCGCGACTGTTACGGTAGTTGTCAGTTTTTCATCAGTTTTTTACTTCTAGTTAAGCGTTCACATCTATCAGTTGCGACTGACAGTTTTTTGTGAAAAGTATCCATTTATTTTGGTTATAGAGTTCAAAGAGTGAGAATGAATAATAAAGAGAGAGCGTGTTTCAAACACTATTTCAGAATGAGCAACGAAAAATATGAATTTTTATTGGTTTTAGTGACGTCTATTATTAGAAAAACGGATACAAACTTTCGAAAAAGTGTTAATTTTTTTTTACGTCCTCCTGTGAAGCCTTTGGTTTGATTTTCTTTATATAATTCATCCGCTACTTCGCTCCATTTATTTTCCTTGATGTCTGTCCTTTTATATTCAGGATGGGCCAAATCGTAGAGCATTGGATTTCCTTTCACGAACTCGATTAATTTTTCCTCCGTTGTCGGCATCTTACGAAATCAAAACGTCAAAAAATCTGCATAGAATGTGGCGCCGAATGTGGTGGGTTCCATAAAACACTTTGGGCGGCTGACAGCAACACGTTCATACCAATCAGTTGGCCATAAGTTTTAAAAAAAACTGATTTGCCCATGAATTTTTTCGTGGTTGCCTATCAGTCGTCTAATTTTACGTTCACACCAATCAGTTTCCTATCAGTTTCCCAAAAACTGATGGAAAACTGATAGATGTGTGCCCTACTTAAGCGTAAACTAAACACCCTTTACATCGGAAATAACTCCTAAAATGAGTTCAAGTAAATTTTTGACTCCTTTTCGGAGTTAACTTCACAGTGTTGAAGAGTATTTTTAACTCCGTATTTCGACGTGCTTACTTTTAGCTATGTTTTGAGGCTGTGTTAATTTGTCCCCGGATTTTATCGAGAATGTATCTATCTGCCTGTCTGTGTGTCCGTGGATACAATAACTTGAGAAGAGATTAGACTAGAGAGTTGGAATTTGGCATAGCCATTTTTATTCGTAAAATTGGTGGTGGAATTCGTTAACGGACAAAATCGGACCATTCCTTCCCTCCACCTTACAAAGGGAACCGTTTTTTGCGATGTTCTCGAAGACGGTACATCGTATCGAAAAAGTTATAGCAAATATTACTAAAAAAAACATTGAAAGACAATATTGTTCATAATTATCTAAGTACATACTTTATACATGAAAATCAAATCGGTGCAGCTTTTAAAAATTTTAATCGGAATGCTGTAATAAAATTAAATCTATCCGAAAGTTAAGAGTCACGCCATATAGGGTATTTTACTGTTGCCTGGCAATCGTAATTTTCATCATGTTTTCAATACGAATTTCCTGACAATGAATGGTATTAATACTTTTTTCGCCTTACTAATGAGTGCTAATTAGTTATATAAGCTACTAGCTTAACTATAGTACCCGGCGTTGCTCGGGCAATAATCATAAACTTAATAATACTTGTAGTTAAGCTATGTATAGAAAAATTATTTGTTATTTTGGGATAAATTTTTCGATTTACTTCACTATTTTTTTTTTGAGGAAATTGCAAGCAACTTCTCAATTATTTTGAGAGAAAGAGGGAATAAATTGTCAAATTTTGCCTGTTAACCCATTCGGTATTTTGATGCCATATGGCAACGCAGTTAAAAGTTGCTAAAAAATTTGAATTTACTTATTATTTATTTATTTTCAACACTCTATTCTCATTCAGTGCACCTTTAAGTGCATTTGTGACCCAATTTTGATTAGTTGAGTAAAAATCTGGACTACAGTGAACGTATTTGTAGAAAATAAAAAATATTTTTTTTTTAAATAAATACTGATAGCTTAAACATCATTAATTTGTATAGAGAGTATTTTTAACCCCCATAGAAAAAAACATGTACCGAACTGGTTAACCACATTTTGTGAAAAATTTTAACGGTGCCAAATTTTAACCACCAAACTTAATTTGTTCTTGAGTTGTACTAACTTCATTAGTTTTTTACGTGTTTTTCGTAAAAAAAACATAAAAACTGTTTTTCTCGTTGTTTCGTACAACACTGGTCGGGATATATTTTAGTGATCGAAAAAATTTCCTAAGGGCTGACCTTTTCTAACACTAAAAACCGTACCAAAATCCATTTTTATATCCAGAGATAGCATAGTCGGAGAGAGTGGTTTGAGCGGCCAAAAACTTTCCTTCGCGGACGATCTGCCATTCACTGAAAATATTATATCCAAGTAGAAATAGCTTGCAAGAGGTCAGAGGGAGCCGATTTTTTCATATGGAACTAATTTTAATAGACGCTTAGCCACACAATTTTTTTTTTCAAAAATTTACTGTTAATAATAGTACAAAAATGGAAAAAGCTTCAAAATTTCGATTATGTGGCTTGGGCCACTTTTGCTTTCAACGCCTCAATTGGAAACACATTTTTTTCACCAGGACGAATATCACTTTTTGGCAAACCACAGCGTGTATGGCAGTGATCAATCCAATTTTTAGTTGTCTCGTATGTAGTTGTTTTGTATTTTTTTTAGTGAATTCAGGACGGTTGGGGAGGGGGTGGGCAAGGGAAAATCTAATAGAAAGGCACTAAACTACTCGAAGATTCTTTTCCAAAAAGGGTGGTTGTATGTAACATTTTGTGATACATTTTTCTGTAGAACACAGCACAAAATTTGCCGTGGGCTAAATTTGTAGATAGAGACATCCAATAGTTGAACATTCTACAAAAAATTACGCCACAGGCGACTTTTTAAAAACAAAAACATACGTGAGGCAGAAACCTTCTAAAAAAAAATTTTAAGTTTCACGACTTAAGTCCAGAATCCGGTACAAAAATTTAGTTTCCGGGACGCCGAGACAATTTGCCTAAATCCGGGTATGTCCCGTGCAATCTGGGACGTGCGTGTGGTCACCGAGTGAGTCAAAACTACTAAATAGCTGGTTAACGAAAAATTCGATTCACGAATTGAAAATAATTTTTTTTTGCATTTGAATCGTTCGCGAACCGAATTTTATAAAATAGAATTCTTTTTACGGAGAATTTTATTTTTTCGCGAATGAATTGAAACTGATTTTTAGCTGTTTAATTCGTTCGATCGCGAGCGAATCAAAACTTCTTTTAAATCAACTTTTTGATTCTCGAATAAAATAGAATCGAAAAGAATCAATCTTTTTGATTGTTTTTCCGTTTTCTTTTGATTCTGGAGAATTGGAGAATTCTTGCTCTGTCCGCTTGTCACTTATAGCTCTTATAAATTCCCCCACCGCACCCCTCCGCCTTTCCCCACCCCCTACCCACTCCTCCACCCATCTCTTTACCATTAAATTTAATCCAATACCAACCCCCTCAAATTCAGCCACACTTTAACCTCCTCCCATTTAGCCGTTCCCCTCCCGCTACCAAATAATACCCCCCACCCATTTCACCACCCCATCAATTGTCCTATCCCTCTTCACCACCATATTTCCCCCTCGCCCGACCAGTTTCCTGTTCAAAATCATGGCATATGTTCGTTTTAAATACTTCATATCTACAATAATTGATTTGCAAATCATTCTTTTACCATAAATTCGCGAACGAATCGTATTTTCATCTCTCGAAATTTCCGATTCGGTTGGCGAATGGAGTTTTTTAAATACGGAAATCAAAAAAAAATCTCGCCCGAGAATTATTCGCAAACGAACGAATCGAAAAGCATGATTCTCCGTACATGCTAAGTAAATAGTGAATCTAATCACTCTAAAAACCAAACACATTTATAAAATTCAACGAATGATATATTTTTGCAATACGAAAGAATTCAATTCCTTCCCTATATTTCTTAATTTAACATTTAACAACTAATCTATTAATCTAACTCCTAATTTTCAATCGAATTATTCATATTGATTTAGTTATGGATTTATGTAACTCCTCTTCAATTGATTTGTCAGAATTTCTCACAGTATTTTAAAAAGCACAAAAAATATCAAGAAGATGTCATCCCATACACCTGTGAGCAATCATATAACTTTTCTATACAAATATCGTATTAAATATTCTAAATTTTTCGGGCTTAGTTTCTGTTCTTGATCAATTAACCAGTTTGGAATTTAAAATTTGCAAACTTCAAAATTAAAATAAAAACGGATAAGACAATCATAAAAATGAGACAAAAAAAAACCAACTGGTATCTTCTATCGCGACGATGGAAAAATTAAAAGACAAACAAAAAAAAACTCTGTATAATTTTTTTTAAGATTTTGTGGTTTCAAACTCGTTGATTCTTCAAAGTTCTAATGCTCGGGTCAAGGTTAAATATTCTCCAATCAATAAATATTGTATCCAAGTGATGAGACTATATCAAAATGATGTTATCAATATGATCCACTGTTATCATAGGGTAAATACAGAATAAATACAGTTTTTATAAAAAAAAACACACCACACATAAATAGATACTAAGAAATCGTTTGCATTCAAATTGCAAAGACTTGGGTTAATAGACTTAATTATAATATATTATTGAAATGAAAAAAAAGGTCAAATCATGGCGTATCAAACTAAAATGTTGTTGATATGGAGAGAATTTCGACCATAGAATTATCTGCAAAAATTTTTTGTCAATAAAAAACTGTTTTTTTTTTTCAATTCGTAATAGAGATTTGCTATGGAAAGCAATCGGTGTGCGTAGGGTTTTTAAAAGAAAAAGTGAAATTACCTACTTCAATAAAATAAGACAAAAACCTTACATGCATTCACGTATGGAGTTTGAAAGCATTGTAGGATATCCAGGGAGCGAAAGGCAGTAGCAATTTGATACCAACTTTTAATAACGAAGACTTTCTTTTAACTCCGCAATAGAGTTAGAAGAAAGTCCAACTCCATTATCGCGAAATTAAGACCTCTAGATTAATTGTTGAGAAACATAATTTCCCCAAAAATTCTTAAAAAAGTAACACAAAATTTCCTTAGAAGCAGAGATGTGCAACTCAAAAGTTACACATTTAAATCAAATATACAAGTATGTGCTTGTAATAAACATAAAATTGATAGATAAATTATACCATGAAATAACTTCATGCTCCTTTTGAAAAAAAATTGTTTGCTTAAAAAATAAAGAAAAAAAAACTTTTGCTTTCGTGCAGCAAACATCGGTATGATCGACTCGGAGGAGTTTGCCATAACTTTGCTTTTTTCTCTTAGTCGAGAAATGGTTTTTCGTCCCCGGTGTAATCTAAAAAGAACAAGTCGCTCCAGAAGATTAAAATCAAATAAAACTGCTTAAAATTGAAAAATTTCATCTGCAAACAAGTTTATGAATGAATTGATGAGCACACGCGCGGCAAGAGATCATCAGATTTGGCAAAGGTACAAGTTCAAAACCAGAGTATCAACAAAACAGTATGCGACTATCCAAATGGTAATTTTTTTGTTGCTGGCATAGGAATTTATGCGAAAAACACGAATATAAGTTCCTTTGACGTCAGAGTTTCTCTTATTTCCATGATTTTATATATTTTTATTGTTTTTTTTTCTTGTATATTCTACAGCCTTTTTCGTTTTAAAAACTCCTTTCACAATGTCATCGAGGGGGACTAAAGCCCTCGCGAAGAACGTGATCCAACCAAGTGGATGCATTAAATATAAAAAAAGCTACAATTGCCAGAGGCCAATCGTCAAATACTCTACAATATAAGATCATAGACAAAATGTTCCTTTAAAGAAATTCAGTTGTATAGGAAAGGAGTGTCTCGATTGAATTGTGATGTATGGAATGGTTATGTAAAATTATATTCTAAACAGATTTCACCTTCATAAATTTTTCAATACGACTCACAATTTCCGAGAAAATTGCAAAAAACTGTTTCGTTTGTGTGGGAGAGGGGGGAAGGAATGGTCCGATTTTGCCTATTCAAGAACCTTGCCGAGGCATTTATGAGAAACGTGGCTATACAAAATTTCAGGTCTCTAGCTCAATCCTTTAAAAAGTTACGGTGTTCACGGACGGACAGACGGACAGACAGGCGAATGGGCATGTGGAAATCAAAATCTTTTGTCATCCCTAACACACTGGTGTAACTCATTTTTGTGTCAGATGATTAGTTCGATGCGTTACAAACCGTTAGTATATGATATATCATATAGGATATAAAAACGGGCAAAGCTCTTTTCTACTATTTGAACAGTCAGTTTTTTTAAACGGATCTATAATTATCTTTTTGCTTTTGAAAATTTAAAAAAGTGCGCTAAAATATAAAAAAAAAACATAACAAAAGCTATAATTGCCACTCTGGCAATTATTGAAAACCCGTATGGTGATATTCGTATCAAAATTCGAACAGTTGTACCAAAATTCCACTTTGAAGTCAAACTTTTCAATAAGATTTTTTAAAACTTATTCCAATCGGATTTTGATGTATGGGAGTTTTATGTAGAATCACAACTTAAATAACTTTTGTTCTTGAACTTTTTTGATAAGATGCACCGCTTTTGAGATATTCACAGAAAACGTTTTCGTTCGTATGGAGGTACCCCCCCTAATGGTCCATTTTTGCCCATTAACGAACTTAGCCTCACATTTTACGAAAAACGAATCTGCGCAAAATTTCAAGTCTCTAGCTCAATCCCGCAATCCGCGCCACAGACGGACTGACGCACAGACGGACAGACGGACAGACGGACAGACGGACAGACGGACAGACGGACAGACGGACAGACGGACAGACGGACAGACGGACAGACAGACAGACAGACGGACAGACGGACAGACAGACGGACAGACAAACGAACAGATGGACATGCAAAATTAAATTTTTTTTACCATTCTAAACACACTGATGTAATACTTTTTTTTGTGTGATAACGGGATCTTGGCGTTACAAACGGTAAGGCAAAGTGAATATACCCTTTGGTTTCACCATACGGGTATACAAATCACAAGTTTTCATACAAATAATTTAAAATTGCATGACGGTTTTCGCGTAAAACAAAATCGCGATTTTTAAAAAGATGACATTTTTGTTACTTTTGGTCAACGGATTTTCACCAAAAGTTGATAGTATCGTCACATTCGAGGACCAAACACCCCTGGAAAACTTTATGGCTCTATCGCTAGTCGTGTTTGAAAAATCTTGTACGCATTCTTAACAGACTAACAGAGTAACAGGTTGTTAAAAAAAATAATGAACAAAGTTAGGAAAAAATGTAATTCTATTCGTATTTTCGTTATTTGAATTCCGTACTTGTACATAGCTTTAACGCTAATGACAATAGTGAATATTATGGGAAATACTGCTTCTTTCTCCACATTGTCGAAATAGTCTTAAATTGCTGGCCACATTTAATGAAATTGTTATCGCAATATGCTGCATAAGATTATGTCTATTTGTTGTTGTGTTTTCCACGAAACAAAAACTTAAATATCAGAAAGAATTATCTAAAACCCAACCAGTCGGCTAATAACGAGTATCCGTAAAAAATCGATGGGTAAAATTAAAAAGAAAGAAAAAAACATTATGTAAATTATTCCTTCTTTTTGCATAATTTTGTATCTAAGAGTTTTCTGATGCGCAAAATTTTTCTTATATCCAATGGCATTCGATTTCCATGGGGGAAAGACAACCCGCAGGCGGTCCAATTGAAGACCCAGCACGACATTCTCAAATTTAATAGTCTTGATTTAGAAAAAAAAAATTTACAAGTCAATGATTATAAATTTTTTCAATTAAATTTTGTGGTGACCAAATGTCTGGTAATGGCTTCAATATTAATTTGGCGAAATCCGAAAATTCTTCGTACTTTATCTAAAATTCAAAATCAACTTTTGTCGGAATCAGCAAAAAAAAAACATTGGCTTTCTGTTAACGAACTTCTTTGGAAAGTCGCTACAAGTAGCCTAATTTATAGTATAATCAAAATGAGCGATAATTTCCTTTATTTGGTTCGGTAGCCCAATTTTGATTAAATTAAATCGCTTGTTAAATGATTCTCGGCGATGCTTATTGGGAGAATCTTAGATTTGATGATTAATTGAGGTTATTTCCCTCGATAAGTCGTTCTCCTCTTAATGAAATTATGTTCGTATTATTTGAGAAATATTTCCACAGCTAAAGTTTTTTTTCTTGACAAAAGTTTAAAAATTACGACAAGTAAAATGTGAATTTAATTAAGGCCCGTTTGCGCGTATTATTCTTAAAAAATTAAGTTGTGGTTAGCCTACTTAAACCGTAGAAATTCTTCGACTTAAATTTTTTAAGTTGTACATAAGTTGCTAAGTTTTGTTGGTGCAAACGGCACTAAATGAATTTTGGATAGAATTCTTTGTTAACTAAAGGAAGTTAGGCCCCGTTTACAGTTGAGGATTTTTCTTGAATTTCTCTGCGAATTTTATTCAGAATTTATTCCGCGAATTTTATTTATCTATTGTAGAATAACATATCTATTGTAGAATAAAAAAGTTGCCAAAATTTGAAATTATTCCGACGGTTTTATGTGAAAAAATCGAATTTGGCGTCTTTCAGGAATAAAATTCTGAATTTCCTGTCGTAGTGTAAACGGTTATGCTACTTGAATTTAGTACTGTAGAACGAAATTCGCATAAAAAATCATTGGTGGTTCACGCTAAGGATGTCAAAAAAAACCGGTTACCCCGTGTTTTTGCTTCGGTTAACCGGTTTTTTTCGGTGTTTTTTTTGCATGGTTATACCTGGTGTTTTTTTTAAAGTCAAAAACCGTTTAAAACCGATCATTTTTTTTTGCACGGAAAAATAATTTTAAACCAATTTTCGTGCAACTGATGTGTTAGAAACACTTCTTTTTAGGCACTCTAGACCAAATACAATATTATATTGTACCATTTATGGCCTCTTAATAAATTATATGGCACTTCACGTCTTTTGTTTGTATTATAGTGTATTTGTTGCGTCTAAGTGCGAACGTACACGCTTCTTCTCGTCGCGGTGACTTTTAGTCCTCAAAATGCCTTTCCGACGTACACGCTTCTTCACTTTTTAGTAGGAAAAACTTGTGTACAACAAACGATCGCTCATGTGTGTGTGGTTCTCATATATGTGTTGCATTTCCAGCTCATTCCCTTACTAGCTAGCACCGAGGCAACATTAATTGCCAAAAAAGAAACTGCCAACAATAGAAGAATAAGGACTGGTAATTTGTTATGGCTTTTATTCTTTCCACCTACCTGAAAAATAAAACTACAGTAATCCCCCGCTTTACGGACGGGATGCGTTGTACGGAAACTGTCCATCGAAAATCCGTAAAACGAAACCTATTTTAGTATGAGATTGTACTGGAAATAAATAGATGTGTTCCAATCAATAGAAATGTCCGTAAAAAGAAACCTATTTTAGTATAAGATCGTATTAAAAATAGATAGATGCGTACCAAAAAAATCCGTAATACGAAACAGATTAGTATAATATATTAAAATAATTATTTAACTACTAGAATAATGAGAAAACTATATAATTATAGAAAAAAAATATTTATACTACTTGAAATGGAGCATAAATCAATTGAATATGTTAAAACCAACAAAATATTATGGGACAAATCATGCCGCGGACAAAAAAACGTAGCTGTTTCTATGTAGGTTTCTGCTAGTTTCGTGAGAATTCAAATTTCATTGTGGGACAGAAAGCAGATTCTGCTTCTGCTGCTGCTTCTGCTTCTGCCTCTGCTGCTGCCTCTGCCTAATTGGAGTTCTCGCTTAAGAATAGCAAATAGATTTTTTAAAAATACACCGCACTGCAGTTTTTTATTGCCTTTTTTTAATTCTGTTGTGTATACACAAAATGTGTCAGAAATTTCGGAGAAATTAAGTATGTACATTTACAATAAATACAACATAATTATGGATGACTTTTTCTTGATTTTTTTCTGTGATTCAAAAAAAAATTTTTTTTGTCCGTAATAGCGAATTTTTTCATCCGTATAGCGAATTTGTTCCTATATTAGTCATGTCCGTAACTTCGAATTTCCGTAAAACGAGCGTCCGTATAGCGGGGGATTACTGTACCTGAAATTGGTATTTCACTATTTGCATTCAATTTTTGTTTATTTGGGATATGTTTACGAGTCGGTGTCTAAGCACCGACTGACTCAATGAAATTACGCACACATGCATGCTGACGTGCTACACGAGCGACTTCGTTTGTGTGCGTAAAAGAAGACGTGAAGAACACTTTTCGAGTGGCGAATTTTCCTCTCTTGCCTCACTCGTTTTTTTCCTACAATTTGGTGAGGCTGGGGCATGCTGAAGACTGAAAGTTGAATCGTGTACGCCCTCGCTAAGACCTAACCTACCCAATTTGAACAAAACGGTTTTTCTGTGTTTTTAATAACCGGTTTTTTGGACCCGGTTAAATCGGCCCGGCTTAAACCGAAGTCTTAAAAACCGGTTTAACCGAAAACCGGTATTTTATCAAAAATTTGACATCCCTAGTTCACGGCTCTCATGACAATTAAGGCTTTCCTCCATTACCATGACTTCTGTAACTGCAAAAAAATGCAGAAAACTAGAGCAAGATAGACTTATGTAGATCTAAAAAGGAATGACTGAATACAAGTTAAACGCTATCCATTCCAGTTTTACAATTTTATAGCAATCATATCAAACCTAATGCTATGAATATAATGTTCAAATTGGCATGGTAACAAAGCTTTTGACTATGCATGCGAAGGAGAAAAATGGCATCACGCTATAATAACAGTTTGAATGTGTCCGTGCTTACTATTCACTTACAGGGACAATGTGTGATTGTAGTAGAAATCGCCATAAAATCGCCATAAAATCGCCATAAAAAAACAGGGGAAATTATTCTTGCAGTTGCCGACAAATTTTTGCAGTTGATTCTTATCTCCCTTTCTCGTGAACGTATCTTCACATAAATGTGTCTCTATTTTTTCGCAGTTGCCGAAGTCATGGTAATGGAGGAGAGCCTTTATCAAAAATTTCTTCATGGAGAAGAGTAATAGAAAATTATATTTAGGGCTTAAAAATTATTTTTCAGAGAAATGGCATAAGAAATGCTGCGATTGTCAGGGAATCGTCGAGTACTCTATATGAAGACAGGCAAACTTTTTATTTTAAAAAATCCAATTGTTTGATGTATGGAACGGTCATGTAAAACTATATTCTAAATACGTTTCGTGCTTATAAATTTTTCTATACGATACACCATTTCCTGGAAAATAGGAAAAGTATTCCAGAAGGGAGGAAGAAGTGGTTCAACTGGATTTTAAAAAATGGAAATGTTAAGTAAAATCTTATTTCAAACACGTTTAGTCTATATAATTTTTTCGATGAGACTAACCTTTTTCGAGAAAACTCAAAAAACTGTTTCGTTTGTATAGGGGAGGAGGAAGCAAAGGTCCGATATTATTTATTATATTTATATAACTCCAAACTGCACCCATATGCAAAATTTCAAGTAAATGGGAGACCTATAAGCCTGATTTTCCTGGGAAATAAAAATACGTTATCATCTTTCTAAATATGCTGGTTTTTTTATACCCGTATGGTGAAACCAAAGAGTATATTAGATTTGCCTTACCGTTTGTAACGCCAAGATCCCGTCATCACACAAAAAAATTAATTACACCAGTGTGTTTAGAATGATAAAAATATTTAATTTCTGCATGTCCGTCCGTCTGTCTGTCCGTCTATCTGTCTGTCCATCTGTCTGTCTGTCCGTCTGTCTGTCTGTCTGTCCGTCCGTCTGTCTGTCTGTCTGTGGCGTGGATTACGGGCGCATGGATTGAGCTAGAAACTTGAAATTTTGCACTGATCCGTTTTTCGTAAAATTCGAGGCTAAGTTCGTTAATGGGCAAAAATGGACCATTAGGGGGGTACCCCCCATAGGAATGAAAATGTTTTTCGCGAATATCTCAAAACCGGTGCATCTTATCAAAAAAGTGCAAGAACAAAAGTTATTTAGAATATGATTCTACATAAAACTCCCATACATCAAAATCCGATTGGAACAAGTTTTAAAAAAATCTTATTGGAAAATTTGAATTCAAATGAAATTTTGATACGCCGTTCAATTAAATCACCATACGGGTTTTCAATAATTGCCAAATTGGCAATTATAGCTTTTGTTATGTTTTTATTTTGGCTTGTAGAACTTTCTAAGCATTACACCCGATATGGTAATATACAATATATTCAAAATTTATATGCGAATCCTATCAAAGTTCAAAGTAGTAAAAGTTACAACAAATACAATGCATCTAAATCGCCATAACTGGATTCCGTATGGCGACTAAATTTTTCGTATACACATTTTTTTTTAGATATCCTTTCTCGGAATTTATAAAATTGAATATGATTATCTAAAAATCTAGATGAAATTTATAAATCAAATTAATCGCCTTATCAACTGGTATCAAGTTGTGTAGAAGCTGTGAAATAGGCACGTTTATATAAAATAATTACCAATTCAAAATGACTTAAGTGGCTCCAGAAATTTGAAAACTTTCCATTGACCGCACCAAATTCACGAACAGTCAGTGCTTTGGCCGATATAAGATCTCATCTGGAAAAAAAATCAAAATTCACAGTCTCCAAGTGCGCTTGGAGACAGTGCCATCAAAATCATCAGAAATTCACATATGAATTTTATAATATTTTTTATTTACATTTATTGTGGAAAAAACCACCCTAGTAGTAAGAAAAAAAAACTCAAGAAAAAAACTTTATCAGATAATACCGCGAGTTTTGTATAAATTAGGTAAATATAACGTTATTCCTTTTAGACTTTTTTATTCAAATATATTGGCAAATGGTAGTCAGAAATATTTAAAATATAAAAGACGTTCCTTAACGATTTTGGAATTTTGAATTGTGGCACGAGTGATCTTCTTATTGATCTCTCAAACCAATCAAGTTCATTGTGTTCGATCAATTGATTGAAACCGCATGTGTATAACAAAAGATCCAACAGACAACTATTTAAACTATGCAAAAAAAAG
Organism: Chrysopilus asiliformis; assembly: GCA_964034945.1. Classification (NCBI taxonomy): domain Eukaryota; kingdom Metazoa; phylum Arthropoda; class Insecta; order Diptera; family Rhagionidae; genus Chrysopilus; species Chrysopilus asiliformis. Next base: position 72,113,293 of record OZ035962.1, read on the forward strand.
GTTTAACTTCGGCTGCACAAATCATTGTTCCTTTAAAAAAAATTAACATATGATAATGAAACGAGAGTTAAGAGGCAAGGCAGTAAAATAACTTTTATTTTAACTAATCACAAATAAAGCACAAACGATCCGTCTTTAATGTAAGATGCAAAAATTAAGTGTTCTTTATAGCCATAACAGATATGGTCAAGTGTCATTATCATTAGGATCGTCTATTGAATAGATATCATAATAATTTGTCCGTCATTGATCAGGTAATAAATAATCTCGATCGAACGGGAGGTTACGTAAATCTGAAATTTTCTACAAAGCTTCAGGGATAAAAAGATGAAGAGTTGTCACAAAATGCGTGTTCATTGGATATATTTAGAGGAAATGAATAAATTTGATATGTCCATTTATAAATAGTGAAGCTACTGTCTTTGTTCAGTGTCGTGTCGGGGAAATCCACATTTCAATTGGAGTTTCGTTAAGGTACAAAATTGTCATCTATTCATGTTTCCATTTCACGATGCACTTAAGACAGCAGCTAACGATTTTTCTTGAAATTTATTGCGATTTTAATATTACTGAATAACTACACAGTTAAAAATGATGCCCCAATTCCAACATTCAAAGTTGGAAATTTTCACAATATTTTTGATGTGAAATTACTCTTGGTGTGTAAATTTCCTGTATAAAATGTGTGATCGCAAAACGAATGTAAAAATCACAAGTTTTAAATAATGTAAAATTAAATTTTTGTAACTTTTGGTAATGTAAAATTAAAACATAACAAAAGCTATAATTGCCAATCTGCCAATTATTGAAAACCCGTATGGTGATATTCGTATCAAAATTCGAACAGTTGTACCAAAATTCCACTTTTAAGTTAAACTTTCCAATAAGATTTTTTAAAATTTATTCCAATCGGATTTTGATGTATGGGAGTTTTATGTAGAATCATATCCTAAATAACTTTTGTTCTTAGATTTTTTTGATAAGATGCACCGTTTTCGAGATATTCACAAAAACCGTTTTCGTTCGTATGGGGGGTACCCCCCCTAATGGTCCATTTTTGCCCATTAACGAACTTAGCCTTGCATTTTTGAAAAACCAATCTGCACAAAATCTCTAGCTCAATCCGTGCGCCCGCAATCCGCGCCACAGACAGACAGACAGACGGACAGACAGACAGACAGACAGACAGACAGACAGACAGACGGACAGACAGACAGACAGACGGACAGACGGACGGACATGCAGAAATTAATTATTTTTATCATTCTAAACACACTGGTGTAATTCATTTTTATGTGTGATGACGGGATCTTGGCGTTACAAACGGTAAGGCAAAGTTAATATACCCTTTGGTTTCACCATACGGGTATAAAAAGGCAGAAGCTGCCAAAGGACTCCCAAGCATTTTGTATGGTTGCCATAAGCTTTTAAATTCTTCCCTACTTTTATGATTGACCAAATCATTTTTTTCTTGTGTATATTTTGCGATTTTATATAACTAATGTGTAATTTCGTTTTACACTTCGTACTATAGTTTTACATTAGGGTATGTAAATTTATATGCTTGATATATTTTTACAGCCATTTTTGCCAATATTAAATGTTGTAATTTTTTTAAATGTGTGTATTGCAAGTTTTTAGTTGAATTAAAAAAACCATATAGGGGGTCGGCCCGAAAAAATGCAAAAAAAATGGATTTTTTATTCTATTTTCTTATTACATACTAATTTCCCCCCTATGTCAACTAAAGGGTCTTTCAATAAGGACGCTCGATTTTTAAATGTAAATAAAACAAGTTGTGTGTGAGATATCCACTCAATTTTTTTGTTTGAAAGAATATTTTATTGCATTAAGTATGGAATATAACGTCGTTCAAATGTCCGCGGCGGCTTTGTTTGGTCCCACGTATTCGGGAGGTCCAATTTTCGATGACTTTGTCTCATCAATCTGGCTGAATTTGCTGAATGTCGTTCGTTCTGTTGGCTCTAAGGCCATCAATTGTTTACAGTTTATTCGCACAGACCTGCGATTTAAGATAGCCTCAAAGGAAGAAGTCTAAAGGCGTTAAATCGCACGATCTCGTTGGACAGTTCACACGTCCCCGCCGCACGAGATAACCAGGCCCTCAAATCCCTCGTGCAGAACGTAAATCGTGGCATGCGCTGTGTGGCATGTAGCGCAATCCTGTTGGAATCACATGTTGTCGGTATCCATATCATGCAGTTTAGGCCACAATAAGTTACTTATCATCGATGTGTAGCGGTCGCCGTTGACGGTTATGGCAATGCCAGTTTCGTTTTGGAAGAAGTACGGACCGATGAATCCGCCAGACCAAAATCCGCACCAAACAGTGACTTTCTCGGGATGCATTTGGTGCTGGTGTATGTCGTGTGGATTGGTATCGCCCCAAATCCGACAATTTTGCTTGTTCAGATATCTATTCAAAACAGCTGTGGAAATGTGAAAACTCCCACCAGTTTTTGAAATATAGAATGTAGACCGTCAAGAATTATCATACAAAATAACAAAAAAGTTTCACATGGACTGTAGATAGCAGTTTTAATCAGGTGTGCAAAATTTAATTAAGCTACGATAAGTGGTTTCCAAGAAAACGGGTCATTTAACCCCCTTAAGTAAAATAGGTTTGTGGCCTTATCCCCCTAAGGGAAGAAAGCGAATTTCTACACTCTATATAATAATTATATAGACGCATTGCCGTCCGAAGGAATTTTGGGGTGGAGGGGGGCAACATTTTTATGAGTAGATTGACCATACTTTTTTTTGGGGCCAGTCCAGGACAAGATGATTTTATATATCATATAAATCTTGATTTAGATTAAAACCATTTAAAAAAAAATCAAAATTTGCGCCACAGGCGAAATTTTTTCAACAGAATGCGGCGCAGTCATTTAAATTAAGAAATACACAGCCCCAATCAAAAATTAACTTAATTTTTTGCGCTCTATACGTTTTATAATAGACGTTTTAAAAATAGCATATCCTCGTAAAAATCTGTTACTACAATTAGATGGATTTCCACACGAGGCTGAAAGCCGACTAAAACGGGAGATGAAAGGCCGATGAAAACAAGAATGAAATAGTTCAGGCTTCGCGGTCTTAAGCTACTATCAGACTTACCAGCACAGAGCAAATATGTATATTTGTAACGTGCCGTACATTTTATTAAATATAATTCTAATTGCTAAGTTCAAGGAACATAATTACATATTTACTTTTGTTTTATAAAATATATATTTAGTTATCATACACATATTCACGCAGATACACATATCTAGGAAGTTATATACGTTACTATGGTGTCTCCGTAAATCGCATGTAAATGAGTATATAAGTTTAATAATAAACTAGATTTGAATTGAGTTGAAAACACAAAGAATTTTTTTTGACCAATATCGGATTTCTATTGGGCAAAAGGCTATAGGAATATAAAAATGCAAAAAAAAGAAAAAAGAAAAAAGAAAAAAAAAACAACAATTTAACGGAAAAAAAAAGAGACGATAATCAAAAAAAAAAGTTTTTTTTGAATTGAGAAAAAAAGAAATTTTGGATTTCGTTTGAGACAGAGGTTAACCAGCCGGCGAGAAGGCCGAGAAAAAAAAGCCAATTGGCGATTTGAATTATAAAAAGAAAAAAAGTTTTTTTTTGAATTAAAAACTAATTTAAAATTAGGATTATTCTAAATTTGGATAAAAAATAAGTTAAATTTAAACAGTTAAGTTTTTTTTGACGTATAAAGTGAACTAATAAAAAAAGAACTGTTAGCATATATAAAAGAAAAGTTTTGTTTTGGATTAAAAGAAACATATCTCAGAACTAAAAAAATTTATAAAATCGTAGTTTAAAAAAACAAAAAGGACATAAAGCAGTTTTAAAAAAAAAAATAATAATACATACAGTGAGTGGAAAAAGTCACCGTACGGTCATGATTTTTGAATAAAATACCAAAACCCTGAAACACTGTATTTGTTTTTAAAATTCTGGTTACTGGATTTTGTTGCCTGGACAATTCTTTACAGATCTGTAAAAAAAGAAATTAAAAAAAATAATAATTTAGTACTTAAATTTATCACTTTAACTAAAAATATGCTTCTTAAGAGCGTAAAAAGTCACCGTACGGCTATAAAAACAACCAATAAATATGGGCTAATTTACCGTTAGTATTTGGTTGGGTATCCATTAGATCGAATTACTGCTTGAAGTCGCCTGGGCATCGTTTTTATCAACTTCCGGGTCACTTCCGGGGTTATTTTTGCCCATTCTTCTCACAACACCGCCTTAAGCGTTTTTTCGCTAGTAATAGTGTGGCTGCGGATTTTCCTGTCAAGCAGGTTCCATAGATCTTGGATGGGGTTTATATCAGGAGACTGGGCTGGCATTTTCAAATATTTAGGACTGTTGTAGAGCAGCCATAAGCGCGTATTAAGTGCTCTATGCTTCGAATCATTATCCTGCATAAACACAAACGTGTCCGTTATTCCCATTATGTTAGCGCTAGCATGTAAATTTTGTTTTAATATGTCAATATACACATACGGGTCCATAACACCATCAATAAAATGCAGCCTACCCACTCCCCGCCACGCTCACGCAGTCCCAAACCATAACTGACCCGCCTCCATGCTTGACTGTGGGCATCAGGTTTTCCATTTCCTTTATTACCAATTTCGATCATGGACGAGGTTAAGGTGGTTAAAACGAAGTTGAAAATCGTCATGTCGTTTTAAAGTTTAATAATTAGGGGAGGCGGAACTGAAAAGGAGGCAATCAGGTGAATTTAAATCCAAAATGATCGAAACGAGTAAATTGTGGTGAGATGAATGGGTGAATCGGTTTATGGCACACACCGCTCCCACTGTATAAATATTTTTGTAGCTTCCATATCCCTAACCACAAAAGTAAACCCCCCGTATACTCTGAGCTCGAGCCGGCGAATTAAGGGATGTGTGGTGTTTGGCAAAGGGAATAAGGGAAGAAGGGCATAAATAGTTTAAGACAAACAAATAGGCCGTCACTACATATTTGCTAAGTGTGATAGTAGCTTTAGAGAAAAGATAATCAATTTAACTATTTGATAATGGGAAATTGTTACTATTACTAAAATAGTTATTTAAAATACAAAAACAATAAAAATCGACAAATTTTATAAGAAATTTAACTTCTTAGTAATAAAATTTACTATGAAAATTAAGCGTGTACACTGAAAACTTGAAGTGTACACTGAAATCCACTGGTTCTCTTTATTTAGCGTTTTTTTTGTTATGAAAAAAATCTGGTATTTTTAAAAAATTAAACAAGACAATTTTTAGTGGTCAAAATCAAATTTTTACAAAGCACCTTCAACTTTTATTTTCTTTTATTTAGAAATTCCGATGAGTTAGCATTTAATAAAAAATAAACATTGACTGTCTTTTCAAATTTAATCTAACTGATCAACCTCAAAAATAATTAGCTTGATCATTTCCATTAAATCGAACAGAATACAATGAAATAGATATTATTTGATTTATCTTAAAAAAGTATTGTTCCCAACTACTTCCTAACAAATACAAGTAGTCAACCAAACATTATCTCCGATCAAAGTACACAATTTCCGACAAATTTTTTTCCAGGTCACAGAAGTCCACATAAAAATGTTTATTCTTTTGAGTAAAAAAAAGCATGCTTTCCGGTGTTTATTCAATGATTACAAATAGGGAAGTCGTCAAGAAATAACATGTCATAAGAATTCCTTTTACAAACAATACACGAACTGAACAAGGAGAATTTACCAAAATCGATGTTTGTATAATTTTTTTAATATACTTACCCAGTCCTATAACAAATTTTTGATTTTTTATTTCTTTTCGAAGCATAATTAATCAAAAAAAAATCAATTACTGCTCGAGGTAATTCTTCTATGATTTCATACGAAGATTTAAAGTTCAATTGCAGTCGGTGATGTGGTCAACAACTAAATTTGGAGTTAACATTGAACTAAAGTCATGCCAGCGTAAAAATCAAGTTAATAAAGAGAAGAGATTAGAAAATAAAAGATTGGATTAAATTAATTTGCTAAAGGGCCATGAAATCATAACAGCGCCAAGAAAAACTAAAGAAAATTGAATTTAATACTTTAGGTGCTGGATATTTTTCATTGCTTAAAGCATTTCAATTGTTTGGAGAGAAGTTCTCACGCAATTTGATGTTAAATAAGAATTTCCCACATAAATTCACAAAAGTTCAACAACAAACTCAAGTTCAAAAATTGCATTAAAACAAATAAACCTCAATGATGTTCACCATAACAAAATACTGTCTTAAATTAAATCAAAGTAAATTTATTGTTGAATGATGCATGAAATCATGATGATTCCCTGAGCTTCCTCTATTTTTATTATACTCGCATAGTATTCGGTTGATAAACCTCAAGGCACTGCTATTTATTTCAATCTTCTTAAGACATTTTACAGATAAAAGACATTTTGATAAAACGGAAATTGCACTAAAGGATTTAAATTCCACTTATGGAATATTTTTCATCATTTCACTTGATGTGCAATGAAATTACAAATACTTTATCAGAAACTGTCAGAGTAAAAGCTAATATTTTTTTTGTGTGATCATATATTGATTACTTTAAGAGCTAGCTATATGGGTTGCTCCACTAATACAAAGAAATATTAGTTGTGATCAATACAAAACTTTCCTATGTAATATTTCGTTTTGGAAAAACATGTAAAACAAATTATTTTTTCAAATATCTCGAGAACCATTAAAGATACGCTAAAACCGTTAAAGGAAAAAATGCAGAAAATTTTATTTCATTTGAATTTAGTTATATGCGTTTTGAATTTAGGTCTGTGCAAAAGCACACAGTTTTCGAGTATATTGTAAAAGAAAAAAAAAATTTGACCGGCAAAATAAAATTAAACAAATTTTTCGTTAAAAACAAAATAATTTGATGGCCCATTAACATGTTCGTGACATCGTGTGGTGGTACACGTACAGTTTTTTAAAACCGCGCGAGTAAATAGTGCGGTAGTTTTTTTGTGGAAGTAATATAAAAACATAACAAAAGCTTTAATTGCCAATCTGGCAATCATTGGAGACCCGTATGGTGATATTCGTATCAAAATTTGAACAGTAGTACCAAAATTCCACTTTGAAGTCAAACTTTCCAATAAGATTTTTTTAAATTTATTCCAATCGGATTTTGATGTATGGGAGTTTTATCCTAAATAACTTTTGTTCTTGGACTTTTTTGATAAGATGCACCGTTTTTAAGATATTCACAAAAAACGATTTCGTTCGTATGGGGGGTACCCCCCTAATGGTCCATTTTTGCCCATTAACGAACTTAACCTCGCATTTTACAAAAAACGGATCTGAGCAAAATTTCAAGTCTCTAGCTCAATCCGTGCGCCCGCAATCCGCGTGACAGATGGACAGACAGACGGACAGACGGACGGACGGACATGCAAAAATTAATTATTTTTATCATTCTAAACACACTGGTGTAATTCATTTTTGTGTGTGATGACGGGATCTTGGCGTTACAAACGGTAAGGCAAATCTAATATACCCTTTGGTTTCACCATACGGGTATAAACACGCACCGTGTACCACCGATGGCGCACAACCGCCAGAAAACAAATCGCTAGTATACCACCTGTGGTACACGATGTCCAAATGTAAAAAAAGTTGAAAAAGCAAATGTCACGAACGTGTTAAAAGTTGTTCAAAATTTAGATTCAATATTGTCGAAATTTTTTGTTTGCAACTAAAATCACGGCCTGCAATCGGAGGAAAAATCCATTATAAAATAATACTCCACAAAAAGCTTCCATTAATTTATCGCCATTAGATTTTTCTTATTCGCTTTCTGTTTGCATTTTTATTTGTTCATCTCTGTTCGGTTGCTAAGATAGTTAAGAATTCGAGGAAGAAAGAAAAATCCACTCAAAGATTTGTGTGATGTAATGCCATCAGATGGCGCTCGTATAAAGCAGTGGCAGCGTCAGAATTACGTTCTTGTGTCATAATTGCGGGGCGTTACAAACCACTGAAAAGTGTTCGCCACGCTAGGTTAACGCGTTCTCGAGATATTTAAGATACGTGAAACAGATGACTTAGTTAAATATGGATTTTCACTTTCCTCTTCTATAGAGGGAAAGTATTGTATTCGTGACGGATACCGATTCGAGAACGGGAGCGGATAGTGCATCTATCTGTCCATTAAAAAGTGTGATTTTTTAGGCGTTTGGTTTTTAACTTAAAAAAAACACAAAAAAAAATGGAAAAAGGCATAAAATTTTTATTGGAAATTAAAAATCAATCCTTGCCATTTACTTTTTAAAGATTATTTCATGTAAATGTTGAACACGACTACGTTTCAGGTGGTCCAACGAGAGGTCCAATTTTGAGTGACTTTTTCGAGCATAGCCGCTGGTATCTCACCGATAACACGTGTGATGTTGTCTTCTAGTGCTTGAATCGATGCTGTATTATCGGCATAAACAAGAGATTTGCCGTACCCCCACAAAAAGTAGTCCAACGGTATCAAATCGCACGATCTAGGCTGCCAATTCACTGGTCCAAAACGGGAGATTAATTGCTCACCAAATTGATTTCGCAATAAATCCATCGTTTCGAGTGCTGTGTGGCATGTGGCACCGTCTTGTTGAAACCACATGTCAACCAGATTCAGCTCATGTATTTTGGGCAATAAAAAGTAGGAACTCATTGCACGATAGCGAGCACCTATGACGACCATAAAATGGTCGAAGTGCGCAAAACACATTTTTCACAGAGCACGAATTTTGATAATAAAATTTAATAATTTGTAAGCGTTCTTCTAGTGTAAGTCTTTCCATGATGAAATGGCAATGCAAACAGAACCACTTTGACTTTGACACATGCCACGAATCACGCATGAGCTGTCAAAAACACAGCGCTGAAAAGCCAAACAGAAAAAAATTCACCCTTTACGTATCTTAAATAACTTGAGAACGCGTTGACTTACCGACTTAAAATTTTTCGCAAATAAGTTTTACAAAAATCGTAGTTTTCTATCATCTTTTCGAAAAGTAACGGTAGCTATAATTGGTACCTCCCATACAATTTTTTTAAAACACTGTTTTTTGGAAAATTTCTCGAAAACTTTTTTGAGAAAAAATGCATTTAACCAAATTCAAAGAAAATAACATTTCCTGCAAACGCCTGTTACGTATCTTTAACGGGTTTTACGTGTCTTTAACGTTTTTCGAAGTATTTGAAAAAATTATTATTATTTACATATTTTTTCGAAACTAAATATTGAAGAGGAAAGGATTGTGGTGACCACAAATGTTTTTTTATATGGTGATAATAGAAATATATTATAGAACACGATAAATTGAAACGTCAAAGTGGTTTTTGATTGCTATTTTCCAGATTTTAACTTAATTCCAGACATATCGATTCATTTTTTCTATTGTACATAATACAGGGAGTGTGTGAAAGATAATATCGCTCAAATGTTCGCCAAGACTTCGGCGGTACATCTCCACTCGATGGTCAAAATTTTTTGATGACATCTCTGTATAATTGCTCCTCATTCCACGAATATGAATAATTATCTCATCCTTCCGCTCTTGAATTGTGGTTGGCTTGTTGGCATGGACCTTACTCTTCAGATAAACCCAAAGGAAGAAGTTTAATGGCGTCAAATCGCACGATTTTGGTGTCCAATTGACTTCGCTGTTTCGAGAGATGACACGAACTGGCAACTTCTCATTCAATAAAGCCATTGTTGCATTAGCTGTGTGGCATGTGGCGCCATCCTGTTGAAATCACAATAAAAAATTGGTTATCATAGCTCGGTAGCGCTCACCATTCACCGTAATAGAATTCCCGGCATCATTTTCAACTGCAGCAATGTTTTGAACTGAACGGCGCGGCGTGGCGTACACGAGCACGCAATGGTGTTTTCACATCTGCCCACTGACTTACACGCCATCCAGACCTGCCGGAAACGTTGACAGGACTGTTAACATAAATGTCATTAGAAAAGTCTGTTGTGACGTAGGTGGGCTGCTGATTCTGGCATGACATTTCAGTTCCAGAAATGCGTTGAGCAATAAACAACTCAGAGTAGTAAATATGACGATCTGTGATTTTACTTTTTTCTTTAAAATCTCCGCACTAAAATTAAATTCCGCCTCCAGCTGCTCCCACGAAGCTTTTTTCAAATCATTTCTTTGTAAAAATTACTTTTAAACAGTATTCGTTTATAGAACGGGAGCGTCTCTGCACGTGAAAAATTAGAATCCGCCATCTTAAATTCCATTTCTGTTACGATTTCTGTTAGCAAAGATGTCAACAAAAAATGTTAGACTTTTATGTCGTAACAGCTGACATTTCAATCTTCACTAGACATAACATCAGACGTGACAGCGACACTGACGGCATTCATGGCAGGTGTGGATTAGTAGTTATATACAATGGACATAGCATCCGAGCCGAAAAACGGCAAGGCACCAGATTTGACTTGGGGATTCAGTAGTCGCCAACCTAATTGTGCTCGTAAACATTTTGCGTTATACAAATTTCATGTCAATTCACCTGCAGTCATGTTCAAATTAGATGAAAATTACACAGATAGTTACTCTTTACTTGCTAAATCTAGTATGCACATTTGGTTCTTCAAAAATTCGAAAAAAATCAGTGCAAAACGCAAATGTTACACTTTTTCACTTCAAAGTTAAAGTTGAGAGTCCCCTGCTGTCATTTATGCAGCAGCCAGCTGTCATTTATGCCAAACACATATCTTGATCTTTCTTTCTCTTACCGATCGCCTTGTTTCTCACACGAGAATGAAAAATTGCCAACTCGTGTTTTATGTGAATGACATCTGGTAGTATTTTGGCGCGAATTTATTTGAATGTGTCGCGATGTGAAAAGTATAATAATAAGTTTGAAGTCCAACTTAAATTTTTAAATTAGAATCAATCAAACATCTCCTTTGATATAGACACGTTTGTTTTATACACTCCATTTGGCATTTTGAATGAAGAATACTTCAGGAATCATTCAACATAACCTCAAACATCAACACATGATTTGGTTAGTTGTCAACCCTATTTGTTCAAATAAGGTTGCTAACACATCCCTATTTACTCGTCAAGGTTGGTAATGCTATCAGGGGATCCATTTCGAAAGAGAGAGTCAAAATGTGCGAAAGACAATCTAGCCGTGTTTCGCACTATTTGATTTCATAGCGTATTATGGGAGATTATACTTCCATTGTACTATATATACTTCGTGGCATCGCCCCAGTTTGTTTGAATTTTTCAACAATTTTTCCACTCTCGGTGGACTCTCGACCAAAAAAATCACGAAGTGTGCCAAATTCATATTTGTTTGAACGGCCATTTTCGTAATAAGCTACAATAACTTTAACACGTTTTGTCCGATTGTTAATCTTTCCATGGTTGAAGTTACCAAAGTCTGAACTTGTCAAATCTGGGCACAGATGCCAAAAATCATTAGACGTTTAAACACTTGGAACACTCGATACACTCGATATAAAATCGAGTTTTAGGTGCACTCGAATATGAAAACCCGCACAACAGATTTTCAAGCTTCAAATCGGAGGAACCTACGGGACAGGAAGAATGCCTTCGATATTGCAGAGAAGCAATTCATCGCGCTGTATCGTTTCTGCAAAATCATACTGTTCGACAATGAAATTCAATTCTCAGATTTTGCTCTTGAAGGACATTACGACTCTGTCTTCAAACGGCGAATCCGTGCGACTTTCGCACAGAAAACTTATAGGAGCTTCCTAATTATTCTCGAATAAAATATTGTAAATAACATTAAAACTAATCGCTTTCGCTCTCATTTATTTCACCCAAATAAACTCACTTTTCGTCTCCACGTTGAAAATAGGTGGCTGATTTTTTGACATTTCAGATGAGAAATTCCATGGTGGAGTTCTCATGAGTTTGTGATTGCAATACCAAATAATGAGAAAACTCACTTATTCAGTTTTCTGAATTTTTCGTGACACACGCACGCTAAAAATTTTACCCACTTGGCAATCACAATACTGCTGAGTACTTTTGCTTGTAAGTCAAAAAATATATGCAGGGTATTCACAGTCGTCTTTTAAATTGCGGGTAAATTTACCGCTCGGTAATTCAGTCAAATTTAACAGATTTTTACCGAGACGGTAACTTGGTTCATGTAAAAATGAATTACCGGATTCGGTAATTGTAGACATGCCTTGAGTCGTGTTTTCCGGCCCGGTTATTCGGTATCAAGAATCAACCGCGGGTGGCGCTAGTAATGTTTTTAGTTGTCAAATTTTCTCGCTGGCTTTTTGTTAATCTCATCGGACTGATGCAAATTTTTTCAATTTTGATAGCCGTTGCTACAATAGAAATTCAAAGGAATACATCAAACATGGATTTAAAGGTATGTGACATATTTTACAATCAAATTCGCAGTTCATGATTTGGTCACGTATCCAATAAAAGCGCTGTTCTCAAATCTGTGCTGTGGGTGGTTCACAGCAGAATATTTTCAGTCTTTTAATATTACCGAAAACACCGAATACCGAAAATTAAAAGAGGACTGTGAATACCCTGATTGAATGGTTCAAACCCTAACTTATATCCTGTTAAAGGTAAAGAATCTATGAAAATATTAATAAAATTGACCCATTAATGCCTATAAGAAAACCACTGAATATTTTTATAAAATAAACTAAATAAAAAGAACATTCTGAACAAAAATTGTACATAAATCTGTGGTAATAAGTAGCTTAAGTCGATTTTCAGACAAAGCTAAAGTGATCTGTTTGTAAATGCAAATTCAGATCAGTTTGATTTTGCCTGAAAATCGACCTATGCTATTTTAACTTATTATCACAGATATATCCGGTGTACTCGTTTGAGTACAGCGGGCGTTAATGGGTTAAGCTAAAAAACCAATTTATAAGAAGCAAAACAGTATAGTTAAATTTTTAAAACTTGCAAAAGTCAATTAGCCATTCTTGAAATATTCACTATACATACTTTTTACAAGTTATTTAAATTCATTTGAGTATTGTTCATCATACAAACTTGCAATTAGAATGTTCACAAAACATGTAAGAAAGGTATCATCTTACCTTTAAGTCGATAAAACTGTGCTTTCATACAAACAAATGCTACCAGCGTTTTGTGGCATTAAACGACAAAAAATAATAAAAATAAATAAAAATTAAAAGTGAAATTCTAGATACTCTCACTTTCATTTATATGGAAGCACATTACAGAGTAACGTAAGAAAAGAACTTTATCAAATATTCTTCAATGTCAAGGTCTATGTTTATAATGTCTAAACAAATTAGTTGATACCACATTAATCAAGTAAATGTTAATTTAAATTAATGTTCTTCTGAAAAATAAACCAATTAAAGCTAATGACCCGAACTACTTTCAAACTTAGAAAAAGTTGCGTAAAAAACTAGCAACGCTTTCATGGTTGATCAAATAATATATATTTTACCCCTATATAAAATTCTCTTTGATTAATTTGTTAATTCGAACGGACTTTTGTTAAATTTTGTGTTCGTCGCACGACAAAATTATCTTTGGCTTTTTCACAAAAAAATTGATGAATAAAAAATTTGAAGTTCTAGATAGTCTTATGTACATATGTGAGCTTGTTTTTGCTAAATCTTATGAATAAACATCAAAAATTTTATAGGGAGTCTTCATTTGTGGAAAAAAAATTACCATACCCAAGTCGTCATCAAAACTATGATTTATGCTGGTTAAATTCAGAATTTGGCATCACACAATGAAAATCGAAGATTATGTGTAACAAAAAAGTACATTGAGCAAATAAAAAAAAAACAGCAAAACAAAAAGTCATTCATCCATTTAAGATATGGATCTTAGTTATAACGTACACAGAATAAAGTGATTAGTAAATTCACCTACAATTTTCGTTACAAAAAATAGATAAACTACCGATAAAAGGCTTTTTTCAGTGTATAAGTGTTGTAATTCTTTCACAATAAGACGTAATTTGATTTCCGATTAATCAGCTAGTAACCATATGTAAATCCAATAAACTCTGATCAACTTCAATATTCACACATCGTGCGGAGTTATATACTTAACTAGAAGAAATTGACGGATGTGCGAATTATAATGCTAGAAGAATCCAGTTCGAAACATAAACATACTGAGAAGAATATTCTTTATGCATAAATCTTTGCCGTATGGAATTTCTGTATGGAATTCGCAGGATTTTTATACCCGTATGGTGAAACCAAAGGGTATATTAACTTTGCCTTACCGTTTGTAACGCCAAGATCCCGTCATCACACACAAAAATGAATTACACCAGTGTGTTTAGAATTTTTGCATGTCCGTCCGTCTGTCTGTCTGTCTGTCCGTCTGTGGCGCGGATTGCGGGCGCACGGATTGAGCTACACACTTGAAATTTTACGCAGATCCGTTTTTCGTAAAATGCGAGGCTAAATTCGTTCATGGGCAAAAATGGAACATTAGGCGGGTACCCCCCATACGAAAGAAAACGTTTTTTGCGAATATCTCAAAAACGGTGCATCTTATGAAAAAGGTTCAAGAACAAAAGTTATTTAGGACATGATTCTACATAAAACTCCCATACATTAAAATCCGATTGAAATTAATTTTAAAAAATCTTATTGGAAAGTTTGACTTCAAAGTGGAATTTTGATACGAATATCACCATACGGGTTTTCAATAATTGCCAGATTGGCAATTATAGCTTTTATGTTTTTTTTGAAAAAAAAAAAAATTTTTTCTGCTTCATCGATCGGTTTAAATTATTTGCAACAATCGAAATTTACTTTTCGTATGAAATTCATCAGAAATCGATGAATGGAATTCACCAAGTTGTCTGTGGAAATTCTGCATGAAATTTTATTATGAAATCTTAATATTCGTAAGAAATGTTTCCTTACTAATTTCATGCGGAATGTTTTCATAAGGTTTGAGTAATAAAATATTATGACATCATTTCTTTACGTTCCGTAAATAATTGCTTTTTAAATAAATGCTCCGCGCCCGTAAGGGGAAATTTGTTAAAAAAATGTACCGGAGACGAAAAAATATTAGAGTAAGTTCGGGTATTGTGGTATAGGCGGGTAACGTGGTACCCCATCATTTCTCGGATATGAGATGCCGCATCGCAAGATCAAACATACAATACTGTTTTTTGTGAAATTCTGCAACCATTGTTGGTGTTGACAAGTCCATGGTTTATCAGGTTATATCAGAATTTTCTGAAAAACGTTTTTGAGCACAATCAACATTTTATTGTCTCCACATTCAAATGAATCTCGAAAGCCAATTTTAAGTTGTTTTTTTAACTGTGAATCAGTGAACGATTATTTAGACAACACATTTAATTTTTGAAAAGAAAATTTTTGGATTCAAGCGAATTAGACTAAGAAATCATTTTTTTGGTTTGTGAGAACGGCTAATGTGGCATACTATTTTTTCCATACAAATATTTAATATTTGAATGGATGAAACAGTATTCCACATTACCCGCCAATTTTTTCAAGCACTTTTTTTTCAGTTAGTGTACTTTTTTTTGATCATAATTTTGCTTTTATGTTTATGACATTGCTGTGGAATTTCATAGGCAAGCCTCTGGAGGTATCGTTAACGAAATTCTAACATAATTGCTTTTAAAACTAGTGATTTATTATGAAAATAAAAGAAGGTGCACCACAATAGCCGAACTTACTCTACATTTACAGTAGCTCCAAGCCAAAGTAAAGCATGGCTTGCACTTTTAGTAATTGTTTCGTAGCATTTAGCAAACTATAACACAAAATTAAAAAATCCGACACAAAAGTTTAAATTCCAGGACGCCGGGACAATATGTTTGAATCCGGGAATGTCTCGGCCAATACGGGACGTATGACCGCCCTACCTCTGAACGACTATTTTTTTTGGAAAAACTTGAAATTAACATCATACTATTATTAACAAAGATCTTAATCCATATAGCAAGAAAATACTCTCGATTAGGTACTGAAAAGGTTTAGTTCCCAGTGTTTCCCATATCCACCTAGAAACTTTTAAAATTCAATGAAAATTGTATAAGCCGGACTCGCATAGAACCGGTCAGGTTTAGTGCCGTTTCCACAAACGAAACTTAAGAACTTATGTACAACTTAAGTTATTTTAGCCCCAGAATTTCTAGGCTTCAAGTAGGCTAAGAACAACTAATTTTTTAAGAATAGTACGCACAAATGGTCCTTAGACAGGGTCCGGTATTTACTTTTCAAATAAAATAACTTACATGTTTGCATAATATTTCAAGAAAAAATGACTTATGTCGCGTATTTCTGGTCAGGCAAAAAATTTATACAAACATTTTATTTATTTAGCGAAATTGAGCAATGAAGCTCTGCCAGAATAAAATCACAGCAACTAAATTTCAGCTAAAATATGTTGAACAAAAACATCCATGGGGTCCATGTTTCAAAATCGAAATCCCCAACATGGTATGAGACGCCGTAAATGCTATATTTCTATAGTTCTGTGTATAAAATCCACCACCACCACCACCACATTGGTTAAAAATTGAAAGAAGCAAAAAATTTCGTCCAGACGTTTGACCACACAAAACATTCAGATACCACGAAATGTTTTTGAACCCTTTTTGGCAGTTTTCTTTTCCACTTCAAGGAACTTCATTCAAAGACAGAGGATCAATGAACAGGGAAGAAAAAACAGAAAGAACACAAAAAAAATATTATCTTTGCTTAATACATTTTCAGATGTAAATTACAATAAAAGAAAATATATAGAAATTAAAATTCACTTTTTAATTGATAACTTGTTTTAAACGAGAAGTTCCACGAATTCAAGCAAAAGCAAAGAAAAAAAATATTCCTAAATAAATCCAAATACATTTGCGGTTTACTTGTTTACGTTTTAGCGAAAAAAATTTATTCTTTGATTTTTATATAATTGTATTTTGATTAATAAAACATTATCAAATAAAGATTCATAGAAATTCCACGCCACGGGGTTAGTCCCGATTTCAGAAAATCGCTTGGACCATTCACCTGCTAATCTTGATTAATTGGCCTGATTGTGTCAAAAGGAGATTCATGCGATCTCTACTAAAATCCACTGAATGTTTATTCCAATTTCTTGATAATAAATATTTCTAGGAAGAATTCATAATTTCCAAGTCGGTCCAGGATAAACCCACTTAAATATTATGCCATAGTTTTGAAGGTGTGTGTCAATGAACTCGAAAATTTGTTTCCAATCACGATTTTCTGTAAAATCTAAGGTATACTTATTCAATTTTTATGCCAAATGCCAGACCAATTTCATTAACCTTACTGGGCTTCTAGGATCTAGTTAACCCGAAATAAACTTTTAATCTGCCATCAAATTTATAACTTTAGCAACAGTGCCGCAATATTTTGTGGCTACAAAATAAAGACGTAACGCAGAGACGTCTTTTTTTTAGGGAAAAAAAATTTTATGCAAAAACATAAGAAGAACTAAAATTGTCAGGGGGCAATCGTCAAATAGGTAGGGGGCAATCTTCAGAGGGCAGACAACATTTTCATGAAAAAAATCCATTTGTATGGAAGAGGGAGGAAGGAGTGATTCGATTGGATTTTGATGTGTGGATATGTTGTGTAAATCTAATTCGTAACACAACTCACCATTTTCTATAAACCTTTTCGTTTTGTATGGAAGAGCGGAGAAGGAATGATCCGATTTTGTCCATTCAAGAATTTAGCCTTGCCATTTACGAGAGGCGCAACTATAAAAAATTTCAAGTCTTTATCTCAATCTTTTCGAAAATCTATTTGACCAGACACGAAACATGCTTTGTATCTCAAGAACCACTCAACCAATTTTGATGCGGGTTTTGCTAAATGTTGATAGAATTAACTGCTATAAAAACTATCTATATGCACAAAAATATGCTCTCTACTTACCCCCTCCCCTGCCCTGTTCTTAACCGTTGAAAGGATTTCAACTGGGTTTTCGATATTCAAAGAGACCAGCTATCTTTGGGACCCATAAAGAGACATTTAATGAGATTTGGTCATTGGACAGCTTGAGTTTTCTTCTCAATCAAAACCACCCCAGTTCTTTTCCCTGTTTCTTTATTACAATGCTGATGGAACAAATTTATAAACTCGAGTGAATTTTCAAATTCTGGTGATGCAGGATTTAAAGGGTTATCCAATTGGAGGTCCTTTTTCCAATAGGGTTGTTTTGACAGTTCTTATGTGTCAACTGGCTTGTCTATATGACGTTTGTGTTCAGTATTCAGTGCCATTTCACCATGAATAGACTTACGTGTGAACAACGTTTACTAATTGTGGAAACTTATTTCCAAAATCAGTGCTCAGTTAGGTATTGCTATAGAGCCACATTTTTGTCGTCATAATCGTCCCACTGAACGCTACGTTAACAAGCAAAATTGCCGTGTTTGGGTTGATGAACAGCCAGAAGCTACTAATGGAACTCGAAAAATGCACTGTTTGGTGCGGTTTATGGGCAGTCGGTATCATCGGACCGTATTTCTTTAAAAATGCGGAAGGAGTGCGTTTTACTGTCAATGGAGCTCGCTACAGAGCAATGATCAATAAATTTTTGTTGCCAAAAATTCAAGATATTGGTGTAGCTGACTTGTGGTTTCAACAGGATGGCGCTACATGTCATACAGCTAACGATACAATCGCTTTATTGAGGGAAACGTTCGATGAAAACATCATCTCAAGAAATGGTCCTGTTAATTGGCCCCCGAGATCTTGTGACCTGACACAATTGGATTACTTTCTGTGGGGATATGTGAAATCTCTTGTTTACGTCGATAAACCCGGAACGATTACAGCTTTGGAAGCAAACATAACCCGTGCTATTCGCGGAATACCGACCGATATGCTTGAAAGAGTGGTCGAAAACTGAACCCACAGAATGGACCATTTAAGAGTTAGTCGTGGGCAACATTTGAAGGGAATTATCTTTAAACATTAAATGGCATGAACCAAACTAACAACTTAAATAAAGATTTTCCTCAATATATTAATTATTATGTGTTTTATTTTAAAAAAAAATAGGAAGCTCTTATTGGATCACCCTTTACAAAGACAATTCTTTCTCTAGAAAAAATACTCACCCTCTTCTAAAGCATCACCACAGTGGAATTTTTAAAGGAAGAGAAAAAAATACTGTTATATTTTAGTGTCGGATCAATGCACAGGTCGCGGTGGTCCAATGTACAAGCTGAGGTTGTACGTTAGACCGCGGAAAGTGGAGTTACCTTATTTGACTTCCTTAAAAAACAGTAAGGACTATCAGCACAAATGTTTGTTTTTTTAAAAGCTTTAATTTAGCTTGCCTTCGTATCTGTCATTTGAAAAACTTCAAATTTTGCTATCCAATTTTGACCCACTCATCCGATTGACTTAAAATTCTGCACACAAGCATAATTACGATGCCAATAGAAGATATTCACTATTTCGCCCTTGTGAGGATCAGGGAAGGTCCTGTATGGATAACGTGATTATCCTATTCCTAAAATTTTCCGGAAAAATCTCATCTGGGAGTTTTTGGGGTCGCTGAAACCGATTCTGGCATTAAGAAATCTGTAGGGATGATGGAAGGTCCTGTAAGGATAACGGAAAGTCCTGTAAAAATAACGTGGTTATTATTTTCTTCAAATTTTCAGAAAAAATCTCATCTGGAGGTCTTTGGAGTCGCTGAATCCGATCCTGGAGTCAAAAAATCCGTAAGGATAACTCAAAAGCAAAGAAATATCGGGTTTTTCAACAAGGACATAACAATTTTGTATTTAAATAAAACACAGAATAATTGAGATATCGGGCTGAAATGTATTCCAGGTGTAGTGGACATGTTACATTTAAGTATGAAATTCGATGTCGTTAATATGGCCACCGCGAGCACGTTCGCTGATTGATATTTTGGAGCCAATTTTCCACCACTCTTCCACACATATCGGCCGGAACGTTGGCAATTTCGCGTTCGATATTGTTCCTGAGCTCCTCTAACGTTGTTGGCATGTTGGCATAAACCAACGACTTAACATAACCCCATAAAAAGAAATCCAACGGCGTTAAATCGCATGAGCGAGGTGGCCATTCGACCGCACCATTTCTCGAAATTACACGATTACCGAACTTCTCCTTCAATGAATCAATTGTTTGACCAGCTGTGTGGCATTGCTCGTTCGTGAACTACACCATGATAAAAATGTAAACCTTGACTGACGTTTTAGCATTGCCAGATCATAAAAAAAGTTTTAGGGTGCGTTTTTATTAAAATACAAAACTGTTAGGACCTTATTGAAAGACTCTTTATATTAAAACACTGAAAAGTACATATACAGAAGTTATTTTGGATTTTTGGTCACACTAATCAAATACAAAAAAACTAAAAAGGATGAAATAAAAAAAATCTGAAAAAGGAATATTCTGGACAAGCAAAAAAAATCTTTTGTCACTCTAAACACCTTGGTGTAGTTCATTTTTATGTCCAACAAATACATAAATGAATCTTATAGTACAAAAAGTAAAACGCTGTTCTTGAATTCAGGCAAATTGTCAGAATATATTTCCCTAAAAAATCAGTTGACTTCCGTAAACATCTTATGTTAATAATTTGTTAATGGTTCGTAGAAAACAATAGAAAATAATAAAATAATTAAAAAATTTCGCTACATTGAAAAATCATGTAGATTTCAATGTTATTCCATGTTAAACAACGCAACATTTGCTTCACCTTTGACACGTAATGGAAATACTAGTAGGAATAAAATGCAGTGGACAAATAGATGACAGCCACGCTATTTTTATAGTTTAAAATAAGTATTTTTGCTTACTTAGCATTAATAAATGACTTCCGTTGGACATAAGGACATTGCTAGAATATTGAATTTTTATTAAATAAACGCAGCGACTAAAGCAATAAACATTCATCTTAGACTTATTACTCAACAACACGATCACAAAAATCTTGTTTACCTTTTACTACTTATAAATCGAGAAGATGCTAAATAAATTCTACGATAAGTGATACAATGAATGAATTATTAGTCGATGTTAATATTATCATCTCAATCAACGTTTTTCGCCATAATAGAGATTTTTCTCGTTTTATGAATTACCTTTTCATATTATGGTATGAATTTGTATATCTAATCTTTAAATAAAAAAAATAATAAGTTTTAAATTAAAGTTCTGGCTATTTGCGCCTAAAAATAAAGTTTCGACAAAATTCTAATAACATCATTCTTCCTTCCCGCAGAAAATAATTCTTAAAACATGTAAATGAGTGTTTTTTCGCAATAAAAAGAATTATTTACGAATTTATCTAATACTAATTAGGATAATTAATCGACTCATAATATTACAAGAAAACGACAAGTTTAAAAGTGTAAAACCGCAATTAGGTTTTCATTTGAAATTCATAACTTCTAAGAAAAGTCTCATTCTTGAAACCTTTTCACGACATTTTCAATTACAGAAAAAGTGCCAAATCCTGCAAACAACAGAATAATCTTTAGAATAGTTTTGGACTTACTTTAGCTCAAACGTATCAACCAGTTGTCACTCAACCCACTCATATTTTTCTTGAATGAATGATCGGTAGAAGCAATATTAAGTAGAAACTAAAATTATGCAAACTGATTGGTTTGTTTATTTACTGTCAAAGGTGATAATGTAGTTTAGTTACGTAAGTTAGAATCATCGGTTGATTTAAGCTGACTTCATCTTCGCCATCAAGTTCGTCGCTTAAATCTTTTGTTTGTGTTCAACATGAGTCGTTCCTTCTGTTGGACTACAAAATTAAATGGCAACTAATCTTAGTTATAACCATAAAAACGCTAATAAATGTACCTTGTTAACAAAATGTCTTAGATTACTACTAAAGAATAATACAAAGAACTAAAAACGTTCCAACAATAATCATCACATGTGACACATGTCAAAGAGTCAGACTTTCCTAACCTGTTTCAATAACAATAATTTTATCATTTTTATCACAAACAATTTTAGAATTATTTCTGTTATAAAATTTCTGTCGATTTGTTTGATGTCCAGCGGTTTTTTTATGTATAAAAACAGAATTTTTATACCACTTTAAAAATTTATTGACATAAAATCAACGATTAAAGTGTTTTGAATTATTTTTCTTTTTTTACAACACAAAACCAAAAACTCTTTAAAATAAATATTTTTCCAGTTTTGATTGATCTGCTTAATTAAAACAAATATTTTTAGATTTTATTATTATGAGTTAGTCTTAATGTGAAACTGACGTCATTAAAGGGGAGATTTTTTTTTTATTTACTTCATGTTCACATCATAAAGCAAAGAAATTCAAGTGATTGAAATCTCATAGTGAATGATGAAGTTGATCGAGTTTCTATAAAATTCGGGGCTTTAGTCAAAACTTAAACCGATAGGAATTAGGTACCGAATTTAACAGTCAATTTTTCCGAACAAAAATGGACAACAGTATATTCGCGTTATCCTTACAGAACCTTCCGTCGAGAATTTTGAAATTTCAATCCCAGATTCGTGATCAGCGACCACAAAAACCCTATAATATCAATTTTTAAGAGACTTCTGAACAAAATTGAACTGAAATTTGGAGCAAAAACTGTAATATAAATTATCCAGAGAAAAAAATGAAACACAGGATATTCGTGATGTCCTTTCTGGACATTAAATTTCGAATTTTGAAATTCCAGCTTTGGAATTGTGAGAGAACAAAATGAAACACAGGATATTTGTAATGATATATGATCAATATTTCACTGTTATTAATTGTTTTTGGATATGTATTTTTCGTGTATTTACCATTCGCTTGATCTAAACCACGTGAAAAATTGACGATTTGATTACTAAGTAACGATTATATTTGAAATCAAGTGATTGGTACTTGTTACCAAAGTGACTAACGATTACTTTTGTAACGAATACTCACTACCCGTCCATCACTACTTCAGAGGTTCAACATTGTAAAAATGTTTTTAAATTTTAAAACAAGATTGAAACTATCCGCCGTAAAACGGACCCTATAGATGCCGATTTGATAAAGTCTAAAAAATATTTTTCACTATTGCCATCGGAAATTTTAGTTTTTGTTTTGTTTCAATTTCCAAAGGAAAGGCGTTGGCAACATTTTAAAAGAAAGAAAGATAAATGAGGCGTTGCTCCAAATTGCAAAATCGAGATTTTTTGGTTTGATACAGATTAGTGTAAATTTAAAAAAAAATCAAACGCATTAACCATTAACCTTTTGACTACCGTCATTTTTTTAATTGAAATCATAGGTATTTATTTTGCATGTTTGTTATATATTTGGAATCTACATATTTCGTGGAGTTGCGTGGAGCCACATACAGTGGCTTTGTTTGGGGGCACCCCGGCAGTCTAAAGGTTTGAAGTGGATGTATTACTCCAAACTTCTTTTTATTAATAATATAGTCTTATATTAATTATTCGAAACACCATTTAAATTAAATTATATTTATTTGATTTTCAATTCAATTAAAACAAAACTTCTCAGTTTGAAATCACAATTACTAATGATAAAATTTTTAATAAATTTTGACACGTTTACCTAATGGAATACTTAAATTATTTTAAAATTTACAGTTAGAAAATTTACAGTTGAAATTTTAAAATTATTAAAATCAAAATTTACAGTGTATTAAACTGCCGCCACAGGTTAACAAGGTTACAAACAAAAGTTTCATTTTTGCATTTGCTACGAGAGCAAGTAAGTTTTTAAAGAGTCCTGAGAGCAAGTTTTTAAAGAGGGCTTAGACCCATTTTGAATTGAAATATTTTTTACTTGTAGGGCCTTTTTCTTTTCTAAATTACCACCCCCGGAGAACCATTCAATTTATTTTACTTATTTTTCTTTAAAAATAAATAATTTGTATTTTTTAAACAGTCTAAACTGTTCAACCCCTTCAGACTCTGTGCACATTACAGTGTACGCTGTTTTAATATCTCAATATCTCACTAAAATATTAGATCTGTGACTTCAATCATGATTATCCCCACTATTCTACTTTAGAGATTGGAAAAGATCTTTTGGTGTCTTTGAACTTTAAGCCCCAAAGAAATTTAAAGAATTTGGTATTCTGCTTAAAATATGTGTGGTGAAAATTGAAACCAAAAAGTTAAAAGACGGAAATTTCATATGTTCTGGCAATTGCCCCTTTTTTGACATACGAGTATATCATTCGGTCGAAAATCGAAATTAGTAACGACAATTAGTAAATCTTGGACACCGTTGAGGATTGTTTTTTTATGTAGCAATGTGCATACAATTTTTGCAGCCAATTTCATTCGGCATTCCGACCTTTTGCATAAATTGATTTTTATGCTTTTACTTTTCTTAAAAAGAAAGAAATTTTGTTAACTACTTGCCTATGAAGTTCACTTATGCGTGACACTTGACTGATGTATGAGGAAACTGTTGGTCCAGTCGCAAAAACATTTAATGTGGGTAGCACTTCCAGATAAAATGGATATCGTCGCATGGGAATCATCGTGTACCAAACGCTAACACGTGGTTTTGAGATAACCAACTTTTAAACTTTGAGAGGAAATTCCGGAAAAAAACTATTCAAAAAGGAGTGATTTTTTCTTGTGAAACTATTAAACTTGAAACTAATTAACGGCAAAAGATTTTCGTCCAGCAATATTTTGAGTGATTTTTTTTTTCAAAAATTTCGTGCGAAAAATTTCCCATCCAAAAATTGAAATCGTATGGAATTTCGGTGAGTAAAATTAAAACTTTTTTCAAAAGATACTGATTTACCATTTTCGGAAAAAATACAGGAAAATATATTATCTTTAATTTTCCACCAAAACGATATTTTTCAAAAATCGTTAGTTTGGAAGCAATTTGGCAAAATTTAATTTTTCACATATTAATCGAGAACGAATAATGTAAGAGCCACATATCTATGAGTTTTCCATCAATCGCAACTGTTACGGTACTCGTCAGTTTTCCATCAGTTTTTTACATCTAATTATGCGTTCACATCTATCAGTTGCGACTGACACTGAAAAGTTTCTATTCACTTTGATTGCACATTTTAAAAAACACGGGTGGATAATCGAGACAGAGTGTTTATGCATTATTATTGCATTAAGTTCAAAAAATAAAAGTCGGTTCTGTTCTGATTCGATATGAACGCGACTGACGCGAACGTTCACACCAATCAGTTTGCCATCAGTTTGTTAGAAAAACTGATCTGCCCACGATTTTTTTCGTGGTTGCTCAACAGTCGTCTGGTTTTACGTTCACACCAATCAGTTTCCCATCAGTTTCCCAAAAACTGATGGAAAACTGATAGATGTGGCCCCTACATAAAGCTAAAATTTTACAGGCTAAAAAACAAGTTGTTGGAACAATTATTTCCTTTAATTTATTTCTTAATTAAAACCCGTTAGTTTTCGAGAAAAACGCCAAAAACTAATTTTTTAGAAACACCTCGATAATGATTTGAGATATGGAGTTCTTAAGCATGCTACAGACAGAGCTACATGTCCGTAGACATGTCCTTGAAAACTGAATTTTAAGCGTCTGTAGGCTGGTAGACAGACGGTTGAGCTACATGTCGACAAAATCAAAATATTTTGAATTTCTGGGGGCGTGGCTTCAAGTTTGGCTACATGTCTTAATGTCTGTACGTCGGTATGCTAACTTGATTGCTAACATCATTGTGAAAACGGAGCCGCAGTGTTCACATCTAAATAAATTGAGAGTATTTGAAGGAAAACAATTGTTTTATGATGGCTTTTATAGCGAATAATGAATTTTGGCGAGATTTTTTCGAACTCTATCGAAGTCTACCGGTGTTGTGGCAAATAAAATCTGAAAATTTTAAAAACAAAAGTTTAAAAAATAAGGCTTGGGATGATTTATTAACAAAGTCTAAGCAAGTGGAACCCAATTGCAGCATAGAAACACATCAAGAGAGTGACAAAGTCCTCTGCTGTTCATCAACAGAGGACTTTGTCGCACTGATGATTTTTCTAAAATGATGTCCATACTACATGTCTATCGACATGTAGACAGTCTGTAGGGGCTTTTATGTATAGCAAAAATATGGCAAATACTAAAAGGGCCCATAGACGGCCAACTTTGTTGCCAACCTGGTCGCCAACATGCAATGTTGGAGTCGATGTTGTACGTCTGTGGCCAAGTTGGCGGTTGGTTTTTCATGTTGTAGACCAGGTTGGTGTAAAATCAAAAAAATTTGAAAACTTAGCATGTTGGCGTTCATGTTGGGGCGTCTGTAGGCAAGTTTACAACCTGGTTGCCAATCTCAGTTGCATTGAGTACTGCAATAAGAACAGTGAAGTGTCAAAAATAGTTTATTTGATTAAGTTCGGTTGAGTTTGGTTAATTTTACTAGGGTTTTGATCGTACGACCTAACTCCAAGACTTTGTGGCGATATTCCAGTGAGAAATTTTAAGTCCTCGAAGCTCTGGCCACTTGCCAAAAACCATAGGGTTGCAGACAGCCTTTCATTTGCAGGAATAGCTATTCTCATTATCGTGTCCTTCTTTTCAATGAATGGTCTTACTGCATCCAATAATTCATCGTAGGTGTTGCTGTCCTTTCTGAAAAAGTTTTTGAAATCGTCAGGTGCAGTCACACGTAGTTCACGCATTAAATTTGAATGAGAAAACTGAGCACGGTTCTGATACCACTCCTTTGCCCAAATTTTTTTCTTTTTCAAAAGGGGGCACCTCATCTTCGCACAACTCGTTTAAAACCAATACAAATTACAAATCCTTACTCATTTTTCACTAGTCAAAATATACCCTATAGTTGTCCTATTACCATATAGTAAACTATAAACAATAAAAAAATTAGAGAAATCACCTAAAGTCGACGGGATCTTGTTCAAAATGATGTTGACAACTTGGTTGCCAACATTCCGTCTCGTCTGTGGTAAAAACTACCAACCACGTTGGCGACCAGGTTGGCAACAAACTTGGCCGTCTATGGGCCCTTTAATATCTTCAATTTCCGTCATATTGACTACTATCGAAAAACGCTTAGTTTCGGGGTAACACGCGAAAAACAAAATCTAGTTTTTTTTTTGAAAATCCAAATTTTTTAAATCTCAAGCTTATTATAGTAAACGGTTCGAACTGTTCATTCTTCAATCAGTTTTATATTAAGACATTCCACATGATTTTCTAACTAAATTTTCAAATATAGAAAACGAATTCAATGTATCTCTTAATAGTTCATAATTTTATGGTTCGATTCTGCTAAAAAAACTATAAATACGTTTTTAGCTGCAATGCCTCAAAATTCTATTTACTTCATAGATCTTCAATCGCAATAATAATTTCTTCCCAATTTAATCGTTGCTTATAACCATCGCCGATTGCTGTAAAACATTCTATAAACACCTTCAGATCACCTTGTAAGTTGAAAGGATTTTTAGACTAGAACCGTATTTTATTCTTAATTGTAGAATACGTTCAAATCTTATAGGAATTTTCGCCACACCAGTTAAAAGATCAGCTGATTTTGACCACCTTTTAACCTTAAAAGTAGAATTCGAAATTTTTTAATTTCCTTTTTAAGTCGCGTTAAAAGGTTAAAAGATTAAAATATATAAAGTAGAGTCGAGCGGTAAATCAGAAGACACAAAAAAAATTGATTTCCCTCCTAGAAAAATCAGATCTGAAGGGGTTATGAACTGTGTTTAAACCATAGATATACTAGATCGCTTGATTTGCTGTCTCAAATGGTCCCATTTCAATACAGTTCAGTGAATCAAAACGAGTCAAGTAAGAGCAAGATAACCGTATGAAAATTAATATAGTCCTCTCGTTTAAACCGTGAGCTGTCAAAGGAAAATAGACTTTCGGAATGGTGTTGGCGCCTAAAGTTATTTGTTTGCGCCTAAAGTTAGTCTAAAACTTGTGAAATTTGAATTTCGCGGCAAACGAAATTTGAATTTCGCGACCTTATACAGTTCAGTGAATGCGTTCAAGTACGATAAAGAGGGAAATACTTTTGGGACCATTTTTCAGCAGAGCTTTGTATGGTGACAGTTGTTCTATGTTATATAGTTCTGTGGTTTGAACCCATAAAAACACTTTAGTTTCACATGAAAATCGACGATTATTGTTGTAGCCACAGAATTTTTCTTTTAAACATTTTGAAAATTCATCGATGCAAGAGTGGTCTAACCCACCTTTTTTTTAAATCATCCAAATTACATGTTTTTAATGTCAATTGATAAAGCAAAACAATATAAATTTTTTTTACGAAAAACTGTGGTCACCAGATTCTGGAAAATTTCTTCAAAATTGTCAAACTCATTTATCTCGAAACGTAATTTTTTGTGGTTGGATCACTTTTCTCTCAACGATTCAAATATCGTGATATCTATTTTATAAGGAATTCTTAAAATTAAAAGCAATTTCGCTAATACCAAATCTGGATATTTTTTTTTTTTGGACTCAAAATAATATTTGATATCAAATTTGAATAAAATTTTGTTTCATGTCTCACAAAATCGTGACTCATGGCAAGAAAAACAATTAAAATAAAACAAATTTTTATAGAAAATAAATTACTTCTATCACTTCGAGAAGATTTTATATTCATCTATAAATTAAAATCACAGGGATTATAGTTTATCGTTTTGAAATCTTCTTTGTTCATTCGTGCGACGCAGTAGTAGATAAAATATCCCATAAGAATCAATCTTTTTCTTAAGGCTGACTCACTCGCCATTTTACAATAATGCACGACTGTTGTTTCAGCGTTAGCTGGTCGTTGTCAATATGACAAAGGCCTGTAATATGTTTAAAATTTACAATCATAATATTACCTCATTAAAAATATCATTTTTTTTGCACAAATCTTTTCAAAAGCATCGTCTCATCCCGGCTGGTAGTTGCGTTCGTGTTCAACAACCCAAAAATTCATCTCCGACGTCGTTGTCCCAAATGTCGATGCCTTCTGGAGGCTTGGTGCGACTGAGGAAGAGTCGCTATCAAAACAATGACATCTTTTTATTCCAAGAAGTCACTGACATCGCACCTCGTGACTAATCATCATCCCATCGATCGATATGAGGATAGGCTATCAAAATCAAAGGAATTGATCTTTTAGTATTGAAACCTTCCTTTGCCAATTTTTTTCATACTCTGCCACCATTTATTGAAAATTGTTGATCAAATTTAAAAAAAAATTGCCAAACCTTCCAACATTTTGATCAAATACTATATATTTTTTTTCATTTATCCAGTATTTTAAATGAGGCTTTCACCTGAAATTCTTAATGTGCTTGACAAACAAAACATTTGATTAGCCATCTACGTCTTAAGAATATCGTCGTGGATCTAGATTTGCGTCTCAAGAAACGATTAATCCTTGTCGTCTCCTTAATGATCTACGATTTTTTGATTTCGGCGATTGGCAATGGCTGTCTTTAGATGAAAACCCAAAAAGGGAATATTTTCAAGAATATTGATCTCGTTTTTGGGGCGTTGACACTTTATTTGCCGAATTCAAAAGAATTCATAAATCATAAAGTCAAATTCTCCTCGAAATCCCATGACGTCGTGACACGCGTATTTTGCCATTGCCACCTATCTTGGTTTATTCTTAAATCAATTTCTCTTTTTATCCATTTCGCGATCGTTTTGTTATTTTACCGGGATGGATATCATTGATGACAAAATTAATCTTTTCATCAAGCGCCTCTTTTACCATTAATTTAGGTAGCATATAAAGAAGCATTCGAATTTGGTGAATTTAATTAATAATCAAAAGTTAGCCACCAGTCATTTTCATGCCCATCTATTTAAGTAATCTACCCGAAATTCAATAAAGAGTTTCTTAGGAAATCTATCAAACACCAAAAGAATATCATTGACCTTTAACGAGGTTGTAGATTACAATATTTGCCTTTTATACAAAGCCATGCTTCTGGAAATTTTCGATTTTATCAATTAATATTTTACTTTTCTATGTTTAAAAATGTTTATCGAATTTTGCAAAACTGAGAAAACTTAGTACCAGTTTTTTTCTTTCTTCAATTGTGACAGCCTAAATAGAGACTTGAAATATTTCGGTCAAACGACTGCGTTTTGCAGTCAATTAATTCCGCCTAACGCTTATGTTTGAATTAAAATTTCTCCATAGAATCAGGCGATATCAGGGAAGGGATTGAAGAAAACGGGAAGTGTATATTTTAATGGGGAGAAATTTATTTGAGGCACGACCTATGTTATGGAGAAAACAATTAAAATTTCATCACGAGCTGCATAGGTAACAGGAGAAGGATATTAAAGAATGGGTGAACAGAGTTTTAAAGGTAAAAAAATTAGGAAAAGTTTTGTCTAGGAAGAAATCTAAAGGCGTTAAATCGCGCGATCTCGGTGGACACGTGGCCGCCGCGCAAGATTACCATGCCGTCAAATCGCTCATGTAGAATGTTCATCGTGGCATGCGCTGTGTGGCATGTAGCGCTATCCTGGTGGAATCACATATTGTTGGTATCCATATCATCCAGTTTATGCCACAAGCAGTTACTTATCATCGATCTGTAGCGCTCGCCGTTGACGGTTATGGCAATGCCAGTTTCGTTTTGGAAGAAGTACGGACCGATGATGATTCCGCCAGACCAAAATCCGCACCAAACAAACTGTGACTTTCTCGGGATGCATTTGGTGCTGGTGTATCTCGTGTGAATTGGCATCGCCCCAAATCCGACAATTTTGCTTGTACACAAATCCATTCATCCAAAAAAATCCTCGTAAAATTTAGAAAATAAAATAAAATTTAATAGAAAATTTCGTAGAAAATAAAGTTTGATGATTTACACACGCTATAACCCTTCATGGTGATTTGCCATACACTACTGAACAATTCACAACAAAAATTGACAAATGTCGCTTCAAAAACAGCCTAGAGGTCAAAACAGAACCAACGCAGCGTGCATCTTGAGGATGCAACTAGAATTTGGACACCATATAAACATATGGTGCTTCACAGAACCAACGCATCCGCATCTTTGCAGCAAAAATGCGTGCTGCAAAGTTGAAGCAATGTTCAAATTGTGATGCTGCGAAACCAGGAGTGATATTCCGTAACTTGTTTCAAACGTTTGTTTCGAGTTAGAAGAACAAGAAGTATTCGCTGTCTCTGATTTGACCGAAATAAATGACAGAGAGAAACCGAGATAGCGAATACCACTTTTTCTTCTAACTCGAAACAAACGCTTGAAACAAGTTACGGAATACCAATCCAGGACTTCACATACTAGTGGATATTTCGTAGCAATATACTAGAACAGTATAGTTGATGCAATCTTGTATCGTATTTGACCTACATAAGCTTCAATTTTGTGTTCGCTCATTTTATGTAAGCAAAAATGTTGTTTATTCAGTGGCCATGCTAACTTGAAGTGACACAATCCATGAATTTGTGAATTTAATTAATTTGAAGTTAATTTCTGTTTGGAATTTCCGAAGTGAATAAATCGAAGCTTTTAAGATATATTGCGGGCTCTAATAACAAAAAGTTCTCAATTTTAATTTTCAGTAAATTAATATTTTGCGTCAATTACAGATGACAGTTCGAAGCAGTGCGCAGCTAATATGCTCTGGTTCTGTCCCTGAACATTTGGTTGCCACGCATTAGCAGCGGATGCAAGCATTAGCAGCGGATGCACGCATTTAAAGATGCTCGCTGCGTTGGTTATGTTTTGACCTTAATTCCTTGGTCAATCTTGAAAATGTTGACTTTAGTAGGTACAGTAATGCTACATTTACACGAATGACAAATTTGTCATTTTTTTCTTGTCATTATGTTAATTCCCGTGTAAATGGCATAATTTTTGTAATTTTTTCTGTCAGAAAATGTCAATCTCTCATAAAAGAATGAACTTGTCCATTCTTTTATGCCAGATTGTCATTCGTGCAAACGCAATATTAGTTATGACAAAAGTTGAATACTAAAGTTGTCATAACTAATATTGCGTTTGCACGAATGACAATCTGGCATAAAAGAATGGACAAGTTCATTCTTTTATGAGAGATTGACATTTTCTGACAGAAAAAATTACAAAAATTATGCCATTTACACGGGAGTTAACATAATGACAAGAAAAAAATGACAAATTTGTCATTCGTGTAAATGTAGCATAAGACTTGTGAAAAAGCCGGACCCTATATAAGCTGGAAACCGACGAGCCGCACACCTTTCGAAGTCCCATAATTTGTTTTTTGTCCCATAAATCAAACTACCCAAGTAACCTTATAGGTCGTAAAGTGGACACTTCGTCTTCAAAGGCGTCCCTATTGGTCGTAATGTCCACGACTTTGTCGACACTAGGTCGAACTATCGTCGACCTATCGTCGACAGTGGGGAAGGTCCGCCGGACCACGAAGTGCCCTATTTCACGCCCTATAAGGCATCACGACTTTGAAGGCCAAAATAGGGCCTTGTTTTACCATGACGAAATATTTTTTTGACATTTCATCTGGCGACATTATTTGTCTTTCTCTATTCTATAGGCCGCATGAGGAGAGAAAGATAAGACAAGAATCATAAAGTTTAATGGATATATTTTGTGGAAAAAAACGTTCAAAATAATTTCATACGGTGATGTTAAGGTTTTTTGTGGATTTTATTGTCACAATTCACATGCGATTTAAAGTTTACGTAGGAAGTGGTTTTGCCAGGAGCTCTATTTACGTGGGCCGTAGCAATTCTCGATTTTAGTGATATAATTTGAAAATTATTTATTCAAAGAATTTTCTTTTTTATTGGATTTCAATAAAATTCTTGTAAAAATAAAGTTATGCTGTGTACCCAAACACCTAAAATTACTTTTTATTCGATGTTTTTCCATATTGTGCCTTAAAAACAGATTTTAAATTTTCAGTAGGAATGTTTTTTTTTTCATTTCAATGAACGTCATGGCGGCTCGCGCCGTGAATGCTAGAAGCATATTCGAAGTATGCTAGAAACAAGCTCGAAGCAGATATTCATCTGCGCATGCTCGAAGCATTCTCAAATAGGGCATTGGAGTGTTCTCAAAGGCATTATGCCCTATAAGACATTTCGTGGACGAAAGGTGGAAGGTTGGTCTTATAAGGCAGGACGACTATGAAGGCGTCTGGAGGACACTACGACCATGAAAGCCAAAACAAGGCATTCGAACAATAAGACTATCAGGGCATATATTTAGGTCACTCGGACCGCTTGACGACCACTGCAAAAGCCTTGAAAGGCATCACGCCTTATAAGGCGGATTCGCTGGTCTTGGTGTGGTCGTAACGACTAATTTTAAGACACCACGCCCTAATCCAAGTCATTATGCCTTATCTGGTTGCTTGGGTAACGATTGCCATTACGATTACGATTGAGCTCCCACGGCCCATGAGATCAAAGCTTTCATTTTTTTATCTTTGAAAGCTTTGATCTCACTAGTCGAGAAGCTTTAATCGTAATCGTAATCGTAATCGTAATCGTAATCGTAATCGTAATCGTAATCGTAATCGTAATCATGCCATATAAATTATTGAGTTTTTTATTTACGACGTTATTGATTTAATATGAATGTTTTCATATCTGTTTTCAATATGAAATTCATCGTAAGTGACAGAATTTTTCATAATAAAATCCTTGTTATGAAAAATAAGTTTTTTCTTATGAATTTTCACAGAGTTGCCCAATTGGGAAGCGATACGAAGAGAGAGGAAGAATAGAAGGTCTAAAAGTCCCAAATTTAGCATAAAGCAATTTTATGGACAGCCCTTTATCCAACTTAGGAAATTGCATCCCAATTGATGGAACGATCAAAATTTAATATGAAAGCAGCTTTTACGAAGATGTCGATGTAAAGTTTTCCATCTTTTATTCTGCAAAGACCTTTTTCCCTATACAAAACTATATTTACATCAGTTGAGTCGATGTCGCTTGATACTGAAGTAAATATCAAGAGATAAAAAAAAATTTAAAAAAAAATTATAATTAAAAGACAATTAAATACACAAAAAAAAGGAATTGTGTCAAAATTTGTAAGATGCAAAATTTAGATAAATTTCCTCAGAATTAAGTAAAAAATTTTGTCGCATGTTGGATTTATGCAGACATCAACACTCATTTAAATAAATAACGACAAGTATTCAAATTTTTATGTATGTGTCTTAAATATGCTGGTAAATTAAAATGCAATCATTATAAATTGATAATAATAACATCTCTAATTTTCCAGCGCGAACATTTTACAAAAATGATTGCAGCCATAAAGTTTGGTCTTATATGGTTTTAATTGAATTTGGGAACTTTAAGTTTAAAGTCTTTTGTTATGGTAAATTATGTAGTATATTATAATGTGAGCCACTAAAAAACATAAATAAACAAAATTATTAAGACCGAGTCGATTATCGCCATCAACGTCTCAGCTGGTAGTTGTTTTCAAGATTAATTTGAAGTTCTGCTGCACCGTGAATCCTGTCCGAAATCGACATGTGGTCAAATTTTGCATGCATGATGTCATGCCGAATTTTCTCTTATTTTTATTCTTTCAATCGGATACTTTACGATGTTTGTGCAAAAATCCTCGCATAAGGGAAATATCGATGTTGCACTGGAAAAACATTTTATCCCGATTCCGATGCATGCCATTTCAAAGGCAAATCACTGAATGGAACTCTGGAATAAATAACGAATTGGAAAAACAAGTAAAAAATGCGAAATACCACAGCAGGGTAAAAAACAAAAAAACAAATCATGTCGGCCTTATCTCCAAAAAAAGCTCACCATGATTTTCGAATAGGGTCAAAAAACTTGAATGGCAGCATTTACAATTTTTGGCTGATGATAACAACATGAAATTTGATTATTTACGAGTACGCGACCATAAATATAAACACAAATCACCCACTTAACAGTTAAATAATTTTTTTTTAAAGTTTTGTTTCACAACTTTGTATTTTTGATGCGATCAACATAAAATTATTTCTTTTTTCGTAAATATCACCATTAGCAGAATCCAAAGTTCAAGCATTTAGTGGTTTCTCAATAATATTAAAGAAACCCCAGATATTCTTTTAAGTCTTTCTACGGCAAGATAATACACATTTTAAGTAAATTTTGTATGAAAAAAAGTTGAGTTTTAGATAAAATTTACTGTACAAAACCGGTTAAAAACTCGAGAACTAATTCAGATAGAAAATTTAACGCAAATTCGACTTTTATCAAAATTCCAATCACATCCAATAACGGTAAAAATCGATTTACGTATTTCTGATAGCCACATACAAATGGAAAAGGTTTCTGTGATATTTCTGAACAAGCGTTAATTTCTCCAAAAACTTTGTCAAAACAATCACTTTTCAGATAGCCTGAAATTACTCAAAGATCAGAAATTAGAAAATCAAGATTAGTAATGGAGTTTAGAAGATTTTATGTTATTATAGAGTACTCAGCAGAAACTTCTAATTTAATTTTAAATATTCTTATACAGTAGAATCCCGATAATTCGTACCCCGATAATTCGTATATCCCGCTAATTCGTATGAATTTGCTGGTCCCTTGAAATACGAATTATCGGGATTCTACTGTATTTCCAACCAAAAATTTCGCGAAAGGAATTGAGAGTTCTGATTTTTTGGAGGTCAGTTTGAATTTAATGATACTTTTTTTAGCTTTTGATATATTATTATTGTTATCCTTAAAATGTCCAGCTCTGCAATCCAATTCAATTTATAAAAATTGACTCCAATCGGATATCGATGTCTGGAAAAGTTGTGAAAAAAAACATTCAGGGTATTCACAGTCCTCTTTTAAATTGCGGGTAAATTTACCGCTCGGTAATTCAGTCAAATTTAACAGATTTTTACCGAGACGGTAACTTGGTTCATGTAAAAATGAATTACCGGATTCGGTAATTGTATACATGCCTTGAGTCGTGTTTTCCGGCCCGCTAATTCGGTATCAAGAATCAACCGCGAGTGGCGCTAGTAATGTTTTTAGTTGTCAAATTTTCTCGCTGGTTATCTCATCGGACTGCAATTTTTTTCAATTTTGATAGCCGTTGCCACAATAGAAATTCAAAAGAATACATCAAACATGGATTTAAAGGTATGTGACATATTTTACAATCAAATTCGCAGTTCATGATTTGATCACGTATCAAATAAAAGCGCTGTTCTCAAATTTGTGCTGTGGGATGTTCACAGCAGAATATTTTCAATATTACCGAAAATAACGAATACCGAAAATTAAAAGAGGATTGTGAATACCCTGATTCTAAATGTTTTTTTTTTTTGAAAAAATTAAATTGTAAAAAGGAGTATGACGAAGTAATTACCTTTTTTCCTGTTTTCAACATGATTAACCTTTGAATTCTTGCTAAATTTCAAGTTTCTACTTCAATCAGTTCTAGAGTTTTCGAGTTATTAGTCAAGTAGATTGCCCTGCCCTTTTAGTTCCTTTTTTTGTTTTTTGTCTCTCTGCAACTAATTTTTTTCTCATTTTTAAGGCGGCTACCTATTTATAAAAATAGTGTTTTTTTAATTGGGGAAAATTCGAGCAAAAAGAGGGGTATATCAATAATATATTGGGCGATATGACGATAAAGATAGCTTTTGCTAAAACTGTACAGCGATTTTTGTGCAAAAGGTGATAATTTTCCCGTGATCTTTCCCGTTATCTTTCCCGTGATAAATGAAATGGGAAATTTTTCAAATTTCAATTCAGAAAGTCACAAGACTGGGAAATTTTATCTCGAAAAGAAAAAAAAATTTGGCTATGGCAACCCGGTTGCCCTGACTGTTGTCAATTTAATGTGGCTTCATTTTCAGTTTGTCGAAGGATTCGGTCGTTTTTGCGGCTTATATTTACACAAAATGGTTTTTTTACAGATGAAGTTTTGGTTTTATTTTATAACGATGGAGGAGACACATCTAATATGACAGGAATTCGCGTATTACAAATTTCAAAACACAAAACAAAACTCAGTCACCCTCGAAAAATCTCGGTGCGTCAGTGACAGTTCAAAGTGAAGAGCACAGCTAGTGTGACCATCTACAAATTTCGAGGGAGATTTCCAGTC
Source organism: Chrysopilus asiliformis (assembly GCA_964034945.1). Classification (NCBI taxonomy): domain Eukaryota; kingdom Metazoa; phylum Arthropoda; class Insecta; order Diptera; family Rhagionidae; genus Chrysopilus; species Chrysopilus asiliformis. Next base: position 72,150,473 of record OZ035962.1, read on the forward strand.
GACTTTTCAATAAAATCTCACCAATACAGGTGCATGCAAACAAGCATACATTGACAGGAATTTGTGTCTTTATTGTTATCACGGCTTTTATCACTTATCACCTTTTGCACAAAAATCGCTGTACTGATGTTTTTTAGCTAATGCAGGCATTAAGTTGCAGAGGGCTCAATATTTTTTTTGCTTTCGGGATTTCCTTACAGACTTCCTAATACCATAATCGGACTGAGCGACGTCAGAAAGATCTGCTTTCAAACTGAGCGACGTCAGAAACATCCAAATGAGAAATTTTTCGGAAAATTTGGGGAAATGGTCGCATTGTTCTTACATGACCTTTCCTTATCCTTAAAGATTCCGCTCTCTTCTCCCCGGACTACCCTTTCTAAGAGTACCTGTGACGTCCGGAGACATACGGGGAGGGTTTTTGATTAAATCTGGGATTTTTAAACGTAGCTGTGGAATTTCGAGTCAATTAAGAAGTTTAAATTATAAAATCAAGACCTCAAGAAACACAAAACACGAAGTGTTAAGGCTTTCCTCCATTACCATGACTTCTGTAACTGCAAAAAAATGCAGGAAACTAGAGCAAGATAGACTTATGTAGATCTAAAAAGGAATGACTGAATACGAGTTAAACGCTATCCCTTCCAGTTTTACAATTTTATAGCAATTATATCAAACCTTATGCTATGAATATAATGTTCAAATTGGCATGGTAACAAAGCTTTTGACTATGCATGCGAAGGAGAAAAATGACATCACGCTATAATAACAGTTTGAATGTGTCCGTGCTTACTATTCACTTACAGGGACAATGTGTGATTGTAATAGAAATCGCCATAAAATCGCCATAAAAAACAGGGGAAATTATTCTTGCAGTTGCCGACAAATTTTTGCAGTTGATTCTTATGTCCCTTTCTCGCCAAGGCATCTTCACATAAATGTGTCTCTATTTTTTTGCAGTTGGGAAAAGTCATGGTAATGGAGGAGAGCCTTTAGGCTTACAATTTAAGAGTTAATTAGACCTCGAAATGACAAAATTATTTTTTTTTATTTTTTTTTTATTTTTTTATTTTTTTTGTTTGCAAAACATGTTTCTGTTATAAAATTGTTTTTTTTAGTCAACACAAAAAGAGAAAAAAAGGAATACCAACAAATGTCTCCCTTTTGTGTTTATTATAATAAAAAAATTTTTTTTTAATGGTACAGCTTAAGCCATTTTGTCATATTTTAAGCGGTTTTTATCGCTATTTCCAAAGATTTTCGTTCATGAGTCCTCTAAAATTTGCTATGGCAACTCTAGTTCCAGATGATCGTATGAAGTGCTAGGTCCTTTTGATTCGTGATTTCTTTAGTAGGAAACTATGTTCCATCACTTTTTCAACTGAATGGCAAAAACATGGTCTTTGTGATCTGCTTTAGATAGCAAGAAACTGCCCGTTTTCATATCGAATACACGAGAAGAGTTATTAAGGGACAGAAACTGGTAAAAAGTGTTGTTTTTTTCCAAATGACGGAGATGACTCCTTTTCCAAGTTACCAATTTCATTATTTAAAGACGTTTTCGCTGCTAGATGAAAAGCTTTTGTAGAGAATGCTATTAAGATAAAAGATGTATTTTCTAAAGGAGGTGCTTTTTTAAAAATATTTTAACACTCTAACTGCCACGTCAGTCAAAAAGACCTGACACCGAACTGTTGTGTACAGTGAAACAATGAAAATTATTAAAGTGTTCGCTGCAACCGCAACGATTTTTGGTAGTTGCACACATTTTATGGTAATAAAATAACATTTAGGTATAATTTTGTTTCCATTTTTTTTCTTTTAGTGCATCCTTTTTGACTGACAACTAAATATTCGAAAAAGGCATTAAACTGTCGTGGCCGTTAGAGTGTTAAGAAATGATTTCCAAAAAAAGAAAAAAACGACCCTTAATTTTTTTTAACTTAATTAAATAATGGATTGCGAAAACTCCTATGGCTAAATTAAAAATTTAAGATTTTTTCGCAAATTTGATTTCCTTGAAAGTCTTATATTCGTAATTGCTTTTAATTTCCGAATAGATAAAAAAATTCATTAAACAAATCAGAAGCAAACTAACCAGACAAACAGACGTCATGATGGCAATCAATTGGCAAAGTGCAAATTTGATTTATGGATTCTAAATGGTAAAAAAAAACGGAAACCAGTCATTGCCCCAACGAACAACCAACATTCAATTAGTGAATTTTTTATCCCATTAAAATTGCTAAATTATGCTTTTAAGAACGCAAACAGATATTCATTCCGCCTACCAGATTTTCAATTCCAAATTGTTATATTATAAAACGACCAACTTCTCAATATCAATTAAATTTTAATGATGCCAACGTTTCCTACCCGTGTGTAAAAATTTCTGGAAAAGAAATTAATTTAAGGAATCGATTTGAATCTTCCAAATGATCCATTAACAATTTTGCTAAGACCAATTTAACGCTACCACTTTTAGTATCCATGCGAATCCAGAATAATCTCCAGGTTTTTACATGAAAAACGAATATAAAAAAACTGAGGTGATACGAGATGGTACTCCCAGATCATGTGAATTTTTATTCAGCAAATGTAAATCCATCTATCAAAAGCCGCAACATAAATTTCCCTTTTGCTCGCAATTTTGTCAGACAAGACATATGTTTCCAATGAATACAAAAAAAACGAAATCTTTATCGTGATATTGAATTCTAGTTCTTTAGTTTGAATAAATCTGTGTAGCAACAGGCCCTCTTGAAAGGAGAATGACATAAGAAATGACCATCAGCACTATAGAAATCATTGAGATCATCTTCATCATTATCGCTGGATCATCAATTTGATTTGTTTAACCTTTATTTCGTTAGTTATGTAATTACACTTCAAAATTATAATATATTGAAAGCTCCTTTGAAATCCAGATTTCAAGATTTATGTTATATGGATGTCTAACATCGTCCATCGTTCCTTTTTACCATTTTGAGAACGAAATGTTTTAATTAGAATCTTGTTGGCTAGTGAAATTGATTGATGAAATAGATTTTCACCATTTACGACTAAACCACAATTAATGAGCCAGAAAATTGACATAAATGGACAAAAGTGTTCGGAAAGATTTACGCAGAGGTCAAAAAGTTCTTAAAAATGTTAGCGATTCTATTACTTAAACTCAATGTTTTTTGAACTTATTTTTTATTTGAGAACAGACAAAAAAACGATTTTTTATATGTTCCATTAAAGGATTTTAATTCTTCGATTCCCTCTTAAGGTTAATAGAAATTACCATCAGACCATTAGCAAGTTTAGTGTCGTTTCAAACTCACTCGTTATTGAATGTTATATCGTGAGAATAGCCATAGTTTGCAGATATTAAGATGTGATCCCATAAAGGTGGTCTTTTGTATATTTATTTCACAAAAAAACTTCACAAATTTTTTAAGTTCAAATGCAATTTTTTATCAAATTAAAAAAGAAATAATTTTGACAAAATCGGCCTTTCAGAAATCAAATTCGTCTTTTGACAATTCAGATTCGTCTAAAAATAGGGTGACCATATTTTTTTATGTGAATTACAGGTGGAGACCAATGGGAGGGGGAGCGGGGAGGATCGCAACGAAGTGTGAGGCAATTGTGAATGTTTCGAAATTAATCGTTACTAATCGTGAGACCAATCAAACGGACGAAGGTTTTTTTTTCAATTTTTGTTTTTTGTTTGTGATTACAAATATAAAAAGTATTAAAAAAGTTTCATGATATCAAAATACAACCAAAATTGCGCTGCGGGAAATTTTGAAACAAACATCTAAACCTTTTTATAAAACACTCGCCGTTTTTTTTTTTTTTTTTTTTTTTGAAAAATGCGACAGAGGTAGTCATTTCTGAGAAAACTGCACCGCACGAGAAAATTTTTGGTTTTTAAGATAATTTTTTTAGTGATTAACAAATTAAAACAGTGGAATGTTTAATTCCGAGACAAATGTTTAGTGTTCGGATTTAGACAACAGGTCTAAATCCAGAACTGTCTAGGCTATGGTCACCCTATCTAAAAAAACAAGAATTTCGCGGTTTTTTGTTGATGATTAATTTAATTTTTGGTGTAGACTCAGTAACCAAAAGTAAAATTAACCAAATTTTTGTTAAAATCACGAAAAAATTGTCAATCGCGACAAATATTTTTGGAAGAAAATCTTTGTTCAACAAAAAAGTTGTTACTTTGATAAAAATAAACTTACAAATGATTTTTTGTTAAATCAACAAAACATTTGTGAAATTAACAATGCCTAACTTGTCAAAATTACAAAACATTGTTATATTTACAAATTTTCGTTTTTCAAAAAATTCTTTTATCAATTCAAAAAAAAAATGGTTGAGATTCAATAAAGCAAATTTTCTCAATAAGAACGAGGTATTTGTTATTATTTTTTTGAAAATAATAACAAAAACCTCGTTCCTTATTTCTTTGAAAATAATAACAAAAACCTCGGGCTTTTATGCGAAGGATCGCCTGGAAATTTTATGAGTTATGCTGGGTTTACACGAATGACAGATAATGACAATCTGTCATAAAAGAATGGACAAGCTCAGTCTTTTATGAGAGATTGTCATTTTTCTGACAGAAATAATGACAAAAATGATTTACACGATAATGGCAATTTATGACAAAAAAATGACAAATTTGTCATTCGTGTAAACGCAGCATTAGTACCAGGGCTGTGGAGTGGGAGTCGGGACAGAATTATTGCTTCAGGAGCCGAAGCTGGTTCATTTTCCGAACCGGTTTTTTTTACCTCCATTGGCCACCAGAGAGTGTCATCCTTCTAGCTTAGGTCTAACCTCAATATTTTGCAATCAAAAACAGCGCTTAAATGCTGGTTTGAAATGATTTGGTGATTTTTTGGACAAGGAGTCGGAGTTGGTGTTAAATATTCTAAACTTTCAGAGATCGGAGTCTCATACTCTAAACTTTCAGGAGCCGCAATCATCTTTTAAATGAACTGTGATTGTTTTCTTATTTTCAAGCTTTTAACACTTTAACTGCCACGACAGTTTTAAGCCCTTTTCGAATATTTAGTTGTCAGTCAAAAAGGCACTAAGAGAAAAAAAAAATTGAAACAAAATTATACCTAAATGTTATTTTATTACCATAAAATGTGTGCAACTACAAAAAATCGTTGCGGTTGCAGCGAACACTTTCATAATTTTCAATGTGGCCGTTGTGTACAATCGGGTGCCAGGTCTTTCTGACTAACGTGGCAGTTAGAGTGGTAAAATTTGTCCGACTCCCTTTAAAAATTTCAATTTCAGAAAAGATCTTATGTTTTGTTTCAGGATTCCTCTAACAATTTTTTGTTTGCTTTCGCATTTCTCCAAAAAAGAAAAACAAACTCTTGAATGAGCAGAATCCCATTAACCGCCGCCCTAATATAACTGCACACGCTTTTTACGCTTTTCTCAAAAACGGTTATTTTTCCAAAAGTTTATAAAGACATAATGTACTTAAAACACAATTTTTTACATAACTCTTTCACACATCAATATTCGATTGGATCACTCATTAATCCCTCTCTCATGTAAATGGGCATATTTTTTTGCGATTTGCTCGATGTTTGTATGAAAGAGGGGGTAAGCAGTGATCCAATTGAATTTTGATGTATGAAAAAGTTATGTGAAATTGGATTTAAGCCACTTTTTGTCTTTTTAAATTTTATATCTGTTGTTTCTGAGCTTTTCTATAACTCTTAATATTAAATTAAAAAATCGAAAAAAAATTGGAATTTTTTTAAAATGCATGCATTATGAGAATACTGCTTCGCTGATACGGATAAGTTGCAAGCTTTTCCTCCACCGCAACTCCAAGTTACTTCTTTAATATGACCAAAACAACGACAACAAACTTTATGCGTCTTTCTTGACTTCAAGACGATTGTGCTTATAGTTTACTTTACTGAAAATACCTGGTCAATTTTCAAACCTGCCCATGGGACTTATACTGTATACAAAATACCTACATATTTATATTTTTACATAGATAACGCAACATATAGCATTGAATAGTAATGCATATGAATAAAAATCCATAGACTTCAGGGAGGGAATTTCAGGGAGGGTGATCGGGTGCGCGCGCGGCTTCAAAAATATTTTAAGCTTACCTTACCACCATAAACTTCACCTGTATATATCTTTGAGTGCTTATATCCATACTTTACCAACGAACGAAGCAAAGCAGCCAACCAACCTATAACCAAGAAATAACTTGCGATTTCAAAGATTTCGTTTTCAGTGTGCGCCGACCAGTTTAAGTAGACGGCCACAATCGTCAAGAAGTGAAACTTTTCACTATCCGAGAGACAATCACAGCGAGCAGCTGCTTAGCCAGCATCTCAGTCAAAAAAAAGTAACGTTCACCATCTTCGAATATCATCATTATCAGCGAGGAAAAAAGGTTCAAATTATAGCCGACGTTTTTCTAGTTTTGTATCTTTTGAACACGATAGGAAAAGTTCAAATACCAATAAAATTCGAAAAAGGAATTTTTTTTCACATACGTAACTATCGAGATTTTCCTCAAAAATCAGTTAAAGTTTTTCGAAATTTCATCTGTGAGCTGTTCGCTGTTGAACCAAAGAAAAATCTGAGTTTTTTTTTAAGTACAAAATCAAGTTAAAAGTTTGTCTTAACTTAAAACTCAAGTGAATGGTTATAAAATTGTCTTTCTCTCTTGGCCGATCATCATAGCATAGACTGCAATCAAGAAACATCAACCTAAAGCCTTGTTAAAGCTTGACGGAAAATTTAACATCAAAAATATAACTACTATTGCATACGAGTAATATCGGAATCGACGAGCATAAGCTAAGGTGGCCGCAAAAGATCAACTTCAATCTGCAGAGGAGTTTTTAATCGTAAGTGATCTTACTAGCAAAGTGATCGTAACCGTTTTGCATTTTTCGCTTTTTTGCTCAAATAATTCGTAAAAATTCGCAATCAAAGCAACGTAGATCAAATTCGCTCTCTCTAAAAAAAAAAAAAGACACTCGCTTGAATTTTTATACAAATTTCGGTTTAATTGAGACAAAGTTCTGTGCAACATATTTAAATTTAAATTTGAATTTTGAACAAAACTTAAACTCTAAGTGCTAAAGTGATCAAAGTAACATTTCATTTTCGTTTTAAAATCAAAGTTATTTTTTATTCATAATTAAAATAGTTTTTATTATCTACATCTTGTAAAGATTTTGTTTCGAAATTTAAACTCCCCCCCAATTTTTCAACGTCATTATTATCATCGTGTTCATCGACAACACAATCATCTTATAAACAGTACAATCAAGACGACGACAATTTCGTAGTATATGCTCCGCTCAACGTCTCAGCGCTTTTTTTTTTGCTCAATCTTATGGTGTTTGTAAGAGAAAGTGAATTTTCCATATTAAATTTTATGCACATATAACGTATATGCATACGTTTTACATACAAAAAACATAAAAAAAGTGTCTTTCATGCAACTTTGACTGCATCTTATAATTATCAACGTTTTAGCAAATTTTGCGGGTGCACCCACACTTTGGGGAAAAAAGTTTCTTAAAACTTTGGTTATTTAACTTAAAATTTAATAAAACCAGCATCGAAGACTTTTGACTCATATAGAAAGAAGTATCTAAAAAATTGTTCAGTTTTTAGTGTCTTGAACTTACGAAAAACTATTTTGTTAAAAATTGCGGTTAAAACTGTCGCGTAAATTCGTTAAATGTTCGGTTGAAAAAACAAATTCGTAACTTTGTTTTGTTGTTCATATAACATTCACGGTGGACAATTCAAGTGTTTGTGCAATCATTTGTTATAGAAGATCTTAAAACAAGAGAATTTTGTGGTCAAGAATTACATAGAAAAAATTTCCAGTACAGTGGTGTGATTAATATCAGACATTTTGGGGATTAACCATCAATGCATGGAATTATTTTCGACTCTGTGAAAGGTAAATATATTCAAATATATTTTTTTTTCTTATCCAATTTTTCACTAACAATTTGTTACTCAAGTCAGGTTAACCGCTTATCAAGCGGTTTTTGAGGACAGCAAAAACCATCAATAAAATATACACAAACCATTTTGTCAGTGGTGATTTTCTTTCCACCAAACCGCTAAAATACTTTTGATTCATAGTTATTTGGATATGAATTTTTTTTTAATTCAGTAATTTTCCTTGTGGTCCCACAAAATATTAGCCCGATTTAATTGCTTTAATTACCTGTTGTGGCCATAAGACCCACAAACTGCTAGCTTGCGATATTGCATAATCGATGACGTTCATAATTTGATATTTAGTAGTAAAAATGTTTACATGCTGTAAATACACTTACGACATCAGATTATGACCAATAGATTGATTTTTTTTTCATTTTTCCCTACATACAAGTCTGGTTGCCGCGGCAGCTGTATGGAAAACTCGTTTTCAAATTGTTCAATTAAATTTTCACTTTTCACGCCGGAAATTTGATACCATTTGTGATTTCTTGTCTGCGGCAACACTGAATTCCATGTCGTACAATTGAAATTAAAAGTGTTTCCCAGATACGCAGAGTTTGTACACGTGCTATGCAAAAAAAAAATTTTTCAATTTCGAACATTTGAATTTTTATGAATATTTACGTTACCAAAAATATGACTAAAAGCACTAAAGTTGAGGAGGTCATAGATGAGATCATAAATTAACCGTTTTTAAAAAAATACTAAATACTAAGATTTACTGCAAGAGTGATGTGTTTTCGGTGATGTTTTGAAAACCCAAGGTTTAAATATTTCGACATCCTGCTCACGAAATCCAAAGATAAAACAAAATTAGTACGACAATAATGCTTCGATTTCTTTGATTTTGAATTTTCAAGAGAAAAAAAAATCTTTAAATGGTAGCGGCCAATTGCAAAACTTTAATCTCTGTTATACCCATTAAGTTTGTTTTGAAGAAAACCGATGATTAATCAAGAAATCATTTTGGTTTTTTTTTTGCGGAAAGTAGAGCAATCTGATTGAATGTTAAAAAAAAACAATTTGATGAGGAGCATAAAAATCGGAAATTGTAATTTTATGATACATCCAATGCAAATCTGGAGCGGAATTTTACAAAATTAATCACAAAAAATTTGCATGATTAAATTTGATATCAAATTGCAGCAAGGCTTTTTTGACTTTTTTTATTTGTAAACTTTTGATAAATTTAATTGCTGATTTCCTTTTGCCACCGAACTTTTCAAATCTGCAAGTAGTTTCAATTATAAAGCAGCTTACTGTTCGGGTAAGAACGTTCTGACTAGCATTTTTGGTGTATGGCACGTATCTGCTACTAGGCGTGCTTGTTATTTAGTGGCAGATACACCAAAAACGATTGTGGGAATCAGTTTTTCGTTTCTTTTAAATTTTTAATCATTTTCCCTTATATTACTTGAACTGTACTTGCATTTTGTATTGATTTAATTATTTTTGGAACATAGTTTAAATTTTTGTGGCGATTTCTATAACATAGTAATTTATTTCTCGTTAAAATTGACATTGATCCAAAACAATAAGATATTTATCTAAATGCTGTATTTGTATATCTAAGATTTGTATTTTTATTGCCTTTATTTAATAATACTCGGTGAACCAATTTATCCACCCTTTCTGAGCAGCAATCATGTATTCCGACGCGTCTCTGTCTTTCGACTTCGACGCAGCTTTTAACTCTTGACTTCGCCATATCAGCAGGTTCAAATTTCCTGGAGTGACAGTCAGAATCACGTTTCGATTCATAGTGACGATTCCGCCAAATTTCAAGCTGCAGATATGGCGAAGTCAAGAGTTAAAAGCTGCGTCGAAGTCGAAAGACAGAGACGCGTCGGAATACATGATTGGTGCCCTGATTTTGGATTGCATTTATTATATTAATCATTGAACTATGCCGCCTCTGATGAAAGTCGCCGCTTCCAAACTAAAAACAGGCTCCTATTTGGTTTCTAACGCAGAAACGTTTTGAGCCCGTTAGAATAAATTTTTGGGATGTGAAAACATTCACATTAAAATGCTTTGCTATATAATTGACATACAGGTGAACGCTCCTATAGCACTGTCTCCTACAACACGGTTTTGCTCTAATTTTATCACAATGGGTGCATTCAGCGACCCGAGCCGCTCTGGCGCGGCTCAGTATGTGTCAAAAAACCGCTCAACTGAGTCCGGTATTACACTTGGCTTATTTATGCCGGCAACTTTTGGGCTTAATAAGCCAATGTGCTTACATTTGTGGCTTAAATAAGCCAATCCTGTTTGCATATGCTACACAAGTTTACATGGGTGTGTGTGGACTTAAACTATTGAAATTGCTGCTGCTCATATACTTCCCAAGATCTTTACCTGCTGACGGTCAGAACGAAATGATTTCTGCCTACTACTTTTCCCAAACCGGTTCACACGCTTTGCATGTATGCAAAGCCATGATTTCGAGTGGCAACTTTTCCCTCCTCAGTCGTTTCTCCCGAAAATCGGCTTAAGTAAGCCCGAAAGTTGCCGTGTGTAATACCGCGCTGAGGCGCTCAGTGTTTACTGAATGCATCGCTACTGAGCCGCGCACATAAAACTGTCAAAATATTTGGGGTTATAGTGGAAGATGGATTATTTCAACAAAATTCGGTATTTGCGCGTCAGATATGTTAAATTTTGAGCCCATCGCAATGTTGGTTGACGAATGTAATACTCATTTTGAAGTAACCTCAATTCGAAGTTCGAAGCCTGATAGAAACCAGGATTATTTTGAGGTGACTATACCGAAGTACACTCCCGATCTCTTTCGCCAACATTTTCCGCAACGCCGACTATTTCCATTCCCGTTTTCTCAACAAGAACTTCCATGAGGCTTCCCGTATTATAAATAACATAAATCTGTGGTCACAAGTTGTAAGGGCCTAACTCGACTTTAGCCGTTTTCAATGTTTTTACAGAATCGTGTTCTCCTTCCAAAATGCTCTTAATTCCACTAACCCGTTAGTTTCTACGACCATTTTTGACCGTTATAGGCTACTACATCAAATGGCTAAAGTCAAAAAATTTCCAAGTTGCATTTGGAAGAACGGCTAAAGTCAGATCCCATATACATATTTTTGTATAGACTTAATCCACTCTTATGGGCGCGAAGCTGCATTGATTTGATCGTTTTTGCACGTGGAATAGTGGCTTAAGTCGAATTAGTTCATTCTTCGGTTTTAATTTTTACGAAACGAGCAGGCTAAAGTCTGTTTTAGCCTCTTTTTCAAATCGGTGTGTAGGTTTTTAGGGGCTTAACTTGACTTTAGCCATTGATTGTAGCCATTTCTAAGACATAAAAAAGTTTTGAAAGAGTGGCTAAAGTAAAATAATCCTTAATTTCTCTGAAAATATTAAGTTTGAATAAACCAGATTAAACCAATCGTAAAAAGCTTATTTTTCATAACGTTTTGTAGTTATAGATTTTTGAGTTCGGTTTGATACCCCTTTGCCACCAACAGTTAAAATTTCATAAATATTAAAATGCTTCTCCTGAAAAATGAAGAAATTCCACTTAAGCCCTTATTACTTGTGACCACAGAAATAACTATAAATATTATAAATAACACCATTTATTTCCGTCGTCATTTTTACACATGAATTGCGGTAGCTTTTCTTATGTTTACTGCTATTTTTTTCAATTTACTAATCAATTTTTTTTTTGATTTTTTATATCATTTTATTTTATTTTATAATTTTTCTATCTTTAAATAATTTAAAATCGAAATTTTACGAGAAATAAGTGGTGTCATAGATTATTTCTGGAAATCTTTCTGAACAATAATTAAAATCATACAAATTCAGAGCTTTTCATTGGCAAAATGAAACAAACCAAATCTAAAATAGACAGCTAAAATTAATATAAATAAAAATTATTCTATTAAAGTCATATTCTTGACCTTTCTGCAAAATCATGAGATAATCGTTCCCTAATCCGGCATTAGGTCTTTTTACATGCCTTAAAAGAACACAGCCGAGGATAACGAAAAGTTGGTCAAGTTCAGAGATATTAAAAATATTCTAAAAAAAAAATCAATTCCTTCCGATCCGTTATTACTCTATATTGATGGCTTCACGATTTGTGAGCTCATTAAACTTGAACCTATATCATTAAATATTAAAAGAAATAAAATGCGTCAAGTGAGACACAAAAGAAAAGAAAAACTTATTTTATTGGTCACATTGAATTTTATTTCACCAATCACGATTACAGAGAAAAATTTCAACTCGCTTTCAATGACCGTCAACGTATGTACAGATTTTTACACAAACAAAAACGTATTTATTCGTTAAAAATGATCTTAAAAAATATTGTTTTCATTTGCTGTAAAAATATGTCAGGTCCTGAACTTCATCACAATCATAATTTATTGTTTTTTTTTTACATTTGTACATATTCTCATATCCATCCATTGTATGGTAATACTTTCAAAAGTAAAATTAATACGTTTTTTTACTCAATGATTTTTGTTGATTACACGATAGCTCAGTTAATTGCACGATTATTTATTAGAGTGTGATATATTACAAAAGATCCAAGATAAATTGACGCCGATCAATATTAAAGTTTAATTTGGATCATATTATGTGTGGATTTTGAATTTCTTACACATATCGTACATATATCGGCTATCTACCTTTATGAAAATGAACAAAAAACACAAATACACATTCAATTATGTTGAGCTATGTGAATTGTATTATGTATTGGCACACCTTTCAGTAAGTGGCATAAAATAGTTTATGATTTGTTGCCATGATTCGAAAACAATAAAGTAGATTGATGGAATTTTAATCAACGATACAAATATGAATTTGCATAAATTTCCATTAAACATAGAAAAAAATCAAATGTTTTTTTCAGCACGTATGCATGTTGCGTAATTAAAATTCGACTGCAGTTCAATTTTTCTTTCAGTTCTTTGATTCTTTAGAATGAGTTAAATTATTTATGTAAAAATAATCCACCGTATATCCGCATGGATCAACGTTAGATGACCATCAAAAAATCAATAAAAGAAACTTTTTTCATATATCTCCGAATTAAATAAGCGGAAAAAATCGTTTATTGAATGAAAAACAAGTTCATATCGTAAATTAAATCTAAAAATTGATACATTTTGGCATATGTTGGGCTTTTTGAAACGGTTTTTTTAAAGAATTTTTCAAGACGGTGTCGAAACAAGGTTATCTTCGTTAGTATGGTAAATATAGATAGTTATATATATATTGGTTCATATAAAATTTATCTATCTTTTCGTGAAAAAATTTGGACAGTATCTTGACCTTTGGTGTTCGTGGTTTATAGAAAATCGAAACGGTAGAACTAATTTTGAATAACGTTGATTTTTCATATGATTTCATTAGGGACATTTTTATGAAATACATAGATATCGGTATCGAAATTTTTGAAAGTCACTGTCAATGATAGTTGGAGCTGTTTAATTGGAGGTAATGCTATAAACTCTGGAATTAAATGAACCGAAAAACATAATTTTGCCCATAGTATGTATATATAGTTAACTAACTTACTTGATTTTAGCGGTTTATCATCATTTCGCGTGAAGGTTTTGCGTCATATCGCATATCGGGGAGTGAGAGGAGACGCACGACGGCACTTCATATACGGGCGGCATATATTCTACACTTATGGTCAATGAAAACGTTAAATTTGGCAATGAATTGTATTGTCTACTTTTGATTGTGGCCAAAAAAAAAATTTAATCACTGACTAAAACCTGCTTCGGTAAAATTCGGTAGAATCGAAAAAATATGTCCAAAAACTAAATTGAAGTTCAAAGCAAAGGTTATAAAACACTTACCATTGTGACAGCATGGAAATTAAATTAATGACAACATAAATAACACAATTTTACTACGTTGTTTTTGTTATTTCCAATTTTTATGTTATTTTTATACGTAGTGACTGTTGAACTTAATTAGGCTTAACAGAAAATAAATTTTGATAAATCATTTTTTTGGGATTTATGTTTTAAGGACACAATATTGATTTAAATAACTTTTTAATGGAGAAAATAAAGATATACATATTGAGACTACTGTAATTTACATTTTCTGGTGAATGATCAGAAAAACACACCGATGTAGCACGTAGTCAGGCCTTAATGTGCCGAGTGAATAAAAATCAAGTCAATGCTTTAGTTTTAAGCATAGTAAAAGCATTTACTTGAAGTAAAAGTTTAATCTAAAAGTATTTGCTTATAAAAGTGTGAATAAAGAAATGCTAATGCTTGGAAGTATTTACTGCAAAACTTGAGAAGTAAATACTAAAAAGAGAGTACATACTAGCTAGTATTTACTTCTAGGTAGCAACTAGCCTGACATTAGCGTAATTCGAGGAGTATTTCAAGTGTCCACAGTTAAAATTTTCAAAAACAATTTTTCGTGACACTAAAAAAGCTTCTAAACTAATAGTTTTCTGAGAAGAATAGTGTTTTTGGAAATAGGACTCAAGATTTATTATACTTAATCAGGGTATTCACAGTCGTCTTTTAAATTTGCCGCTCGGTAATTCAGTCACATTTAACAGATTTTTACCGAGACGGTAACTTGGTCCATGTAAAAATGAATTACCGGATTCGGTAATTGTAGACATGCCTTGAGTCGTGTTTTCCGGCCCGGTTATTCGGTATCAAGAATCAACCGTGGGTGGCGCTAGTAATGTTTTTAGTTGTCAAATGTTCTCGCTGGCTTTTTGTTAATCTCATCGGACTGATGCAATTTTTTTCAATTTTGATAGCCATTGCCACAATAGAAATTCAAAAGAATACATCAAACATGGATTTAAAGGTACACGGCAAAAAATCTTGGAGTAAATTCCAATCAAAACTGGATTACGCTGGACCTATATGTAATCCAATGGAAAATTCTAATCCAATAATATGGATTGGAAATTTTTATAAATTTATTTTTGGTTTATTTCAGTATTAAAGTCTAAAATTTTGATTAAATTGTAGACATTTATGTTAAAAGTACTTAAGTTCGATACATAATAAAAAAACAGTTCAAATATGACTGCAAAAAAGGCTAAAATATTTTCAAAAATTCGCATGTATTAAATTCCAATCCAAAATATGTATTAAGATTTCGTCAATATCATTTTTGGATTGAAAAATACTCCAGGATTTTTTGCCGTGTATGTGACATATTTTACAATCAAATTCGCAGTTCATGATTTGGTCACGTATCAAATAAAAGCGCTGTTCTCAAATCTGTGCTGTGAGATGTGCACAACAGAATATTTTCAGTCTTTTAATATTACCGAAAATACCGAATACCGAAAATTAAAAGAGGATTGTAAATATATAGGATTGTGAAATGTGTTTTTCAAAAAAAAAATGTGTTTGAAATTTGTAAAAAATATTAAAATCTTGTTATTTTGTTGTTTTTGATTTAAAAAATATTTCGAAAGTTAAATTTCAAAAATATTTCATTCACATAACTTTTTTTTTTGAAATTTTGTTTTTTTCTTAAAAAAAAATAGCCATTATAGATAAATTTACAATTTATAGATAAATTTACAATTTATAGATAAATTTACAATTTATAGATAAATTTACAATTTATAGATAAATTTACTATCTATTGTAATAGCTAGACTGTATTTACTGAAAATTAAGTAAATGCTGGAAGACGCCATTGCTAATAGTAAATATTACAAGCTTTTTTAGAACACTTGTGGAAAGTAAATGCTTCAAACTTTATTCAATTTTTTTGTACTGAAACACCATTTGCTACGTTTTATTCATTCGGCCCAATGTCACAAAAATTTCAATTCTTATCATAAGCCTTTGATTGACAAAAAAATTCAATCATTATCCAGGACACAAGACCCCAAAAAATTTTGGTGACAGAGATAAGATATTTTCAACATTTAAAAGTTTTTCTTTTTTAAAAAAAAAGGAGTGATACCTAAAACAATAATGTTGGGGCGCAAAATAGTTCCAAATTCTGGAGGCATTCCATCTTTGTCATCGAAGCTCAGCGGGTTTTGTTTTGTGAAAAACCTCACTGGATGTTTAACTGAAAATCTATACAAAGTTTCAAATCGTAATTTTTTAGTGTCGCCCTCACAAAAAAGACGTTTTTAAAAAAATGTTTTAGGAACTATATTTAGTTCAAGGAAAGAAACCCAAACGTAAAATTTGTAACTAGAAAATTAAAGTAAGGAGCTGTTAATAAAATGTACGTCATCCCAGTTTTTTTAGGCTTCCTCAACCCCTCGTCACACTTTTTGCTTAAGAAATTAAGTAGTTCCATTCACCATCGTAAGTGCGACAGAGAAGCGATACTAACCTCTTCGCCACTCATATAATCAGTCCAACAATGCGCCTCCCTCTAGTTTCTTATGCTATCCCTGACATCATTAAATAGGGATTCATTCTAACCTATTCCAAGTTATTCATTTCCATCAGCACAAAAGCACCTTAAATCAAAATTTATAGGTTTTGTTTCTTTACAATTTTATGGGAACCAGCCATTTTACACCTCACTCGGCACAACTTTAAATAGGTCTAAAGTTTCGCCATCTTTTGAGCGATTAGGGAACTTAAGAGTTTGTCAAAAAAAATGTTTTTGGCGACGAGTTTATGTAGAATTAACCAATCTGTTTTTTATCAGTCCAATTTATTGGATTACTTTGTTTTGGAATACGCGCCAATGTGTAATAGTTAAATGTTGTCATATTGTCTTTTTGGCGGCAATACAATGGCGGATCATGGCGTTGAAAAATGAGATTTCGTAAATTAATCCTATTAGTACACAGCACCACTGCTAACAGAGAAATGAAGTTTTGTCTACTGCTGAACACCTTATCGGAAATTTAGGTAGTTTCGAGCAAAAAAGTATTGAGGTTTGTACCTATTGAATTTAGGCCAACCTTGCAAGTGAAGCTTCTCTTTAAGCCTCACTGTAAACGTAGGTATCCATAATATCGTGCATAAAAAGCCATTAAATATTTGGAGTTTTCGCTATTAAAATATTTAATATAATTTTAGGTCTCAATTAGACGTAAATTGCGATTTATTTCATTGCTTGTTATTAAAATGAAACCTGCAAACATAGTTTTTCCGAGCATTTTCCCCCAAGGTATTAAAAAATGCTGACAAATGCTGTCACCATGAGACATTTCAATGGCAGGCCACGAAAAAATCACAATTTAAGTCTAATCGAGACGAGGTTTAACGTCTCACTAGCAGTTGGATTCTTGGCAGATTATCGCTATTATCGACTTCGTTAAATTTTAATATGGATTTAAATCATCACAAAGGTGTTAGTTCACCCTTGCGAGTGTATTTGTACTAGATTTCCAATAAACTTACCCCTGACTGTGGTTTGACAGCATTATTACTTCCATTAACGATTTTTTATGGCATGCTCTTATAGTTATAGTAACAGAAATACTGGCAAACGAAAAAAAATTTAAACCCGCATTTTTTCAAAGAAATTGTATGAAAAATACACGTTATAGATAACGGTACTTTACCAAAACTTGATAGAAGACAGACCGACAAACAGATGCACGGAAAAATGATGATGATTTTTCTTCAAACAGATTTTGTCCTGGTCAGAAATTTTCTATCTGCCCCCGTTCTCGAATTGGTCTCCGTCATGAATACAAACTTTCCCACTACAGTAGAGGAAAGTAAGAAATAAATACCAAAATTTATCTTACTCTTCCTCAGGGATTGTGAAGGGATCAGATGGATCCCTTAGTGCAGGCGCACACTGCATTGGCGAGTATGTGGAAGGGCGTTAAAGTGACAATTTGACGGAGGGGCGTTAAAGTGACAAAGTGACAATTCGCATCAAAGTATATTTCTACTTGCTTAGTTACTACTGACTTACTTCTACTCAAATCTACCTCAATTCACGCTGAAATACTAGTTTTGACGGGTTTAAAAAAACTCAATTGCGGTGCGCCCCTGCACTTAGATTTCTTCGTATTATCCGCATTTGTATTCTCCTTAAAAATACTGGTGGAAAGCACTTGTGGAACGCACTTCATTTCACAACTTTCACAGTTTCACAACAAAATTAAACTTTAATTATTATTAAAATTTAAATGTTGTTCACATATACAAATTAAGTTGATCAAATTTTGATTTCGAATATGTCAGTTGTCAACTAAAGTTACAAAAGGATGGGAGAAATTATCCTAGCCTAGAAAATTCCACCACTTTGCGACTATTACAGAATCGATAGCATCAAGAATCCCACTGCAGGTTGAGTAACGAAGAAATATATACATATATTATTCATTTTCTTCCAACTAACAAAGGTCTATGTAAATGGAAGAAGATTGGATTTATGAAATTCCCAAAACTTTCTTTTAAAATTGGAAGAAATTTTAATCAAAACAACATAATTAAGTAGTGTGAAAACATACTAAGATGCAACGAATCAATTTCCTGGCTTAAAATTTATTTAAAGTCCATTAGATCTACATATTGATTAGTTAAAACACAATGAAAATTCATTACATAATGTATTTGAAAAATTAATTCACTTTTCCCAAACAATATTATTTAAACAAGTATTTGTTGTATCATGTGGGATTACAGAGAAATTATATAATAATATTAGAGTCGACTGAAATATGCAACATACAAAAACCGCAAAGAAATTTTAATATTTTCTTATTGCCCTAATTTAAAAACTAGCACATATTTTTATTTTTATTTATTACTGCAACATAATAAACAAATTTCCCCATAAATTGTCAGAAATGCTAGCGTCTAGCAATTTTCATTTGCCCTCTTTTTACGCTGTTCTATTTTATTTATAACTTTCCTGCGGATTTTAAACATAAAACACTTTTGAATACATTTTGCGCTGATATGCACAAAATCAGTGAAGACGTCTCAGTATGACATAATATCTTACAGCCTACCATTTGGAAATTGTATAAAAGTCCAACACCACAAAAGTGCTATCAAGGAGCTCTGAAATGCGTATTAAAATGTGACGACAATTGCCAAGTCGCGGAACGCCAAATTTCACACCTTTTACAAATTTTCAGTTCAATTCACATTCATTGTTTATCAGCTGTTTACATTTTCACATTCATGATTTTTTAAAGATCGTACTGAAAGTTGATTTGGGGTTTTTTCCTTCTTGTAATATCACAACGTATACATTTATAAAATTCCAACAAATGTACTTAGATTACTTGAATATTTATAATAATTTCAAATCACATGTCTATGTAAGCTCTTTTAATTTTGTTAATATGAATTTATCTGCCATACAGAACATCGACACTAAACGCCAGTTCATTAAACTGATTATTTTAGTAAATTTATATATTTGTGTATTATCAAACAAACAAAAAATGATGCTATAGTAAGCACAAACTGCCAGCTAAAACCAACCATGATTTCCTTCAATTGAAATACTTTGATATAAAGTCTGTCATATTATAACATTGAGAAAATTTTCAATGTTATGAAAAAGGTTATCAATTCATAGAATAAAAATTAAGTGTCACATTACATATTTCCAACGAATTTTGGATGCCTCAAAAAGTTATGTAGGACTGAATATTTTTAAATTTCTAGCCGTTATAAAACTTGAAACATTGTTGTCAACTCTATTTTTCTTAACCCTTTAATAGCCTGTCCGATGAACGTGCCGTAATTTTCTGGCTCCAAAGTTTATAGTTGTGAGGTATGGTTTTTTTTTGGTTTATTGCGACATTTTCTACTTTCGAGATAACAGTTAATTTTACTGGATCTTCGGGGACAAAGAACCATGCAGGATTCGACGATTTTTATGCCCCCGGGCTAACTTTTGAACCAGTTAGGGTTTCACTTTCGTTGTACCTGCATTGGAAAGGTAATTTGCTCTAGTTTCATTGACACAAGCTCTTTTTTGGCGGGGAACTGCAGGGGAATCGTCAGCTGCCATCTTAGACTCATTGGGAAAATCAGTACGTCTAAGATGGCAGCTGACTATCCGCCTGCAGTTCCTCGCCAAAAAGAGCTTTTGTCTTTCCAACGCAGGTACAACGAATGTTAAACCCAAAAGTTAGTCAAGGGGCATTTTCGTGCATCGTTCTTTCGAGATTTTGACACAATATTCGTGATTAGCGGCCTCAGAAACTCCTACAGCGACGAGAAAAACCCTTAAAAGAAAAAATGCAGAAAGTTTTATTTCCTTTGAATATAGTAATATGTATTTTTTTTTTCATAATACAGCATTGTTTCCGAGAAATTTTCAATAACCGTAATTTTTTGAAGTATATTGAGAACCGTTAAAAACACAAAAAAACCTTAAATTAAAACATATAGAACATTTTCCCTCTCTCTCTCTCTCTCTTGGCAATACAACCGGTTTCCGGACTTGGCCTGCCGCTATGTCCCTCGCCAGAGGTCTCGGTCACGTGCCGATTTCCTCCAATTTTGCAACCCAATTCCCTTCGCGTCCTGGTCAACGCCGACTTGCCATCTGAAGTTGGATCTTCCTCGTCGCCTTGTTGTTAATAACCTACCATAGAAGACTTTCCGAGCCGGATCACTTTCACCCATTCGAGTGACATGACCAGCCCACCGGAGTCTGTTGAGTATAGAAAAATGTTGTATCGTTTAAATTTTGTTGTGTGCACTTTTTCTCTAAACCGCATTTTTGAAAAACTACATATATTTTTGCACAAAGATTGTACAAAAATTGTATACTAAAACACTATTTATATTCGATTTTCGTACAAACAAACAATTAACTGAGCTTTGAAAAAATGAGAAGATTGTTAAGCTCACTAGGTTCATTTCTGCTTATTCCAAATATTTACCCACATTTAATACTTTACACCAAGCAGTTAATACCATGATAAACTGTAGTAAAGTAGCTAAAAATACTACCGTGTTTCCAAAACTTTAACAAATAATAATATTTTACGACGATAACAGCTATTTTAATACCTTTTGTGAATTGCCTTAATGTTTCCATGCATCAAATTTCAATTGAAATATTAAAAAATCTGTCACGCGAACAGAACTTTTGTCCCAGAATTACGCAATCTAGTGTTGGAATGGCTTAAACACTAAAAAAATTGATTTCCAAACCAAGAAAATTTCGATGGCAGCACGTATTCCTCAGAAATTACTGCCTCTAGTGCAGTGGTTCTTAACCATTTTGGAGGTACTGACCCCCACCAGTTTCATATGCACGTTCACCGAACCCTTCTTAATTGGAAAAATAAAATATGATTTTTTCAAATTCAAAACATAGGTATATATTTATACATAGGTGCACAAAATGAACAAAACTATTAAAGAACAAACCATTAAAGAACAAAACCATTATAACATGATTTTCACATAAAAACAAAAAGTGTGTGTTTTGACCTCCGCTCAACCCCGGAGACTGACTCACCGAACCCCTGGGGTTCGATCGAACCCAGGTTAAGAACCACTGCTCTAGTGCATTTTATGTTCCTCTGCTATACTGAGAAAGTATTGTATTCATGACAAAGAGCGACTGGAGAACGAGGGCATATAGAAATTTTCTGATCAGTACAAAATCCGTTTTAGGCAAAATTATGAAGATGTCCGTGTCTGTCCGTTTTACATATCTTAAATAACTCGGGAACGCGTTAAGCTAGCGACTTGAAATTTTTTATTAATGAGTTTTACGAAACTCGTGATTTTCTATCGATTTCAAAAGTCTTAGGTTTTCTATCAACTTCCAAAAAAAAGTGGTTTTCTATCGACTTTTCCAAAAAGTAACGTTACTTATAACGGTTACCTCCCACACATTTAAAAAAAATAGTTTTTTGAAAAAGTTTCGAAAGCCAATGTGCTTTTGAGAAAAAATGATTATAGCAAAATTTAAAAGATATAAAATTTTCCACATTTTTTGTCTCAACGGTTTTTATGTATCTCTAACGGTTCGCGAGATTTTTCAACAATTTTTTTTTGTGTTCTAAAAACAAAAAACAAACCATATGACACTTTTTATATAAATCACAAACAAAAATTATAACAAACCCTATTTTCTCTAATCAAAATTTTCACGATTAATTTCGAAGCATTCCAAAATTTCCTAACACTTCGTCACCTTCCCTCCCCCCGCTCCCCATCGATGATCTGTCCCGGAATTATACAAAAAAAATTGTCACCCTAATTGTCACAAACTACTACTATTCAAGTGACGACTTGTATCTTTTCTTATATGCTTACCTCGAAATCTTAACTTTTTTTATGTGCTTACCTCGAAATCGTATCTTTTTGTCACTTCGAATCAATTTCACTTTTGTGAAATCCCCTTAATTTGATAATTGTTTCTAAATAATCAAAATGAAAAAATAACTAAAATATATAAACACCAACGAAATCTCGAATTCTGAGAGCAATAAAAATGTCCGCCGATACTTTCACTCGACACAGAATTAACCGCCAAACAGTCAGTTTGTATACACGTAGATAATCATCACGAATGCACATAAACTGAGTCCAGCCGAAATACTCCACGTGAAGCACATTTTAAAATCATTATCTGAATAAAGGCAAAATATCTCTTTCCTCTCACCTCCATTTACAGAGGTACCCAAATTCAAAAAAAAAATGGACGTGAAACCAAAATTATCGCCTGCATATTAAAAGTCGGCATGTATCTGCCGGTGCTAAAATTAAGATAAAAACGGTAGTAATTCCGCCATACCATATATGTATATGAATTTCCACCCGGTGATAAATTTTTATCATTCCGACCATCTCTAGAGAAAAATCTCCGAACCATATCAAAACACATTCAATACCTACCAGAAGATACATACCTAAAAACTGTAGATGGGATACCTGGCCATAGGTTTTCGATTGAGCTATGTTGAACAACAAAAATTATCCAATAATCCGCCAGTGAGTTGCCAGTCAAGTAGTCATTCAGTCAGTCAGTCAGTCAGCCTCCAAGGTATTTTACTACAAGTACATTGAACATCACATACAAATCGGTATTTCTATTATATTCCTATATTTCGGACTGATTGTAACCGAGGTAAAAATGATGTGTGCAACGCTTGACTTAACTAGCATTCAGCCACTATAATCATCGCGGTTGCCATAATAATCCAAACGATTCCATACGATATTATAGTTGTCAGTTGCTGCGACAATCAAGAAACGATAGAAAAATGTTCACGATGGTATCCATATATTCGTATATTGCGAAGCAAATCTATGAGATCAATCTGTGGCAAAAACTAACCAGATACTCGTAAAGTTAATTTGGAGAGGCTAGCTAACTATCTAGATAGATCCACTAGATACATACAAGTATAGTTATGGTGGCGGATTCCAGATTCCATAGCCGAGACATACTCTTCCGATTCCGTGTACTAATGAAACTGAAAGTGAAATAATCGTGAAACAGGTAATTTCTCTTTCAAAATTGTTCATTACGTGCACATTACCGCAACACTAAACGATTTTCCAAAGCATCCAACGAGGCGTGACAGTCTATCTATCTACATATGCTAACATCTACATAGTCACAATCATATATATATATGCTTTATGCATTATGCTGCACAATTTATGCTTTTAGATTCATGCAGTTCATACACAAAATTTTACTATAGGTATATACAAATAGATATAGATATTGTGTCTCTTAATATTACCGCCAGATACTCGAATAGATACAGGAAAATGTATTTGTTTTAGGAGTACACCGCACCATCATCCTTCTGGCGGCGAAAATTGCATTTTCCTGCAATATTTAATGAATTTAGCAATTTTAATCGCTATTTCCACATTGAATCGCACACATAATTGCAGCCAACCACCATTTCGTTTTACTATTTCCAACACTAGATTTTTGCAAAGTAAAAAACCGGCACATCTCTACCCGCGACAACCAAACTATACGCTTCGCATCACTGCTCGAATAAGAATTTCTCCTATAATAAACGCGAAATTGTCATTGTAATGTGTCCAGTTTGAAATTCATATCCGCATTAACACAATTTTGTTGTGAAAAAAAAACACATATTCGAAATTTTCAACATGAATGAATAACCTGAAGCGAAAAGCTAATCGATAAATTTAACAGGAAAATCTTTAATTTGCACATGTGTGCCCGTGGACTCTTCTGTTTGTGAACACGACATTTAACAAATATTGAGCTTTAGTTTTGAAATTTTGATTGTAACTTGAAAACTTTTTTTAACACAAAAATATGCTTTCTGTACGGAAAAGTGTATTTGTATTAAAAAAATCACCATTATCGAAAAAGTAGGAAAAAAATGTTTTAGGCAAAGGAACTATGAAAATAGTGGACCGATTAAACTTGGGTGTATAGATAAGTTATCTAGAATCATATTTGAAATATTCCCTGTTTTCAGATTTCTTCGTTATAAAGAAATTCGAAAATAACGTCTCTAGTTTGATTTATTATTATTGTTTATGAACATTACTCTAAATATTGGTGGCCATTCTCGATTCTACGGACTCTATTCTTTTGTTCTGGGTATGCGGGAACGGTGAGAAGATGTCCTACTGCTGCATAAAACCAAAATATAAAAACAAATTTTTGTTTTTAAATAATCTCATAAAGTATACTAAAACTTAAAGAACTACGTAGTCTATATATTTCTGTCTTGCCTTCTTGTTTAGCCCAAATACTTCCGTATTTTTATGCCCGTATGGTGAAACCAAAGGGTATATTAGATTTGCCTTACCGTTTGTAACGCCAAGATCCCGTCATCACACACTAAAATGAATTACACCAGTGTGTTTAGAATGATAAAAAAAAGTTGAATTTAGCATGTCCGTCCGTCCGTCCGTCTATCCGTCCGTCTATCCGTCTGTGGCGCGGATTGCGGGCGCACGGATTGAGCTAGAGACTTGAAATTTTGCGCAGATCCGTTTTTCGTAAAATGCGAGGCTAAATTCGTTAATGGCCAAAAATGGACCATACGAACGAAATCGTTTTTTGTGAATATCTCAAAAACGGTGCATCTTATCAAAAAAGTCCAAGAACAAAAGTTATTTAGGATATGATTCTACATAAAACTTCCATACATCAAAATCCAATTGGAATAAATTTTAAAAAATCTAATTGAAAAGTTTCATTTCAAAGTGAAAATTAAGGTGTTGAAAATTCTGTATTTCATGAAAAATATTACAGTTGCATGTGACAGAGTGAAGTTGGCTACGATGAATTTAATAAAAATTCTTTTTTTGCTCTGGTTCATTTTTTTATATTTCGGAATTTTGATACAACTGTTCGCTGTTCTCTTAAATCACCATACGGGTTTTCAATAATTGCCAGATTGGCAATTATAGCTTTTGTTATGTTTATTTATTTTTTTTATTTTTAGACACTAACAGTTTGATTTCTTTTTTTTTAATATTTTATCCTTTTAGTCGGAGTAATTTTTTCAAGCTTTTTCATTTAAGACCACACACGATGGGTACTTATTTGTTCTATTTGGACAAAATGGCGTCTGTCGCCCGCCATTTTGTTTTTTCTTAAGTTTTCAATTCACGCTGATAGTTCTTTTCCGAAGCTCTTTAATTTGAGACCTAACACGATGGGCACTTCGTTAAGCGTCTGCTGACCGCCATTTTGCTTTTTTTTCTCGAATTTTTCAATGAAGTTACGTATGTGAGGAAAATTTCAAGTCAATAGAATTAGTGGAAGTGGGTTAAAATTAGATTACAAGATTTTGACCGTAATACTAAGTTCACACCGTCGCAGAATCACGTAATTTTGCGAAATGATGTAAATCTTAAACCAAAGTGTTCACACAGAGGTTAAGGTAATTTTGCTTGACATTTCAACTACAGGATTGCTATGAATTTTAGTGTAGGATTGCTATGAATTTTAGTAATATGATGAATAATATAATTCAAAACATCGCTGAAATATCTGCAAACAAAATTAGACACTTTAGAAGAAAATGGAAATTATCTGTAATGAAAATAAACAATTATTTTCCATTTCATATTTAACTGCATCATAAACATGTCCATTTATTTATTTTTTCAGGCCACAGGTTTACTAATATATCCTCTTCGCGTGCGGAACACGGCTTCTTTTTCTTATATTTCCGTCTTTTCAATCCAGCACAAATGTCAAAACTGATGTACTGAAGAGAGCTGAATAAGTGATGCAGGGTTGTATTCATTGTTTTTGCTTGATTTCGTTCCTAATTTTGTGGAAATTTTAGTGATTTTGAAAACAGGTTAATGTACTGGAAATCTCGTGATTTCGAGCAAGATTTCGTTCAAAATTACGAAAATCTTCAAAATTACGTAATTTTGCGTCGGTGTGGACATAGTATAAGAAACAAACAAACAATTGTAACTAAATAAAAACTTGTAAAGAATATTCAAAAGATGAAGTTGCACTTCTCAACCCGTTATAGCTAAGGTTATATTTTGCACTTCTCAAAAGGAAGCGTTAGCTATAACGGGTATTTGAAAATGGCCCGAAACTTTTGGGATAAAAATAATGTGCTTAAAGTGTATTGTGTTGATCATAACTGATGTTTTTTACATTACTGTTTGTCTTATCGACATTTTTAAATTACACGACTATATCGGACCCTGATCTGTATATGTTACATCTTAAACTATTATTTATACAGTTTAAATGTGTCTCAAGTTCTAATTTTTTAAAATTTATCATTTTTTTAATGTTTTGAAGCTATGCAGAGCTATCCAGAACGTCCTCTATACAAAACACTGCACCATGAATTATCAAGTGCACTATTGAGAGCGAAGGGATTTTTTTGGGAAATTTAAGGCAATGCCAAAACACAACGATGGCCAACATTTCTCCGCACTCTTATAGCTGGTCAAAAGTATTTAGAAAGATTTAGATTAACAGAAAAATTTGGAATTACAAGTAAATTCTGTATTTCATGAAAAATATTGCAGTTCCGTGTGACAGAGTGAAGTTGGCTACGATGAATTTAATCAAAATTTTTTTTTTTGCTCTGGATAATTTTTTATAAGAATATTTAAAAAAACACGACTAATATCGCAAATCTTTTAAATTTTGAAGATAGAGTATACAAAATATTCTCTTTTGAGATAGGTGAAAAGATGGCCGAAAAAAATATTTGAAATCTATTTTTCAGCTAATAACGCAGGCCGTAACTAATTTTGGTGCACTCAATAATAGAGTTGTAATTTGGTTTTGCTGATTCCAAATCTTCAAGTGATTTGGTTGGATCAACTCTAGTTTTAGAGATGCAGGGAGGGACCTGTAAATTTCCAATATTGGATTGAACCAATTTAAAAATCACCATCAGTGTCTCCAAAACTTGAGCTGATCCAACCAAACCAGTGCCATATTTTGAATAAACGCTCCACAATTACCTCAAGAACAACTCTAGTGTCAAGAGCACTATAAAAAAAAGTTCCTGTTTTGTCGCTCTCTATTATAATTATATTAAATTTCATGTATTTTCATTGAATTCTTTCTACGTAACACCTTGGAAAACAGACAGACAGAAAGTTAACTCACAGCGACTGTCATGTAAAAACAAAAGAAGTTTTTCGAGAGAATAAAATTTTATACGCTAATCAACGTTGGCCAACATTTTGTTAAATTGTCCGACAAATGTTTGATCCATTCAATTTTTATAGGTAACAATTTAATTCACTCTTCATTCAGGGCGAGAAAAAGATCTTAACTTACAAAATGCTCGCTTACATAATTTAATTTTTTTTTCTTCTCTTGCTCACCGCTGATTATCTCAAAATTTTTAGATAAAATATTATGCAGCCTCAAGCATAATCTCCGCAAAAATTAAGAAACTCCTAAAACCCCAAATTATAATCTGAATGCATAAACATTGGACGTTTAGTTTATCTGCCTTCCTGGTTCTCTTCATTGAGAAAGTGTTAATTACGTGAATAGCAACACTGTCCACCCCCATTCAGTACAAAAAAGCTATAATCAACCTCCCATCAGTCAGACTGCCGACAATTTTTTCATACTATCTAAATGTTTATTAATCTGAAATTGCTCATAGATTGGATGTATTAAAACTCAATTTGAAATTAAGTCGTGTGATCACTTTTTATTTCAATTTCTGAAGAAAACGTGATTAAGATCACCAAAGTTGTCAAAATACCTAAAATTATGAAAATATCCTAAGGAAAGAAGAAAAAAACTCAACAGTGCGCATTTCAATTGCGTAATTTCCAAATTTGTAATTTTTTCGAATGTTTTCATTCTTTTGCGAAGCTTTGTAAATCAACAGAAAATATAGAGAAGAAAACACGGTAGTGGTGTTGATGGCATTTGAATTTTGTAAAACATAAATAAAGAACCCGGCATAGTGTTGGCCTTATTTCAAGCCGCAAAAAAAGTGTTCAACTACCGTAAAAGTGTTTAATCACAGCCACTTAGAGCGACCTATTTACGGATCGTGCCGGCCGTTTTTTTTTATATAACGAATGTTCGTATTAAGGAGGTATCGCATAAGATGAATGAACAAGTTTAAGTAGTTTTTGTCGTATGCTTTGGAACCGCTTGCAGCTAAATTAAAGTTATTATACAAAAATTATGACATAAACTTAGGCCAGTTAGTATAGCAAAACAACAAAGCTCCATTGCATCACAACCTAAAACACTACAATATATAGAAGAAAAAAATGTTGGAGTTTAGGACACACTTTCTCTTCGACTGCATGTCAATTAAAGCATTTAACACGGAAATTTGAAAATTAACTTAAAAAACTGAAAATCTTGACAAGCTTTCATGTGATGAGGTTAGACACCACTCATTTTAACCTCTTATGCACATTACTAAGAAGATACGATGATGATGATGATGGCATCAATGACATTTATACCTTTTATATTTAACAACAGGTATTTTTTCTAATAGGTACCCGTTAATTTTCTCGGCATTTTGGAAAATTTTTAGAAAATTTTGACCTTTTGTGTTCAGTTTTAGTGAGACTGCGATTTAATAATTTATCAAAACAAAACAAAAGATTAATTTATCATTGTTAAATATGACGAACCACGACCGATGGTGCTGAAAAAATAGGCAGCTTATTAATGAGGCTGAGTGTGAAGATGAAGACTCCCATGACTTTTTGGACGCTGTAACATGAAAGGTTGAATTTCTCAAAGATAGGCACACATAATTTTACACAAGTGAAAATCGAAACATTCGCAAACAATTGAAATTATTTGTTTGGTGAGGGAGCTAATAGCTACAAACGTACAATTTTTATTGTCTATATCATATATAGGTATGTTAGATTTAATATACCGTTTGTAACGCGGTCATCGGGATGTTTGGGATGAGAAAAGATTTCGATTTCCACATGTCCATCCAACCATCAATGAACACCATAACTTTCTCAAGGATTGAGCTAGAGAGTTGAATTTTTTTTACATTTGCGCAAAATCGGAACGTCCTCTTTCACACAAAAAAATTTTCTTAAGAAGAAATGTGTTTAGAAAGCAATTTTACATAACTATTCCATACACCAAAATCCAATTGGAATATTTGTTTCATACAAATGGATTTTTTTTGACAGAATTTAGAGTATTCCACGACTGCTTTTTTGTAGTTTTTATTATGAGGGTATTCACAATCCTCTTTTAATTTTCGGTATTCGTTATTTTCGGTAATATTAAAAGACTGAAAATATTCTGCTGTGAACATCCCACAGCACAGATTTGAGAACAGCGCTTTTATTTGATACGTGACCAAATCATGAACTGCGAATTTGATTGTAAAATATGTCACATACCTTTAAATGCATGTTTGATGTATTCTTTTGAATTTCTATTGTGGCAACGGCTATCAAAATTGAAAAAAATTGCAGTCCGATGAGATAACCAGCGAGAAAATTTGACAACTAAAAACATTACTAGCGCCACTCGCGGTTGATTCTTGATACCGAATAACCGGGCCGGAAAACACGACTCAAGGCATGTCTATAATTACCGAATCCGGTAATTCATTTTTACATGAACCAAGTTACCGTCTCGGTAAAAATCTGTTAAATTTGACTGAATTACCGAGCGGTAAATTTACCCGCAATTTAAAAGAGGACTGTGAATACCCTGTATGTTTTATTACGACTTTGGTAAATAGTAAATATAAATTGTGCCAAAACTTCAATAAAATTGTTTTTTGTTCACTTCTATCAATCATAATGCGAGAACCGCTCAACCGTCACTTTCTGTCATTAAAAAAAATATCAGTGGTGATGTATACAAAACTTTCCTCTGCAATATTTAGTTTCGGAAAAAATATGCGAAAAATTATATTTGTTTCAAATATCTCGAAAACCGTTAAAGAATTGTGTTATATGCAATTTTTTTTAAAAGCGCATAGTTTCCGAGAACTTTTAAAAAAATTTTTTTTTTGAAATACAGTAATCCCTCGAACTGCGCGGTTTTGGACTGCGCGGTTTCGCAACTGCGCGGTTAAGTTTTTAATACCAAAATTTTGAACTGCGCGGTAAAAATTTCGCAGCTGCGCGGTTTTTTTTTATAATTTCCGTATAAAAAACATGTTCTGAACATATATTTTGGTGAATCCCCGATAAGAAGGAAGAAGCAGCTGGTCATTTGGTATCTTCGTACATATTTGGTAATTTCGTGCTTATATTAGTGTTTATATTTAGTGGAAATTGTGACATTTGGTAAGGCAATTGGTGGAGACGAATTTGAAGACTTAGGCCTATATTACACACGGCAACTTTAAACCGATACTCGATACAAAAAGTTGCTCGTTTGTGCTACACGCGGAGACAAGTTGCCGGAAACTTCTGTATATTACACAGTGAGTGTTTCATGTGTGTGTCAAGTTGTGTGATGAACGAACCCGTTCTTTGTGATTTTGTGCTTGTGTGCGTATTTTGTCGCCTTGTTTCTACTTTCGGAACTGGCGACATTAGCCACCGCTTCCCTAACTTCTCGCGCTTATACTTAAGAAAAGTCGCCGCTTAAAGTTGCCGTGTGTAACATAGGCCTTAGAGTCAGAAGATATCATGGAAGTCCTTGCAAGCAATGAAGAAAATATGACTGCTGACGATATTTTGACACAGTTCGGCGATAATTATAACGACGAAAATGATGAAAGTGAAGTTATAGAGATTATAAGAAAAAAAAACCTTACGCACGAAAAACTGACAAATTTTTTAATGCTTGGTAGTCAACTTGAATAAGCAGCTCTTAATATGAACCCTGATATGGAGCGTGTCTTAAAATTTCGGAAAAATTTGACAGCCGCTTTAGCCCCATACGCAGAAATGCATAATGAAAAACAAAAATCGGGTAATCAATCACTAATTTTTCAAAAAGATTAGTAATACATATCATATCTTTGTATTACTTTAAATATGTCGTTAAATAAAAACTTTTTTTTATTTTTTTTTTTGGAATTTTTCTAATATCTGGGACCTAACCCCAATATTTCATACAAAATAGGGTTCACAGTGCGCGGGTTCGCAGTGCGCGCTCTTTTTGGGGAACGTATCTACCGCGCAGTTCGAGGGATTACTGTATATTGAAAAACGTTAGAGATCTGTAAAAACCCTTAAAGCAAAAAATGAAGAAAATTTTATATGCTTTATATTTTGTTACACTAATTTTTTCCCAAAAACGCATGGAAGATTTAAAAAAACGGTATTTTTTCAATAAAAAATTGTATGGAAGGTACCCATTATAGCTACCGTTACTTTTCCAAAAGTCGGTGGTAACTACAATTTTCGCAAAACTTATTTACAAAAAATTTCAAGTCGCTAAGTCAACACGTTCTCGAGTTATTTAGAATACGTAAAACGGACAGACCGATTGACCGACACACAACCATCTTCGTTTCGTACTGATCGGAAAACCTGAAACGGGTTTCGTACTGATCAGAAATTGTATGCGTCCTCGATCGGAACCGGGGGTAGTAGGAAAGGGCGATGTCTGGAGAATACGATGGGTGGGCTAGAACGTCCCAATTCAGTGTTTTCAGGTAGGTTTTAACGACATTAGCAAGACTTGGTCGACCGTTACCGTTCTGCAAAATCACTTTGTCATATCTTTGCTCGAATTGTGGTCGTTTTTCCTTCAATGATCGGCTCAAACGTATTAGTTGTGGTCGGTAACGAGCTCCTTTGATAGTTTCACCCGGTTGCAACAGCTCATAATTTTTGTAGCGTTGAAACCATTCGTGACACGTTCTTTCACAGAAAAAAGCCCCACCATAAGTTTCTACAATCATTTGACGCGCCTCAGTCGCAGATTTTTTCGAATTAAAAGCAAAAAGCAAAAACTTCTCGCAAATTACGCTTATTTGGCTCAAATTTCCACATTTTCACGCACAAAAAAATATATGACGCCAATAAAAAATCACAAACTTAATGATAAGGAGTTGTTGTCAGATTACTCATTTGACGTTTCTGATCTAACATATTTGATATTTTTGAACTGCTACCGCCATCTATTGGAAATTGCCGGTTTTCGATTTTTACTCCTAATAATTAGAACCTTACAAATTCACTTTTTTAGAACTGCCCCTGTTATTTCACAAAATATACCGAAATATCTAGTAAACAGTCTATTTCTATGGTACTCCCATAATCAAAGGCGTTAGACTAGAATCCATTCAATAAGACTACAATAGTCTTAATGATAGTCATCCAACTCCAAGACGTGTAATCCAAACCCAAGATTCAAGCAGCAAGAAATGGAAATTAGCAACATCGGATTCATTTTAAAATCAAAAGAGCTTTAAATTTCTATAATCGAAAATATAGTCTTTAGTGATTAATATTGAATTTGAATTAAAAGTCGCCATCCCGGCCCCTCCCCATTGGGAAGGTCTAATTGTTCGAATCGTTAATAAAATTGAAATAATTTGTGCTTTTTGGATACCAAAAAAATTAAGACACTGAATAATTTTAAAAAAATTAATGTTTCTTTAAAATTCCATGCCTTCATTTCTAAAACCGTTACATAAAATATATAAAATACTAGTAGATCATTCACGTAAGAAATCCACACCCACTCACGAAATTTTAGAGAAATTTAGACATAAATTTAATGAAAAAATAGCCGAGCCTAAAAGATTCAGCCTTCTTCGATCAATTTTAAGCGAGTTCGATTATTCTTACACTAATCTTGAAATTCAATAAGAGGTTCACGAAACTCATTAAAAAAGTGTAAACAATCAAATCCAATGGAATCAACAAGGTTTCGCATAACACACATGAATATATATGGAAGTAATTTCAGAAATGTTTATATGTAATACCCAGTAACGCGTAGCATTTATTTATACCTACAGTAATTTCTATATTTACTATATATAAGATCATGAAATCGGATGAAATCACTTGATCCTCCTTTAAAACGTGATCAACCATAAAGCCATCGGGAAAGTAACACGAAATTGACGCATCTGTACGACTATACCGGGCAGAGGTTAAAATTCATACAAAACAATAATAATAAATATTTCCAAAGATCAAAGCAAATTCTTATGCAACCATAATCCCCCTTAAACTCAAAGTTCATCAAACACAAAGATTTTCTGTGTTGCTGTAATCGAACTTGTTTCGCCCGTGACATGCACGAAATCTCTGCACTTACGCGAAATACATTCCAGTTTGTTGCTTTTCAAATATCCGAGTAAAAAATTAACACAGAAGAAGTTCACACGAGGTGTACGTAATGTAAGATTCAAATTAAATAACAGACGATAAGTAATTACCAAATGTTGCAAAAAATTACAAATTAAGAGCGATTAAGATTGTTCCCATATTGCAGAAATAAACAGCATCCGAGCTTGTTGAAAGCTGGAACCACTTTTCTAGGCCTTGCAAGTACAAAAAATTGGTTTCAAAGTTCTTTTCTAGTAACTTTTCAAAGTTCTTGGAAAGTACAGTGATCCTACTTTCACTTTAAATCCCCATAAGTATTTTTTTGTAACTACACCATAAAGTACTTTTTTGTAACTACTACTATACAAAGTACACTGGGGAAAGCATTAGTACACCGCAAAGTACACTTACGACACTTTTAATTCATCATTTTTTACTGAATTTGAGGATGTGATTCGCACCAAACACTTATATTTAATAATTAATTTACATATTTCGAAAAAAAAGATAAAAATATTTAAAACATGGATATAAATTCAAGTCGCGGCCGGGATCCGAACCCCGTCCGTACAACATTTTGCGGGTTTCATTTGATAGTTTCTTCGAGGTTCTACTGTGCTGCAGGTTTTATTCCATTTTTACGTTTCACCAAAATATTGTACACCAAAAAATTAACCTGAAAAAAATTCTTAACACGTTCAGCGCCACGTGCCCACAGGTGGGGATTATTGGATGTCGATAGTGGGACAACGTGACCACCCGAGAACACACTACTTGCTTCATTTCGAGACATTGTAATTGGTGGGAACCTTTTACATATATTTAGCTTTAAGAACTATTAAGTTTGGTCCCAGGATGTAAACCTATTTTACTAGGAATTGGTAGTACTAGCAATAAATCAATAAAAATAAATTTAAAAAAATGTTGGTCCCAGAATGTCACCCAAGGAATACCCACTCGTAAACACGCGGTCTACTGTGTAATTCAAAGAATAACCAGCGGTGGGCACGTGGCGCTCAACGTGTTAAACAAACTTATCTCAGTTGGTTTTTACTATTAAATCAAACAATTTCAGCGAACGTGTAACTTTTTATACTCTATATGATATATCATATAGAAGTATATTAGATTTAGTATACCGTTTGTAACATACGCATCAAACCAATCATTGGACACAAAAATAAACTACACCAGGGTGTTTTGGTATTAGAAAAAAAATTTTATTTCCGAATGTCCGTCCGCCCGTCTGTGCGTCCGTCTGTCCGTCCGTCAATTTCATAACTTTCGAAAGGATTGAGCTAGAGACTTGAAACTTTTTATAGTTACGTTTCTCCTGAATGGCTAGTCCTTTCCCCCTCCCTTATAGGAAAACAGTTTTTTGCACTTTTCTCGAAAACGGTTAGTCATATTGAAAAATGTATTGAGGTAAAATGTCTTTAGAATAGGATTTTACATAGCCCATCCACACATCAAAATCCAATCGGACCACTCCTTTCCCTCTCTCCTATACAAATGGTTTTTTTTTTAAATAAACATTTTGTCTGTCATTATATAGAATATGTGACGATTGGACCCGGACAATTGTAGTTTTTCTTATATTTTTAATCGGTAATTGTGTATTTGTTCTGATAGTTTGTTTTTTGGCTTTAATTTATCTTCATCGGAAAAATAAAGCAACCTTATTGCAGGTATTATATTCTGAAATTCATCAATTCACATATACTTCCATTAATTGTGTCAATAAAAATATTTATTTTAAATTGTTCACCAGCAGTAACATTTGTAGAAAATGCTTACATAACTTAGGCTAAATTGCGTTCACACAGTAAAAACATTTTTTCTTGTCTTTTAATTAAAATAAAAAATAATTTTTGCAACTTTGTGTGACATGAAAACGATCTGTGCCGCTGGTCACCAAAGGTGTAATTAATGTTGCTACTCAACTGTGTTCAAAGTTACAAGACTAGCGGATCGTAACCAAAGTTTTATTCACTACTTCATTCAGTGATTTTTATACTGATATTGTATTTATGTCCTCACTTATTTGCAATCTTTAATGTCTACGACTTTTTGTATTGTTTTGTTTTTTCTCTGATTTGTAAATATTTTTCACTAAAACCCCTCGAAAAACGATGTGTCGATACGAACGGTTGGTGCACAGTTTTATATTTTTGGTCGGATGGTTGCTTTAGGCAACCTTCATGACAAACTTTACAACTCTCGGATCTTTAAGTACATGAAAATCATCACCAGTGTTGCCTGCCGCTAGTACTAGATGCTGACCATTGCTATCTGGCAGGCAATGTAATGAGATTATGGCCGTGGTCAGACAAGCCCCCAGCTGTGACGAAAATGTTACATAAAATTATTAGAAATATCAAAAGTTGTATGTATAAATATGTATGTATAGGCAATCCAGTAAATTATTGAAAAAACAATTATTTTTTTTTTGCTCTTTATTACCAATGGATTTTTTATCTTTATCGCGTTTTTGTTCGATTTTTTTTTCGAAAATTACCAAAGAGGCAAATGCACATTTGATGGAAATAACGATGTCTTCAAATCTGTCATGAAGTTCACCATTAAACAAATTAAATTAAATAGGGTGCTCTTGCAATCAGAAAAGTTGTTATAGGTTTTTATGCAATAAACGGATGACGAAGAATCAGTCAATGAAATCAATTTGAACAGAGGATGTTACCAACTAATTTGTAAATCTTTTAAACCTGACGAGTGAAGTATATTAAAATGTACTTAACGTTGGCTATCATTTCAATTACTTTTCAAATTAAAGTTTGTAAAATTCGAAACTTGTGTTTTTTAATTTGCCAACAACAATAGTCAAGTGAAGTCAATTTTTAAATTTCCAGATTACTAGAAATCTGAAATTGAAACCAAATTTGGCCTAATTTTCCGTAAAGTTCCAAAAAAGGAAAAACGAATATATTGGGTTTTACTAAACATGGATTTATTAATAAAATTAATGAAGGCTACCAAAATTTGATATATTTTTTTGTACGAAGAGTTGGAAGAGTAGTCCAACTGATAGCGACTATATCAAAGAATTCACAGAGAGAAATCCTTATAGGAGATACTCCTATAAACTATAGTCTCAAATCCTATAAATTCGGGTGGAGCTCCAATAACGTTTACGAATATACTTAGCAGCATATAAAATGCTAAACTACGCTCGTTTATTATAAACACAAAAATATATTTTTGTCAAATTAAAAAATATAGTTTTTAAAACAAAAATAAATGAAAAAATTACTGAAACGCTAAAAGGGAAAAATATCTTTTTTTGCGTTGTACGAGTATGTATGTATGTATATCTTTCCGTCATTTTAAAGAGTTCGAAATACGGATATTTCCAAAGCCCTTTTGTTTAGGCCCGATGGATAAACTTAATGGTTTTAGTCAATTTCGGCGTCCTGATATCGAAAAAGCAATATTTTTGAACTTTGATAGCCAAATTTGAAATATATTGAAAAAAAGAACATAAGAAAAACTACAATTGCCAGGGGACAATCGTCAAATACTCTATATGATGACAGACCAAATGTTTATTTGAAAAAAATCATTTGTGGGCGAAAGGAGGAAAGGGGGAAAAGGAGTGATCCGATTAGATTTCGATGTATGGAACAATTATATAAAATTATATTCTAAATACATTTCATCTTCATAAATTTTTCGATACAATGCAGTTATCGAGGAAACAGGAAAAAAATATTCAATTTGTATATGGCAGAGGAATCAGTGGTCCGAATGGATTTTGATGTATAGATGAGTTATCTAGAATCCTATTTCAAATACATTTTATATTTATAAATTTTTCAATATAACGCACCGTTTTCGAGAAAATTTCAAAAAACTGTTTCGTTTGTATGGTGGAGGAGGGGAATGAATGGTCCAATGTTGCCCGTTCAAGAACTTGATCTAGCCATTTACGAGAAACGTAGCTACACAAAATTTCAAGTCCCTAACTCGATCCTTCCTACAGACGGACAGACAGACAGACATACGGACGGACAGACATGCGGAAATCAAAATATGTTGTCATCCCTAACAGCCTGGTGTAGTTCATTTTTGTGTCCGATGGTAGGTTCGATACGTTATAAATGGTATATTAATTCTAATATACTACTTTATAATATATCATATTGAGTATAGATATCGCAAAATGGCGGTTTTTGGTGTTTTTCGTTGTAGCATATCTCAGAATATAAAATTCTTTTACTCGTTATGAGCAAGATCAAGCCGGGATTCGAAAATTGTTGCACCATTTCTCTGAATATATAGGCTTCGAAAAATTACTTAATTAACACTCTACCCCCGTCCACAAAATTCGCAAAACTTGTATGAGTTAAGTTACATAAGCACAACTTAATTTTTATAGAACGGTACGCGCCAGCACGTCTAAGGCACTGATTCTGATAGACCTGCGCCTCGACTGAAATTTCATTTACTTTTTCTCACCCTATTTATACATAATATTACAAATTCACATCTTTTCAATAAAGAAAACTCGTATTAACAAGAGTTAATTACAATTGCGGCACATGTTACGATCGGAAGGAGAGTCGTGTCAAGTGACAAGTCTATCAGAATCACGTTATATAGGTATAACAAGTAAAACTTAACACCAGCTTGTAAAAAATAAGTTTTATTCTCACACCAAACAAAAGACAGACATACATAACATTCTTTTATTTCTTATGTATGTAAGTTATACACCAACTTTTAACCTTTATGCAATTTTATTTATTTTTTGATAAAAAAAAATTTTTTTTGTTCTAGTTTTTGGATTACACTCAAGATGACAAAATTAGGATTATATTTAGCCACGTGGACTTTATTTTCATCATGTCTAGCATCTCCAGATGTAAGTAAAATTTTCTATTTTAACAAATTTCGGTCTTTTTAAACCGTAAAATTTGAACTTTTTTGTTATTTGCGAAAAAGTTATAATGTTTGCACCATTATTAACGTTCCGCCAAAACAAAAATTCGAACAAGTTTTTTGTATCAATTTAAATTCAACAAATTAATGATTTGTTTTTTTTTTTTTTTAAATTAAAACGCACTTTTGTCATACTGAACGTTGATTAAGTTCTCTGGTGAATGATATTAGAGTGGTAGATTGGTTCAGCCCATAAATCTAAAAGAACAAAATTAATTCAACACCGCTGGAAACGATATTTGATTCTATTTAATTGAAATGTATAATCTCGCTAGTACAAGTAAATAGAGTGAATTATTTAATTAAATTGTGTGACCTTAGTATCTGCATGATTTAACATGACATCGACTTCGATCAACCATAAGACCACTTTTTCTATTTTTAATTCATTTTTCATCAAGTTCGATTTTTTATTTTCGGATTAGTCCAAGACAAATCGATCTGAAATGAGAAATATATGAAAGAACAAAAACAATATAAAAAAAAGTTATCGACCAAGGTTGACCTAATGACAAGTGTACACTACTGTAACTTTGAAATACACCTGACTATAGGTAAATCTTAAAATACTAAACGATATAAATTATAGCTTGCATTTAGTGGATTACGATACCTTTACAACAATTTTTTAAATTAAATTAAGTAGACCTTTATGAAAAACTTATTTGAAAATAGACACTTATTCTAATTCATGGACTATGTCATCTCTATATATATAAAAGGCAACGTCTATCTATCTGTCTGTATGTCCGGACTTGGCTCAAAAACCACTGGACCGATTTTGACGCGGTTTTTTCCTATATGTTGCTTTGACCTCTGATCAGGTTATAGGCTATTTATTATTTTGCTACAGTCCCTCGTTTCTCCCCCATAATCATTTATTCCCACCACAAACCTGTTTTTAAGTTATTTGACAGAATAACGCGTAAACCACTGGACCCAATTAGCTGAAAATTTACACTTACTCCGAAATTATTGATTAGCTTTGCAGTTGACAAATATACTGAATGGATTTCGATGCGGTTTTCACAATTATGCAGGTCGTTCATCAGGGAAAGCTTTTACCAACTACATCCAAACTAATCCCGTTCCCGTAAATCCCCTCGCCTTCTATCTTCTAAACTACTGGATGGATTTTGATACGTGGATGAGCCGCGGAGCTGTTATGACAAAGATCTCTAAATATCCTTATTATTATTTTTATGTTGGAAAATTTAAATCAGCATAATCGGGTCACGTTTATTGTTTTCATATTTTGTATAAAGATACATAATAACAGAGCACCTGACTATCATATTTAATTAATAAATAACTGAGTTTAAAAACTAGCACGTTGATCAATTTTCTGTCATGATTTTGACTTCTTACAAACCTAAACCTAGTAATGCTCCGGAATTAATTGACTTGCTTTAGAATATACCATAATTTATTCATCCCTTTATGTAACATCACTCATAAAGTGTCTAGAAGCATATTTTCTAGTACAAGACATGCTAGCAAATCTAATTGGACATCTTAAGATCACATGTGACCATAAATGATAATAATTGTCGAGGTAACATCGTGTAATTGAGTTGCAAAATTCTAACTTAACGAACATGAAGTCAAATAAACAGTACCATGGTTTTTGATCAAGGCTGTTTTCGCCATGCAAATAATGGGAATTCAAACGGATTTCACTAAACTCCAACATATTACGTGCGACAATTTTCTAGCACGATCACCGCCAGAATGTCGAGCTGTTAAAGTATTAAATCGCTTGTTAGTTTATAAAGACATCGACTGATACTTTGATAGATGAACAAAATCCTCCACATATCGCAGTTTTTGTCAGGTGAACAAAAACCCACCTTATTATCATAAAAGCTTGAAGTTGATTTGGCCGTAGCGCAATTTCGACGCGATTTACGCATGTTGTGCAAGTGACTGTTAAAGGTTAATGTTACATGGATTACGCGGTTCAACTCATAAAAACCAAATTAAAATTCATGCTAAATGGAAATCGAACGTGTCTGGCTTAAATATTCCTATATTAAACCATCATAATCAACCTTTAAAGTCATATTTGAATAGATATTTATTTAATGGTGTTATTTGTCAATCGAAATTTTATTGAGGGTGAATAAGCTGTGCAGAATTTTTACTTTGCATAAATACATAGCGATTCTTTTTGTAAATATACACGACACAAAAATCAATTCAATCAAAACATTCGAATTGAATACAGAATTTTAATTTCTGCTTTCAAAATTATAATAACATTTTAAAGTTGTTTTTTGATTCTCTAATGACCATTCAAAAATACATTTTAATTTAATATTATGTTACCTAGCCTTGCAAAAATTTTCACTTCTCATTAAGAATTTTTTTTTTGTATATTTTATGATCTTTTGTTGTAAAACAAAAATCCACTATTATTCCCGGAATATTTCTGTAGTGTAGTGGATCTCCGAAAGGTAAAGACTTTTTTTTGACAAGAACGACAAAAACTCTTCACCCTACATGGTTTTTGTGAATTCACACTAAATATTGTTGCAAAAACTCATTTTTTGGGTATTTTCTCCATTTTGATACGTGATTTCCAAAAATCGCGTGAAATCTCTATTTTTGAGAAATTTCACTACAAAATTTGTGTAATTTCCAAACAATGAAAAGTAAATTTCTGTGATTTCACATCAAATTTGTGTGAAATCCCAACAGTAGTGTGATTTTACACTAATTGGTATCGTCATCACCAAGAATTGGTCTAGTTACCCGCTGCAGGCGAGTACAAAACAGTATGGCGGTATAATTTTGTTAATTGTGTATTGCCAGTTTTGAACATCCAATTGAAAACTATTGCACTATTTTTTCAGGAAACGAATTTTCAAAAAACGGTTTAGGAGATCATATCTCCATTTAGAAATTAATTGGCATTGTTTTCCTTTAATTTTTTTGGGTGATGTTTTTAGATTTTAAATAAAAAAAACCTTTTGTTGCAAAATATTGAAGGCGAGAAGTATTTTTTGAAGAATCTTGATAATTAATTTCAATTACAAAGACAGTCAAAATTAAATATTTTTATATAAATTTGACTACTAAGTAGTAAAATTAACTATTTTGTGGTTAAATTGAATATTTTTTGTGATTGAAATTAACTATTTTAGTAATAGTCACTATTCCCCATTATAAAATAATTAGATTTACTGCGTGTATTAAAATTTGCCGAAAAATGCACAATTTTCAAAAAACTTGACAAATTTTAATGTTTGATCGGAGATAGGATAAAAGACTGATCTAATTGAATTTTGATGTAACTATGGTGAAATTTCGTAAAACCACATTTAAAAAACGTTTTGTTTTTATTTATTTTTTGGTACCACGTTGCAAAAATTCTTCCCATAGGGCAAAGAAAATATCCAAGTTTTTTGTAGCCGAACCTGATATAGTATTAGTATATTGCCAAATTTCATAACATTCCGTTTAATCGATTTTCTACGTTTTTTGAAATTCCCATCCGAAAATATTCAAAGGGAGCATAAATCTACACTTCCGGCATTACTTCGGCTGTACTTAGTATTTTTTTTTAAATAGCTTTAAGTAGGGCACACATCTATCAGTTTCCATCAGTTTTTGGGAAACTGATGGGAAACTGATTGGTGTGAATGTAAAATTAGACGACCGATGAGCAATCAGGAAAAAAATCGTGGGCAGATCAGTTTTTTAACAAACTGATGGCCAACTGATTGGTGTGAACGTGTTGCTGTCAGCCGCCCAAAATGTTTTATGAAAACCACCACATTCGGCGCCACATTCTATGCCGATTTTTCTTCGTTGTTTTGTGACAACCACCACATTCGGCGGCACATTCTATGCAGATTTTTTGACGTTTTGATTTCGTAAGATGCCGACAACGGAGAAAAAATTAATCGAGTTCGGGAAAGGAAATCCAATGCTCTACGATTTGGCCCATCCTGAATATAAAAGGACAGACATCAAGGAAAATAAATGGAGCGAAGTAGCGGACGAATTATATAAAGAAAATCAAGCCAAATGCTTCACAGGAGGACGTAAAAAAAATTAACACTTTTTCGAAAGTTTGTATCCGTTTTTCTAATAATAGACGTCACTAAAACCAATAAAAATTCATAGTTTTCGTTGTTCATTCTGAAATAGTTTTTGAAACACGCTCTCTCTTTATTATTCATTCTCACTGTTTGAACTCTACA
This sequence comes from Chrysopilus asiliformis, assembly GCA_964034945.1. NCBI lineage: Eukaryota > Metazoa > Arthropoda > Insecta > Diptera > Rhagionidae > Chrysopilus > Chrysopilus asiliformis. The sequence goes on from OZ035962.1 coordinate 72,193,296, forward strand.
ACCAAAATAAATGGATACTTTTCACAAAAAACTGTCAGTCGCAACTGATAGATGTGAACGCTTAACTAGACGTAAAAACCTGATGAAAAACTGATGAAAAACTGACAACTACCGTAACAGTCGCGACTGATCGAAAACTGATAGATGTGTGCCCTACTTTATGGTAGTAACCATTTTATTAAATAATACACATAACTGAGGCATACGTAACTTCACGTTTAAAGAAAATCGCAATTATGTTGACAATATAATTTACTTTTGAAATCCGTGAGAGGGGAAAGAGTGGTCCAACTGAATTTAGATGTATGGAAAAGTTGTGTAAAATTATTTTCTGAAAACTTCTTGCATTTATAGTTTTCCGATCTGACTTACCGTTTTCGGTGTACACTCTAAACCCAAAAATTCGAAACTTCGAACTCGTTTAAGTGTAGTGTGAAAAAAATTATGTTTATACCAAATCTTTGAATCTTATCAAATTGAAATACAAACTTCGCTCGGTAGTGTGATCACTGAGTAATGTGAACAAAACTAGATTCACTATAGCACCGTAGTAAAAATCTACGAATTAAATAGTAAAATCTTAATTTTACAAGCAAATCCAATTTTATTTACTTATTTTTTTGTATAACAAATGAAAATCCAATTTGGTTTACTTTTTTTTATAAGAAATGAAACAGGTATCGATTTCTGGGCTGGGCGGTAAAATACGTAAAAATAAAAGAATGATACTTCATTATCTCCACCCACAATAAAAACCACTTCCGATAGCATAAAAATATAAAAAAAGCCAAAACTCAAACGAAAACCCTAATCGAACAGTTTTGGTTTTATGTATCTACGTTTGGTAATTGTTATATTGGTGACCTTATCTGGACTAAGTTAACAATAAACTAAGAAGAAACTCCGAAAATAGCAATCAATCTAAATTTGTGCACAAAACAATCAAGTTAAATTGGTCAAATAAAAATGAATTTGGTTTTCGTATTTTTTTTTCTCAGTGGACACATGTGGTGGCAATTTTGCGAAAAATAACTTTTAGATACTGCCTTAATCGCACCAGATTTTACTTAAAGGACTTTTATTCGTTTCGCATGTCATTCTTTCACAATTTCCAGATTATTTACACAGATATTTGGAAAATGCTAAGCTATTGACGAAGAAACATTTTCAAAAAGATACAAAGCTATTTATTTATAGGACTAGAAAACACATGCGGACCATATCTGACATATTAACTTTAATTTATTTTCAATAAAATCTAAATTGATGGTTTCATTGGTTATTTACCTTCCAATTGCCGGATTTCGAGAAACTTTAATTTTCACAACAGTAAGAATCGGAATTTGTTTAAAAAAAACCTTGAAAAACACTGTTTAATGTGTGTGAAATGTTAAAAATCTTAAGGAAGTAATAGTTGGATATGCTGTGAGACATTTCTCATCGTTTAGTTCAATTTTTTTGCTCAATGCTCTAAATTTGATGGAATTTAATCGTCCATAACAAAGGTGATACTTTAATTTAAATTGCTTCATTAACATTTAGTAAATTACAACCAAATATGTACAAAAAGCGAGAAAATGATCACAAATGCAGAAACAGCTCTTTTACTTTTTAATTTTATACAGTATTTTTCCGCTTTTCATACGAAATTTATTTAAATTCGTATATTTGATGATTTGACCTCAAGCAAGGCCATCCGGTAACAATATATTATGTGACATTTATGTCTCATTTAAATGTAGATCAAATTTTTCGGTTAGAAAAATATTGTCCGGAAATTTTTGAAACCAGATAGAAATCTTTGAGATTTCAAAGGCACAGGAATATGAGTGAGAACGCTTTTTATTTTGTATTTTTCTTACAACTAGATCAATTAAACGTGCCTTAATCTTTTGACTTTTTATATCCTATATTAGGCACTGTCCTTAAAATACGACACCCGTATATGAGGGATAGAGATAAGCGATAATGTGAAGGCAGTGTGATATACCATACAAAAAATTGCCAAAATTCTCCTACGAAGGAGGAAGGAGGTGTCAAAGAGACGAAAATTGTTGGTACGTATTTTATAGACAGTTCTTTCGAAACATTTTAGGAAATTGTAACTAATTTCCTGAGTAGAAAAAAAATCTGACAACTCCTTCCCCATATGGGAGTATGAAAACAGGTTTTGCCATTTTCCCGAAAGCAGTGCGTCATATCCATAGATATACTAGATCGCTCGATTTGCTGTCTCAAATGGTCCCATTTCAATACAGTTCAGTGAATCAAAACGAGTCAAATAAGAGCAAGATAACCGTATGAAAATAAATATACTCCTCTCGTTTAAACCGTGAGCTGTCAAAGGAAAATAGACTTTCGGAATGGTGTTGGCACCTAAAGTTATTTGTTTGCGCCTAAAGTTAGTCTCAAACTTGTGAAATTTGAATTTCGCGGCGAACTAAATTTGAATTTCGCGACCTTATACAGTTCAGTGGATGCGTTCAAGTACGATAAAGAGGGAAATACTTTTGGGACCATTTTTCAGCAGAGTTTTGTATGGTGATAGTTGTTCTATGTTATATAGTTCTGTGGTCATATCGAAAAAGCTATGAATCCAGAAGGTGTTTACAGTATGTTTTTATATAACTCTTTCATACATCAATATTTAATCGGACCACTATTTTTCGGGTTTTTGATGTAAATACTAGGGGCTCCGCCGCATCCAAATCCATTCAGCAGTTTAGAAGATAGCTGAAGAGGGGTTCAGAGGGGAGAAGAATATTTGTCAACCGCAAAGTTAACAAATAATTTCGGAGTATATAATACCCCGGTGTAAATTTTCAGCTAATGCTGCGTTTACACGAATGAAAAATTTGTCATTTTTTTTTGTCATAAATTGTCAGCATCGTGTAAATAGTATCATTTTTGTCATTATTTCTGTCAGAAAAATGACAATCTCCCATAAAATAATGCTACATTTACACGAATGACAAATTTGTCATTTTTTTCTTGTCATTATGTTAATTCCCGTGTAAATGGCATAATTTTTGTAATTTTTTCTGTCAGAAAATGTCAATCTCTCATAAAAGAATGAACTTGTCCATTCTTTTATGACAGATTGTCATTATCTGTCATTCGTGTAAACCCAGCATAATTCGATCTAGTGATTTACTCGCTATTCTGCCAAATAACTTAAAAACAGGTTTATGGTGAGGATAAATGATTGTGGGAGAAAAACGGCGGAATGTAGCAAAAAAATACATAGAAATCCGACATACAGACGTTGCCTTTTATATATACGATTTATTTTCATCGAAAACTACTTGTGAAATCTACCTCTTTCTTAGGGCTACTGCCGTAAAGGCTTTTTATTAAGAGACTACAAAATTTTTCTTTGCTATGCTTAACGACCCGCGGACTATATGTGTTTAGTACAGTGGAACCTCGTTTTCCGATCTTAATTCGTTTATGAAAACTGTTGACAAACCGAGGTGTTCATGAAACGAAACAATTTTTCCATATAAACGAAAGAATTTTTTTTAAATTCTTTTCCGAGTCCCGAAAGGTTAGTTAATCAAACCAATACGTGATGCTTAAGATCATAATGAAAATGCATAAAAATGAATATATTCAATGAATAGTTATAAACAAGCGTTAAAGACGCAACGATATGTCTTTAGACTGACAAGTTGTTATCAGCTTATATTTTCGTTTATCCTACCAGAAAAATACCAGACAAGAGTTTCGATTTTTCATTTTCCTAGATAAAAATCTAAAAGACTTGGTTCTTAACCGGTGCTCCGCGGAGCACTGGTGCTCCGCGAGCTTGTTGTAAGTGCTCCGCGAAATATTTGTATGAGCTCGGTTTCTCGACATTAACCAATATAAAAACTAAGAAACGCGCAAGACTTACTAATTTAGACGAAGAATTGAGAGTAGCTATATCAAATATTAGACCTAATATCGCTGAAATCTGTAAAAACCGACAAGCTCAGGTATCACATTAAGGGCCGTTTGCGCCAACTAATCTTAAAAAATTAAGTGTTGCTTAATCAACTTTAACCGTAGAAATTCTGGCACTTTAATCATTTAAGTTGCTAAGTTTCGTTGGTGCAAACGGGGCTAAATGATTTCATTCGAATATATATTTTTTTAATTGATGTTTTTTTAACTGTTATGTAATAATCAGTTTAATTTTTAATAAAAGTTATGTCTGTTGGTTTTTTGACTCTTTGATTTTTGTGCTTCGCGAATTTTTCTTCTGATCAAAAGTGCTCCCTGACTTTAAAAAGGTTAAGAATCACTGGTCTAATGCCTCTCCAAGAACACAAACTTTGTTCACAAATCGAAAAATTGTTCACGAACCGAAACGTTCTCCACGTGAGTGAGTATAGAGTGACGAAAAAGTACGAGTTAATCCTTTGCGGGATCCATATGCTTGGCCGTATGTATATCCGTCTATCGTAACAAACGTGTAAGTCTCGGCGCGCACTGCGATGCATGCAGAATAGTGCTAAGTGTCAAGTAGAATTTTTGAAACACATGAAAATCATTATGGACGCTGGCTACTTTAGCAGCATCCCATCTTATTGCGCATCTGAACCTAGAAAATCATAATCTACTGCTAGAAAATCATCTAGTGCGGATTGGTATATTTGATTTTTACGGGAATAACTTTAAAGCCTCCAACGTAGCTCTTCCAGAGTTGTTTTTAATTTTTCTTAATTGTTTTTAATTTAATAATTTTTTGATTAATAATGAATATTTTTCAAATCAAATCCATTTTTCAAATCTATGAATTACACTCTAGAAAATTTTATTGTAATTTTACCACTAAAATAGTAGGAAACCATTTTCCTACTATAATAGTAGTAAAATTAAACCGAGTCATAATGGCTTAAAAGCTATGTATTTATACTCATTTTGTGGCGTACAAAAGCCACTTTTACGGGGGAACTTTAAACTAAATAAGACGTAAGAGCACAATACTGGTGTAAACTTACGACATTTTTTGTTTAAAATTAAACCGAAAATAGTGTAATAACTATCATGGGTGTTTAAAATTACCACATTTTTGTTGTAATTTTCCTCCTATTTGGTAGCAAAACCGCGTCTTAAGGTGTAATTTTACGACATTTTTTGTTTAAAATTACACCGAAAATGGTATTAGAATTTCTCGGCTTATACATTCTGCAAAAACAAAAATAATACAACATAATTATTATATTATTTTTGCGGATGTTTTCACATCCACATTTCCCCCAACAAGTCGGGCATGTCTGCCAGGAAAACCCATCAGGAGCTTGTTTCTAGTATGGAAGCTGGCACACCGTCATCAGAGCCAGCTTTACCATTTTCCACGCAGGTGTAAGGTGGAGTAAAACTCGATTCGAGTATTTATATTCCGATGCCACAAACCTTGTGCGAATTATAATGTTAAAGCAACATAGCTCCATCAAGCCAGAGCGAATAAACTATTTAGCGTTTAACCATTGAACCATTTCTGGAATGGCGATCAAATGACTCACCAAACACGCTAATGCCGTCAACTGCATTGTGAAATAATGAAATTGTCCGTTCAATAATGCAAAAATACCCTGTGAGCGTGTTTTTACACCAAAATGAGAGTAAAAATATGAATATTGGTCGACATTTTACGCAAGGTTTAAAATTACCCTATTTCTAGTGTAAGATTAATGTTTTTTGGGTGATTTTACAACTTAAATGGTGTGCGAGCTAAATTCTAATTTTTTTTCGAAATTTTACGACTTTTTTGCAAATTTACCCCGTTTTTACCCCATTTTTCGGTTTAAGTTCAAATTCATTTTCTACAGTGTACACTGTTCATTTTCAGTGTACACTGTACACAGTGTACACTGTTCAATTCATTTTCTACAGTCTACAGTGTACATTTCGACCAATATTCGTATTTTTACTCTCATTTTGGTGTAAAAACACGCTCGCAGGGTATTTTTGCATTATTGTACGGACAATTTAACCTTAACCTTATAATTCGCATAAGGTTTGTGGCATCGGAGTATAAATACTCGAATCGAGTTTTACTCTACCAAAATCCTGTGTGGCGCCTGCCACATGGCAGACATGCCCGGGAAATTTGGATGTGAAAACATCCGCAAAAATAATATAATATTTTTTTTTCAGACCGTATAAGCCGAGAAATTCTAATACCATTTTCGGTGTAATTTTAAACAAAAAATATCGTAAAATTACACCTTTAAGACGCGGTTTTGCTACCAAATAGGAGGAAAATTACAACAAAAATGTGGTAATTTTAAACATCCATGTCGTAAAATTACACCCGTATTGTACTTTTACTTATTATTTAGCTTAAAGTTCCCCCGTAAAAGAGGCTTTTGTACGCCACAAAATGAGTAAAAATGCATAGCTTTTAAGCCATTACGACTCGGTGTAATTTTACCCCTATTATCGTAGGAAAATGGTTTCCTACGATAATAGGGGTAAAATTACAATAAAATTTTCTAGAGTGTACTTCATAGTTTTACCAATTAAAAAAGTCTAAAAAAAATTAGTGGTAAATTTAAATGTGCTAAAAGGTTTCGTTTCAAAAAATCCATATATTGTCAAAAATTAAGAATATTTTAAATGCATGTACACCGTTTAAATCGAAAAGGAAAGCCTTCACAGCAAGTCTAATTTATTACAAAGAAAAAATGATTTTTTTAGACGAATTTAATTTGCAAAATGATGAATTTGGTGCGCAGAATGGTCAATTTCATTTGCAAAAAAGTCAATTTGACATATCAAATAGTGAACTCGATCTAAAAGAGATTGTTTTTGGACTAAAAAGCCAGTATCAGGCCAAAATCGATTAATTAATTTTTAAAAATCATAACTGAAAGAAAGCACTTTGATCTTATTTGCTATAAATTTCAGAAAGAAACACAGCAGGATGCAAAAAACCCAAACAAAAGAAATACAAATAAATCTAATAAAAATTCAATTCGGATTTTATTAAAATCAAACAAAATTCATACCGTTAGACAGAATGACACGAGCACTTTAGCCGCATCACAACTCACAGAGTTTGAATTATAATAAAAATCTTACCTTGAGGCACGTAACCAAAAAGGTCATCCTAATTCGCCAAACTTTCAAAGCATACGCGCGCGCGTCAATTCAACTGTTTATGAAGTTTTTTTTTCTTAAGGCCGCGCCAACCGAAACTCACCAATGTTCAAGCATAGAACACACTCATAAATCAGTCATCATCATTATGATATAATTAAGATAGATAACAGTCTTTAAGCGTCTACCTGTATACTTCATTGCGTGATTTAATCGATTCTGTACGATATTTTCAACTTGAACCAAGAAAAATTGATCTTGTGCCCCAGAGTGAATTTCCTTGGCTTACCGTAAATTAAAATATATCGACGACTTTGGTTAGACACGAAAAATACGTTTTGCTATTCTCCTTATTCATTTTAGGTGGTATTATGTTGCGAAAAAGTAAAAGTATATGAAGTCCGCCCTCCTCGCAATGACACTGAAATACTCGTAAATAATTATGTATCTCCAACAATCTATAGCAAACCATTGCACAGTTTGTCTAGCCTTTTTTATCTAAAACTGAAAGAAAGTGTTTATCATTGTCGGATGTTAACCTTTCCATCCCAAACGAAAGTAAAATTCGTTACAATTAGATTTAACTACCAACTGCAGGTACGAATGTGTATCTGTTTCTTTTTCGATAAATATTCGCTCCGGTATTCATTATTTATCCGAGTTTCCTTTCAATAACATGTACGAGTGTCTTTTAAAAGTTATCGTGCCACCTTTATTGATTTAGTATTTTCAGACTTTTGAATTTTTCAAAAATGTGGACCCATCTATGTGGAGATAAAAGAGGGCCATGTTGTATTTTGATAAGTCTGTAATAAAAGAATCCGATCTATGTATTATTGATTTGTCTATATGTTCTCTCAAGGGCGACTTAACCGATTTGAACGAAAAGTTCTTACTAGCATTAAGGAGTGGATTTTAACACTTAAACAGGCAACCGGCCCCAATTGTGACCATTTGAATATTTTTTGAAATTCTTTTTTTTTCCTGAAGGTCTCAAATGCAGTTTTTTTGTACAAGGATCCAGGATCCACCAGAAAAAACTCGTAAATTTTTGATTAAGAGAACACTTTTTGCTGCAAAAATAAAATGAAGCTGATAAAATTATCTTTTTAAGTGCCGTTTGCACCAACAAAATTTAGCAACTTATGTACAAATTAAATTATTCAAGTCCCAGAATTTCTAAAGTTTAACCCTTTCATGCATACATTTTTCTATGGAATTAATTTTCACTGTTTTTCGTATCCGAGGGTTTTTGGGGTCGCTGATTACGAATCTGAAGTCAAAACTTCAAAATTCAAAATGGCGGATGCAATATGGCGGTCAAAAAAGATAAAATTCATTAGATGACGCTGAAAACTAATACATAATTTTGTCTTTTTTGACCGCCGTATTGGATCCGTCATTTTGAATTTTGAAGTTTTGATTTCAGATTCGTAGTTAGCGATCCCAAAAACCCCCGCGTACCAGTTTTAAGCGTAATCTGGTGAATTTAATCTTTTTTGACCGCCATATTGGATCCGCCATTTTGAATTTTGAAGTTTTGACTTCAGATTCGTAATTAGCGATCCCAAATACCCCCGCGTACCAGTTTTCAGCGTAATCTAATGAATTTAATCTTTTTTGACCGCCATATTGGATCCGCCATTTTGAAATTTTGACTACAGATTCATAATCAGCGACCCCAAAAACCTTTATAAAGCTGATTACCGATTTTTTAACTGTAATAGATTTGCCACAGTTACATTTAATCTGCAAAATAGCTACTTTTTTGCTCTTTATTTATTTATAAAATGCAGTAATTATAAAAAAAAAAGTGCATATTACTTTTTTTCATAACAATTGATGTCCTAGGATCAGTGTTGGGCAAAACGGCGTAAAAAACAGTTTTTTACATTTTTCACGTAAAAAACGTAAAAAACGTAAAAAACGTAAAAAACTGGTAAAAAACGTAAAAAACCGTAAAAACGTAAAAAATAGTAAAAAACCTAAAAAAATGGGACATCGCATTTCCTGCATGATATGATATGATGATAACAATGTTTATTCAAAAATAAATAATTACATTTTGCAAATCAGTTAAAATTATTAGAGTTAACAATTTGACAATAGCTTAAAAGCTGTCTGTCAGGGTCGGTAGAAAAGAAAAATATACATATGATATTACTTTGAAATCCTTACTTAACAAAGACAAAAATAATAATAATAATAATGGAAAACATATATAACAATAAATTCAATTATTAAATTCATTTATTAGAAATTGTCTGTATTTCAGCGCAGACAAAGCATGACAGTCTGTTTTAAAGTTCTTCTAAGCATTTTATTAGAGATATTATAATATAGAGAGTGGACATCAGCACTTAATAGACTGTACTACTAAGTAGGACAGTCTATTATCTCAAATTAGAACAGTTGTTTGAATGGCATTTTTCCAGTTTTTAGAATTTATTTTCCTTTTTTCCCGTTTTTTGAATTTCTTTTCCTTTTTTTAAATCGGACACAACTTTTTAATTTTTTTAAACACTTCAGTCATGGATATTATGCTTTTATTAACCGATTGTAATTATTTTGGTAACTATTTGTGACAATGAGTGAATTTTTCGAAATTTTCGCGAAGGTTTTTCAGTTTTTCGACCATTTTTATACGTCCGGATGTCCACTCTCGAGATTATAGGCTCTGTAGATTATAGGCTCTCTAATTCAAAAACTGTAATTACAGGTATTTTTTAAGGATCCTGTTGAAAGACGGGAGGAAACTTGTGGCGTTTTGCAATATAAGTTCAGATCTTGTCAAGGATCTGCTATACATTTTGTGTTTCAAATTCCGCCCTTCGGAATGAGTCTGCTTGTGTTTAAAAACGATCTTTTGATGCAAACTTTAAAATTACGGTTGTTGCTGCAAAAACTAGTCCAAATATGTTTCTTTAAAATAACCCATATGTCGCAAATCTCTCCACATTATTCACATTAATTAACGTTAAAATGAGTAGGCGGACGTAATGTAACGAAAAGATATAAACAGTTTTTGAACTCCGAGTTTAAAATTTTTTCACTTGCAAGAGTGCAATTTGGAAATGCTTTTGAATACTTTTCTGTGTTTGCTGAAGACTATTAACCTTTTTATTGTTCTAAGATGATTTATTTACGAATAATTACTATATTTAGTGAATGGCTACTTATTAAATTTTTTATCATCAATGTTTTAGGTTTTTTACAATTTTTTACGCTTTTTACGTTTTTTACGTTTTTTACGTTAAAATTGAGGTTTTTTACACGTAATTTTTTACGCGTAAAAAACTAGGTAAATTACTTTACGTAAAAAACCGGCACAACACTGCACAACACTGCCTAGGATACTTACGAAATAAATTTAGTCAATATAAGTGCATGAAATATATGTTATAATATTAAAAAACTGAATTATAAAAGGTGTTGTTGTACAACAACACTATGCAACAAAGGGTTAATTAAACTTAATTTTTTAAGAATATTACGCGCAAACGGGCCTAATAAGGTTAACCCGATCGAAACCAGATAAGGAATCGCTAAGTTATAGATATTTATTTACTTAAAATGTAACTATTTGAATGCGAATTTCTTCGGTAAACAAGAGATTTCACATATCCCCACAGAAAGTAATCCAATGGTGTCAGATCACAAGATCTCGGTGGCCAATTAACAGGACCATTTCTTGAGATGATGTTTTCATCGAAGGTTTCCCTCAATAAAGTCATTGTATCGTTAGCTGTATGACATGTAGCGCCATCCTGTTGAAACCACAAGTTAGCTACACCAATATCTTGAATTTTTGGCAACAAAAATTCATTGATCATTGCTCTGTAGCGAGCTCCATTGACAGTAACACGCACTCCTTCCGCATTTTTAAAGAAATACGGTTCGATGATGCTACTGCAGCAATATTCTCTATTGCTACGGGCTGTACGCACTCTGGTTGATGGATGAATGTCTAATAGTGTAAAATTAGTTCGAAATTTGGTGATGGTTTCACGAATAGTGCGGTCAGTGGAACGTTATGACGACCAAAATGTGGAAGAAGAGCTCTATAACAATTCCTAACTGAGCACTGATTTTGGAAATAAGTTTCCACATTTAGTAAACGTTGTTCACACGTAAGTCTATTCATGATGAAATGGCACTGAATACTGAACACAAACGTCATATAGACAAGCCAGTTGACACATAAGAACTGTCAAAACAACCCTATTGGAAAAAGTACCTGCAATTAGATCACCCATTATATAGGAGAGAATCCAATAATCAATGGAGACATTAGAACGTTTTTCATTTCCCCATTTTTTTCTCGTAACATGTCTAACATATGCAGTAATCCCTCCCATAATTTTGGAATTGATTACAGGAAAAAAAAGAATACGACAAAATGTGCCCTAAAAAATTCGGAACACTTACAATTTTAAAAGCATGACTCCCATATTTGGGATGACTTCCATATACTATACCGTTTTTTCCATAAATATAAAACTGGAGCATGCAATTTTGGTGGAACGGTTCCAATATGTTTTTTTCCATGTAGTTTCTCTTATGTTTTCTTGATTCAATGTTTTATATCAGAGACTAGAAATTCATAAAACGATCAAAGTTTTTTTTGCAATTCAAGTTTTATTGAATTGATTTTGAGACATAAAATTAAATCTAACTATATCGCGACATTTTGAGAACCGGAAAATCCCAAG